>CM017571.1:13619956-14299956 GCA_007844125.1 Sinonovacula constricta | reverse complement strand
GTGTCGCAGGTCTTTCAAGATGGTGTCCAAAACGGTATTGCGAAAAGAAAACATGATACAAGGCGATATAGACACGTTTTTGATATAATTGCAGCAAAAAGGGTGTTTTTTATGTTCTAGATGCATGTGACAGTGGTCATGAACCAAAACATGATTTTCTTACTAATCTTTGTCTCTGTTATTTTCTCTGTCTCTCTCTCTCCCTTCCTTTGTCTCTCTCTCTATCTCTCTCTGTGTCGCTCTCTTGCTCTCTCTATAGCTCTCTCTTTCTCTCTTTCTCAGTCCCTCTGTCTCTCTCTCCCTTCCTCTGCCCCTCTCTGTCTCTCTCTGTGTGTCGCTCTCTTGCTCTCTCTCTCTCTTGCTCTCTCTCTCCCTTTCTCACTCCCTCTGTCTCTGTCTGTCTGTCTCCCCTCTCTCTCTCTCTTCTCTCTCTCTCTCTCTCTCTCTCTCTCTCTCTCTCACACACACACACACACACACACCTTTAAAATGAAAATTAAAAAGAAAAGGAGTGACTTTACAAGTAAAATTACTGTAAACGTCCACATACAAGATCATGCTTTTGTTACATGTTTTGTACCTTTAAAAGTTGTGTATATAAATAAGATACACATCATCCTTTATGTGTAAACACTCAATGGGAGACAGTGTCTATTAATTGCAATGTGATGCGCTCTGCAGGGGCAACATACAATTGATGCATGGCCACGCATCAAGGACACGACGTGGCAATCCAGGGGTGTTTATATACTAGACACGAAATTAGGACGTTGATTTTTGTCTTCACATGATGGCGTTTTATCGGGTATCCGATTATTTTAATTACTATACTTTGTTCGTGTGATGATATGATAAATTTGTGGACATCAGCGGTTGAATTATCTCACCTGGTCCCCGCCTGATTCAGATCAACACTTTATAAATAACTTTAAAGATACAGTCCCTAAATTAGTTTCGATTTGTACAATTGTGGATTAACTTCAAGCTAAGCTTTGATTAAAAAATGCATTTTTGTCACAAGTATTGTGATAATCAGGTTATTTGGTGTTTGGTGAAATTATCCGATGAAAACACCGGGTTCGGTTGCGCGATTAATTCATCTACATTTCTACATGATTTGTTTTCTGACACTCAATCAGCTTGTAGCAGAGCTATTCTACTCTATTTAATTAATGTTTCATTACATACAACAGTATACACGAACTCGGACCAGGATCCAGACAGTGAAGGACATTGAGTAAAATATGACTCGGATCGTCTTCCTGCATGCAGCGAGCAGTGCTGTCGGAAAGCATGCCTCAACAATTAAGCATGTATTGTTTGTTTTTAAAGTATTAGATGTGTTATAGTGACTATGTGAATCATGACAATCAGCATTGCATTTTTGGATCTTTTTTTTTTTTTTTCAAATTTTAACAACTTCTTACTTCAGCTAACTAATGTTTTGCGAATGTTTATTTACTAGGTCGACGACATTAAATCTGACCTTTAAAGATTGACCTTTATTGACTTTTATCCCATACATGTCAAGTTTGGAAGAATAAAAAGTGAAGAAATCATAGTAATGTCATTTGTTTTCAACATTTTTATTAGAGTATATTTTTTTAAATAAAAATACTCAAAAAAATGTGGAAACGCACTTCTTTCTTTATTTGCTTTCATTTTGCTTTTTTGGCGAATCTTCCTCGCTGACCGCGATTCCTTTTCGCCATTTTATTGTGAAGAAATTGACGCAATTTCATTGGATAAAACTGGAAAATTAAACTCTCGGTGAGTTTAATCTCGGAAGGCCGAGTGTTGACGTATATGATCGAGCATGTATCATCGTAAAACGCTAAATGCCGACATTACACGAATATTCATGAGATCAAATACCTTAAGACTATTCGTTATACTAACAGATGACGAGTTTTTGGTGTATGGCGTACCTTTAGGGTCTTTATTGCATGGCCCTGTATCATGCTAAAACATTCAGCATCATGCTTAAACTTTTAGCATGATACAGGGTCATGACAATTGATTTCAGGTACATGCTGTATCATGCTTAAAAATAATTTAGACCTTTTGGTGCGTAAGTGTACGACCCTGCATCTAACAAATATAGTTTTAGCATGGTACTAAAAATATTGCATGACCCAGGGTCGTGTAAATTCCGATTGGTCCGTTTTAGCATGATACTGAATTATAAATGCACTACCCAGGGTCATGCAAATTACGATTGGTTCGTTTTAGCATGAGGCTGAATAATAAATGCATCACCCAGGGTCCTGCAAATTCCGTTTGGTTCGTTTTAGCATGATACTAAAAGATAACTGCACTACCCAGGGTCATGTAAATTCTGATTGGTTCGTTTTAGCATGATGCTAAGTAATAATTGCATCACCCTGGGTCATGCAATATAGTCCACCATCATGCTAAAACGACCAATCGGAATTTGCGTGACCCTGTATCATGCATTTCATTTCCAGACTCATGCTAAAAGATTTAGACTGATACTTAAATTGCATTTGTCTGATGCAGGGTCGTGCAACTCCGAACCATAAGGTCGAAAGTATCTTCAAGCCTGTTGCAGCATAATACTCATGGTTTTAGCATGAGTCTAAAAAAACAATTGTCATGACCCTGTATCATGCTAAAAGTTTAACCTGATGCTGAATGTTTTAGCATGATACAGGGTCATGCAATAAAGACCCTAAATGTACGCCATACAGTTAAATATTCATTTACTTTGACAGTTAGATATAACTTGTTATGGCAGTATCCGTATATTTGATATAAGTTCTGTCGCACTTTATACAGTGTATGTCTGGCATTATTTAATACTGAAGCACTCAAACAATGTAACTGACATTCTTTGTTATTTACCACTACACCGTTAATCTGAGATCCTGATACTGATATACAGCATACGATATCGTTGATATTACAACATGTACTATATGTACCCTCAAGGTTTTTGTTTATAAACAAGTACATAATATCGCATTACTTTATTGGTGACATGTACATGTATCTTTAAGTGTTGTTGCTTTTCCAAATGCAAAAGTCAAAGTCCTGCGGAAGACCTTTTTATGCTGCTGTAGTAAGTAGCTACTGGAATAGGTGATTTTTCTTTCTGTTGCTGCTGCTGCTGCTGCTGCTGCAGTTAAGGTGATGCGGAGGGTACATTTCATTAGCACATGATACCACAGATGTTGTCTAAAAGAGCAATAAATAAATAAATAACCTGTTAAACCTGACTCCACATCATATTTACGACACCTGAAGTCTGTGTGCAGACCGCTAAATGTCCTTCATGCCCGAGTCGCGCTACGTTCATGTTACAACTTTTAACCTATAACCCGCTGTATTTAATTAATCCCCATACTAAAATCTTGTTTTTGTTGACAAGTTCTTGCAGAGATGACGAATATTTTATAGGACGCAGCAGCTAATAGTGCAGATTATGGCCAGTCAGCTCACTGTTTGAGGTGGTGGTATTGGCGATGATGATGATGATGATGATGATGATGATGATGATGATGATGATGATGATGATGATGATGATGATGATGGTGGTGGTGGTTGCGGTTGAGGTGGTGGTATTGGCGATGATGATGATGATGATGATGATGATGATGGGGGTGGTAGTGGTGATAATGGTAGAGATGGTAGAGATAGTGGTTAAAAGTAGATAAGAAATATAATGTAACAGCAAAAGTGGTCAAGGACAGGACTATATCGGAGGTACAGCTTATTAACTAAGGTCTTGACAATAATGCAGTATTTATTGAATCGTCAATATGCTTGATCTTAGGCTATTAGGTAGGACACTAGTTGAAGTAAGCCCCGCCCCACTTGTGAAAATACACTAAACTTGATCATAGCTGGTGATGCGGGAAGATAAACACATTTGAAAACAAGATCCCGGGTCTTTAAAGTAAACATTTCTCGACGACGTTTGCCTGTTAAAATCTAGGACGTCGTCACAATTGGGTGAAGGGTTTTAAATATCAGCGGGAAAAAAGTGGTTTGCGATGGTATATTATTACTCAAATAGTCGCAAATGGTTCATCTAATTTTGCAGCAGCAAACGATGTTCATGTGTCGCAGGTCTTTCAAGATGGTGTCCAAAACGGTATTGCGAGAAGAAAACATAATACAAGGCGATATAGACACGTTTTTGATATAATTGCAGCAAAAAGGGTGTTTTTAATGTTCTAGATGCATGTGACAGTGGTCATGAACCAAAACATGATTTTCTTACTAATCTTTGTCTCTGTTATTTTCTCTGTCTCTCTCTCTCCCTTCCTTTGTCTCTCTCTCTATCTCTCTCTGTGTCGCTCTCTTGCTCTCTCTCTAGCTCTCTCTCTCTCTCTTTCTCAGTCCCTCTCTCCCTTCCTCAGCCCCTCTCTGTCTCTCCCTGTGTGTCGCTCTCTTGCTCTCTCTCTCTCTCTCTCTTGCTCTCTCTCTCCCTTTCTCACTCCCTCTGTCTCTGTCTGTCTGTCTGTCTGTCTCTCCCCCCCCCCCCTCTCTCTCTCTCTCTCTCTCTCTCACACACACACACACACACACACATACACACACCTTTAAAATGAAAATTAAAAAGAAAAGGAGTGACTTCACAAGTAAAATTACTGTAAACGTCCACATACAAGATCATGCTTTTGTTACATGTTTTGTACCTTTAAAAGTTGTGTATATAAATAAGATACACATCATTCTTTATGTGTAAACACTCAATGGGAGACAGTGTCTATTCATTGCAATGTGATGCGCTCTGCAGGGGCAACATACAATTGATGCATGGCCACGCATCAAGGACACGACGTGGCAATCCAGGGGTGTTTATATACTAGACACGAAATTAGGACGTTGATTTTTGTCTTCACATGATGGCGTTTTATCGGGTATCCGATTATTTTAATTACTATACTTTGTTCGTGTGATGATATGATAAATTTGTGGACATCAGCGGTTGAATTATCTCACCTGGTCCCCGCCTGATTCAGATCAACACTTTATAAATAACTTTAAAGATACAGTCCCTAAATTAGTTTCGATTTGTACAATTGTGGATTAACTTCAAGCTAAGCTTTGATTAAAAAATGCATTTTTGTCACAAGTATTGTGATAATCAGGTTATTTGGTGTTTGGTGAAATTATCCGATGAAAACACCGGGTTCGGTTGCGCGATTAATTCATCTACATTTCTACATGATTTGTTTTCTGACACTCAATCAGCTTGTAGCAGAGCTATTCTACTCTATTTTATTAATGTTTCATTACATACAACAGTATACACGAACTCGGACCAGGATCCAGACAGTGAAGGACATTGAGTAAAATATGACTCGGATCGTCTTCCTGTATGCAGCGAGCAGTGCTGTCGGAAAGCATGCCTAAACAATTTAGCATGTATTGTTTGTTTTTAAAGTATTACATGTGTTATAGTGACTATGTGAATCATGACAAAAGATATATCACATTCAGCATTGTATTTTTGGATCTTTTTTTTTTTCAAATTTTAACAACTTCTTACTTCAGCTAACTAATGTTTTGCGAATGTTTATTTACTAGGTCGACGACATTAAATCTGACCTTTATTGACTTTTATCCCATACATGTCAAGTTTGGAAGAATAAAAAGTGAAGAAATCATAGTAATGTCATTTGTTTTCAACATTTTTATTAGAGTATATTTTTTAAATAAAAATACTCCAAAAAAAAAATGTGGAAACGCACTTCTTTCTTTATTTGCTTTAATTTTGCTTTTTTGGCGAATCTTCCTCGCTGACCGCGATTCCTTTTCGCCATTTTATTGTGAAGAAATTGACGCAATTTCATTGGATAAAACTGGAAAATTAAACTCGGGTGTGTTCATTCTCGGAAGGCCGAGTGTTGACGTATATGATCGAGCATGTATCATCGTAAAACGCTAAATGCCGACATTACACGAATATTCATGAGATTGATTACACATCTAATACCTTAAGACTATTCGTTATACTAACAGATGACGAGATTTTGGTGTGTTTGTGTGGTTGTTGCTTTTTTTTTTTGTCGTAGACGCCGAGATAATATTTTGAACTATTGAATATTTATGGAGGTACTTTTGATAACATATAATATTAAAGGTTTATTATAAAAACATTTGACATAAAATAGCCATTTACATATTAAACTTAAAGGATTGGTGCGACAGAGTGTTTTCATTTAAATTCTGTTCTCAATATCGAAAATTTGACATTACATTTATTACACAAAGAAAACCCAAACAAACGTTACAAACCACCACCAATAACAACAAAAACAACATTTTTTGCTATAAATGAATAGTTTCGAATTAAAAAAACAAAACATTTGTCAATCATCAATTGGAATACCTCGACCGATTTTGTTAACAGAAATATCAAAAGACTAAACTTGTTACTATCCCATGTAGGTTTTTATCATAAAAATGGAGCAAAATCTTGGTAAAAAGATCATTTGGAAAATCTGTACCAGTCAGTATATCATTCGGAAAGTTTCACTGAACTCGAAACGACAGTAAAAACAACAATTCAGTTAAATCTTCTTTTACTTTGACAGTTAGATATAACTTATTATAGCAGTATCCGTATGTTTGATATAAGTTCTGTCGCACTATATACAGTGTATGTCTGGCATTATTTAAAACTGAAGCACTCAAACAATGTAACTGACATTCTTTGTTATTTACAACTACACCGTTAATCTGAGATCCTGATACTGATATACAGCATACGATATCGTTGATATTACAACATGTACTATATGTACCCTCAAGGTTTTTGTTTATAAACAAGTACATAATATCGCATTACTTTATTGGTGACATGTACATGTATCTTTAAGTGTTGTTGCTTTTCCAAATGCAAAAGTCAAAGTCCTGCGAAAGACCTTTTTATGCTGCTGTAGTAAGTAGCTACTGGAATAGGTGATTTTTCTTTCTGTTGTTGTTGCTGCTGCTGCTGCTGCTGCTGCTGCTGCTGCTGCTGCTGCTGCAGTTAAGGTGATGCGGAGGGTACATTGCATTAGCATACGATACCACATATGCTGTCTAAAAGAGCTATAAATAGCCTGTTAAACCTGACTCCACATCATATTTACGACACCTGAAGTCTGCGTGCAGACCGCTAAATGTCCTTCATGCCCAAGTCGCGCTACGTTCATGTTACAACTTTTAACCTATAACCCGCTGTATTTAATCCCCATACTAAAATCTTGTTTTTGTTGACAAGTTCTTGCAGAGATAACGAATATTTTATAGGACGCAGCAGCTAATAGTGCAGATTATGGCCAGTCAGCTCACTGTTTGCTGCACTGGATTTGCATTCCTTGCTAAAACTTGATAACAAGCTTGACAAGGGTCAAAGATGGTATCCTACAGTTTGTATATATCTAGTACCTGTAGTATTAGCTCCTTTCCTGTTTGGGATATATTTAGAATCATTGCTTCAGAAACTCGTGTCTTAAAAGAGATGATTTTGAACACTACTGTAACTGTAAGACCGGGTAAATCGTGAAATATATCTTTAAATATTAAGGCTTAATATGTATATAAAGAAGCACATTAGGGATTTCTAAAAAATAGATATCGACATCATAGCGGAATACCCGGAAATCAAAAGTTTTCCAATTTTTTAGAAAATTGTATGCATGCACATTTGAAATTATGAAAATCGTGTCCACACCATGTACACGCAAACACACACATTTCCCCGAATACATTTGATATTTCCATTTTGTATTCATGTGTTAACTCTTGCTTGAAACTCAAATCTTCCAACTACTCTACCATTAACTACCTGGGTAGAATTAGTATTCTATTTTCTATATGTAGCAAAGAGCTTGTAGTTGTAAGTACATAGTACAACAATCTCACTAGTCCTGTTCCTAACTAGGCAGCAAATAGTACAGAGTCTGCTGTAACAGATACAAGTCAAACAAGAATGATCTGGATCTATACTATTTGCACAAGCGAGATAAAATCCATACCTTGCAGGTACGAGTGGCGCCGGGTGTTTTTGTTGTTGTTGTTGTTGTTGTTGTAAAATAATCGTGATCTTGTCGGCCTAAATTTCTATCGTTTATGACGGACGTGAACACATAACGTATTATAAATGCGCAAGTGGAAGATATATATACCGAGTTATTTAGTCAAAAACAGTTAAAATAGCTGATATAGCTGAAAATTGTCGCGATTCTTTCGATTTAACCTTTAAATAAATCAAATTTATGAGGGATGTTTACTAATAAAATTTTGATAAAATGCACACTATTGTTTAATGCATGCACATGACATTTTTTATTCGCATGCGCAGTTCGAAGAGTTTTTAAGCTAAAAGCAGCTTAAACAGTTTTTTATGGTGCCCCCTTAAAACACCATATTCTCACAGAATCTAGTAATCATAAGTTTGTTTCTTCGATGTATCGTCCCACCAACAGTATTTCACTGGAGACGGTGTCCACTTAAAGCAGATATAATGCTGACTTCATTGTGTATATATCATGCCGTGAATACCTGGCGTGATACCACACCTAGTCACATTATCCTGACACCGGGCCAACCAGTCATAGAACTACCCTTAAATTTGCTTGAGCGTTAGCAAGGGGGCAACACCACTACCATTTTTAACGATTTTTTCAAACATTTTTTTTAATTTGACCAACTACAGTTAATCGCTTAAACATGTTAAGAATTCTGGTAGTTGTTAAGTCAATTAAAATGCTCTATAATCCCGACAATATCTCTGAGCGACGAAATTGATTGTTAATAAAATTGTCATGGCCCATTGTTTGATATAAATGGACTCGACCATGTGTCCGTGTTGACATATTCTCAGAGTGTACATACTAAAATAACTCTCCTAATAAATATGCAAATCATTGATTAGCGGTATGAAATACAAAGTGATTTCATTTTTCAGAAACATGTGTTAATTTATTAAATTAATAAATAAATACTTTGGATCAGCATCGAGAGACCATTTAATTTGAACTTTCGAAAGCATTTTCCTATACATAATTTGAAAATGTGTATACTAAAATCAAACTGTTCTACCCGTCGCACCGATTAAACAGCGGTACCTTGGATAGTATGGTCTGACAATAATCGTCATCATGTCAACAAAGAAAAAGTACAATACATGGGTGAATTAAAGGGTTCAACAAATTAGAATGTAATTAGTTCTTTTGATCAGTTTCTTTATAGGGCCAAAAGTAATATCTACAACTCTTTATTCAAAAGAAAAGACGATTTCTTTTCTTTATTAAATATTTTTGTATTGAACGACGACTTAACTGTGGCATGAAAAGGTTAGGCATGCCTCCCTATGGTGAACAGTTTTGAAAAAATAATGTTCGTTTGGTCAAATAAGCTTAATTTACATGACATATTTCCTAAGTGACCATTTCAGACGACAATTTGTCACTTCTGCAAGACACATTGGCACATTTACCACGGAAACATAACATAGTACCATTTTTGTTTGATGGCTTTTAGCACCTTTGTTGTTCTAAACAGAACTATGTCTGGACATATGATAATAAAAATATATGTAGTTATTTTGTAAGATCATGGCAAGATACTTCGTGTTCAGGCCAGCGAAATATATATGTTTATGTTTATGTTCTATTTTAACATCTTCAACCAAATAAATTATTTCTGTGTATGTTTCAGCATATTTGTGCGCGTGAGGTCGCGAGTAAGAGGTAAAAACTGAGAGAGATGAATGAAGGACTAAGCAGGCAGAGCCAACGAGGAAGACAGACAGAGAGACAGGGAGACAGAGACAGACAGACAGACAGACAGACAGACAGACAGACAGACAGACAGACAGACAGACAGACAGACAGACAGACAGACAGATAGGAAGGCAGGCATACAGGCAGGCAGGCAGACAGCCTTAAAGGCAGACAGACAGGCGCAGGACGGGCGTGTGTTCGAGCTTGTAGACGACTGGAGGACAGACGGACAGAAAACACGAGAGAGAGAGAGAGAGAAAGAGAGAGAGAGAGAGAGAAAGAAAGAAAGAAAGAAAGAAAGAAAGAAAGAAAGAAAGAAAGAAAGAAGAAAGAAAGAAAGAAAGAAAGTGTGGAAAATAAAAAGTAGCGATGAGACGGAAACGAAGGTTGCGTGAGGTAAATGCAGCCTCAGATCTGAATGGTAAATTAGACCACTGTGTCCTAGTCACGTGCCCTATTTCAATAATGACTGTATATATTGACAGCTATTTAACAGTGAGACAAACAGCTGTAAGCCATTCTAAAAGTACGAAACATTATTGATTTTGTAATTGAATAATAGTGTTTCGAATTCCAATATGCTGTTAGTGACCAGAATAGAACATGAAAGAAACACAAATAGTTGTACCTTGTCCCAGCGTAGTAACAAAGAATCAAAACATACTATTGGTTTAAGTCAACACTGCCTTTTATGATTTCGCATACTTTTGAATTTTAGTATTATGAACAAGTTAAATTTTGTTTAAAGCGAAAGCACTGTTTGTTTATCATTGTTTGTGTTATCGCTCTGTTGATAGACGTTTCTACGCATAGAAGCTTACACTGATATATTTGATTGACAGTTTAACCAATTGTATACTGATATATTGGCTTGACACCTTAACCAATTGTATACTGATATATTTGATTGACAGTTTAACCAATTGTATACTGATATATTTGATTGACACCTTAACCAATTGTATACTGATATATTTGATTGACACCTTAACCAATTGTATACTGATATATTTGATTGACAGTTTAACCAATTGTATACTGATATATTTGATTGACAGTTTAACCAATTGTATACTGATATATTTGATTGACAGTTTAACCAATTGTATACTGATATATTTGATTGACACCTTAACCAATTGTATACTGATATATTTGCTTGGCACCTTAACCAATTGTATACTGATATATTTGCTTGGCACCTTAACCAATTGTATACTGATATATTTGCTTGGCACCTTAACCAATTGTATACTGATATATTTGATTGACACCTTAACCAATTGTATACTGATATATTTGCTTGACACTTTAACCAATTGTATACTGATATATTTGCTTGACACTTTAACCAAGTGTATACTGATATATTTGCTTGACAGTTTAACAAATTGTATACTGATATATTTGCTTGACTGTTTAACCAATTATATACTGATATATTTGCTTGACACCTCAACAAAGTGTATACTGATATATTTGCTTGACAGTTTAACCAATTGTATACTGATATATTTGCTTGACACCTTAACCAATCGTATACTGATATATTTGCTTGACACTTTAACCAAGTGTATACTGATATATTTGCTTGACAGTTTAACCAATTGTATACTGATATATTTGCTTGACACTTTAACCAAGTGTATACTGATATATTTGCTTGACACTTTAACCAAGTGTATACTGATATATTTGCTTGACAGTTTAACCAATTGTATACTGATATATTTGCTTGACACTTTAACCAAGTGTATACTGATATATTTGCTTGACAGTTTGCTTGACAGTTTAACCAGTTGTATACTGATATATTTGCTTGACAGTTTGCTTGACAGTTTAACCAATTGTATACTGATATATTTGCTTGACAGTTTAACAAATTGTATACTGATATATTTGCTTGACACTTTAACCAATTGTATACTGATATATTTGCTTGACAGTTTAACAAATTGTATACTGATATATTTGCTTGACACCTTAACCAATTGTATACTGATATATTTGCTTGACAGTTTAACCAATTGTATACTGATATATTTGCTTGACAGTTTAACCAATTGTATACTGATATATTTGATTGACACCTTAACCAATTGTATACTGATATATTTGCTTGACAGTTTAACAAATTGTATACTGATATATTTGCTTGACACTTTAACCAATTGTATACTGATATATTTGCTTGACAGTTTAACAAATTGTATACTGATATATTTGCTTGACTGTTTAACCAATTATATACTGATATATTTGCTTGACAGTTTAACAAATTGTATACTGATATATTTGCTTGACACCTTAACCAATTGTATACTGATATATTTGCTTGACAGTTTAACCAATTGTATACTGATATATTTGATTGACACCTTAACCAATTGTATACTGATATATTTGCTTGACAGTTTAACAAATTGTATACTGATATATTTGCTTGACACTTTAACCAATTGTATACTGATATATTTGCTTGACAGTTTAACAAATTGTATACTGATATATTTGCTTGACACTTTAACCAATTGTATACTGATATATTTGCTTGACAGTTTAACCAAGTGTATACTGATATATTTGCTTGACACTTTAACCAAGTGTATACTGATATATTTGCTTGACAGTTTAACCAATTGTATACTGATATATTTGATTGACACTTTAACCAATTATATACTGATATATTTGCTTGACAGTTTAACCAAGTGTATACTGATATATTTGCTTGACAGTTTAACCAAGTGTATACTGATATATTTGCTTGACACTTTAACCAATTGTATACTGATATATTTGATTGACACTTTAACCAATTATATACTGATATATTTGCTTGACAGTTTAACCAAGTGTATACTGATATATTTGCTTGACAGTTTAACCAAGTGTATACTGATATATTTGCTTGGCACCTTAACCAAGTGTATACTGATATATTTGATTGACACCTTAACCAATTGTATACTGATATATTTGCTTGACAGTTTAACCAATTGTATACTGATATATTTGATTGACACCTTAACCAATTGTATACTGATATATTTGCTTGGCACCTTAACCAATTGTATACTGATATATTTGCTTGACAGTTTAACCAATTGTATACTGATATATTTGATTGACACTTTAACCAATTATATACTGATATATTTGCTTGACAGTTTAACCAAGTGTATACTGATATATTTGCTTGACAGTTTAACCAAGTGTATACTGATATATTTGCTTGACACTTTAACCAATTGTATACTGATATATTAGTACAGTGACGTGTCGTGCCGTGCAGTGTATTGTATCCCGTTTTATTATGTACTGTAATATATCTATATATATTAAGTGCAATTGAATTTATGAAATAAAAGGGCACTGGAAAGAAATATAATTGAAAGTTTCTGATACAAATTCTACAAATATGCCGGCAATTTAATTCTACAACATCATTAACAGTATCATGGGACAAGTTTAATTCAGCAATATATCAATTTGCAACTTTCTCTTTAACGATCAAATAAGTGAACGGTATACGTCTTATCAGTAACCTCGCCCTTGGAAGCTTGATGTGAGAGGGAAAATCGATCATTGGAATGACGGTGATGTTGACACTTTCAATAAGGCCTGTTCTTGAAAAATCTTAAAATCTTTCTTAAGATAACAATATCGTTCGATTTCGACAATTTTGGGCGTTTTCTTCCTATAGTATTTTTTTGTTTTAGTTTTGTTGTTGTTGTTGTTGTTTTTTGTTTTGTTTTTTGTTGTGTGTGTGTGTGTGTGTGTGTGTGTGTGTGTGTGTTTCAATTGGCCTTTTATTTAAACAAACGTGTCGTTTGGTTTCAAAGAAGTAGATCCGTTATAGTATGTCTTTCTTTGATTTCGATCCAATTAGCTTTATTGATTTAAAATTGATTTCAATTTATTTGAAAACAAATCTTTGTTGCACCATTCTGGAAAATATTACCTCTGAACACTAGAATCTGGCTTTTATTCATCAAATGCAGACAAACGGAAAGCACTGGATTTTATATAGACCGCCGAATCTCCTTTGTTATACGTTGGGTCATATCTTAGAACACTTAGTACGCCTATTGTCTTATACAGCAGTCAATCGATACCCAGGTGTGGTTGATCTCTTCTAGTATTTCGCGCTTGATTTTACCTGTCTTAGCACCATCGCGTGCAGAAATCTCTTCACCATATATCCATTGTAATCAGGATTGTATTTTAATTACAAGTTATACCGATGGTCCGGATCGAACTAGTCTAGTATAAATAATCTAGCTAAAAACAACAGGTAAGTACTTTGACATTGTGCTAAAAGACGACCTCATGATGCCAAGTTGTTTCATAAGGACTAAACTCAACAGGATTTGGTTATATAAAATTTGTGTCTTCAAACGAGTCCGCCGGAAGTTGTCAAACCAGACAGTGCCCGCCGAGAGTTGCCAAACCGGGCATCGCCCGCCGGGAGTTGTCAAACCAGACAGTGCCCGCCGGGAGTTGTCAAACCAGACAGTGCCCGCCGAGAGTTGTGAAACCAGAGAGTGCCCGCCGAGAGTTGCCAATCCAGATAGTGCCCGCCGAGAGTTGCCAAACCGGGCAGCGCCCGCCGGGAGTTGTGAAACCAGACAGTGCCCGCCGGGAGTTGCCAAACCAGACAGTGCCCGCCGAGAGTTGCCAAACCAGACAGTGCCCGCCGAGAGTTGCCATACCAGACAGTGCCCGCCGAGAGTTGCCAAACCAGACAGTGCCCGCCGAGAGTTGCCAAACCAGACAGTGCCCGCCGAGAGTTGCCATACCAGACAGTGCCCGCCGAGAGTTGCCAAACCGGGGTAATATATGATTGTAAATATATGATTTTAAGAGCTTTCCAATGGTGTTGAGTTTCTTTTTTAATTTTTGAACCACAAATGAATAAACTACAAGAAAATAAAATTTACACTTCTATACAATTCATTTGAAAATCGCTTGAAGTTGCCATCAAAGATGGCTGCCAAGAAAAGGGATCTTCACTGATGTGGGAACTATCTATAGCATTTACTTTGTCATATAATGCGCAAATACAACATCAAAATTAAATTTCTGCGAAATATATTGAAAGTTTCTATCCTGGTTAAGAAATCGAATGATCTGGGGTTATGGTGAGAGATGTTTTTAGGTTTCGTTATGGCTGCTGTGCCACGTGGTTTCTACAATGTTCGATCGCGTCTAGTGGAATAGTTCATGACGTACGGCATTCGTCTTGATACAAAGCTAGTATTTGACTTATATTGTCTGGTTTGGAATTGTGAACTAACGGTTAAAATATTTCGTCGATGCAAAAAGAATAATATAAAGAATGTGTTTTGCCTGACAGCCGGAACTCCTCGGAATTAATCGTAAAAAACTGATACAACAAAGCGTCTAACACCCGAACGTTGAATTCCACTTGTTTCAAAATGGTTCGATAAATCATCTGTATGAGAACACAACAGCTGGAGGGATGGAAGATACCAGAAATACCAGTTATTACTATGTCAATCTGTGACACTGGAATTGCATTAGTACTTTAATAGTTACAGACAAGCGTGGGGTAAGAGCGTTTGTTTGTTAATTTATTTGGTTTATCGTCCCATAAACAGTTTTTCAGTTATCCGGGGGAAGTGTTAACTTGAAGCAGATATAGTGCTGCTTTCACTGTGTATAGCATGCCGTGAACACCTGACATGATACCACACCAAGTCATATTATCCTGATACCGGGCCAACCAGTCGTGGAACTACCCTCAAATTTGATTCAGCATTAAGGGAGCTAAACCACTACCATTTTTAACGATTTCGGTATGTCGCGGCCCTGGATCGAACTCGGGTCCTCCCGTGCCTTCAGCCGACGTTCTACCTATTGCACCACCATGTCCGGTTTACAGACAATCGTCGGGTAAGAAAGTTGGAGAACCACTTCTGGGACACGTTAAAAGTTATCGTTTCTGGGACAGTGGTTAACACCTATCACAGAGAGGGGTGTTGCCTAAACCCGTCAGTCCATGGTGCGAGGACGAAAACTCCAGCCAAAAAAAACACGTTTTTTTATGTGTTATGTTGGCTGTTAAAAAGTGCAAATATTAGCATTCTAATATGAATTCTTCCACACAGTTTTTATCAAACGTTTTCGTTTGTAATCATCGGGTTACACTTGATAGTTCAGTCACTAGTGTGTGCCTGTGTGACTATGAAAGTTGAAAATGCAGCTGTAGAGAACCCAAATGTATGGCACAACCTTGAAATATTCCAACTTTTATCGACAAAGTGAAACGCAGGAACTTGACTAGAAAATCTGTTGTAAAATTCCATAATGAGAACAATATTTAGAATCCTGAAGGGTTGATACACACCAACCAAGAAACCTTGGATCAGTTTCCTTGTTGTCTTTGTCCAGATATCTCTCCGTCATGGATTTATTGTGCGCTTCTCTTATGAATGCAAATACCACTTTTCACACATAGCATAAGTTCTATAGTAAACAATTCAAAATATATATTCTAGTTTACCGTTCATTATTTAGAATATGTGAGATTTATCCACGGCGGAGTTTGCATGGTAGGTAAAAAACTTACAGGCCAGACTCTTTCATTGCAAAAAAGCAAGCAAAAACAGCAACAAACAACAACAACAAAAATTTTCTAATACGCATAAGATTCGATCTTTTTCTTTGGTTTACTTGTCATTAATATGTTTAAAAACTTAAGCTTTAAAAATAATTGTTTTTAAATAAAACTAATTGTTACAGCCAATATAATTATGTAACAGTCAGTAAAAAATCACGTGCTCTTCTGAACACAGTCATTTACACAAAGTGCAGACAAATGTATATATCTAACATGTGTAGATATCTCAAATTAGAGAAAATTAAGCATTTAATAAATAAAATTATATGCTTCACAGGATTTACAAATGCGTAACGGAAATAATGCAGATATATTTAATTATTCATTGTACTGCATCAGACAGCGACACTCTGACAGTATATACCTATCAAAATTCCAGCACGTACTCGGGTCATTCCTCTTCTCTAAATCAATACGCGGAATCGCGAACCTTAATTATTAAATACGTAAATAACGATGTCCAATCAGCTTTTTTACATAGTAAATAGTTTAATTTAAATGCATTTTTCAATACGTTTCAGGGGCAAATAGGTGCTTACAAGTCTTATCTGTAGCACCGGACACATAAGCGAAAATAATACTACTAGTTTCGCTGAGATGTGACACACCCTTAAGTGTTAAAAAGATATCATAATGGAAGGTATGTTTGGGGGGGGGGGGGGGGGGGTGCTGGCAGGGTTGAAGATGTCGGACTGCCCCGTTCCCCGCTTTATATAAACAATATTCAGCTAATATATCGTACAATGACCGGGAAAAATTGTTTAATCAATAAACAAAAGCAGCAAAATGTCATTAGCCGAGATTTTACGGACGACTAAGAAATCTGAAAGCTGATGCCAAGTCGTATGAAAAAGTAAATAGACATGTAATTACGATAAGTAATTCTTTACAACAACACGGAGATGCCAATAAGGTTTAATGTAACCAGGCCCAGGACCGGTTATACCATAGATACTATATATTAATATATATATTCTTAGAGCAGCTCAGCTCGGACAAAATGTACAAATAGCCCAATACGGTTTTACATTACATTTTTTTAACTGCACGTCCACCTTGACTCTCGTCAGTCGATGCACAACATAACACACTGCCATATTTTATGCCATAAAAATACTACCAGCCGATGCACACCATATTAAACTGACGTTTCTTATGCTAACCTAGAATACAGTCAGTCGATATGCAATATAGTGAACTGCCCGATTTCTGTACATACCGTTAACTATGATCAGCCTAAGTTAAACATACTTAACTGTCAGGTTTCATGCCAAACTAGAGTAATAGATAAGTCGATGAAAAAACGTAAACTGTCCCATTGTAAGCCGTTAAACACTACCACAGTACTCGCCATAGCAAACAGCCCAATGTTATGCCGACCTTTCAGTGGATGACCATTTTCAGTGGAAGTACATTTTGTGATGAAAAGTGAGACGTTCTGCTTTACAATTAGCATGGATGTAGATCATCAATAAACAGCATTTCGAGGCGGGTTCTTTTAGTTAACAAACATTATTTGGTTGCATGATGAGGAAAGAATTTGGTTCAAAGTGTCGGATGCCACTTTTAAGCCGATGTGCACATACAAACCGGCCCTATATACCCACCTAACATTTTTTGTCAATAACAAAACCCAAAGATAACTACCAAGCATATTTTAAGCAAATTCACATCATAGGAAACAACCCGATAGCATGCCGACCTAGCATACTTAAAACAGTTGTACAGTATAGCAAACAGCATGATTGCTTGCCGACCTAGCATATTTGAAGCAGATGTACAACCTAGCAAACAGCATGATTGTATGCCGACCTAGCATACTTGCAGCAGTTATACGGCATAGTAAACAACCCGATTGCTTGCCGACCTGGCATACTTTAAGAAGATGTACAGTATTGAAACAACCCGATTGCATGCCGACCTAGCATACTTTAAGCAGTTACACGGCATAGTAAACACCCTATTGCATGCTGACCTAGCATACTTTAAGCAGTTACACGGCATAGTAAACAGCCAGATTGCTTGCCGACATGGCATACTTTAAGATGTTCAGTATTGAAACAACCCGATTGCATACCGACCTAGCATACTTTAAGCAGTTACACGGCATAGTAACCAACCCGATTGCATGCCGACCTAGCATACTTTAAGCAGTTACACGGCATAGTAACCAACCCGATTGCATGCCAACCTAGCATACTTTAAGCAATTACACGGCATAGTAAACAACCAGATTGCATGCCGACCTAGCATTCTTTAAGCAGTTACACGGCATAGTAACCAACCAGATTGCATGCCGACCTAGCATACTTTAAGCAGTTACACGGCATAGTAAACAACCAGATTGCATGCCGACCTAGCATACTTTAAGCAATTACACGGCATAGTAAACAACCAGATTGCATGCCGACCTAGCATTCTTTAAGCAGTTACACGGCATAGTAACCAACCAGATTGCATGCCGACCTAGCATACTTTAAGCAGTTACACGGCATAGTAAACAACCAGATTGCATGCCGACCTAGCATACTTTAAGCAGTTACACGGCATAGTAACCAACCAGATTGCATGCCGACCTAGCATTCTTTAAGCAGTTACACGGCATAGTAACTAACCAGATTGCATGCCGACCTAGCATACTTTAAGCAGTTACACGGCATAGTAACCAACCAGATTGCATGCCGACCTAGCATTCTTTAAGCAGATGCACATCATAGTATATTCTGATTGCACAGCGATCAAGAAGACCACCATCTATAACCCCATCATTTATGAAGCATGTACAATTAACATAGAAATTGCTCAAGCATCCATCAGGCTTCATAAAAGATGAATACAGGATTATTTGCAAGGTTTCTCAAGTCGCAGTCAAGAGAGATACTGCTCGTTTGTGGTCATTGGAGATTCAATTGAATATGGGAAAAGGAAAGCTTATTGATGTATGCTAGAGATATTGACAGGAACTTATTTTGTTCTTTATAACACGTGACATCTGTGCTTCGAACGTGTTGGACTTCTTTGTATACAATGTATCAATATGGTTTATTTGTCAAATATTTATTATTTTAAGGATAATATAGAAATAAAGCACTCACTGCATTTTGTAATAAATAATAATAATTAAAAACAACAACATGGTAGGCATAACACCGTATATATCAAATGTCAAATACCACCATACACAATGAACATATACATAATGAGTGTGTTTGTTTATTACAAATTTACACACATGAATAAAAAAAACAGCATGTGATATTCCTACTACATTTCTAGCAGGCAAAAGCACGAATTTTAGTCTAAATACACCAAAGCAAGAACTAACATAAACTTGCTTTATAAGTCATTATATTTAACTCTCTGGTATATTGTATTATATACATTTTGACCATTAATGTTTAAAGTTTTGATAAAGCAAAATTCTTCGTTTTTGTTTTGGCTCATGTGTCACGTTTATTATCTATATGTATATATGCTGTAAAGATGATGTACACTACTAATTGTGTTCTGATAGTTATATGGTCAGCAACATCACTAATCATGTACATCCTTGCATCAATACATGAAAAGGTAAGCAATTGATAGACTCAATAAATTTAAAATTTTAATTAATTACTTTCTAGTTTAAATAATGTAAATTATGTCAAATGTCATATTATGACAAACTTAAAAGGATGTTGATATGTGCGCCTGTGTTTTTACTAATATTATGGTTGTATTAAAATACCATTTTACCAATTTATACCAATTTAATTGAATGTTGACAGCTGTTAATTAAGGAAACCCTACAATGCAAGCCAGCAGAGCAACGCACGGAACGTCATTTAGAATAATGACTTTTCATATTAAATACTTAATAATATGGGAAATGTATACTATAACTATATACTATAAATTATAAAATAAAAAATAGAAATTAAATAGATTTTGATTGAAATGAAATGTTAAAAGCTTTGCAAATTCGTAGTGCGAAACTAGTTGAGCGATATTTATCAACACTTATTTTAACCACGTTCTGTAATCCAAAGACTAGCTTTCATTGAAAACCCATAATTCTAGGACTCTGTTTTGTAAAACCTCATATTGCTTTACCTCCACTAGGACATGGGATGATTTCTGAGACCTCACTCCTAGAGTCAGTCACCCCCGACAGTTCTAAGACCAACACTCCCATATTGAATAAGTACTCTTCCATTACGCTCTCTATTGGCTCGAGTTACAATCCAGTATGTCATACCATAGGCATGGTACAATTCCTTTCATGCATTAAAAGGGTATGGAACTATTTCTGTAATGCCTGAAGGATATGTATCTGTTTCTGAATTCATTTCCATAAGGATGTGCTAAATTAGGAAGTTTCTCCATTTTGGATCGATATAATAATGACCATTATCCTTGCATTAAGATTTCGGCAATGCGATGCATCATTTAGTTGGAATAATTCGGCGTCAACTTAATGCACCGCTGGATGGATTTTAGCAAACATTCCGGATCAGATAAATGCATAAAGAATGGTAGCAAGATCTGTGTATTTCAGGATAGTAATTTATTAAATTAAAGTTGGGGTCGTACGAGTCGATACCTTGCAAGAAATATAATAACTGCTAAGAAAGGCGGCGACACTTTGCGACTTATTTAAAAATAGAAAATTGCAACAAATTCGCTCTATGTAACCACAACTTTTACTCAGGTTTACAATTGCGACATGCTGGCGATGTTTATCTGAGAGAAACGAACGAATATTACAAAACAAACGGCATTATAATTGGCATTCTTTTCCATAAACTAACGAATTTCGCGCGACGTTCGTGGGCAAAATCTCAATTAACTGATTCTTCAGGTGAGAAAAGACGTCCTCAAACATACATCCTTACCTAGCCAAAGTTAAATCGATTTTTTTCCAATGTTGTCATTTTAACTTTGTAAAAACACATGTTCTTTTTTAAGACCTATAATTACAAAGCATCAAAAATGGCATAATATATACAGAGTTACAGTTTAATTATATATATTCACAGTGGAATTATGTTCAGTTCAACACACTGTTAGTAATGTTACAGTTATTAAACAATAAATAATTTTGGTGTAACATTATGAAAACCGATATAAAACTGTTGTTATATTCGCTTATATTCGTAAAACACACTACATAGTTATCACAGGCACATTATAAGAATATTATGCAACATGTCTACAATATGTATATACACTCAAATACATTACAATGTGTTTATGTGTTATTTTAGGCATATGCAAAGGCAAGAATCGAATTGTCCTTCCTAGTTTACATAGCAATCCTATAGACCCTTTGGTGGCCTCTAGGACAGGAATCAGAAGTCCTAGGCCGAAACGGTTTTCGGTGCCAGGTATTGCCAGCTGGGCCCTAGTTCCATGCCAAGTTTCAGCTCCCTGGGATTAGGGATTAGGGATTAGCCGGCATTTTTGCCGATACTGCGCAGCGACATTTCTATCATTATAGCACAGGGGCACTTATGAGGTGCCCAAGGACTGAACCCGGCCGGTCCATTATACTGACACCGACGAGTCAGGCGTAATGCTGTCCCCGTAGCCCCGAGCGTTAGGAGGGAAGCCACTACTACCAACTTTAAAGTCTTTGGTATGTCCCGGCCGGGGTTCGAACCCACGACCTCCCGATCCGCAAGCCGACGCTCTACCACCTGAGCTATTGCGGCCGGTTTCAGCTCCCTGGGGCCAAAAAGGGATCAAAATGGCGCAGATTTAGGCCTATGCGGAACCCCATACATAGCATTCCTGCAGACCATTCGGCGGCCGCTAGGACCGGAACCGGAAGTCCTAGGCCGAAACGATTTTCCGTGTCAGGTTCTGCCAGCTGGGCCCTAGATCACAATCAAGACCTACGCTTGCAGAAAAAGCTTTGATCCTCCTTTTTACATGAAAGTGCTTTAAGCACTGTGGTGTTCAGTAGAATGTACTTACATTTTGATAATAAATATATTTTATTAGAATCCGCCAAAACAACAGCAGCGGCATCAGTAGCAATTAAAACAGCAAAGTACTAGCTGTATTGACAGTTACATAAACTGTAAAGAACAGAGGCTACAATATAGGCCATACTGGCCACAGTTATTATGGTATAACGTACCTCCACAAGATCTTTCATGACTAGCGCTTAATAGCATGAAATTTCGACCCTGTGTCAGCACTTACGAGCTAATAACAGAGTTATGAAACATGCAAACAACATTAACTCTCCGTATCAGTCTATTTTAATACTTTCTCATGCCCTATATCTTCGTGACATGGCCATTGTGAGATAGCCAATACAATGGAAGAAGCCGATTACCACGTTCAATGGGGTGTAGTCAACAATACGTATTGAGAGGACGAATTTGAAGTTTGGGGTGCGGCGGGGGTCATACTAGGCCAACACACAAGAAAAGATGTACTCAATAATATACTTTAACCAGAGGTCAACCGTTAAGTGGCGTGAAATAAAACTTGTCTACGTCAAGAAGTTCTTAAGGAAAATAGTACATACACAGAGTTTGATACTTTCTCGCGCTCAACAAATTATTTCTTACGTAAGCGCCGACGCAGATCAGTCCCAATGCCCAAATGAGTGGCGATCATTACGATTAGAAAGGTCAATCGAGATTTATAAAATATATAGTTCTAAATCATGTCCAATTAAAGGTGCTATCCGACGGTGTGACTATATCAAATACATGTAACAATATCTTACCACCGCTTTGGGGAGTTTGGGCATACTTTCTGGATAAACTTATACTTTAGTCTTAATAAAGACAATTTAAACACTGCCTACATTGTTAGACAGTACAAAATCGAGAAAAAGTCACTGAAATGTTGTTGTTTTTTTCAAAATTATAAAAAAGCACGATAGTGATATCTGTTAAAAATAGCCATAGACGTCAGAGCGGATTACCCTGATGACGATATAAAGTGATCTTAAAAGTAACTTGTCACGCCTTTTTCTTAGTTTAAAAATAGCTATCTCTGCAGCGTAACTCAGATATCAAATACATGTTTATAATGACGGGATGGGGTATATACTTTATTGTTCACACACATCTAGGGTACCAATGAACAGTTTTTGCAGGACCTTTTCAACGAGTTATTTGAGTGAAAGATAGTTGGTCTAAACCTTCGGATACCACAATAGATCCTGAACACCCAAAATATTTTGGCTACGAGTCACTAAGTGGATTTTACAAGTTGTACCAGATATCATAGCGTACACTTAAGCCAATTGGAAGTGCTCGGCCATTTCTTTTAAAACAATCTGGTTGTATTAAAAATGAAAACTGCACCATGATCTGTATGTCTGTGTTTCTGTCAGGCCAATATAAAGATAATCATGTGTCATTATGCCTAATAAATAATCTGAACAACAGGCTCAGTAAGCAAATGTTGAGTGATAAATTATACTTCTTTTGTTTGTTCAAACATAAACACATACAATCTGAACGATGCCATTAACATTAACAGTATCTCAGAAATCAGACGAAATTTTAACGTCCGTGTAAATGGCGATTGTAAAGATATGTAACCTCATAAACTAAAATAAAATCAATGTACTGCACGAACTGAGAGTGGGTTTATAAAGTATGTCTGTTGTGTTTGTTTGTTTTTGAAATACATTGCAGCGGCCAATTATGCTCATTAAAACAACGTTAAGAATTTTGGTGGAGGACGACCCCAGACAAATGTCTGGGTAGAAAAACCGGCGCACCGCAGGTCAGCTGGAAGATCTTTCCACATTAAGTCCTTCGCCACGAACGGGACTCGAACCCATACGGTGAGAAGCTAAGCAGTCAGAGAGGTTACAAATCAACGACTCTACCACTAAGCCACGAACCCCGCTATTTTATAAAGTACAATATGGACAATAAGTGCATATTTTTAATTTTTTAAGAAGGAAAACCAGGTTCTGTAACTAGCTTTCCAAATCTCGCTAGCATACGACTAAGCGGATTTAAAGGTGGTAGTCGAAAGTTTGCTTTTTTAAATACAAGTAACATTACAGTACACCTGTTGGGGGGGGGGAATCTGGGCATGATTTCAACATAAACTAATACTTTGGTCTAAGCAAAGAAAAAATCGCTCTAAATGTCCAGTCTTCCTACATGTATAAATAAGCATGATGGGGATTTCTGCTGCAAATAGATATCGACGTCACTGCTTATTACCCGGATAATGATCAAATGTGATCTTAAAAGTCACTCGGAACTCCTCGGGTAATTCCGTCCTCTACGTAATCACCTCGGAAATAATGCTGTCGCCGCCATATTGACGAACTACATCCAAAATGGCAATCGTACCTACTAGGCGATCTCCGGCAAGCTTCGGATATAGACAAAGACAACACCGAAGCGTGATCCGAGTGCATGCAGGGTAATAACTGGTATATTACACTTTTACCGAATCCTGTTGGTGATATACATATAGTATCAACTAAGTTTAAAATATTCTTCAACGAAGCAATCTGCTCGTCTTTAAAGGAGTGTTGAATCTTCATCATATCTAAAGCGTACTGCATGCACTTTGAAAAGTCAGCCATCTTTGTTTACATAATGCAATGAGAAGTTTTTCGCCGGGGCAAATCACCAACTAATGTATTCCTACAATTACATACGAGGCTAACGAGGCTATATATCCGAAGCTTGTCGGAGATCGCCGAGTAGGTACGATTGCTTAAAAGTAAGTGGTCATTTGTTCTTCTAAGTTTATAAATAGCTAACTGTGCAGAGTGGCTCGGATATCAGATACATGTTTTTAATGACGAGTGAAGTGTTATATTTCAATCTTCGTTTAGATGTAGGACTTTATTTAGCAGCATTTTGTGGGACCTTTACATGTAACAATAATTTATCTGGATGTATAAAAAAGGAGATTCAAACTGTGTCCGCTGACATACGCGGAGGTTTGTTTTTACATAATCATCCTTTTATCAGTAGTGTTAATGTTGCTTAAAGGTTGTAGCCGACAGTTTGCCTGTATCAAATACATATAACACTATTAAACCACTTTGGTGAATTTGGGCATAATTTTTATATAAACCCATACTTTAGTCTTAATAAAAATGATTTTAAACTTGTTATACAGAACTAATCGCGAAAAAAAATCACCTTAACTGTACAAAAAGCTTGATAGTGGTCTCTGCTAAAATAGGTATCGACTTCAGAGTGTATTTCCCAGATGACTATATAACGTGATCTCAAAAGTAACTGGTCACGTGGTTTTCTCAGTTTAAAAATAGCTATCTCTACAGCGTGGCTCGGATAGGAAATACCTGTTAGCAATGACTTGTGGTAATTTATGCTTGACCGTTCATGCAGATCTAGGATATCAGTGAACAGCATTTTGCAGGATCTTTTTCAGGTAACAATGACTCATTTGGTTTTTGAGGAAAGAACTTTCGGTTCAAACTGTCGGATACCACCTTTAAGAAACGATTGTTTACATGAAAGTAACTACACGTATACATAAAAGTGTTTTTTCTCAATGCTATTTTACCCTCCTTCGCTAGAACAAGTCATAATTATCAGCAGTGGCTGAGATGAAAACCAGCCTGGGCATTTTTATTTGTTATGTTATGATAATTTAAAAACATAATTATATTTACCAGAACATATGCATCGTCATGATGCATGCATTCCTTTAGATAAATTATTAAATTAAATTTCTATTTATAAACAGTCCTTACTTCAGAAGTTGCAAAGCCTATGCTGTCATCTGTTTTCTTTCTTTTTTTATATAAAAAATGTAAATACAGGGGTCAGGGTATGAACCTGTATTTCACACGCAAGACTATTTGTTGCTGTTGTTGACTTCGTTGTTGATGATGTTGATGGTGCTAATTTGGGGAGGAAACAATTCTGATGGTGATTGTGCTTGTGCTAGTGGTGAAGTTGGTCGTAGGGATCGCAGTCGTGATGGTGAATTTGATGGTGCATGTGGTGGTCGTGAAGAGGTGACGATGATGATAATGATGATGATAATGATGATGATGATGATGATGATGATGATGATGATGATGATGATGATGATGATGATGATGACGACGAAGAAGAAGAAGTTCTGGCGGCTCAAGAGTACGTCTGATAATCATCCAATCATAAGTAATTAAGACCGAACCGAATGTATAGCTAGACATATATAATACACAGTCACCCTGAATTTATAAAATCTCCCTACCTTAGAAACGGCGCAGGCGATTTTCCGTCTGGTAGAAGTTCGAGAACTTTGTCAGCACGGAGTCCGTCGGCAACAATAAACACAAGCCGCCGGGCACGTGGAGGGATGGGAGATTTATGTGGGGTCATTCCAGTCATGAGTGGGGTGGAGAAATAGATCTCAAAGATGGAGAAGAAGAAGACGACGTGAACAAGCACGCCCACTCCGATCACAATCCATACTTGCATGGTAGCAATTTAATGGCAACACGTTTTTGTCGTCGCTGAAATAGTTTCTGTCGCGAATTGTTTTGGTGTGTGTTTAAATTCCTTTCCTCACTTAAAATGAGAAAAAACGTTACATTTATTTGCGCTTTCAACAGTTTATTTCACTTTTGACTGAACCACACTTTTTCCAGATTCACACTTTAATGAATGCTGTGTTAAATTCCTGTATCGATCCTCTTGAATCTATATGAAAAAATATAAATAATATTTTAATTAGTCATCACAATTTTACACAAAACCACTAGTTACAAAAACTTTATATCAATTTATTTTTATGGGAAAATTCCGAACGTAAACCTTTACACAGCGTAAACTGACTGATCTATCACTTGTAACCGCTTCCTACACTTTCTGTTGCAGACACTCGAGGCACCTCAGATTTAATCATAGCGAATGATATACCTGTCCGAGAAAAGGCGGTACGTCAGGGTTAGCTTTTATCCGTGCTGCGTGTTTAGACTAAGCTACTTCCTGTAAGAATCAATACAATGTATTTAACTATTTAACCTAACATTTACTTTGCTTCTCGATTCAATATGTGCATAACTCTTCAGTCTTTCGAAACAAAACACAAGTAACCGAGATCATTTGACCATGTCAACCAGTATAAGTGCATAAATCTATGATAGAACTTGTTCTACTTGGTAACGTCCTACAGATGCATTAAAAAGACGGTAAGTATTATCGGTAAAAATCTACCGGCAAATGATTGAACTGGTGAAACATACCCAAGTTCTTTAATTTACGAAAATTATACCGAGTCAGTAAACTATGCCGAAATATTCACAACGTGTGTTAAAATCAACTGAACTATTTCCAATAAGAAACACCAAGAAATTTAACAGGAGAAAACTAATTAAAGTGCTAAAACGTGTAGGTTTTTTACAAGCTGTATGAATAAGATCTTCGTAAAATGAAGGGTAAACCGTCGACTTTTTAAAGCCAATATATTCTAAACCTGTTTGATGTCAAAGATAGACGATGAACAATCGGAAACAAAGTAGTAAATATTATACGATGAATGCAAACTCTAATGACCATTCAACAAGACCTGTATTTGCTGATAATGAGGACCGAAAGGAAGTGTGTCAAATATTTGAATAGACTCTTCTGTTTGCGTCCACCAATAAACGATTGGTCTGTAAAGAATACCACAGGGTTAATCCAATGCAATAAGGTGAAAATCTAGGACTCGAGCGCTTCGTGACAAACAATGTTCCCGTTCATAGTGCATTTCATACACGATTCCGTTTTAACAGCGTATTTATGACTAATAACAATGAAATGGCTAATGTATCTGAGACGATTCAAGAAATGTTAATCTAATTATCACTGTTTTTATTGCCATGTGTAGCAATCAAATACTTTGGTCATTTATGAATTTATACACTTGTGTTCATTGACACTCTATTGTGAAGAGTATTTGTTACATTTTTGGTAATCGGTTCATAGAAGGCGGGTCGTCACTATATCAAAACATAAAATACAAGTTTTAATTTTTTCACAAAAGGAAAATAAAAACATTCAAGGAGAAAACATACAAGATACAACAGAAATGTGTAGGTCGCTATCTTAAACACTGTGATAAGTTCAGTCAAATGATATCAACATCTGACATTCTAACCTTGGTTTATATTTAGTAAGACTAATTAGTCAATTAGCTCGAAGTTATTTGTATTCCCAAAAACATGTTCTTATTTTCAACCTTTATGACTTGATCATATACTGTTTTTGAGTCTTATATCAGTTAAACAAACTGAACCTTTGGCAGCGCACTTGATGTAGTGGTAGTGTCGCAGATTTGCAAATCTTCTGACTGTTTGATGTCCCGTTCGGGGGGAAGGACTTAATGTGAGTTTTCCAGCTAACTTGCGGTGCGCCGGTGGTTCTTCCCAGATATGTTTTCGGGGTCTTCCTCCACCAAAAAGCTGGACGTTGCTATAATGATCCTAAATGGTCGCTACAATGTATGTTTAAAACAAAACAACAAAAAAAACATCAACAACAACAACAAAATTAGCCCAACTGGATATAGCCAACCTGTTATAGTATACGCAATGTATCGGGACAAGTGGCTTGTAGGGTAACTTCTCTGACTTTAAGTAGCGTGGGTTCGAATCCCGGTCGTGTCGAAAACTAAACATGAGAAGTCTTCCAGATGACTACGGTGCGTCTGTGGTTCTACCAAGCCAATTTTGGGGGGTTTACTTTAAAAAAAAATATATGTACATAATAATAATAATAATAATAATAATAATAATAATAATAATAATAATAATAATAATAATTATATATCACCTTGTCATTTCATTACTCTTAGTTGTTATGATACAGAAGTTCCAAGTATATGTTCAACTGTTTGTGCTCATTTCCGTTTGAAGAAATTCAAGTTTTGCTACGTTAGGAAAAAGGACGGTTGAATGGACACCTGAAAAAAAAGGAAAAGTTTTATAAAGTTTTGATGACTAACCTTTTGACCTAATCATTATTTCGACTTTATCTGATAAAATGAAGCAGCAGTTTTGTTTTGCGTGTCGTACCTTCTAAGTTTTGGTTTGTTGTTCTACTGAGTTAATTTAAATAACGTTTATGTCAAACTTTAGGCTTCCGGTACTATAACCTCTAAATTATTGTTGTTGTAGTTGTTCAAATCAATGATGTCATTTATTTTAATAAAATTTCATATTCTAATATCGAGAGATTAATCTTAAGTTTCAATACTAATTGAAAATAAATGAAATATGTTAAGTCGTCTTAAACAAAAAATGCTAGCATAGAGATTAAAGGTAAAAGTTGACCCTGGTGACCTTAAGCGGGAGTATAAATCGGATCTTCACGGTTAATTACGCGAATGACTATTTAGCCACTTGGCACGGCAAGGGAGGTTACTCTAAACGCATGCAAATTATAGCCGAAAATATGCGATTTTAAATTCTCAATTCAGCGCGAAGTTTGAAAGTTTTAAGTAAACATTGGCAGCAAGTGTAGATTTGTCTGGTGAGTATTATTTTACTTATTATTTTTTTATAAATAAACTATAAATATTTATAAATAATCTTAACGCGTGCGTATTCTCCAGCATTAATTATATATAACGATTCAATAGTTTATTTTATCTATGTGATCAGTTGATGCCATATAAAATCATTAATCAGCATTTACTATCAATTATCATTAAGGATTATTCAATCAGCCAAAATGGGTATGTTAATATTCCTTCTGATCAAAAGATCTATGCTTTGCTTAGCTTTTCATTATTTTGTGTTTAAATACATGTGTGTCTATTTTAGGGCTGTACAGTTTTTTAATTATATGAGGTGTAGTGCAAATTAAACGATGCAAGTAACGAGTTCGCCCGAGTCAGGTAATTACTTCCCTTTATACCGCCCGAGATATAGAATTACTCCCCTTTAATAATTGTCCAATGTTCTAGATAGTACAATCTACCTGTCGGAACGTAAAACTAAATCTGTATATATGATTGCAGCTTTTTCAAGTCGAGGGATGCGAGAGGAAACTCTCATATTTTGCTTGCTGACCATCGCTTGGTTAGTCATAAGCGGTCCGAGATCCAGGCTTCTGCTATCTGGCCTTTTGAGGTTACAGGTGCAAGCCGGTCAAGCTTCCAGTGGGCTTTGGCAGTGGGATCGTTCGCGAAGGCACGCCTACAAGCCCCAGAGTCGGAAGGCCGCGCTTAATCCGGTAGCTGAAGAGGGCTGGTGCTCTTGGCTTGTGGGTGCAAGCCGGTCAGGCTTCGAGTGGGCAACGGCAGTGGGATCGTTCGCGAAGGCGCGCCGTGCAAGCCCCGAGAAGGGAGACCGCGCTTAATCCTGCACTAGGAGCGTGCGTGCCTGGCATTGTATGTTTTGTGATTGTATGTTGCGTTAGTGTGCTAGGTAGGATTCTGTTAGCTAAGTAGGCTCCCTCCATTCTGTATTGTCGGTTTCTTCGTAGGGCTCGGGCGCACATAGGTTCGCTTGAGATCAGGCAGACCGTGTAAAATAGTTTTTGCATACTTAGTCTTATTTGTATAGCTAGGTCGTATAGGTCGTATTGAAACCGTCTGTGTGTGTGCGCCCAGCAACTCGTGCCCCGCTCGGCACGTTACAATAATTGGTGGCAGCGGTGGGATACTGTGACATCCATACTTGTCACGCCCAGGCTTCAATATGGAGGGGAGCGATGATAGATTGTCCCGTTTAGAAGAAGAGTTAGCTTCGTTGAAGCTAGAGCACGAGGGCATCAAATTGGAGAATGCAAGCCTAAGGGTAGAGGCGGAGTTGCTGTCTGTTAGATGTGAGGTTGCGGAAATGAAGGCACAAATGACGCCGCGTCCCGGGAGTCATACAGAGCTGTTGTCGACTCGGACAACTGAAGCCAAACAGAAACGTAGGCTCCCAGAAATCCCAGCGTATGTAGGAGCCAGAGCTCCCAGTATCACCAGCATTGATGTCCCCAGGACGCCAGAGGCTGCAGGGAGGACTAAAGACTCACTGGTGACTCCGTTGCATGGGATCAATGAAGCCAACATCACATTTCGACGGCCTAAGGCCTCAACGAAGCCAGTTACACGGGTGAAAACAGCGACATACGATGGTGTCAGCTCGTGGCGAGATTTCAAGGCACACTTTGAAACTTGTGCGGAGATCAATGGATGGTCGTATGTGGAGCAAGGGCTGTATCTGGCAGTGTCACTGAGAGGCCAGGCACAGGGCGTTTTGAGCAATCTAGCTGGGAACGCGAGAGACTATGACTCGCTTGTCTTAGCTCTCGAGGAACGATTTGCTCCACCAAACCAGACAGAGTTGTATCGAGTACAACTGAGGGAGCGCCGGCAACGGGCTTCAGAGAGTCTTGCTGAGTTAGGCCAAGATATTAGAAGGCTGACAAACCTCGCTTACCCGTCGGCTCCCATGGACGTGAGGGAGACATTGGCCAAAGAGCAGTTTCTGGATGCTCTGCATAATGTTGAGATGAGGCTCCGTGTGAAGCAGTCACGGCCAGTAAGCCTCAACGACGCAATACGCCATGCTGTGGAGTTAGAGGCTTTCAACAAAGCCGAGAGAGCGAAGGTTGATGGGCAGGGCATCGTACAAGTGTCCAGTAGTGAGAATGTCTTGCTCGAGAAGATGGAGAAGCTTCAGACCTTCATGCAAGAAATGAGTAAAGAGCTGAATATTCTGAAAAAAAGAGCATATACACCACAACATTCAGAACGTGCGGCGCGTCAAGGCTCAGAGCGTCGGTGTTATGGTTGTGGCTCCAAAGAGCACGTATTGAGGAATTGCCCTACCAGGTTCAGACGGAGAGGGGGACAAAGACCTCAGGCTCCATCTTCAAAGCAAGAGAAGCCGCGTGAAAGTGTTGGTAGGATCGGCAGTGGATTATACCTCCCCGCAAAATGCCTAGGAGTAAGTTTACTCGGACTGATAGACACGGGTGCTTCAATATCTGTTCTATCGTCACGGGTGTGGAATGTTGGCACGCAGGAAGCAAGAAGCACGTTGATGTCATATGATACAGAGTTGTATACCGCATCAGGGGACCCGTTGCGAGTGAAAGGTGTCACAGAGCTATCGGTGGGGATTGGAGATGAAGTCCTGACTACAAAGGTTGTCGTGGCTGATATTGACTGTGATCTTCTTCTCGGCCTGGATTTCATGGAAGCTCATTGTTGCAAACTTGATTTAGTGCGTCAGAAGATCGAAGTAAGGGGGAAATTGTTACAGCTAAAAAGAGCATTCAGTGGAGGCTGTTACCGAGTACGTCTTTCAAAAGACACACTGATACCTGCTAGAACAGAGGTTGTTGTGCAGGGAAGCGTACTTGCGTATAAAAATGATTGTACTGGACCTTACTTGGTAGAACCTTCGAAGAAAATGTTAGAGAAAGGAACGTCCCTGGTCGCCAGATCCTTGGTTGATGGGTCTTCAATGGTTCCTATCCGTATAATGAATGTGTCAGAGGAAGATCAACTACTCCATCAGAACACTGTTGTGGCGAGCCTTAGTCCAGTTCTGGTCGAATTGGGGCATCGCAGTCTGAATAAGCGTACCGACGTTCCAAAGCATTTGCATGAACTGTACTCACGTTCTGTCCAAGGCATGGAGCCAGAGCAACAGAAGAGTGTTGCCGAGCTGTTGACCAGGCATTCGTCGGCCTTTTCGACCAGCGATGAGAACTTGGGTAGAACCGGAGTGGTTAGACACAAGATAAATACAGGTGATGCCCAGCCAATTAAGCAGCCGCTAAGAAGAGCCCCTGTGTACTTGAACGCCGATATTGATGAACAAATTTCCGACATGCTTCGGCGTGGAATTATTCAGCCGTCCACAAGCCCCTGGGCAAGTGGTATCGTGATGGTTACCAAGAAAGATGGCACAAAGCGCTTCTGTGTTGACTATAGGCGCTTAAATGATGTGACCCTAAAAGATTCATACCCGCTCCCACGCATCGATGACTCTCTTGATCAGTTGGCGGGTGCGCAGTGGTTTTCATGCCTGGACCTTAACGCTGGGTACTGGCAGGTAGAGCTTGATGAGGCGGACAGAGAGAAGACTGCGTTTTCATCCAGACAAGGGTTGTTTGAATTTCGAGTCATGCCTTTTGGCCTGTGCAATGCTCCGGCAACTTTTGAACGCCTGATGGAGACAGTCTTGGCTGGATTGAATTGGCAAATATGCCTTATATACTTAGACGATGTAATTGTACACGGGCGGACTTTTGAGGAAATGCTTCATAATCTCGACCAAGTTTTCACAAGACTCAGTTCAGCAGGCCTCAAATTGAAGCCAAAGAAATGCCAGCTGTTCCGAGATGAGGTTCAGTATCTCGGTCACATTGTGTCTAGGAATGGCATAAGGACAGATCCTGCAAAGGTAGAAGCCATTAGAGAGTGGCCGGAACCTAGGTGTCTTCGCGAGGTGCGGTCGTTCCTTGGTTTGTGCGGGTACTATCGTCGATTTATTCGCGATTTCGCCAAGATTGCCAAGCCTCTTCACAGACTGACTGAAAAGGGAGAAAAATTCGACTTCGACACGAGTTGTCGAACTGCCTTTGGCACGTTGAAAAGATGCTTGATTGAGGCGCCCGTGCTTGCTCACCCAAACTTCAACGAACAGTTCATTCTAGACACTGATGCTTGCGAAAATGGAGTGGCAGCTGTCTTATCTCAGAAAGTAGATGGAGTCGAGCGACCAGTTGCATTTGCGAGCCGGACACTCTCAAAGTCTGAGCGGCGGTATTGTGTCACGAGGAAAGAACTTTTAGCTGTAGTGTGCTTCGTGAAACACTTTCGCCATTTTCTGTACGGCAAGCCTTTCCTTGTGCGGACGGATCATAGCTCATTGAGATGGCTGTTGAATTTCAAAAATCCAGAGGGACAGCTTGCAAGATGGTTGGAAGTTTTGTCATCCTATGACATGAAGATAGAGCATAGACCTGGCAAATATCACGGGAACGCTGATAGTTTAAGCAGACGGATATGCAGACAGTGTGGGCGGCAAGACAGTTGCATTGTGGCTGACAGGATAGCACAAGTGGAATGCTCAACTGTTGATCTTAAGAGTGCCCAGGAAAGAGATGAAGGCATAACACGATTAAAGCAGTGGATTGAATCTGGGAAATGCCCAGAGCGCAAAGACTTGGAGTCTGAAAGCGCTTACATGAAGTCTCTTGTTGCACAGTTCGAGTGTATTGAGGTGCATGAAGGTGTAGTCATGCGAAGGTGTACGAACTCTGAAAACGGAAAAAATGTGTTGCAAGGAATTGTGCCTTTAACATTGAGACGAGAGGTGCTGAAACACTCTCATGATATCCGTGCATCAGGTCACTTGGGGATGAAGAAGACACTTGCTAGAGTTCGGCAAGGCTTCTATTGGCCAGGCCTACGTAATGATGTCAGAACGTATGTGAATGGATGCGAGGCCTGTGTAAAAAGGAAGGACCCTACAAAGTCGAAACGTGCTCCGATGGGGATCACAAGAAGCGGGTTTCCAATGGAACGGATAGCAGTGGACATTCTTGGGGAGCTTCCAATGACTGAGCGGGGAAACAAGTACATACTTGTTATTGGTGATTACTTCACGAAGTGGATGGAGTGTCATCCGATGCCAAACATGGAAACCAAGACTGTTGCTTCCATTCTCCTGGAACAGGTGGTCACTCGATTTGGAGTGCCTCGAGTGATACATTCAGATCAAGGGCGACAGTTTGAAAGCGCCCTCTTCTCAGAAATGTGTTCGCTTCTACAAATCAAGAAGACAAGAACAACCCCGTATCATCCCCAGTCGGACGGGATGGTTGAAAGGTTTAACAGGACGTTAACTACCATGCTCAGTGCGTATGTAGATGAACATCACAAAGACTGGGATGAGCACTTGCAATATGTGCTGATGGCTTACCGTTCAACCGAGAATGAAACAACTGGGTTCTCCCCGAATCAGTTGATGCTGGGAAGAGAAGCTAGTACCCCTCTGGATCTCATGTATGAGATGCCCACCAAATTCAAACAAATCCCAGTCAATGAATGGGTTTGGGAGATTCAAGACAAGCTTGAAACAGCACACAGGGTAGTTCGTAGGAACACGGAGGCTTCTATGAAGCGACAGAAGTTATACCATGACGCTAAAGTCTCGTTCGAAACGTTTGAGGTAGGAGACAAGGTTCTGGTATATTTCCCGGTCAAGCGTGCTGGGTGTTCATCGAAGCTGACTTCCTTTTGGCGGGGGCCATACGAAATCAGAGGTAAACTGTCTCCTTTTCTATATCAAGTCAACTGCGGTCAAAGAGGTAGTGAGCAAGTTGTTCACTGTGACCGACTGAGAAAGGTAAAGTCCCAAGTGCTTCCGGGGGACGAGACCGTACCGAAGAGTGTGAGTATTGAGTCTGGTAAGAACGAGGTTGAGAGTGAGTCTGGTTGCAAACGAAAACGTAACAGACCCGTTTGGATAAATGATTACTATCTGTATACTTGCAAGGCAGAGGTTCCAGTTTTGAACGCAGCGATGATCTGAGGATCGGGCGTTTGTCCATAAAGGACGGAGGCAAAGAGGTGTACGGCCAAGAAACACGTGCACAACGAGTTACCGGTTCTCCAAGTTTAAGACTTGGAGAGATTGTTCGAGGGGTCGGATTTATTAGGTTGGAAGATGTTGTTCTGGAAGTTACGGGTAGAAGCTTGAGAGTCGTACTTCCATACAAAGGGTAGACTGTGAGAGTCGTACTTCCATACAAAGAGTAGACTGTGAGAGTCGGACTTCCATACCAAGGGAAGACTTTGCCATAGTGTTTGACAAGTTTGATAAGACAGTTCTCATGTGTTTAATATCACTTGTTCGCTGTTAAGTTTCATTCTTATTACGTTGTTTATTAAAGTTTTAGTTGTTATAATGTTTTCAATGTGTCCTTCACAAAATGTTTTGTAAATTGACGCATGAGGGACTCATGCCTAGTCGGAGGCGTGGGTAATGTAGTGCAAATTAAACGATGCAAGTAACGAGTTCGCCCGAGTCAGGTAATTACTTCCCTTTATACCGCCCGAGATATAGAATTACTCCCCTTTAATAATTGTCCAATGTTCTAGATAGTACAATCTACCTGTCGGAACGTAAAACTAAATCTGTATATATGATTGCAGCTTTTTCAAGTCGAGGGATGCGAGAGGAAACTCTCATATTTTGCTTGCTGACCATCGCTTGGTTAGTCATAAGCGGTCCGAGATCCAGGCTTCTGCTATCTGGCCTTTTGAGGTTACAGGTGCAAGCCGGTCAAGCTTCCAGTGGGCTTTGGCAGTGGGATCGTTCGCGAAGGCACGCCTACAAGCCCCAGAGTCGGAAGGCCGCGCTTAATCCGGTAGCTGAAGAGGGCTGGTGCTCTTGGCTTGTGGGTGCAAGCCGGTCAGGCTTCGAGTGGGCAACGGCAGTGGGATCGTTCGCGAAGGCGCGCCGTGCAAGCCCCGAGAAGGGAGACCGCGCTTAATCCTGCACTAGGAGCGTGCGTGCCTGGCATTGTATGTTTTGTGATTGTATGTTGCGTTAGTGTGCTAGGTAGGATTCTGTTAGCTAAGTAGGCTCCCTCCATTCTGTATTGTCGGTTTCTTCGTAGGGCTCGGGCGCACATAGGTTCGCTTGAGATCAGGCAGACCGTGTAAAATAGTTTTTGCATACTTAGTCTTATTTGTATAGCTAGGTCGTATAGGTCGTATTGAAACCGTCTGTGTGTGTGCGCCCAGCAACTCGTGCCCCGCTCGGCACGTTACAGAGGTATATCATTGCTTTGAGGAAAATAAATGTTTTTTTAAACAATGCACTTTTTCTTTTTCAGATGTTAAGACGATCATTTTGAGGAAACATTAAGAAAATGTCTGGAACTTGCCATTTGTACTGTATGCAGACTTGGTCTACACCTCTTTATATCTGTATCATAATTTTGATGCATATTGGTTTTATCAACTAGATCTGTATTTGATATTTTTTTATCATATGCAAAGTGTATTAATAATTAAACGGTATCACAAATCAAAACAAAAAAAACAACATAACAACATAAATTTAATATTTAGGTTTTTGATGTATCTTATGTAATCAGTTGTTACATTACTATTTTAAGGCATTATATTTATGTTTATTAAGGTGATATGTAAATAAAAGTCCTTTTAAGATTACTTTGGTAACAATGTGAATTTTTGTGTTCAATTTAATTATGTCATACAGCTTTTGATTGAAGAGGAGGAATTTGACTAAGATACAACCCAGCAGTATGTTGAACTAGTATGCCACTGTTATGTTCATGATAATTATGAATAGGTACATGGCCATTTCTTGTTAGTTTTGTGTCATTGCCAATGAATTTGTTCCATATACATGTGATACATCATTTGCATAGAATAAAGCCAATTGTCATTATTTGATAAAATTCTAAACTTGTATTACAGATTTATTAAGATTTTCAAACCTATCGGTAACTGTTTTAAGAATCTCAGACAATGAAAATAAAGATGAAAAACATGGTTTTACATTATGTGTTTCAGGTACAACCATATGTCGAAGGAAAGGTACCAATTGACCAGCAAGTGTCCCAGACAAGGTATCTTTAACCTTACTAAATAAAGTGTGAGCAAATGCTCTACCACTCTGAACTAAACAGTTTTATACACAATTTTAATTTATTGCACCTAGCTGTAAACCCCATAGGCAACTTAGTAACTCCTTATTGACTGACTTTTGAATAATCATCTACAGGCACTAACTGATTGATACTAAACACATTGACCAAGTTTAAGTCTTGCACCATGAATTGAATGATGCACACTACTCACTGTCATTGGAGGAAGGTTTGAGAAATGGGCCTTATTAAACCACCAGTACAAAATATAAGTGGCCAATGCAAGATAACATTATGAGCATTTTATAGCTCAGACCGTCATGGCAGATTACTACCCACAGGTTAGGTTATAGGCCCTCATGACAAATAACAGGTACTCAGTCAATATTTTACTTTTTATAGTTGAACTATAGTCCAGCAGGCCTTTTTTCTCAGATTGTCAGATTATATATATACTCTTCTAAGCCGTATTATTCATCTTAGCCCATATTTTATTCACCACAAGCCAGGTTGTAGCCCTTTAGGCCACATAAAATCCGTCAGGCTATATATTACATGTATATTCACCCCATTACAGATTATACTCCATAGCCCTGCTTGTCAGACAATTATCCCTCTTAAGTCATAACATCACACATGGAACCATGTTTAACAGACCCACCCAATCCTCAGGCCATATAATTATCCCCTTGTGCCATACTATACACCCCTCAGACCATACTATACACCATCCTGAGAGCTTATACACCTCTCAGACCATACTGTACTCCCATCAGACCATACTGAATTCCCCCCACACATACTATACTCCCCACCCCTCAGACCATACTCAACACCCCCAAAAATCATACTATACACCCCAGACCATATTAAACACACCCCTCAGATCATAGTGTGCACACCTCCACAAATCATATAATACACCTCTCAGACCATACCATACACACACACACACCCCTCTCAGACCATAGTATATACACCTCTGATCATACAATACACCCCTCATACCATACTATACACCCATGAGACCATACTATACACCCACTCAGACCATACTTTATAAAAACACCCCTCTCAGACCATACTATACACACCCCTCAGGCCATACTGTACACACCCGTCAGATCATATAATACACCCTTCAAGCCATACTATACACCCATCAGACCATACTACATACCCCCTTAGACCATACTCCACAGCCCCTCAGACCATACTATAACCCCAGACCATATACTCCCCTCAGTCCATACCATACCCCTCCCCCCTCAGAACATCCTATACCCCCTTCCCCTCAGACCATACTATATGCCCATCAGATTATATTGTATATCCCTCAGACCATATTATTCCCCCTACAGACTTTGTCATAGATCTTCAAGCTAGTTATTTTACCAACTAAGTCATGATTTTAACCCTCAGGCCAATGTATACTCATCTCAAACAGTCATACCCCCTCATGTGCCATTGTATTCTCATTGCAGCCAAGACTATACACAAATAAGTTAAGATTATTCCCCCTCAGGCCAAATTACATACTATTAGGCAAGTTGATACCATATTACTCCAAAGAATATCCACTCAGGCTATATTGTACCCTCTCAGTCCATACTGTATCCAAATTAGGCAAGAATATACCCCCTCAGGCCAAACTTTCCCCAAATCGTGCAAGCTTATACCATCTCAGCCGAACATATACCCAACCCAGGCAACATTTTACCCTTTCAAGGCCAACCTGTTCCCAAATCAGGCAAAATTATACCCTCCATAGTAGGCCATAGTATGCTTATTGCAGGCAATACTTTACCCAAATCATCCAAGATAACACCCTCTTAGGCCATCCTTTACCCATCTTGGACAGGAGTATACACTCTCGGGCCATAGTACTTGTATACTTATTGCAGGCAAGTAGATGCCAGCTTGATGGACTTAAAGATAATGTTGCTGCTTTCTGCTCTGCTTTCACACACAAAAAAATTCTGTATTCAGATCTCATTCTAGGTCTACCGGTTTATTTTTCTGCTGCTCTCATAACCAGCTTCATGCTCAAGATAAAAAAAGTGTTAGGAGCAAATCTTCATACCCACAAAGTAACCAGCTTTTCTACCTAAGCTTTTCCTGCCATACTATACACCCTGATGTCATATCTTCTCAAGCTAGATTATACCCTTTCAGGCAACGTCCAGACCATACATGTATACCATATTATACCACTCTAAGCTATATTATGGCTCCTCAGACAGTAATATGCTTGTCCAGACCAAACATGTATACCACATACTGCTCTAAGCTATATTAAAAATCCTCAGACAATAATATACTGTCCAGACCATTTATGTATACCATATTATACTGCTCTAAGCTATATTATACCCCCTCAGGCAATAATATACTGTCCAGACCATACATGCATACCATATTATACTGCTCTAATCTATATTATACCCCCTAGACAATAATATTCTTGTCCAGACCTTAAATGTATACCATATTATACTGCTCTAAGCTATATTATACCCCTCAGACAATGATTTATTGTTCAGACCATTCATGTATACCATACCATATTGCTCGAAGCTATATTATACCCCCTCAGACAATAATATATTGTTCAGACCATACATATATACCATATTAAACTGCTCTTAGCTATAGTTTACCCCCTCAGACAATAATATGCTGTCCAGACTACATGTAAACCATATTTTACTGCCCTAGCTACATAACACCATCTCAGGCAATATCATTTTGTCCAGGCTATACAGCTTTGCCATATTATACTGCCCTAAACTTTATAATACCACCCTTGACACTATTATTCTGTCCAAGCTATACATCTGTGCCAGATATGACTGTCCTAAGACTATATTATTCTTTGCACCAGGCCAATATCATTCTGCCATTAGCCTTTTATAACCCCTTAAACATGTTTAAGTTTAAAAACTTATTACATTATATAGCAGCTTAAAGGGTTGATCTGCCATCAATACCAAGTCTTCATACTACCTTACTGACTTAACTGACAGAGTATACTAGACAAATAAACCCAGCAATAATAAGAAATGTCAGTAAATTTATTTCAATACCTTAATCTAAATATTTTACAATGAAACTTAATAAAACTTTTGTGTATTTTTCAATGGTATTGCCATGTAGAAATAATTATTTTCACAAGTTATTATTTTGTTGTTTGACATTATTGAATTGAATGAAAACTAATTCCCCTTGGTAGGTAAGCTGATATAGCTAGAGCCATTTTTGCATGAGACACTTGGTACAATAATATTAAATGCTTTAAAAATTCAACTTTTGTTTGAATTATTAAGTGAGAGTGAATAAAGTCATGATCAGTTATGTAATTGTCTGGCATTTTAAACTAATATTGGCATTTCCAATGTGTTTGTATTGATGGATGTCTATATTGATGAGTTTGATATAACACCAGAGGGTACATCAGGTACCAAGTCTTAGAAAGGCTACAGAAGTATAATGATAAGTGCTATTGTCACTTGAATTACACGGAAATATATCAAAGTTGCAATATTAAGGGAATGGTTTTATTCTGAACAAAAGTTTTATGTCTGGCCTAGGGCAAGCTGTCTTCTTGCAGTGGGATGGTGTGGGCTGTGGTACTTCTTAAGATTACCCATAATAAAAGGTAAATTTCTATATGAATTAATTATCTAATCCTTGGACACAAATCATTGAAGTGAAGACAATTGTACTTGTGCAATGTATTACACAATATAAAATATATACAGTGACTGTTATCTTAAAGAATAAGCCGTCACTGTAAAAAATATGTGTTGTTTTAGCATGCAAAATGGCATCAATTTACTACACCCTATCATATACCCTAACAATGAATCAGTCAGAGGTAGAATAACCATTACTTGCACATCATAAGCAAACAGACTTCACAATTGATAACATTTTCTCACTGCGGATTAGTCTTGTTCCTATGAATGTTAAAAGTGCTAACTTTTAATGCATAGTAACACAAGTTCTACAATCAAGCTCCCTTTTTATTATGCAAACACTATATCTTGTCTATGTATGACTTATCCCTCACACTCTCAAGAAGCAACAAAATAATATATTCTTCCGATTCTGATGTTCTTTATAGTTTAAAATAATTTGTTCTTTTTCAGAATCACTGCAACAGCCAGCATTTGAAGAATAAGTTTACAGGACCTAAAGTATTAACTATTTATCATTTTGTGTAATTCTAAATTGAGTATTATGAACAATGTGAATATAAATATATGTTGTTATAGATGAGGTTAATTCATTTGTCAATAAAGTTTTTTTTGTTAATAAAGTTTTTTTGTTGTTTTTTTTGTTACATCGCACAGACACAATAATACATGTTGGCAACGGCTAGCTCATTATTGGTGGAGGAAGACCCCAGACTTATGTCTGGGTAAATCCCCCGGCGCACCGCGGGTTAGCTGGAAAACCTCACCATATGAAAGTTCTCACCCTGACCAGGACTCGAACCCACTAGGTGAGTGCCTGCAAAGTTTCATGTCAGCAACTCGCTCGGCCACCGGTGCCCTCACAATAAAGTTTGTTTTCATGACAATAATAACATGTATATAACTAACTAGTAGGTTTTTTATAGATTTTTTTTTATAAAGTTTTCTTTTTTCTGATTTTCTTACTGATACAAGGTGCTTTTTCATCAAAAGTCCAAGGACATGTTTTTGTTTATAAGTCCACTTAATTATCTGATGTGCATTTAAATAAACCTCAAAGGACATGAGTAAGCCTTATTACCTTATAGAAATTTAGGAGTTGTGTACCTGTCCTAGGACTGATTATAAATTGATAGTCCTAAGACTCACTGAAATTGCCAACAGAAATTATTTTGCTTTGGTAATATATGTCATTGTACATTTTGAATCACATCTTTGTTTGAATGAAAATTTAATTTAACAAACGGCATTATTGTGTGTTATAACTGAAAAGCTCTCAATAAAATATATATGTACATAAAACATTGTTTTGTTTCTTAAATGGATATTTAACCCAGACATAGGCCTAGATTAATTCATATTTAATACCTTCTTTTACATTTCGCTATACCATAATATTTAACAGCATTCCTCTATATGAAGTCTTTATATTTAAATATCTCCCTTAATTGAAATAAACTTTTTAAAAATGCTTATTCTACCCTTTTTCTCAAAATCTTTTTCAATAGCTTGTTCTCAGACTCTTAAAATTTACTGACTGATCCAATATATACTCCTTAGCTTGTTTCTCTTCCTAACTTTCTCATCAAGTGAAATCTACATTAATCTTGAAAGTATATTTATTTGGGGACTGCACATATTTCAAGGCAATAAAAAGTTTTTATCAATAATTTATCTTGGAAAATTAATGTCAATTATATAAACAAAGTGAATTAACAGAAATCAGATATTTTAATACAAATTTTATAGAAAAAATTAACATCAATTAGGTAAATACATTCTGGCTAATTTACATTAAAGCCTTAGGAATTTTTTAATTTAACACTTCAAAGCAATAAATATCCTTTGAAATGCATTAAGATACAATTAAAGTTCTTAAAGGCTCCATTCTATTAAAAAAAAAAGGCTTTGGTGAATTTGCTACAAATGAAAAAAATCAGAAAATAAGATTATTTGAGTCTCCCCGCATAGCTAGATCCACCCATGGTTATAGAGAGAGCAAAATTATATATATGTATTTCAAGATTAGTTGCTGCATATCAGTTCAAAGTTTTTGGAATTATTGCGCAAGGACTAACATCTCTTGTGTGGTTCAAACCAGGCACCTTGTGATTCTCAAGCACTACAACAAGGATGATCATGCTATTTCAAGATTAAAAACAAATTGATGTAATGATGAGACAAAATTTATTCTTAATAGCAAATAAAATAGGTTATGTTACAAGAGCTATTTCACCCATTTAAACTATGTTATTTATGTTAACAAAATAATTAAATTACATTAATAAAACATTGAACATGTTTCCAAATAAACCTAAAAGCAAATGCAACTTTTGCAAATTTTAATAACAAACTAAAAACTATTGACTTTATTGTTTTTAATGGTATATAATCATATAAATTATTATATAATGTAAATTAATCAAATGTAATTTTTAATAATACCATTTTTAGAGATGTCATTTAAAATATTTTTATATATTTTCATTTTATCAAACAAAAAAAAGCAGACTAAACACGCAAAATTGTGCCGTAATACACAGAAAAAATAGTTATTCAAATTATACAACATCAAAGTTCGTAACGTATTGGGCCGAAAACGTTCTCCCGCGTTTTTTTTGCTTTGGGGACTCCTTTTCAAAAGAGACGACGTCATTCGGAACGTTTAGTTTTGTTCGTTGTACTCTTTTGCATCATTTGGATTGTTCGGCGATTTCCCCTATTTCTTTGCATGCCAAGTGGCTAAATAGTCACTCGCGTTAATTACTCAGCAGTCATCACTGAGGAGTTCCGATTAACCAAGGTCATGGGCGATGCTTATAAACATTGATGACGTACTATAAATAATTTGACGTCACAAACATGTACGTAATTTTAATTGTTAAGTTGAGGAAAGAAAACGTGTGCATATGCATAGAAAATAAAAAAATATTATGCCTAACTTTGGTTAGGCATTTTGATGCCTAACTCCGGTTATGCATCGTGTATTTGGTACTTTTAGATTTTCGATTTTACAAACTGAGGTTACGCACATAAAATGGCATATCTATAGGCGCCTATCTCCCTTGTAGCTGTTGTGATAGAAACATATCAAAACACTAAAACACGAATAAGCAAGATGTATACCCATGTATATTTACATTCAAAACCAATATTTAGAAAGTTATATCTTCATCTGAAATCCAACGTTATTAGTAGAGATATCTACGTTTTCTTTAGACCCAGTACTCGGAGTGTCACTAGCAAGTGCAATGCATAGTATTTGACTAACATCTGCTCATGTGTCTTGGACTTAAACCTAGGACCCTCTGACCCCAAGTCCAGTGCCTTAACCATTTTCTCGTTTTATATGAGGTCAACAAAGGGCCTTCATATTTATCTGAATGCTCTAGGTCTATTTTTAATCCGGTATACTCATTTAATTTGATCATGTCAATTCTTAATTTTCCGTCTATAGAATCATCAAGAGCTTATAAAACGCACATTTGCCAAAAGAAAAAACTTGCAAATACGTTTTATAAACATGCATATTAATCGAGTGATGGAGTTTGTATGTAAAATTTGACTTTACAAGCGAATGTGTGTTGTGCATTGAAAGTTTGTTGTTGTTATTTTTAATTGAGGCTCAATAACCTTGTTCAAAATTTGCTTTTCTACTTTTCATCCATATATGAAACACAAAGTTTTGCTGTTACAATTATGTGTAATGTTGTTTTCAAACGAATGCGACAAGCCAGGGGACAAGTACGTCATCCAAACCCAACCTCACACGTACTTAAATATAGACCTATGGTCTAAGTTGTAAAGTTCGTTTAGGTCTGGATCACATATACAACGAACCCATGTTAAATGTTGCATTTTGATTTACAACAATCAACAAAAAAGTGGCAATACTTTTTCGAGTATCTAGTTGTTAAAGAGGCCCTACCTCTTTAAGGGTCGTCTGCGACTATTCGCTGAAAGCTTATATATGACATACAAATTATACCTTTTTACAAACCATTCACACTGGTATATAGAAAAGATAACGCACCAGGGTTACGGTCTTGTTTAATTTATAATATAACTTTTGTAGTATCACAGGATGGATAGTATGAAGAGGTAAGTCACAAATTTGCAATCTATTTTCTTTTTCAATCTTTTCCCTCGAAAGGGTGATTTCTGCAAAATGTAAACCTATTGTTAGAAATAGAACAATGACAGAATTTTGCTTCCAAAATCTAATTTCTTATGAACAAGGAACCAGTAGAACGGGACTTATAGTCCTCGGAATGGTGTTGGAAACAAATAATAGCCAGCAAAAATCTGTTTGCGATACACACAAAAAAAAATGAACAAGCAAAGTGATCTAACTTGACGATTAACGAGATATGGATGGGATTAGCCGGCATTTTTGCCGATACTGGGCAGCGACATTTCTATCATTATAGCACAGGGGCACTTATGAGGTGCCCAGGGACTGAACCCGGCCGGTCCATTATACTGACACCAACCAGTCAGGCGTAATGCTGTCCCCTTAGCCCCGAACGTAATGAGGGAAGCCACCACTACCAGCTTTAAAGTCTTTGGTTTGACCCGGCCGGCATTTTTGCCGATACTGTGCAGCGACATTTCTATCATTATAGCACAGGGACACTTATGAGGTGCCCAGGGACTGAACCCGGCCGGCCCATTATACTGACACCGACTAGTCAGGCGTAATGCTGTCCCCTAAGCCCCGAACGTAATGAGGGAAGCCACCACTACCAGCGTTAAAGTCTTTGGTTTGACCCGGCCGGAGTTTGAACCCACGACCTCCAGTTACGCAAGCCGACGCTTGCCACCTGTGTTATTGCGACCGGTGAACGAGGATAGAGTTATGTTTCTTGTGTAGTGCACTTCTTCTCATCACTAAGCACATATATACAAAGTATGAAGCGAATACATCAAGTAGATGTCATGGTTTGTGGCTGTTGTTGTTGTTGGACAAGAAAAATAAACCAAGGGAGATAACGCAACAGGAGGATAGAGTTATGGTTCTTGGGCAGAGCATTTCTATGCATCAAGAGCTAAACCACGTCCAAATTTTAAACCAAGGTGGTTTTTACGATATAATTCGGACGAAATTATGTGGAACAAACAGACGAACGGATGGACGGAGCATGAACGGAATAGTAATATTACTTAACCCATGTGTCTGAAGCTCCCGAATCTTGTGTTTATAGCTTAGCTGTGCCAATCTCCAGGTTCTGACTGGTTCTGAAAACAATGCTCATTATTCTGCACATCGAAAGCTCATTCAAGCATTCATGATACGTTTAAATTGGTAACTGACAATTTGCCTATATAAAATACACTATTTGACATGTAAGATCGAACAGTATTTATATGCAGCTTGGGAGTGCTAACTGATCATAGGTAGAGCCTTGCTGATTGTTTATAGCACAACGTAATTAAGAGAATGATAGTCAGGAAATAGTCAGGCTTTTCAAAATTTCTAATCCGCAATGGAAATTTCAGCCAAGAATCGATTTCGGCTCTGAGGAAACCATAGGTTTAAAATGACAATCTTGCAACCAAAAACTGTCATTTAAAGCTGTCTAATGATGTTGCTACCCATGTGTTTGTGGTCAGCCGTTCTCAACTCCTTGTAGCTGGTTCTAAAGCTATTAAATATACTGCGTAACCTTTTTGAACTCATGATGGTGTTACTAGGCAATCGCCACAGAAATCTAGGGCACCAACAAGCAGCTGTTAGCAAGACGTTTCAAGTTAACCATACGTTGTGTGTATTTTCTTCGATGTTTTTTTTTCTGACTGAAAGTTTCGGATAGCACATTAAAAATCGGATCGAAATATCATCGGATCAAAAGCTTCCTATAACATTGAAGATATAACATAAACGGTATGTTAATTTCAAGTTTCCATGGTAACTGCTCGTCAATTTCTTATCGCTTTCACCTGGAAACGAAAATAACATTACAATACTGTGAGCCTATTTTATGATAAGCCGTCTAAGACTATAATGTCATCATGGCGATAAGGTTGAAGTCAGTCTCCATGGAGCCAACATTCCAAGAGGATTTGAACGCTTTCTGATGAACCTGTTCATAAAATATTGATTGGAAGGACAACCTGTAACGTATCAGTTTTGAGCGCGCCACTTCAGTGCTCTTTCAGTGATGTTTATAAAACCACACACGAATCAAAACAAAACAAAACAAAAAATAATCGATGAAAAATATTTCAAAGGCAGAAATTATAACTATGACGTAATTTCTACAAAAGGGTGTTAAACAGACAGGAGTTTTAATTTAAAAAAAAAACATATTATCCTTCTGGTAAATTTTGAAGAAATCGAAGATAACCAATTGTTTATCTTATGAAAACAGGTGAAAATGCCAACCTTTAAATTTAATCACATAATTGAGATACTGCAATAACTTGTCCAATACTGAAACATCGTTGTTATTACAATTTAAAATAGTAAAAATATTTCAATGTCAGTATATGCGAATAAATAGGGAGTTAGAAAAATGAAATTAAGATTATTTTACCGTTTTTGTTGTTTTTTATTACTATAATTGCTTGTGTTGGTGGGTGGGTGAGGCGGGGTTTGGGGGCGGGGGGGGGGCGGGAATTGAGTGTTAAATGTTGTAAGTTGACGGATGAGATTATGTGTATTTTATAGTCAACCTCACAATCTCTTTCAAATACAAGTTATATTTAGTCGGGTTTCACACAATTGTAACAAGTGCTTGGGTAGTAAGTAACATATGACGGTATAATTGAAGAAAAGTGAACATTTCATCATTTTTGGATATATATACTTTCGTTCTATGTGTTAATTAATAGCAATTAATGGTGTTTGACGAATTTTTCACTTGTTTGATTGGCCCCATTACCATGTTTAAATTCTGTGGGAACACTCGTATCATACTGCCGCCTTTCATAACGAGCGCGTCCCAGATTTAAATAAAAAAAGGTTAAATAATTGAACGGGTTCTAGTTTTGAGGCAATGCTTTTCGCTACTTATAAATATCTGTTCACCTGATTAGTCGATAGGGAATCGATTTATGGTGTCAATATTGAAAAAAAGAAACTATTAATTAATTTTAACAAAAGCTAATGTCATTTTGTTTGTAATACATAACAGGGGTGTCCAATTCAATTGAATTATGCGGTTAAACCAAGATTAACAAAGTGTTGCCGAGTTTTGTTTCATGATGCAGGCGCGTTTCTGCAATTACTCACTTTACACACATGCGTAACTTCCGTTCGAAAAGTCGAAAAACTAAAAGTACAAAAGTACCAAAAACACTAAGAAAGTCGATGCCGGGTTAGAAATGATATATTTTATTTCTGTAGTTTCTATGTTATAAAATCTTATTTCTACACCAGTCAAGTTGAAAAGGTTTAAAATGATAAACCTTATGCACGTCAGGATTTTAGTCGTTCATATTTTGCGTTAGGTTCCTCGCATGTTCGCATTTGACCTGTTGTTCATTAGAAATAAACCGAATACTGGATGGGATTGGGATGAGATTTGCCGGCGTTTTTGCCGATACTGTGCAGCGACACTTATGAGGTGCCCAGGGACTGAACCCGGCCGGTCCATTATACTGACACCGACGAGTCAGGTGTTATGCTGTCCCTTAAGCCCCGAGCGTTAGGAGGGACCCGGCCGGGGTTTGAACCCACGACCTCCCGATCTGCAAGCCGACGCTCTACCAACTGAGCTAGTGCAGCCGGTTGAACCGAATATATTCAAAAGTATTACTACAAAGGCTAGTTCCCTTGTAATTGTGCATTACTTCATAAACGGCCTAGATACGCACCTGTGATGTAGACGTTATAACCTTTGATGCAGCTGTTGACCAATTTATCTTAAGACAAAATAAAGCAATGTTTGGCATTCTATAAATGACAGAAAAATATGAAATATGTCAACTTCTAACAAAAGTTATGTTGAAAGTTGTTTGTAAACAAAATTTAATAAAATATATGCATGTACCAAAAATATGTTGAGCAGTCGGCAGAAGATAGTACTTCAATACAAAGGTCCGGGGTTTGACTCAAACAAAAACTTAGCAACTTGCTTTCTTGCTTCTATAATATTTCTGTCTTTTTCTTCTTTTTTTACCCAAAAGAATATTTATAGCTCATAAAATATCAACATATCGACAATGCGACTTTTCGACATTTCGACATATCGACATTTCGAAATATCGACATTTCGACATATCGGCAAAGAGTTGTTTTAGTATTATACTTAAAAAAAACTACGTAACACAATTTGGAGATGGCAGAACATTGTGCCTGCAAAGGGGATTATAGCCGACACTGTGAGACAGAAATACAATCAATGAAAATGTAAATATCGTTTGGTTTACTCTCAATGGCTTTCTGAAAGCTGATATATACATAATAAATGAGATATAATTTTCTTATTGTAAGCTAATAGTTTTGGCTAACAATATTCGCTTGCAAAACTCTGCAATTTAAAACTCGTGTATTTCTCATAGTCGAAATCATTAATAGCGGAAATCCCCATTGCGTATAAAAATAGATTAGAAATGTTGAAAAGTCAAATTGAATATTTCATGTTATCATTCTCACACAACATAGACCTTGGTTTCTATACTATATCTCTGTTTTGTTGTTGGCTGTTGTGCTTGTTGTTGCTCCTAGTATTGCTGTTTCATTGCTGCTTCATTAGATTTGTTCTAGTACAAATTTTATATATATATATATATATATATATAATATATAAATCTAAGCATTTAAAAAAAAAGGAAAATTAAATTTAAAAGTATCGTGTTCTTCAAGAGGCTCGGGGTGCAGTGTTATAGTGGCCTTTCAAACATAACCCCATCTCAATCTAGATTTGTAGACAATATTCCTCTGATTGTAATAAAAAAATCATATTATGACATATTCTCATTCTGTTTGTCACATATTTGCTACCTGCTGCAAGTTATCAGTGGATTTATGGACGGTCTCAGCTCTGACGTAAAACCGATTTCCATTTCAATAGATGCATTATAAATGCGCATGCATTTTAAATATAAACCAATAGAAATCATTCAGCTCGCACAATTCAGTTCATCGTTAAAAAGATAATGTAAGTGTTCGGGTTTTTACATCGCCGCGACACAACTGGGGTGATATTAGCGAGACACAAGCTATAAATGGTGGAAGAAAACCCCTGACAAATGTCTAGGTAGAACCACCGCCGGACCGCGACCAGGTGGAAGACATCCCCACATGAAACAATGTAACTGTACTTTCAGGTAAACTTGAGGGGCTTCGTTTTACTGTGTCACCGCCTGTAAGAGGAACAGTGCACAGTGATGTTAAATACGATGCTGAATAGGTATTGCATTTGTTTGGAAACGGGAGCTGTATGGTCTGTGTAAACTGAATATGGACTTGTTGTATAAGCTTGATTAATTCGCTCTTTGCAGATTATAATCTGAAACACTAATCAATAGAAGACAGTGTCTCATAACTGGAATCAATCAACGACAAAATGGCGTCTCTGGCGTGTAGGAACACGGTTCTTCAAACCCATTAGTGCTGCAAATTAAATCGAAATTCTTTTCAGAGTCTACAATCCATTCTCAGCGGTAATATAGTCATATGAATATAATGTCGTCAATCCAGCTTAACTGCATAGAAAAGCAATGCAAGTGTAGATTACCCTATTAAAATACAAAAATCACCCCCAACAATAGCTGGGAATATTTAAAAAAGGTCCCTTGATTATGATTTTAAGTAGAATAACGCCAGAGTTTGTTACTATGGAGTCTGTGTCAGGTTAATAAGACAATAAGACCACTTATAAGGGGGGAGTGGGGGGGGGGGCTTTTCAACTTGATTGGTGTGGTAATAACATTTTATAAAAAAACAACTGCGAAAATAAAATAAATAATTCCTAACCCGGGTTTGGCATCGACATTCTTAGTGTTTTTGTTGTTTTTTAGATTTTCGAAGGGAGGTTACGCACATGCGTAAAGTGCGTAATGGCAGAAACACGCCTGCATCATGAAATAAGACTCGGCATCACTTTGTGAAAGGTGCAGCTATGTTTAAAAACGTTTTGGAGATAAGAAAATGTGTATTGAAATGTACTTTTTATCAAACTACTTATCCACTTATTGACTTCCTTAAAACGTGACTACGAGTTTTATGCTGTTAATGGTGTTCGCATGAAATTCGACTGGAAATATTAATACTATTGCATATTCTTGTAATATAATAATGTGCATTTCGGCAATATAAACATTATTGTGTAGTTCGGCAATATAAACAATATTGTGTGGTTCGGCAATATAAACATTATTGTGTAGTTTGGTAGTTTGGTAATATAAACATTATTGTATAGTTTGGCAATATAAACGTTATGATGTAGTTTGGCAATATAAACATTATTATGTAGTTCGGCAATATAAACATTATTGTATAGTTCGGCAATATAAACATTAATATGTAGTTCGGCAATATAAACATTATTGTCTAGTTTGGTAATATGAACATTATTGTATATTTTGGCAATATAAACATTATTGTATATTTTGGCAATATAAACATTATTGTATAGTTTGGCAATATAAACATTAGGTTGTAGTTTTGAAATTAGACATTATAGTTTAGTTTGCCTATATAAACAATATTGTGCACTTGGGCAATATAAACAATATTGAGGCGTAGTGGAAGAGTCGCCGATTTGTAACTCCTCTGTCTGTTTAGCCTCTCACCGCGTGGGTTCAAGTCCCGTTATGGACTTAATGTGAGAAGGTTCTTTCTGGACATGTGTCTGGGATTTTCCTTCATAAAAAAGCTGGACGTTGCTATAATGATCATAAATGGTCGCTGCAGTGTATTTAAAAACAACAACAAACAATACTGTGCTCGGTTTTAGCGCAGTAATTAATTAGATTAGGACATCGTCGGGGATGAAGGCATGAACAACGTCTCCTGTAACTTTGACATTTTATTCCTGTTTCGAACCACGCCCCGGCCAAGCCAGCCGCTGGATTGCAACTCCCTGTATTCTTACCAACTCTCATTTATATAAACTACATTACTACATTTCTTATGTAAGCGTATTGCCTTCATTCGTAACTGCCTGACGTAACTAACTGTACAAGAAAAGTCGTTGATGCGAAGCATCAAAGGCGACGCAAAAACTGGTTAAACAGGTTAAAGCAATATGCGAGCAATGAACAAAGACATGTTTGAATAGTTTTTATTTAAAGGTTTTTAATTTCAGTATATTATAAAAAAAAATCTCGAAAAAAAGTATATATTACGTATAGGTTTATTCCTGAGACCATAGAATGGTTTAGAGCAAAATAAAAGCAAAACACGAAAACTACTTAATAGGTTTTCCAAGAGGTTACATATGTAGAAAAGAAAGTTATCAAAATTATTATAATTAACAATGAAACTTAAGTGTACAAGCAGAAATTGCTCATGTGCAGCAGCCTCACATTACATAAATAATTATTGTCCGGATAGTATTTTGTCTGGAACATAGTACAGTAAAACCTCTCCACAGCGACATCTGGCGGAGGCACGAAAAAGTGTTGCTGCTCAGAGGTGTTGCTGCTCAGAGGTTTCAATAAGACGAGAAAAAAATGTGTTATTTTTAATAGTTTTGTACTGATATTAGATTTTCCTAAGTATATGTTTTAGTTAATTTTGCTTTGGTTTTATGAATACAAAGAATAATGTTCAATATTTCCTAAACTTAACCTACTTCTCACATATAAAATGAAATGGATAAAGACAAACTGAGAGAAACAGTAAAGACAGAACGATCTGGTATGTCCTTAATCCTGATGGAATTTTTGTTGTAACAAAGCAATGTTATTATCTAAGTATGTGCTAATGCGGTTTATAATTACACATTGAGCTGACATTAACAATACAGCTTAAAAAAGTTGCTGCCAAGTGAAAGGTAATGTGTCATTCAATAGGGGAAACGAATACTACACAAAATATTCATCCTATTGACCAAGATAATTATTACTTTAAGGACGTAATGATTAGTCCGAACATATTCTGGATTTGTTCAATGTTCGTGTAATAAAAGTATTGACATACAAAAAATCAATTTAAAAAAAATCAATCAAAAATAGAACGCCGTTTACCGAATTAGGACCTGTATTTTATCAGGGTTAGAAGGGGCGTTAAGCGTAAGTATACACCGAAAGGAGTATATTGCGAGTATCTTTAAAGGTTGCATAAACATTGCACTAAAGTCAGATTCTATCGTACATATTCAACGAATCGTCCAGAATTAGTCATTTCTGACTGTTTTGCTGTTAATAAATCACTTTGTTAACATCTAGTCCGAACAACAAGGACCGAGAAGCATTCCTAGCTACTGACGTATAAACATGTAAAGGAGTACCGAGAATCTATATGCATTTACATTCAAGGTTTAGAAATTGTAATAATAAAAAAGAATCAAAATAGCATTGCTCGTTTTCTGACTTCTCTGCATAAAACTACAGACATACACAATATAAATTTTAAATAATAATAATAATAAACAGAATGCTGTTTACCGATATTGGACCCGTATTTTATCAGGGTTATTATAAAGGGGTGGTACGCATAATGTGCAGCGGAAGAAGTGCCCCTGATATAATTTTTTTTTTTATATTATAAGATAGATTATTTTGTTTTTGACTTTATTTGCTATAATGAAGACAATCTCATACAATGTGGTGCAAAACAAAGTTAAAATATTGTACACTCATGTAAATTCAAAATAACTTCACTCCTATTCTCAATAATGGACTGATCCATTTAGACCGAAACTGATAATTTCACTGAAATTGTGCGGGTATACTTTGCAAAGATTACTCTGTGTGTGTTTTAGTGGCGGATAAACGTCTTTGCAAAACATAACTTTTCTTCGCAAAGACCCTTTTAATTGCTTTTTCTCAGCATATATAGTTTTGTGTTTCCCAAAGGAACGGTTTGCTGTTTAATTGCTTCCAAATTTTGACATTTACTATGGAGTAAAGGACAAATTCATTAAGTGTCGTGTAACCTAGAAAAAGTCCGCAAAACAAACCATTTCCCATGTGCAAATTTCATTGAGCATTCCATATACAGACGTCGCGCTCTAGCGAGTCGCCAATAACAATGTTAGATATAGGTCATGTTTGTACTCCGTGACCTGGTCTAATGCAGCAGTCTATTTATGTTACACTGTGTCCTTTGGCAATACAATGTAAACAATACTGGGCACTTGGGCAAAACGAACCCTTTTGTGTACTTGGGCAATACAAACCAGATTGTGCATTTGGGCAATATAAGCAATATTGTGTACTTGGGCAATACAAACCAGATTGTGCATTTGGGCAATATAAACAATATTGTGTACTTGGGCAATACGGACCATATTGTGCACTTGGGCAATATAAACCATATGGTGTAGATTATCGTAGAACTGCATTTTACGCCCCCGAGTGTTGTTGCTCTATTCACAATGATGTAACAGCTACCACGACGATTTTAACGACAACGATAATATTGATGAAGTCGTTGCTGGGCCGCCGCTGATGCTGTTGCTTCTGATGACGATGGTGATGATTATGATAATGGCAAATGCACGCTTAATGCACATTTACAGTTTCTAAACATGATTACATGAGTATTTAAGGTGTTTTCCGTTAGTTTTGACCAAATTTCTTTTATTAAACAACCAAATAAATTGTTCCTAATCGAAAAAGTTACGCGAAATGATATTTGTCAAAAATCGTTTGGACGAAGTATGAGGTTAGGATGAAATTATGTATAAGATATTGTTGCATGTATTTTACATTGGCCTACAGTCGGATACCACGACCATCATCGTCTATAAAGCGTAAGGTTTTGGGTTAGTGTGTTGTAATTGCCCTTTAATATGTTATGTCTCTCCTCGGCTTGTTTTTTAACTTTCACATTTGACGGGCATACAAAAAAATCTCTTGTGTTGCGTCTTTAATTTTAACATATGTTGCAGTACTCAATTTTTGTGTCAGATTTTGAGGTCAAACAATATAATGACGAATAAGGTTACGTAATATAATATATAATCACATAATATATAAATACATCAATATTTCATCTCATAGACCTAGAAACCGGTCTTTCATTTTAGGTAACTCGAGTAAGTGCACTATCTATTCACAAATGTGCTGTCCTTGATGATAAAACATCCCTTTCACGGCCCGCTTTCTTGTGTGACTACGCCTTCCACCGCATACCATCTTATCTCCCACCAACATAATCAGTCGACCATGCACAAAGCAGTTTTCGCAAAGACACGAACTAAACTAATGACAGACTATAGCTTCAAATATAACCAGTACCCCGTAAAATTTGTTTGGTCTAGACTTAAACAACTGAATTGCAGCGATACAAATATTGTCATAAATATTGTCATATTGACTATGCTTTACGGTGATACTGTTGAACAAGGACCGCCAGACAGTTGTTTGGATAGAACCGCCGGTGCTCCGTAGGACACCAGGAAGACATTTTCACATGGACGACCTCGCCCAGACCGGGACACGAGGCCAAGCTATGAGGGGCTGAGAAGTTAAATTATATTCTGGTATTTTAAATCTTCATAGCTATATGGATTCATTACTGGAATAGGCTAAACATTTTTAATGTGCTGCACATTCAGCAATTGTCCAGTTAAAAGTTCTAACAGCATTCGTTCCCGTTTCATTAAAATGTCCACGAGCTGTTTGCTGCTGCTGCTGCTGCTGCTGCTGCTGCTGCTGCTGCTGCTACCGCTCATTGCTGATACTGATAGTTATATTTAGGATGAGTTATTTTGAGAACACGTGTACCCAAGGTAATTACCAAAGTCGAGAAATGTCAACATAAACAAGCTATAGTAAACATGTCAAGGTTTACCTATATATAGTACAACTAAAGAGTCTGGATGGAGATTATCGTAATTAGTCTGTGCAATCCACTGGTATTTGATATCTAATTATCGAGCGTATCACAGAGTAAATATGTATGTCGAGCTACCTTCATGCCACTATTATAAATAATATTACTTTAAAAATGAATATACCAGAAGTTGGTCACTAGTATAACTGCACTAGCTTTACAATAAGCCAAATATCTTGTCCCTGTCGTGGATACAGAGTGATGTGATCATTGTGGGTGATCTAAATGTGTGGAGTTTTACGGGGGAGGCTCATGACAGCGACCTCAAACGCAGAGTTTACAACGTCGCACGCTCGAATGAATAAATGCTAGATTTTTTTTTGCAATTGTTGTAAAATTATGAAAAAACTATCTTCTCCATGAATAATTTATGTCTCAATGACAGTACGCAGCGTTAAAAGGACATACCAATTGACCCCGTCATTATAATATCTAGGTTTGTGATGTGTGATTTAGGAGATAGGAAAGCATAACGCCTCCCCCACCCACCCACCCCCACCAACCAGGTAAAAGAGGAGAGTTATGAAAACACATACATGTAAGCTTAACAAATATTAAGCTTTTAAGGTAAGTTTGGTCTGTTGACTGCTTCAGTCGAAGTTAGGGTCCCTTACTGTGTGTATATATTTAGTATTTACTGTGATAATTTTGAATGGATCTTGATTCATACCCACCAAACACCACCACCATCCCCACCCCCACCCCAGCAACATTTTCTGGATCTCACCCTGCTTATTACAGTCGTTATTATATATTGGGGGTTAGCACACTTCTGACATACAGTTCTCAACATGACCTACGCCATGATTTTGCAAACTTGGACCGGCGCTCACCCGTTAATGCTGGGCCCAATGGCAAGGTAGAACCACCGACGCACCGCAGGTCAGCTGGTAGACTTGCCGACATGATGACTCCACCGGAACTCGTGCCCATGCGGTGATGGACTGTCAATAACACAAACCACGGGCGCCCCTAATCATGTTGGCTTGAGCAAGCTAGCGTAAGTTTAATCTAAACATGTTGTATTCTAAACTGGCTTCAACAGAATAGGCCCAACATAAGGTGCTTGTTGTAATCTTTGTATTAAAAATATAAATCTTTGCTCATGTTTGATTTGAGATAAAAGATGCGAAGTGTTGCTATGTGATGGTGAGGAGAGTAAGAAGATGAATGTCATAGCGGTAAATAACACAACTACAATTACAACATTGTCATTTCCGTTGGATAATGTTGGTGACGCCGTAACGGATAAGGTGCTTTATTCCGGTACATTTCCTATCGCTTGTATCATACTATTTAGCATCTTACTTCTTTGTTATTTTTTTTTTTTTTGCTTTTGTTTGTTGTGTTTGTTTGATGTTGTTGTTTTTGTCTGTTTTTGTTAATTTAAATGTCGCCACATTTCCGGACAATACCCAGTCTTCCTTTCTGAAAAAAATCGTTTTTATTTATGGGTGAACATTTTGCGATTTATTAATTAGACCAGTTTGTAAAAGGGTTATTTCTGGACCTTGTTTTGTCACTTCCCAAGCACGTCCACGTAAAGTCACAAAAAGGTCTACTCTCGGCTGCCCTATGTCTCCGGTTAAATCGGCTTGGACACCGTTGGCCTGGTTTTTCATTTTGTAGGTTTCTTTTATTTTTTTGCTCACAAAAGCAACCATAAAGAACATTAGATAAAAAATCACATCTGTTTATATTCGAAACGTGTTTATCTTTGTGTAAATATTGTTGTTTCTAGTTGACAGTCTAGCTTTTCAATCTAACGAAGCAATAGGACAGTCAGTCTACACATATATATTGAGTCCATAATCAAATCAAGGTCTTGTGCTAATGCCATCGCTGTTATACATCAAATACAGTACACTGTTTGCCTCATTATGACGCAATATTTTAGTTAACGTGAACGGCAAATGTATTTCTGTTCTATTCATGCGCATACGGTAAACTATGTACAGGCCGCTTTAACAGTATCCCCACACTGCAGGAGGACTGGTGTCAAACCAGTGTCAGGTATTGTCTCATCGGATGGTCAGACAATTAGATGAAGGACGTGAGAGCTGACCTTTCTGTCAGAAAAGAAAAACGTCAACAAAAGTAACTGTGCTGTGTATAACTGTTTACAAAGCAAATGTCAGCCAGATGTGTTATTTAACCAAATGTCAGCCAGTTATGTTATTATACCAAATGTCAGCCAGTTATTTTATTATACCAAATGTCAGTAAATTATGCTTTTATGCCAAATGTCAGCCAGTTATGTTATTATACCAAATGTTAGCCAGTTATGTTGTTATACCAAATGTCAGCCAGTTATGTTATTATACCAGATGTCAGCCAGTTATGTTATTATACCTGATGTATGTCAGTAATTTTATTATACCAAATATCAGCCAGTTATGTTATTATACCAAATGTCAGCCAGTTATGTTATTATACCAAATATCAGCCAGTTATGTTATTATACCAAATGTCAGCCAGTTATGCTATTATTCCAAATGTCAGTCAGTTATGTTATTATACCAAATGTCAGCCAGTTTTGTTATTATACCAAATGTCAGCCAGTTATGTTATTATACCAGATGTCAGCCAGTTATGTTATTATACCAGATGTCAGCCAGTTATGCTATTATACCAAATGTCAGCCAGTTATGTTATTATACCAGATGTTAGCCAGTTATGTTATTATACCAGATGTTAGCCAGTTATGTTATTATACCAGATGTCAGCCAGTTATGTTATTATACCAAATGTCAGCCAGTTATGCTATTATACCAAATGTCAGCCAGTTATGTTATTATACCAAATGTCAGCTAGTTATGTTATTATACCAAATGTCAGCCAGTTATGTTATTATACCAGATGTCAGCCAGTTATGTTATTAAACCAGATGTCAGCCAGCTATGCTATTATTCCAAATATCAGCCAGTTATGTTATTATACCAAATATCAGCCAGTTATGTTATTATACCAAATATCAGCCAGTTATGTTATTATACCAGATGTCAGCCAGTTATGTTATTATACCAAATATCGGTATAAAATATTCAGTTTATGAATTATCTCGTCACCAGGCACAGATTTATGAAGACGAAATATGTGATGTTATTGCTTTTATTACTGTTCATTTTATAAAATATCCATTTTTGTAGATTTTAATTCATGTAGCACTTACAAGTGTATACCTTTTTTTATTTATATACCGTAAGTGCATACGTTTCAATATTTTATTCTATTCTGTTACTTCCGTACACGAAAGTACGTTAAACTGTTACATAACGATAAGTAGGGTTTGACGGCTACAACCACAACAAACTTCTAGCACGCTTATTCAAAATAATCGTATAATTTTTTCCAAAAATACACTAGTCTATATACAATCATGAATGAAAATTGAAACTGTTTTCCCCTCTTAGTTAAACGTTGAAATCGTCGGCATTGGTGCTATATAGAGCGTGTTACAAGCTAATCATGAATCGAAGCTATTGCTTTCAGATGTATGCTGTATCGAATACCAAGTCCTGTAGCTATGTATTCACTATTGGACCCCTTGCAAAATATTTGTCTATCAACGTATGCCATATACCGGAGCGGCAATGTCAGCGTTACAATACAATACATAAGCTGCATTGTATGTAGCGGCTAAAAGCACCCTTGAACTCATTTTGTTCTGAAACAGGCAATTGTTTGAGACATTGATAAGTTCGTGCGATGTTTGGCCGGATATTGTAGTAGATCAAAACGTAGGAGAGTGTATCTTATAGACCGGAATATCCAGGACTGATTGAAATATTGCTTGCTTAGAAATACATCGCAGACACAGTGATGATCAATATAGCGACGTGCGGTTATTTTGGTAAATGAAGACCCGATAAACATGGCTGGGTAGAACCACCAGCACACCGCAAGTCTGCTTGATAACTTTTCCACGTTAAGTTCTTCGACCCGACCGGGACTCGAACCCATGTGATTAGAGGCGAGCAGTCAAAGGAGTTACAAATCCGCGACTTTACCACTCGGCCACAGGCTTCTCCCCAACAACCAACCCCCCACCCCCACCCCCTCTCCCCACCACCTCCAACCACGTCCGCCCCTCTCGTTCGTTCGTTCGTTCGTTCATTTGTAATGTACTCAATGTATTTGCATAGATGGTGTTTCCGTTTTTAACACCCAGGTATATCACATCAGTTTGTCGTTATTTAACAGTTCACAAAATTCCGACACATTGGTTTTAATTTTTATTCATTGCATTATCAGGTTTGGAGTGAGTTTTGAATTGAATGGCGATTTTGCTCATTAGCATTACATGAAGGTAGACTGTAGGAACAGTACTATCAACTTATAAAATCACGCGACAAGCTTTAGAAGTCGAACCTACAGTTTATTTACAAATACCATTTGCCAATTTCTAAAAATGAATCAAAACTGAGTACTGAACCTGTCTATTAATAAAAACAACTCGTCATCAGTAAAAAGGTGAAAAAAAACAACTTGAAAGAAGAAAAATCTAAGAAAAAAAACGCAATCCGAAATGAGAGTGTATTTGCACTAGCAAAACGGAATTCGAAATGAGAGTGTATTTGCACTAGCAAAACGGAATCCGAAATGAGAGTGTATTTGCACTAGCAAAACGCAATCCGAAATGAGAGTGTATTTGCACTAGCAAAACGGAATCCGAAATGAGAGTGTATTTGTACTAGCAAAACGATTCCGAATTGGGAGTTTATTTGCACTAGCAAAACGATTTCGAAATAGGAGTTTATTTGCACTAGCAAAACGATTCCGAAATGGGAGTTTATTTGCACTAGCAAAACGATTCCGAAATGAGAGTGTATTTGCACCAGTAAAACGATTCCGAAATGAGTGTATTTGCACCAGCAAAACGATTCCGAAATGAGAGTGTATTTGCACTAGCAAAATGATTCCGAAATGAGAGTGTTTTTGCACCAGCAAAACGATTCCGAAATGAGAGTTTATTTGCACCAGCAAAACGATTCCGAAATGGGAGTTTATTTGCACCAGCAAAACGATTCCGAAATGAGAGTTTATTTGCACCAGCAAAACGATTCCGAAATGGGAGTTTATTTGCACTAGCAAAACGATTCCGAAATGAGAGTTTATTTGCCCCAGCAAAACGATTCCGAAATGGGAGTTTATTTGCACTAGCAAAACGATTCCTAAATGGTAGTTTATTTGCACTAGCAAAACGATTCCGAAATGGGAGTTTATTTGCACTAGCAAAACGATTCCGAAATTAGAGTGTATTTGCACTAGCAAACGGCTAAAAGCGGGGACGCTAAGCAATGACCCCGAGTAGCAATATCAAAGCTAGAACGTTCTCCTATCCCGTCTATCGATACAGGATGAGTGCATGGAAATATATGCAGGACAGTGTTTCATCAAAAGACTATAGTAAACACGGGAGACCTTGATAAAAGCAATCTATTTATGCCCAGGTTTGGTGTGGGAGGTATCTTGTAACACCACAAACTAAATTTTACCTGGTGTATTTAACACTGGCGAATCATTATGTATCACTTCGAGGACTATAAAGATCCGATCAAATCCCAGGATATTTTAATTTCTGTAAGGTTCTGGGACTTACCGGTAACTAAAATTTATATTTAAGATCTTTTATTGAAAAGCAGACATGGAGATTATTTTAAAATATTTAAAAGTATTATCATAAACAAAAAGCAATGAAACATGATCGAAACCTTCAAACATTTGATTGTAAAGTGTTTTAAAATGGCAAAAATATCTTGACGGAAATGGAATCGTTCATACCAGATGGCAGATTTATGTATTGTTATGGTATACAAATAATATGGAACCCCTTTTTTCTGACGAGTGTTTGCAAAGATTGACAATTTGGATTACCCAATCTAGCATACGAAGAGTACATATATTCATTTGAGCACAGAGCATACATTTCAAAAGTGTAATAATTTACCAACCAGTTGTTTATGGGTAGTTAAAGAAGGCACCACATGTTACATTTAACGACTGGTATAAGCAGATTAAACCGGCATTTGAAAACCAGTTTCGTTATGTTTTACAAAGAGGCAGATAATATATTAATAAAAGTTCTACTCCTTAGCGACTCAGACTGTTGAAATCAGTATATGCCTTCAATTGGAAACGAATCACGTTCTGAAATATTTCTAAATTACTTCGCTAAAATAACGATTGACAGAGATGGTATCATGGTTCATCGTAATGAACATCATGAAACTATAATGCATGCTTATATTGTAATTCCATGCCGAGGGAAGGCGTCATAACAAGAAAGATGGCGGTTGGAATTCCCTAAACGAGACGTCTAATTGCAAGTAAACTTCATAGCAATCAATTGTAATTAAATAAGACACGAGTGGATTGTATTTGAAAAGATAAAAAAATCCATAACATACCAGAGAACTTAATTACTTAATTGATTTTCAGTACGTGGGTGAGTTAGGGGGTTATGTTAAATTGTCAGCAAAATTTAAGTTGTGTGTAGACAATCGATAAGATACTGGTTAAATGAGGTTGACATCCGTGTATTAAGACGGAATAAATCTTAAATTATCCATTTATTCAATATCATTATTGGCTCATTTTTATTGTTAATATATGGATTTTTATCGAGTATAGAAAAGACACAGATTCAGTCTTCTTAAGTGAAGGTGCTCGAATAGGAAAAGTCAGAGTCCTTGACCTCCTTGGACTCCTCGGCACACCAACCAGGAAGGTTCGAGTCCTGGTCGGAGGACTTTCTACATCTAAAAACCTTCATCTGATGAGGTCTTCCAGCTGACGTACGGCACGCCGGTGATTTTAACCACACATCTAGATTCATCATCCACCAATATTAACGGGTATATAACATCCATGACTGTGTTCCTGCGATGTATCGCAAAAACGAACAACAATACTAAAAACTTCTGTAAAACTTACTCTCAAATTTATACAAACACAACTCGGATTTTGCTATTATTTTGTATTGTTTCAAAAAATAACTAATCCCACTGAATTAGTTATGAGATTAACCGTTTTCTTTGGGGTGTTTTGTACTGCTTAGGGGCAGATCCAGGACATTTCAGATTGCGGGGGATGGGGGGGTCCAAATTATGCGAGCTCCAGAGGTGTTAGCAATGCTAGAGAGGTGCGACTCTTCAGAAAACCGTTGACATGTAGCAGTCACATAAGGCCATTTTCTGCATTTAAGAAGCTGCATTAACATTTTACCATGGGTCCAAACTGTTTGCATTCTGGGCGACAAAGATAATATATAATTATAATAAAGGTGGAATGAGGAGAGAGGTCAAATTGAGCGAAATCCACATAGGTACGAGTAGTTTAAGTGGTTCTGGGGGCATGCTTCCACAGGAAGGGTGTGACGTCTAGAAGCCAAGTAGTGCCATTTCAGATGCTTGACAGTCCTACAAAAAGTGTGTGTGTGTGGGGGGGGGGGAGGGGTGTTACACAAATAGTTAAATTTCAATGCGTTTAAGACATTTTAGGTTCATCTTATCTGTAGCACTGGCAACATATGTGATAATAGTACTACTAGAGCCATAAAGATGTGACATACCCTGAAATGTTAAAAATACCTTCAAGAAAGAAATTTTTGACAATTTCTGTACGGGGGGTGGGGGTGCCCATCCCCCTTCCACACCTCACCCCGTGGTGCTAGATCCGTCCATGCTGTTACAACTTCAACATTTTTTTTCTGGTCTATTCAATCAAGAAGATGTATCAATACTCAAATATGATATAAATAAAAAAAAAAAACGAATATGGTCACAAGTTTGCATAAAGGAGCACTTCAGTTGTCTTTCACTGACAACGGGGCTGTCAATGGAGACTGCACCATCCAGACGTGATACAGATATTTAAATCTATATTTAACATATGAATATTATTATAGCTAGCTCGAACCAGCTTGCGCTAGCAATAAGTTCCCCTTTCAATGGACGGGCGAAACAGAACAATGACATAATATAACTAATGTAAACGACAAGTAAACACGGTTAAAGAAGCCGCCTATAAATACATTCTGTTTACACGGAATTGAAATTGTCAAAAATATAAACATAATCGTTAACATCAGCTCTTAGATTGGCATATGTTCAATTTGTTGCTGCTTCAAAGTTTCTGCCTTACAAGAGGAAAAAATATGTGTGAATTACATTACCTTTGAAGTTTAAAGTTAAAACTGTTTCCTCTACACACTGAGCATGAAATTTAATCGTTTGTTTTGATTTATTGCTGTTGTTTTCAAATACAGTGAAACCTCTCCATTTGGCGGAGATACAGAAAACTGTTGCTGAAGAGAGGTGTTGCTGTGCAAAGAACAGGACTAATGCAAAGTTAAAATATCCCCATATTAAACATGATTTTATTTCAAGATATCTTTTTGGATGTTTTAATAATATCACATTTTTAGTATTCCACATGTTCATAATGTAGTTCACTTTGTTGAAATAAAATAAATAGAAAAACAAAGTGTAACTTTAAACACTATCAATATCCTTATAATTAGAACTCGTAAGTCTTAAATAAAACAGAACTTAATTAACTAAACTAAGCAGATCTTAAAACATTGTTTTATTAAAATACAAGGTCAAAACGACATTTCCCATTTCATTACCGGAAAACTGGTAAGATTTTACCTTCTTCGGTAAAATAACAAAAACCTAGCTAGGATACTCTTCCGTTGACCCATCGAAATATGAATGTAGATCAATGCCAAAACATTTTGTCACCATGACTTCAAATTTTAAGCTGCAGATAAAAAGTAGCAACTGACATTGTTCACCTCTTACAAACGTCACAGTTAATGTGTGTGGATTTTATAACAATCATCATTCTTTTTCCAATAAACTGATATTTTCTTTCTATAAGCACTGTTTAGAAAACAAGAGTTTTCGCAGCTAACTGGTTACCTGTCAAACAGACACTGGATTAGCGCCTATACTTATTCGTCAACCAAGATTCCTTATCAATGAATAAAAATGTAACATTTCTCAAGTGGTGCTCAGCAGAGGTTATCACAGCCTTTAAGGACATATCTTTAATGGCTGTTTACTTTTGCTCAGAGGTGGTGCTGCTCAGAGGTTAAAATGCACTGAAAACTTATAAAAAGTGTTGCTGTTAAGAGGTTGTTTCTGTTCTGAGGTGCCTTTTGGAGACGTTTTACTGTAATTCGTAGCGATCATTGACGATCATTATAGCTACATGTATGTCCAGCATGCCCATCATTTTGCGATAATACATTTTCTTTAACAGATAAAAACACGGACAGCTGAGTACCATTCAATCTTATAAAAAGGATGATAAAAATTCTGTGCATATTTTAAATAAATTTACTTCAATATTGACGCACGCACATACATGTTAAGTTTAAAACATAAACTACTTCCGAAATGCACAATTACAACTTTAATATATTATATTTACTTACTGTTTTATTCCAGTAGTTTGAAAATAAAACATCCACCAAAATAGGTAGGACACTCAACTAAAACCAATATATAAGTTGAAAAGTATCCAAGTGCGCCCCTTTACAAATGTCCTCAAAAATGACAGCCAGTCTTAGAACAGCTGTCTGCAAAAGGTACTGCGCGTGTTACACCCAGTCTATAGTGTATTGTCCCGATCGCGACGGGTTCAATAGAAAAATAAACTAATCAAAACAACTAAACTTTCGAGTTATTCACTACCTCGAAATAACTTATAGGTCATATTGTCTTTAAAAAGCTTCAAACGCCGCGTTCTATTTAATATAAATGAACGCAGTCATGTCTATTTTTAAAAGGCAAATACATGTAAACATACTGTTTTGTAGCTTTGTGCTTTATAATCCGGTCGAAAAAGATGAACATGTATTCTTCTTTATTCGCATCATCTTCGGTCCTTTCCGTAAACATTCGGAGAACAACATTGAAGGACACACCGAGATTCCCGATTCGATCTTCCTGCATAGGGAACATTTTAAGAAAGTTAGGAGTCGGTTCTATAGGGTCCGCGCGATTTCTAAAAATAGCATTTTCCCAAGCATCTTTAAGACCCTTACAAACGTCTAAGTGCTTACGTTTGTAGCATATAAAATGCGTTTATCATAACACAGTTTATCTTAGGAAAACTAGATGTATATTTTAGATATTTGTTTCAGTTATTAACATAGTTTGCCATTGATCAACTGTTGTGTCAGCAGACTCTGTATCAAGGTCTTTGGTGTTGGCTGCCATATTGCCGGACTACGAACCTATTCTATATCTATTCCTGACGTCACAGCCAGTGTGTTTATGAGTGACGTATACATAATGATTTTTTAAAATAGTTTAAAATAGTTAAACCCGTTCTAACGCCTTGGAAACTCCCAACCTAAAGACAACAAAATATTTTGATTAAATAATCTAGCGATCAAAGTTAACAAAAGTGTTTTATTGCATCTATTCAAATTCAAGTGTGACCAGTTGGGTGGGGCCAAGGTGCTTTACACATAAAATAATCGTTTCGTCCCAGGGAGATGATGCTTGCTGAAGACTCTGTTAACAATTTAAAAGGTGTCAAATCCAAGGGAAAGGATTTTCCGACACAGGATCTACCAGAACTCTAATAACATGTATTTTATTAATTCATATAAGTCATATTATACATTCCCAATGACTGCGTGATTTAATGAAAAGATAAAAATCCTGTTGGACCATTTAATAATTTAAAAAAAAAACAATTAACGAAAAGAGTGTAACTAAACTGTTTTTAACATAAAATTGACGACTTGCCGCCCCGTTTCATTAACAAGGGGTCTAACCTAAAGTGCGGAGATCGGTGCTTTAAGTCGATGATTTCATGGAGAGCGGTGCCAATGGCGGCATATACAACGGATTTTGTCAAATTTGGACTATAAATTCTGTAAAGTAAGTACATTGTCGTGTATTTTATGTATTGTTTATGCGATAACTACCTAGCGGTAAGTTTAAGACACCTGTTGCTGGTCTGATTGTGTCTGTCCGTGCTGTCGTTTAAAAGTTATTAAAGGGATAGTGACACAGGGGTCCCAACTCTGCAGTGTTTGCAGACTGATATTGAGTGCTTTAGAGCAATGGGGTACCTTATGTTGTGTTCTTCAGTTTCGAAATGATTTATAAGAATTTTAGATCATGTTTCTGTGTTTCTAGGGGCCTCTATGTCCATTTTATTTAGGTTTAAGACGATTTCATGGAGATCTGCCTCACTTAAGGACAATTTCATGAAATGTCTGTATTGACACGACGGCTGTTATGCTCCATACTTTACATAGATGAAGTGTGTTTGTATTGACATGTGGGCTGTTATACCCCATATTTTACATAGATGTAGTGTGTTTGTATTGACATGTGGGCTGTTATACTCCATACTTTACATAGATGTAGGGCGTTTGTATTGACATGTGGGCTGTTATACGCCATATTTTACATAGATGTAGTGTGTCTGTATTGACACGAGGGCTGTTATGCTCCATGCTTTACATAGATGTAGGGTGTTTGTATTGACATGTGGGCTGTTATACCCCATATTTTACATAGATGTAGTGTGTTTGTTTTGACATGTGGGCTGTTATACTCCATATTTTACATAGATGTAGTGTTTTTGTATTGACACGAGGGCTGTTATGCTCCATACTTTACATAGATGAAGTGTGTTTGTATTGACATGCGGGCTGTAATACTCCATATTTCACATAGATGAAGTGTGTTTGTATTGACATGTGGGCTGTAATACTCCATATTTTACATAGATGTAGTGTTTATGTATTAACACGAGGGCTGTAATACTCCATATTTCACATAGATGAAGTGTGTTTGTTTTGACATGTGGGCTGTTATACTCCATATTTTACATAGATGTAGTGTTTTTGTATTGACACGAGGGCTGTTATGCTCCATACTTTACATAGATGAAGTGTGTTTGTATTGACATGCGGGCTGTAATACTCCATATTTCACATAGATGAAGTGTGTTTGTATTGACATGTGGGCTGTAATACTCCATATTTTACATAGATGTAGTGTTTATGTATTAACACGAGGGCTGTAATACTCCATATTTCACATAGATGTAGGGTGTTTGTATTGACATGTGGGCTGTAATACTCCATATTTTACATAGATGTAGTGTTTATGTATTAACACGAGGGCTGTAATACTCCATATTTCACATAGATGAAGTGTTTTTGTATTGACATGTGGGCTGTAATACTCCATATTTCACATAGATGAAGTGTGTTTGTATTGACATGTGGGTTGTAATACTCCATATTTCACATAGATGAAGTGTGTGTGTATTGACATGTGGGCTGTAATACTCCATATTTCACATTGATGAAGTGTGTTTGTATTGACATGTGGGTTGTAATACTCCATATTTCACATAGATAAAGTGTGTTTGTATTGACATGTGGGCTGTAATACTCCATATTTCACATTGATGAAGTGTGTTTGTATTGACATGTGGGTTGTAATACTCCATATTTCACATAGATGAAGTGTGTGTGTATTGACATGTGGGCTGTAATACTCCATATTTCACATTGATGAAGTGTGTTTGTATTGACATGTGGGCTGTAATACTCCATATTTCACATAGATGAAGTGTGTTTGTATTGACATGTGGGTTGTAATACTCCATATTTCACATAGATAAAGTGTGTTTGTATTGACATGTGGGCTGTAATACTCCATATTTCACATTGATGAAGTGTGTTTGTATTGACATGTGGGCTGTAATACTCCATATTTCACATAGATGAAGTGTGTGTGTATTGACATGTGGGCTGTAATACTCCATATTTAACATAGATGAAGTTTGTTTGTATTGGCATGTGGGCTGTTATGATTTATATTTCACATAGATGTATTGTGTTTGTTTTGACATGTTGGCTGTAGATTTAGTGCACCAATAAAGATCATTTCTTGGAATCATTTCACGTGACAATAATATAAATGGTTGTTAAAGAGAGAGAGAGACACACACACACAGAGCCAGACAGAGAGACAGAAAGAGAGAGAGAGAGAGACAGACAGACAGACAGAAAGAGAGGGATAGAGAAGGGGACAGAGACAGTGGTCACGATAATTTATATGGTTTTGTGTGTGTGAGAGAGAGAGAGAGAGAGAGAGAGAGAGAAAGAGAGAGAGAGAGAGAGAGAGAGAGAGAGAGAGAGAGAGAGAGAGAGAGAGAGAGAGAGAGAGAGAGAGCAAAGCTGATATAAACTGTCGATTACCACAATTTACAGTGTTTAAACTACAACACATACAACATTATCATTGGAAACAAACCAACTGAGAAATACATGGTTATCGTTAGATCGAAGCGGAGGACTCTTGCTGGTAAACCCAAAGCGAGTTTCAGTTTCTTTTTTTTCAGTAACATTGGTTTTTCTAATTAAATGGCGTTTAATAAATTCATGTCTGTACATTTGTGCGTATATCATTGGATGAATCCACATTATCAAGTACCATTTAATAACTAGATTAATCAGTATAGCACACAGATGTTTACAGTAGTTTTGAACTCAGTCCAATCTCAACAAATCACGCCTATATGGTGGGAGACATTTATTGAAGACAGCTGTTTCACAGCAGCTAGCTCAGTATCCAGTTATAGTTTTGTCAATACACGTGTAATACATGGTATACTTCTGTCATCAGTACATGTTTTGTCAACCAGGGGTTTTTTTCCTTAACAAACTGACGCCGATAGTCGGCGTCTTCCCCTAGGAAAACTTTCCCCATCGAAAATCATTTCTCCCCTTGTAGAGTGTAAAAATTTTATCAAAAAGTAAATAAAAGAATTATTTTTAGTTTAGTTGAATCTGTTTCATCCAAAATCTGCACATTTTAATGAGCTTCTGTCTAAAAACTACGTACTACGTACGCACTATACAGAGTATAACATTTGAAAAGTTTTACTAAATATAGACTCGCTACATCACGGACATTGCAACTTAGCAATCGGATCTCCTCGGATAAATTCCGTCCTCGGGACAAACATCATGATTCGTGAATTTTCGATTATTATTGTCCCCAATCGACCTCCGATACATCACAAATCATCGTCCCGAGGACGGAATTACCCGAGGAGTTTAGAGTGTACTTATAATAATGGGAACCAATTTTGATAGCGGAAACCAGATGAGTGTTTGTTTATTTCCGGCAATCGTCACATTTCACGATGTCTCACAATTTGAGAAAATTACAACAACAACAAAATAAAACAATGCAAAAAATTCAAAACGAATTGATACGTTTTTTTTAAGACACCGTCTTCTAGTGAGCAGGGTAAGAAAGATCTCGACAATCAATCGGATGTGATCGAAATTGCTGATAAAAATGAAACCGAAACTAGCGGAAGTAGACAATCTTTATTGTGCGAAGAATCTCGTCCTGCATCAACATGTACTTGTAGTACATTTGTCAACTTTTCTTTACAGCAACAGTTGGCTTGCAATACTGCATCAGTTGCTGACTTCCCAATGGTAATTGAAAGTTCCAAATCAAAAGAAACGAAAACAGACACTTGTAATTTCAACCAACACATTTACGAATCACTGTATACTTGACTATATTATAGTTCGTCCAAAAAAAGGCTACATGTGCAAATAGTGTGAACTGTTGGCATCAAGAAATGACATAAATGTGCCCTACGTTTAATGTGGTGCTGTGTTTAGAGTGATAATCCTTCAAGGAGACTTGAAACTCACAATAACAGTGAAAGGCATTAGGCATCTGCTGAAAAAATACACCAATGTTAGGTGTCATGTCTATGTTATCCAAAGGCTGGAAACAGCTGCAGGAATCAAAGAGACATGCCTCTAGTCTTTAGGCTTACTGTAACCCTAAAAGACGTTTTAGACTTGTTAATGAAAGTTAAGTAATATAAAGAAATATATAATACACTGAATTTTCCCCAATTTTGTATATTTCGCGCGATTTTTCCCCTTTTGACCAGCGTCCAGCGTCTTCCCCTGTTCCTAAAAAAAACCCCTGTGTCAACACATGTGTAATACATGGTATACTTCTGTCATCAGTACATGTTTTGTCAACACATGTGTAATACATGGTATACTTCTGTCATCAGTACATGTTTTGTCAACACATGTGTAATACATGGTATACTTCTGTCATCTGTACATGTTTTGTCAACACATGTGTAATACATGGTATACTTCTGTCATCAGTACATGTTTTGTCAACACATGTGTAATACATGGTATACTTCTGTCATCAGTACATGTTTTGTCAACACATGTGTAATACATGGTATACTTCTGTCATCAGTACATGTTTTGTCAACACATGTGTAATACATGGTATACTTCTGTCATCTGTACATGTTTTGTCAACACATGTGTAATACATGGTATACTTCTGTCATCAGTACATGTTTTGTCAACACATGTGTAATACATGGTATACTTCTGTCATCTGTACATGTTTTGTCAACACATGTGTAATACATGGTATACTTCTGTCATCAGTACATGTTTTGTCAACACATGTGTAATACATGGTATACTTCTGTCATCAGTACATGTTTTGTCAACACATGTGTAATACATGGTATACTTCTGTCATCAGTACATGTTTTGTCAACACATGTGTAATACATGGTATACTTCTGTCATCAGTACATGTTTTGTCAACACATGTGTAATACATGGTATACTTCTGTCATCTGTACATGTTTTGTCAACACATGTGTAATACATGGTATACTTCTGTCATCTGTACATGTTTTGTCAACACATGTGTAATACATGGTATACTTCTGTCATCAGTACATGTTTTGTCAACACATGTGTAATACATGGTATACTTCTGTCATCTGTACATGTTTTGTCAACACATGTGTAATACATGGTATACTTCTGTCATCTAGCCATGTTTTGTCAATGCATGTGAAATTAAAGGTGGTATCTAACAGTTAGCCTACATTGAATACACATACCAATATCTAACAACCGCTTTGGGGAATTCGGTCATTCTTTTTGCATAAAGCCATACTTTTACTAATCGCTAGAAAGATTATTCCTGCGGGTTCAATGTCCTGTCTTTCCAACTCTATAAAAATCGCGACAGTGGACTCATGTAAAAATAGATATCGACGTCAGAGCGGATTACTCGGATGACTATATAAAAGTAAGTGGTCAAGTGTTTATAAAATTTAAAAATAGCTATCCGTGCAGCGTGGCTCGGATAGGAAACACCTGTTTGCAATGTCGATTGGGGATGTATCCTTGACTGTTCACACATGTCTTTGGCCTCAATGAACAGCATTTTGCAAGACCTTTTCAGATACTAATGACTTATTTGGTTATTAGAAAAATAAGGTTTTGGACCAAACTGTCGGATACCAACTTTAAGGGTGTGTCTAAATTTGGTAACGTTAATAATACTATGACCGACCCAAAGCGCTTGCTGTCTTAATGACCTCTGTAGCCTGTAAACGCCAAGGCCTGAATAGTTTATTTTTAACTTCTTTGTTGTGCTGGTCGTTGGTTTGATTTTCAAAGAAGTCACCTTTTGCATTTCTCAGTATTTTGATCTTTTTTTTTAAATTTTATAATATTCTATTGTGATTTTCTTGTCGTGTTTTATCATATTTTTATTCTTAAAAAGTCTATTCACCGCATAAGTGAGGTAGTTGTCAAATTTTATTTACTGATTTTGTTAGTTTGTTTTTGTTTGTTTTCGGATGGATCTGCCACCAACAGTATTTCAGTTACTTGGAGAAAATGTTCGCTCGAAGTATATATATAGTATAGGTTGCCTCCACGGTAAATATCATGCGATATATATCAGGACATGTCATGATATTACACATTACCCAACCAGTCACATCATCATGATACCAGGCCGATTTGTCGTGGTACTACTCGGAACCTCCAACCGACCCCCTACCCCCCTCCCCCGCCAGCCGCCCCTAGAGGATACCAGTTCATGTATTTACTGATTTTACTAAATCCAAGCACGTATTGGGCAAAATTAATATATAAAAGCGATCTTATTTTATATGGATAAATAAGTTAAAAAATGCATGTTTCAGAATTAGTTGCTTCTGGGGAGTATCGAGCCCTCGCCCATCAGTGTTGGTACTTCCAAGCCTTAACCCCTAATCTATCTGCAACATGTAAACATGTTAGTAATAAGTTATAAAGTTATAAATAATAATTCATAAGTCAAGTTAAAACATCACCCTTGCCAACACACTTATTGTTGTATTTATTTACGTTTATGTGCGTTAATATAATATCTGTCGGATTCTAAACTTGTTTGCTTCTTGAACGAGATTAATAGTCTTAATAAATTATAAATTTTTAAACTTTTTTATTTAGCAACCGTTATACATTTTTAGACCGTTTAATATATTAACCTATTTTCAATTATAGTTCACATTATTTTAACCTCATAGATTTTTATATTTTTCCATATTTTACTAACATAGTTAATTTTTACCTGATTATTTTCTATTCGAATTGAACTTCTTTATATTCGGCGCTGTATCACCTGTTAAGTGTCGAAGTGCCGTAAAAACCAAATAAATAAAATAAATAATATAATATCGTGACGCCCCATTGAGCGCGAGACAACTTAAAGTAAAACAACAACCTCCTATGCAGATATATCATTCCTTACTCTCACATATACCTACTTGCAAATATAATATTGTAACATAGGCCGGCTCTCTCCAACGGTCACCCATCCGTACATCGGCCACGGTAACCGTTGCTTAACCGCGCAAATCCGGAAGCCGCTTGAACCGCGTCACTAAAGAGTTAACTCTAGGCTAGGCTGGTTTGAAGCGCTTATATTTCTACCCCTGTGCTTGTTACACTATCTATGGAACATACTCTAGGTTAAAAAAGTTTACACATTCTCGATCAAACTAAGACTTATATGGCTTTCCTGATTTGTGACGATCGTCGTTATCATATATGGGTGTTTAAATTAAAAATCATTGTTTATTGTTCTGAGAACTTATTGCTATGGGATTATTTTTCGGACGCAAGAAATTCGTGCCCCAATGTAAACAAGCAAACAATGTAGGCTTGATTCATACGTGTTGTTTATTCAATCGTCATTTTGATTAATCTTTCATTTTCATTTTCATTATTTGGTTTCATAACTATATATTATGCAACTGTGTTAGCTGATACAACAAACGAAGTTTTGTTTCACTGATGTAAAGTGACAAAGTGAGTCGCGTGATCGAAAGTAGTCCGAGCTTACGACAAAATGTAATGATAAGCCTATTAAAGAGAGCTGTAGAACTTTTTTTTCAGAGATATTTGTCAATATTTTTAATAAATTACAGTGTAGTCTGTTTTTCACTGTTGCTTTATCAATGTATGCTTTATTACAATACATTGTTTGATTTTTCCAGGAATGATTCTCGTTGGCCTATCAGCATCCACTTGTTTCTGGGCAATGTAGATCTAGGCCAATTATCCCTCTCCGCGGAAACCTGATAGTATTTCATCGCTACTCAAATGGGATGGCATACATGTTCTAAATTAGAAACCCCTGCTCTGGAATATCCTTAAAGCTATTAGTTTGTCGTTCGCAGACGTGACAAATAGGCCAAACAAATGTTTACGAGACCTGCTTAGTTTGACATATTTATCAGATTACACTGGCATGTCTCTGACAATGTCATTGACATTATTGATTTGAATGTCTTGCTAGATCCACCGACGCACTACGGGTCAGCAGAGAGCACTCATCACATGTATGTTTTCGTACTGCCAGGGAATCAAACCCACGCGGTGAAATTTCAATTTTGAAAAAAAAAATATGCATGTATAAAGTTCTAGCTTCATGACTGTCAACGTGCACCTGCACTATAAAACGATGTTGGTGTGGAATGATAGATATACGTATAGTTTGTTAAGTGTTGACCATTGTAAACAGGGTTTAGCTTGCACATTTGGTATGTATGTTTAGGGCATACTTTAGAAGTACACATTTAGAACGGATGGGTGGATTGTTTCATATCATAATTATTCGCTTGCTATGTAGTGCATAAAGATGCGTGTATTTTAAATGTACATTTGCTGCAAGTATTCAACCCTGCATGAGTAATTCAATCCATGCTTATTACGAGAGAATATAGATTACAAACACGTTATACATCGTCTCGTCTGCAGTGTTTTGAAATATATCATGTTCACAGTTTAAAGGTGGTATTCGACAGATTGGAATAGAGATGTTGTTGTTTTTTCTCAAATAACCAAATAAGTCGTTTTTATTTGAAAATGTTCTGCAAAAGATGGTCAATGGTCATCCGGTTGGTCCGGGTGGTCAGCTCTGACGTCGATATATATTTTTAGCAGATGTCACAATCGTGCCTATTTATAGAATTATAAAGAATGGACAGTTAGAGTGCTTTTTGTCGCAATATGTTCTGCCTATACAATAAAGGTTGCATTAAAAATCGTCTTAACTTAACTATAAAGTATGAGTTTTTTCAGAAATTATGCTTAAATTTTCAAAAACAGTGAAAGAAATTGTACCTGCTTTTAATAAAAGCAAACTGCCGGACACCACTTTTAAATTATCAGCAAAAATTGATAAATGTAACCTGTTTCTGAGCAGAAGCGTTCATTGCAAGGAATTATTCTTGCTGCAATAAATCGAGATGCCATAGACAGGTATATACACAAACTGTTTTATGAGAGATAATTACTTTATTATAACACATGCAATCAATAGCACATCATCTTAATAACATGTTGGCACGTTACCAATTTTCTGCCTTCAATTAAAAAACATACAAATACACTGCAGCATGTATCTTCGCACATGTAGCCGGATTTAAAACAAACTCCTTTAAAGGGAACTGGTCAGCAGTTGGCCAAATTTTCATCTTTATTTTGTATTCTAAAAAGCAAAACTTTGTCCAGTTACAATGTAAATATTACATGTGAGCCCAAGAATATATGTAAACATGCTCTTCTTCGAGATATTCCGCTGGCTTGAGGTTGGTAGAATAAAAAAAAACCTACGCATACATCATGTGTAAACGTCAATAGCTAACAATGTACGGATTCGCTCGATAGTGATGCAATTATTAAACTAAGTATGAATCGTGAGGTTTTATGTGTCGCCCACGTAAAAGTGTCACCAGATACTCGCATGTGGCTTTCTTATGTGTTGCTTGAAAACTTACTTTTTTAAACCAAATCAAACATCGTATTATATTAATACTTGGATGTTATAATATTGTCCTACAAGAGACTGCCTCACCTCATAGTTTGACAATCATAAGCGTCGCAACAATTTTCACCGATTCATAAACATTCGACTCTCAGCAAACCTTGTATACTACAAATAGTGATTGCGAGAATATGGGTAAAATGTATATGTCAGTCATAAAAAGTACAGGGACTGGGTTGATAATGGTAATGACTAATCATACAAAGAATAGTGTCAGGTGTTGAACTGTTACCAGTGCCGCTTTAAACATTAGAAGTGTCTGAAGAGGCGTGTATACACAGATTAGGTATTGATGAGAAGCAACATGCATACTTTTTAAAACAAGTGTACGTCACTTGCAATCGTGCATGTATATATATGTATATATAGGGATGGGATGGGATTAGCTGGCATTTTTTGCCGATACTGCGGCAGCGACATTTCTATCATTATAGCACGGAGGCACTTATGAGGTGCCCAGCCAGGGACTGAACCCGGCCGGTCCATTATACTGACACCGACGAGTCAGGCGTAATGCTGTCCCCTTAGCCCCGAGCGTTAGGAGGGAAGCCACTACTACCAACTTTAAAGTCTTATATATATTATATAAATATATAAAGCCTTTCTCCATCTCAAAATATATCATATGTAAAAGTTTTTTTTTCTCACGGATATCTATCGACTAAACAGCATAATAAAAAACAGAATAAACAAAACATTTTGTTGTTGTTTTTAATAGATCATGCAACTCGTGTTGATGTGACATACAACGTTTTGCTTTACTAAAAAAGTTCTTGCAACTGTAGTAGAAACTTCAAATTTTAGTAAAAATACATGCTCAAATGATGATATTGATTGTTCACGTGCATCTGTTACAAAAATAAAGCTTCCTTTAACATTTTATAGCCAGGTGATGTCGTTAGTAGCAGGAATACTATTTCAGAACAATAATTTGGTATTATTGCAAGTTCAATGCAATTATAAACGACATGTCTTAATAGGGTTTGTAAGACAGTAGATGTACTAGTAAACAGTATGCAATACATACCTTTATTTTTCAGACATACACTTGCAGTATATATTCCTATCACAGTCGACTCAGGTAAGCCCAGTAAAGGGTAAATACGCCAACACAAACTGTATATTCCAGACACAGGGTAGAGCCCAACAAATGACAGTATCTTGTATCACTGCTATTAAATCCTATCCTTTACGACATTCAATCAGTGGGGACATTGCAGGAAAAGATGGAGATGGCAGGATGAGAATACCCGATTGAAAGTTACTAGCCAATGACTGACTGGCCTATGTCGCGTCTATAGTTTCAGTGTCAAGCTCGACAAATGATGACATGGGGCAGATACGGTCAGGTAGGCAGGAGTGAGTCGATAGGAGGCTTTATATCCGGGCTGAATAGGGAAGCTGAGTAACGCTGGTCAACGTGGTTGTATACCGATAGTCGGTACTGAAGGTAGCTATTCAATAATGTACCTTACAGCACAGCATCCACTAGCGCCCAATGTCGCTCAGTTTTACCGGTCTCAACCGCAATGCTGAGATGGAGTGTGAAAGTTCAACGATTTACTTCTGTTGGATGACCTTCCTTTTGTTGACAATGGGACTCATCCATTAAAATTGCAACCGAGTTATTTTAGGCCATATGACAAAACGTTACAATTTATTGAGCTGCGATGGATACTTGGCTGCTATTACAGATCAATGTTATTTTGAAATCATGGCAAGAGATCAAAAACGTTCGTCATTCATTGAAACATTGCAGCTGCATTACCGAGCACCCCATTGACATGTATTGATTATTGATTTGTACGAAATCTTTTATCATTTCGATCCTTTCCGTTCCGAATATAAGGTAAAATGACCCATGTGTTCCCTAATGATCTTTTAGTGATATATCCGACGAGGTTCCGTTATACATTCACATTTTAGACATTTCCGACGAGGTTTCGTTAAACATTCGCTTGTTTGGACAATTCCGACGGAGTTTCGTTATACATTCGCATTATTTACACAAATTTGGTCAGAGATCTCGATCGCTGAATCGTGTTTATGCAAAGCATATTTTTTTTTTAATTTATCCGTTCTAGATCTGATCTGCTATTTATGTTTATCTTTGAAAAAAAAACCTGTTTTTGTCTATTTTTATGCAATGTCTCGTCACAGCTTTCTGTCCCTTTCAAATTAAGTTGGTAAGTGTACACCTTTTCAAATTAAGCTTGTATGTGTACAAATTTTTAAATTAAGTTGGTATGTGTACACCTATTCATATTAAGCTGGCATGTGTACACCTTGTCAAATTAAGTTGGTATGTGTACACCTTGTCAAATTAAGCTGGTATGTGTACACCTTGTCAAATTAAGCTGGTATGTGTACACCTTGTTAAATTAAGCTGGTATGTGTACACCTTGTTAAATTAAGCTGGTATGTGTACCCTTGTCAAATTAAGTGGTATGTGTACACCTTGTCAAATTAAGCTGGTATGTGTACACCTTGTTAAATTAAGCTGGCATGTGTATACCTTGTCTAATTAAGCTGGTATGTGTACACCTATTCATATTAAGCTGGCATGTGTACACCTTGTCAAATTAAGCTGGTATGTGTACACCTTGTCAAATTAAGCTGGTATGGTACACCTTGTCAAATTAAGCTGGTATGTGTACACCTTGTTAAATTAAGCTGGTATGTGTACACCTTGTCAATTAAGCTGGTATGTGTACACTTGTCAAATTAAGTTGGTATGTGTACACCTTGTCAAATTAAGTTGGTGTGTATACCTTGTCTTTCTGTAATTATTGTCTAATTAAGCTGTTGTTACACCTTGTCAAAGTAATTATGTGACACCTTGTCAAATTAAGCTGGTATGTGTACACCTTGTCAAATTAAGCTGGTATGTGTACACCTTGTCAAATTAAGCTGGTATGTGTACACCTTGTCAAATTAAGCTGGTATGTGTACACCTTGTCAAATTAAGCTGGTATGTGTACACCTTGTCAAATTAAGCTGGTATGTGTACACCTTGTCAAATTAAGCTGGTATGTGTACACCTTGTCAAATTAAGTTGGTATGTGTACACCTTGTCAAATTAAGCTGGTATGTGTACACCTTGTCAAATTAAGTTGGTATGTGTACACCTTGTCAAATTAAGCTGGTATGTGTACACCTTGTCAAATTAAGCTGGTATGTGTACACCTTGTCAAATTAAGCTGGTATGTGTACACCTTGTCAAATTAAGCTGGTATGTGTACACCTTGTCAAATTAAGTTGGTATGTGTACACCTTGTCAAATTAAGCTGGTATGTGTACACCTTGTCAAATTAAGCTGGTATGTGTACACCTTGTCAAATTAAGTTGGTATGTGTACACCTTGTCAAATTAAGTTGGTATGTGTACACCTTGTCAAATTAAGCTGGTATGTGTACACCTTGTCAAATTAAGCTGGTATGTGTACACCTTGTCAAATTAAGCTGGTATGTGTACACCTTGTCAAATTAAGTGGTATGTGTACACCTTGTCAAATTAAGCTGGTATGTGTACACCTTGTCAAATTAAGCTGGTATGTGTACACCTTGTCAAATTAAGCTGGTATGTACACCTTGTCAAATTAAGCTGGTATGTGTACACCTTGTCAAATTAAGCTGGTATGTGTACACCTTGTCAAATTAAGCTGGTATGTGTACACCTTGTCAAATTAAGCTGGTATGTGTACACCTTGTCAAATTAAGTTGGTATGTGTACACCTTGTCAAATTAAGCTGGTATGTGTACACCTTGTCAAATTAAGCTGGTATGTGTACACCTTGTCAAATTAAGCTGGTATGTGTACACCTTGTCAAATTAAGCTGGTATGTGTACACCTTGTCAAATTAAGCTGGTATGTGTACACCTTGTCAAATTAAGTTGGTATGTGTACACCTTGTCAAATTAAGCTGGCATGTGTACACCTTGTCAAATTAAGCTGGTATGTGTACACCTTGTCAAATTAAGCTGGTATGTGTACACCTTGTCAAATTAAGCTGGTATGTGTACACCTTGTCAAATTAAGCTGGTATGTGTACACCTTGTCTAATTAAGCTGGTATGTGTACACCTTGTCAAATTAAGCTGGTATGTGTACACCTTGTCAAATTAAGCTGGTATGTGTACACCTTGTCAAATTAAGCTGGTATGTGTACACCTTGTCAAATTAAGCTGGTATGTGTACACCTTGTCAAATTAAGTTGGTATGTGTACACCTTGTCAAATTAAGTTGGTATGTGTACACCTTGTCAAATTAAGCTGGTATGTGTACACCTTGTCTAATTAAGCTGGTATGTGTACACCTTGTCAAATTAAGTTGGTATGTGTACACCTTGTCAAATTAAGCTGGTATGTGTACACCTTGTCAAATTAAGTTGGTATGTGTACACCTTGTCAAATTAAGCTGGTATGTGTACACCTTGTCAAATTAAGTTGGCATGTGTACACCTTGTCAAATTAAGCTGGTATGTGTACACCTTGTCAAATTAAGCTGGTATGTGTACACCTTGTCAAATTAAGCTGGTATGTGTACACCTTGTCAAATTAAGTTGGTATGTGTACACCTTGTCAAATTAAGCTGGTATGTGTACACCTTGTCAAATTAAGCTGGTATGTGTACACCTTGTCAAATTAAGCTGGTATGTGTACACCTTGTCAAATTAAGTTGGTATGTGTACACCTTGTCAAATTAAGTTGGTATGTGTACACCTTGTCAAATTAAGCTGGTATGTGTACACCTTGTCAAATTAAGTTGGTATGTGTACACCTTGTCAAATTAAGCTGGTATGTGTACACCTTGTCAAATTAAGCTGGTATGTACACCTTGTCAAATTAAGCTGGTATGTGTACACCTTGTCAAATTAAGCTGGTATGTGTACACCTTGTCAAATTAAGCTGGTATGTGTACACCTTGTCAAATTAAGCTGGTATGTGTACACCTTGTCAAATTAAGCTGGTATGTGTACACCTTGTCAAATTAAGCTGGTATGTGTACACCTTGTCAAATTAAGCTGGTATGTGTACACCTTGTCAAATTAAGCTGGCATATGTACACCTTGTCAAATTAAGTTGGTATGTGTACACCTTGTCAAATTAAGCTGGTATGTGTACACCTTGTCTAATTAAGCTGGTATGTGTACACCTTGTCAAATTAAGTTGGTATGTGTACACCTTGTCAAATTAAGTTGGTATGTGTACACCTTGTCAAATTAAGCTGGTATGTGTACACCTTGTCAAATTAAGCTGGTATGTGTACACCTTGTCTAATTAAGTTGGTAGTGGTACGACCTTGTCAAATAAGCTGGTATGTGTACACCTTGTCAATTCTTAAAGCTGGTATGTGTAACACCATTGTCAAATTAAAGTTTGTCATGTGTACACCTTTGTCAAATTAAGTTGGATATGTGTACACCTTGTCTAATAAAGTTGGCTATGTGTACACCTTGGTCAAATTAAAGCTTGTCATGTGTACACTTTGTCCAAATTAGCCTGGTATGTGTACACCTTGTCTAATTAAGCTTTGTATGTGTTACACCTTGTCAAATTAAGTTTGGCATGTGTACACCTTTGTCAAATTAAGCTGGCTATGTGTACACCTTGTCTACATTAAGCATGGGTATTTATACACCATTGTCAAATTAAAGCTGGTATGTGTACACCTTGTCAAATTAAGCTGGTATGTGTACACCTTGTCAAATTAAGCTGGTATGTGTACACCTTGTCAAATTAAGCTGGTATGTGTACACCTTGTCAAATTAAGCTGGTATGTGTACACCTTGTCAAATTAAGTTGGTATGTGTACACCTTGTCAAATTAAGCTGGTATGTGTACACCTTGTCAAATTAAGTTGGTATGTGTACACCTTGTCAAATTAAGCTGGTATGTGTACACCTTGTCAAATTAAGCTGGTATGTGTACACCTTGTCAAATTAAGCTGGTATGTGTACACCTTGTCAAATTAAGTTGGTATGTGTACACCTTGTCAAATTAAGCTGGTATGTGTACACCTTGTCAAATTAAGTTGGTATGTGTACACCTTGTCAAATTAAGCTGGTATGTGTACACCTTGTCAAATTAAGCTGGTATGTGTACACCTTGTCAAATTAAGCTGGTATGTGTACACCTTGTCAAATTAAGTTGGTATGTGTACACCTTGTCAAATTAAGCTGGTATGTGTACACCTTGTCAAATTAAGTTGGTATGTGTACACCTTGTCAAATTAAGCTGGTATGTGTACACCTTGTCAAATTAAGCTGGTATGTGTACACCTTGTCAAATTAAGCTGGTATGTGACACCTTGTCAAATTAAGCTGGTATGTGTACACCTTGTCAAATTAAGCTGGTATGTGTACACCTTGTCAAATTAAGTTGGTATGTGTACACCTTGTCAAATTAAGCTGGTATGTGTACACCTTGTCAAATTAAGCTGGTATGTGTACACCTTGTCAAATTAAGCTGGTATGTGTACACCTTGTCAAATTAAGCTGGTATGTGTACACCTTGTCAAATTAAGCTGGTATGTGTACACCTTGTCAAATTAAGCTGGTATGTGTACACCTTGTCTAATTAAGCTGGTATGTGTACACTTGTCAAATTAAGCTGGTATGTGTACACCTTGTCAAATTAAGCTGGTATGTGTACACCTTGTCAAATTAAGCTGGTATGTGTACACCTTGTCAAATTAAGCTGGTATGTGTACACCTTGTCAAATTAAGCTGGTATGTGTACACCTTGTCAAATTAAGCTGGTATGTGTACACCTTGTCAAATTAAGCTGGTATGTGTACACTTTGTCAAATTAAGCTGGTATGTGTACACCTTGTCTAATTAAGCTGGTATGTGTACACCTTGTCAAATTAAGTTTGTATGTGTACACTTTGTCAAATTAAGCTGGTATGTGTACACCTTGTCAAATTAAGTTTGTATGTGTACACTTTGTCAAATTAAGTTGGCATGTGTACACCTTGTCAAATTAAGCTGGTATGTGTACACCTTGTCTAATTAAGCTGGTATGTATACACCTTGTCAAATTAAGCTGGTATGTGTACACCTTGTCAAATTAAGCTGGTATGTGTACACCTTGTCAAATTAAGCTGGTATGTGTACCTTGTCAAATTAAGCTGGTATGTGTACACCTTGTCAAATTAAGCTGGTATGTGTACACCTTGTCAAATTAAGCTGGTATGTGTACACCTTGTCAAATTAAGCTGGTATGTGTACACCTTGTCAAATTAAGCTGGTATGTGTACACCTTGTCAAATTAAGTTGGTATGTGTACACCTTGTCAAATTAAGCTGGTATGTGTACACCTTGTCAAATTAAGCTGGTATGTGTACACCTTGTCAAATTAAGCTGGTATGTGTACACCTTGTCAAATTAAGCTGGTATGTGTACACCTTGTCAAATTAAGCTGGTATGTGTACACCTTGTCAAATTAAGCTGGTATGTGTACACCTTGTCAAATTAAGCTGGTATGTGTACACCTTGTCAAATTAAGCTGGTATGTGTACACCTTGTCAAATTAAGCTGGTATGTGTACACCTTGTCAAATTAAGCTGGTATGTGTACACCTTGTCTAATTAAGCTGGTATGTATACACCATGTCAAATTAAGCTGGTATGTGTACACCTTGTCAAATTAAGCTGGTATGTGTACACCTTGTCTAATTAAGCTGGTATGTGTACCTTGTCAAATTAAGCTGGTATGTGTACACCTTGTCAAATTAATTGGTATGTGTACACCTTGTCAAATTAAGCTGGTATGTGTACACCTTGTCAAATTAAGTGGTATGTGTACACCTTGTCAAATTAAGCTGGTATGTGTACACCTTGTCAAATTAAGCTGGTATGTGTACACCTTGTCAAATTAAGCTGGTATGTGTACACCTTGTCAAATTAAGCTGGTATGTGTACACCTTGTCAAATTAAGCTGGTATGTGTACACCTTGTCAAATTAAGCTGGTATGTGTACACCTTGTCAAATTAAGTTGGTATGTGTACACCTTGTCAAATTAAGCTGGTATGTGTACACCTTGTCAAATTAAGCTGGTATGTACACCTTGTCAAATTAAGCTGGATGTACACCTTGTCAAATTAAGTGGTATGTGTACACCTTGTCAAATTAAGCTGGTATGTGTACACCTTGTCAAATTAAGCTGGTATGTGTACACCTTGTCAAATTAAGTTGGTATGTGTACACCTTGTCAAATTAAGTTGGTATGTGTACACCTTGTCAAATTAAGTTGGTATGTGTACACCTTGTCAAATTAAGCTGGTATGTGTACACCTTGTCAAATTAAGCTGGTATGTGTACACCTTGTCAAATTAAGCTGGTATGTGTACACCTTGTCAAATTAAGCTGGTATGTGTACACCTTGTCAAATTAAGCTGGTATGTGTACACCTTGTCAAATTAAGTTGGTATGTGTACACCTTGTCAAATTAAGTTGGTATGTGTACACCTTGTCAAATTAAGCTGGTATGTGTACACCTTGTCAAATTAAGCTGGTATGTGTACACCTTGTCAAATTAAGTTGGTATGTGTACACCTTGTCAAATTAAGCTGGTATGTGTACACCTTGTCAAATTAAGCTGGTATGTGTACACCTTGTCAAATTAAGCTGGTATGTGTACACCTTGTCAAATTAAGCTGGCATGTGTACACCTTGTCAAATTAAGCTGGTATGTGTACACCTTGTCAAATTAAGCTGGTATGTGTACACCTTGTCAAATTAAGCTGGCATGTGTACACCTTGTCAAATTAAGCTGGTATGTGTACACCTTGTCAAATTAAGCTGGTATGTGTACACCTTGTCAAATTAAGCTGGTATGTGTACACCTTGTCAAATTAAGTTGGTATGTGTACACCTTGTCAAATTAAGCTGGCATGTGTACACCTTGTCAAATTAAGCTGGTATGTGTACACCTTGTCTAATTAAGCTGGTATGTGTACACCTTGTCAAATTAAGCTGGTATGTGTACACCTTGTCAAATTAAGCTGGTATGTGTACACCTTGTCTAATTAAGCTGGTATGTGTACACCTTGTCAAATTAAGCTGGTATGTGTACACCTTGTCTAATTAAGCTGGTATGTGTACACCTTGTCAAATTAAGCTGGTATGTGTACACCTTGTCAAATTAAGCTGGTATGTGTACACCTTGTCAAATTAAGCTGGTATGTGTACACCTTGTCAAATTAAGCTGGCATGTGTACACCTTGTCAAATTAAGCTGGTATGTGTACACCTTGTCTAATTAAGCTGGTATGTGTACACCTTGTCAAATTAAGCTGGTATGTGTACACCTTGTCAAATTAAGCTGGTATGTGTACACCTTGTCAAATTAAGCTGGTATGTGTACACCTTGTCAAATTAAGTTGGTATGTGTACACCTTGTCAAATTAAGCTGGCATGTGTACACCTTGTCAAATTAAGCTGGTATGTGTACACCTTGTCAAATTAAGCTGGTATGTGTACACCTTGTCAAATTAAGCTGGTATGTGTACACCTTGTCAAATTAAGTTGGTATGTGTACACCTTGTCAAATTAAGCTGGTATGTGTACACCTTGTCAAATTAAGCTGGTATGTGTACACCTTGTCAAATTAAGCTGGTATGTGTACACCTTGTCAAATTAAGCTGGTATGTGTACACCTTGTCAAATTAAGTTGGTATGTGTACACCTTGTCAAATTAAGCTGGTATGTGTACACCTTGTCAAATTAAGCTGGTATGTGTACACCTTGTCAAATTAAGCTGGTATGTGTACACCTTGTCAAATTAAGTTGGCATGTGTACACCTTGTCAAATTAAGCTGGCATGTGTACACCTTGTCAAATTAAGCTGGTATGTGTACACCTTGTCAAATTAAGCTGGTATGTGTACACCTTGTCAAATTAAGCTGGTATGTGTACACCTTGTCAAATTAAGCTGGTATGTGTACACCTTGTCAAATTAAGCTGGTATGTGTACACCTTGTCAAATTAAGCTGGTATGTGTACACCTTGTCAAATTAAGCTGGTATGTGTACACCTTGTCAAATTAAGCTGGTATGTGTACACCTTGTCAAATTAAGCTGGCATGTGTACACCTTGTCAAATTAAGTTGGCATGTGTACACCTTGTCAAATTAAGCTGGCATATGTACACCTTGTCAAATTAAGCTGGTATGTGTACACCTTGTCAAATTAAGTTGGCATGTGTACACCTTGTCAAATTAAGCTGGTATGTGTACACCTTGTCAAATTAAGCTGGTATGTGTACACCTTGTCAAATTAAGTTGGTATGTGTACACCTTGTCAAATTAAGCTGGTATGTGTACACCTTGTCAAATTAAGTTGGCATGTGTACACCTTGTCAAATTAAGCTGGTATGTGTACACCTTGTCAAATTAAGCTGGTATGTGTACACCTTGTCAAATTAAGCTGGTATGTGTACACCTTGTCAAATTAAGCTGGTATGTGTACACCTTGTCAAATTAAGCTGGTATGTGTACACCTTGTCAAATTAAGCTGGCATGTGTACACCTTGTCAAATTAAGTTGGCATATGTACACCTTGTCAAATTAAGCTGGCATGTGTACACCTTGTCAAATTAAGCTGGCATATGTACACCTTGTCAAATTAAGCTGGTATGTGTACACCTTGTCAAATTAAGCTGGTATGTGTACACCTTGTCAAATTAAGCTGGCATGTGTACACCTTGTCAAATTAAGTTGGTATGTGTACACCTTGTCAAATTAAGTTGGTATGTGTACACCTTGTCAAATTAAGCTGGCATGTGTACACCTTGTCAAATTAAGTTGGTATGTGTACACCTTGTCAAATTAAGCTGGTATGTGTACACCTTGTCAAATTAAGCTGGTATGTGTACACCTTGTCAAATTAAGCTGGTATGTGTACACCTTGTCAAATTAAGTTGGCATGTGTACACCTTGTCAAATTAAGTTGGCATGTGTACACCTTGTCAAATTAAGCTGGTATGTGTACACCTTGTCAAATTAAGCTGGTATGTGTACACCTTGTCAAATTAAGTTTGTATGTGTACACCTTGTCTAATTAGGCTGGTATGTGTACACCTTGTCAAATTAAGCTGGCATGTGTACACCTTGTCAAATTAAGCTGGTATGTACACCTTGTCAAATTAAGTTGGCATATGTACACCTTGTCAAATTAAGCTGGTATGTGTACACCTTGTCAAATTAAGTTGGCATGTGTACACCTTGTCAAATTAAGTTGGCATGTGTACACCTTGTCAAATTAAGCTGGTATGTGTACACCTTGTCAAATTAAGCTGGTATGTGTACACCTTGTCAAATTAAGTTGGCATGTGTACACCTTGTCAAATTAAGCTGGTATGTGTACACCTTGTCAAATTAAGCTGGTATGTGTACACCTTGTCAAATTAAGCTGGCATGTGTACACCTTGTCAAATTAAGTTGGCTATGTGTACACCTTGTCAAATTAAGCTGGCATATGTACACCTTTCAAATTAAGTTGGCATGTGTACACCTTGTCAAATTAAGCTGGTATGTGTACACCTTGTCAAATTAAGTTGGTATGTGTACACCTTGTCAAATTAAGTTGGTATGTGTACACCTTGTCAAATTAAGCTGGTATGTGTACACCTTGTCAAATTAAGCTGGTATGTGTACACCTTGTCAAATTAAGCTGGCATGTGTACACCTTGTCAAATTAAGTTGGCATGTGTACACCTTGTCAAATTAAGCTGGTATGTGTACACCTTGTCAAATTAAGTTGGTATGTGTACACCTTGTCAAATTAAGTTGGTATGTGTACACCTTGTCAAATTAAGCTGGTATGTGTACACCTTGTCAAATTAAGCTGGTATGTGTACACCTTGTCAAATTAAGCTGGTATGTGTACACCTTGTCAAATTAAGCTGGTATGTGTACACCTTGTCAAATTAAGTTGGTATGTGTACACCTTGTCAAATTAAGTTGGTATGTGTACACCTTGTCAAATTAAGCTGGTATGTGTACACCTTGTCAAATTAAGCTGGTATGTGTACACCTTGTCAAATTAAGCTGGTATGTGTACACCTTGTCAAATTAAGTTGGTATGTGTACACCTTGTCAAATTAAGTTGGTATGTGTACACCTTGTCAAATTAAGCTGGTATGTGTACACCTTGTCAAATTAAGTTGGTATGTGTACACCTTGTCAAATTAAGCTGGTATGTGTACACCTTGTCAAATTAAGCTGGTATGTGTACACCTTGTCAATTAAGTTGGTATGTGTACACCTTGTCAAATTAAGTTGGTATGTGTACACCTTGTCAAATTAAGCTGGTATGTGTACACCTTGTCAAATTAAGTTGGCATGTGTACACCTTGTCAAATTAAGTTGGCATGTGTACACCTTGTCAAATTAAGCTGGTATGTGAACACCTTTTCAAATTACGTTGGTATGTGTACACCTTGTCAAATTAAGTTGGTATGTGTACACCTTGTCAAATTAAGCTGGTATGTGTACACCTTGTCAAATTAAGCTGGTATGTGTACACCTTGTCAAATTAAGCTGGCATGTGTACACCTTGTCAAATTAAGTTGGCATATGTACACCTTGTCAAATTAAGCTGGCATATGTACACCTTTCAAATTAAGTTGGCATGTGTACACCTTGTCAAATTAAGCTGGTATGTGTACACCTTGTCAAATTAAGTTGGCATGTGTACACCTTGTCAAATTAAGTTGGCATGTGTACACCTTGTCTAATTAAGCTGGTATGTGTACACCTTGTCTAATTAAGCTGGTATGTGTACACCTTGTCTAATTAAGCTGGTATGTGTACACCTTGTCTAATTAAGCTGGTATGTGTACACCTTGTCAAATTACGCTGGTATGTGTACACCTTGTCAAATTAAGCTGGTATGTGTACACCTTTTCAAATTAAGCTGGTATGTGTACACCTTTTTAAAATTTTCCTCACATGAAAACACTAACATTGTCATATCTAGCTATTGAAGCATTTTGATTTGTATAGCAAACGGAAATATGTTATTCCTGAATTAAATAACAATCGGAAATATTCGTCTCGGGTTGAATTAGAATACATTCATATGCTCAGAAATTACATCACTGCTATTCAATCCTCTCCTTTACGACTTTCATCAACTTTAAAGCAGAATAAAGAATTATAGATATCATTACTTACAGACATACAGTATGATATATGCATGGATACATTAAAAACAAGTGTTATTCACAATACTTTAGAAATACATTAATAGTGTATGACGAATGGTTGAAAGCAGGGCACAAGAGTAGAGAAACGTCACGTTTTGCTATAATTGACAATATTTTCCGAACAAATACGTTTAGAGGGAATATATTTAAAAACAACAACAACAACAGACGCTAGGGTGACTGTAAGGCACGAGTTGATATGACAAAGACGCGTGAGCTCGCGATGATGTGACTATACCATAGACTTAGACACCCACTTAAGGAAGATATAGTGTTCCCGCAGTTACCTACCCTACTAGTGGACAAAAGTCTCTGTACATACACATGGAAAAGGTAAGTGACCTCCAACCCAGCGATATTTAAATTTATTTTTCAAGTTATACTACTACTACTACTACTACTACTACTACTACTACTACTACTACTACTACTACAACTACTACTACTACTACTACTACTACTACTACTACTACTACTACTACTACTACTACTACTACTACTACTACTACTACTACTACTACAACTAATAATAATAATAATAATAATAATAATAATAAATGATAATAAATAATAATAATAATAATAATAATAATAATAATAATAATAATAATAATAATAAAAGAAATAGTAATAATAATAATAATAATAATAATAATAATAATAATAATAATAACAACAACAACAATAATAATAACAACAACAACAACAGCAGCAACAACAACACTAATAATAATAATACAATAATTATAATTTTATACATATAGGTGGTTGGATGGACGGACGGACAGACGGACAGACAGTGTTTTCATATTTACATTTAAGTCGGGAAAAAGTTTACTTTAATTAATTTTGTAACAAAAAAACATGTGCACGTTTAAATAAAATCCAACACATAGAAAGTAAAGAAAATCTCTCGGTGTTAAAGGATGTGTTAGAGAGTTTGCCTATATCAAATGCATGTAACACAATCTTACCCCTTACCGCTGTCTGGTGGCATTATCTGTTCGTGAACACAAACTTTCGGCTAAGTAAAGACAATTCTAACACTGGCGCAATTGTTGGACACTATAAATCGTGTAACTGTTTCACTCTTTATAAATCTTTTAATTCGCAAGAAGATTATTTCCGCTTAAGCAGATATCGACACCAGAGTGGATTGCCGGTTGATGATATAATGAAATCACAAAAACAAGTGGTCACGTGTTTGTTTGATTGATTTTAGTTTAAAAGGAGCCAGATGTGCAGCATGCCTCAAATAGAAAATACATTTGGGATTAAGACAAGTATGCCTCACTTTTCTTATGAATGAAGTTCATCAATAAACATTATTTCCGGCGACAACAATTTATATTGTTATTTGAGAAACAAAAGTCCAAACTAGCTCAGACTACCCTTAACAGTCCCTTCTTAATTGCTATTGTTATACATGTTCAAATTAAAAACGTGAAGTGCCAACATGTAGCCTGGGTGTTGCTTCCCGCAGTTACTTTTTCCCACATATTACTTCCGAGGTTTATTTCTGCTAGTAAAATAACCGAGCTGTTCCGAATGGTTGCAGGGGTTACGAACGATAGCTCTGCGTAGGAAGTAGTATCTCTGTCTGTCTGTCTGTCTGTCTGTCTGTCTGTCTGCCTGTCTGTCTGCCCCTCTCTCTCTCTCTCTCTCTCTTTCTCTCTCTCTCTCGTTCTCTGTCTCTCTCTGTCGCTCTCTCTGTCGCTCTCTCTTTCGCTCCCTGTCTGTCTGTCTGTCCGTCTGTCTGTTAGTCTACCTGCCTGTCTGTCTGTCTGTCTCTCTCTGTCTCTCTGTCTGTCTGTGTCTCTCTGTCTCTCTGTCCCTGTCTGTCTCTCTGTCTCTGTCTGTCTCTCTGTCTCTGTCGGTCTCTCTGTCTGTCTCTGTCTGTCTGTCTCTCTGTCTCTGTCGGTCTCTCTTTCTCTGTCTCTCTCTCTCTGTTTCTGTCCCTCTGTCTCTCTGTCTCTGTCTGTCTGTCTCTGTCTGTCTCTCTGTCTCTGTCCCTCTGTCTCTCTGTCTCTGTCTGTCTGTTTCTCTGTCTCTCTCTCTCTCTCTCTCTAACCAAGAAATAACTGTTAAAGACTGGCATATTTACATAACATGTGTTATCGCATCACCAGTTCAGATATATACAGTAGGTGGTGGAGCTCATAACGGCTTAAAATAGTTTAAAACCATTGCGACACGTTTAATTTTTTTCAATTATTTATTGTGGTTCAAATGAAGGTTATAGTCATAACCACTTATTTTTGTCTATAAACATCCCAAGAAATGTGTTTATGGATTTTCAGAGGCTCTGTGATTGAAATTTTAGGTTTTTGTTCAATTAAGTAAAAAAAAATGTCCGTTTTCTAAATATGTAAACGATGCGATGATGTTCTTTTGTCACAACTTGTATTATGCTTAAAAATGCTGGTCAACAGTTACATGAACAGTTATAGCTATCTTAAAACAATTGCAACACTCCCTCAGTTGTTAAATGTTTCAAATCGTGAAATCTAAATGTTTATTCAAAGGAAATACATGTTTGTAATGATAAGTGGGGTGTTATGTTCGGACTTATAATATATTTTCATTAAACATCATAATAAACCATTGTTATCTGAACAGATCTCGCAAAATGTTGTTTTATTGTTGTCCTATACCTGTCCGAAAAGTGAACTATAACGTCACAATCGTCATTTCAAACATGTATTTCCTATCTGAGCTACGATGCACAGTGAGCTATTTTTAAACTAAGAAAACCACGTGTTCACATAGGTTTTAGCTCATTCACGTCATCAACTGTGACGTCGATGTCTATTTTTAGCAGGAATCCCAATGGTTCATATTTATAGATTTGAAAAGAATGATTTATTTATTTTTGGTTCTTATTTATAGATTTGAAAAGAATGATTTATTTATTTTATTTATTTATTTAGGTTTTACGGCACACCGACACTTAACAGGTCATACAGCGCCGAATACAATGTTAAATGTGAATACAGCGTAATCAGGTTAAAACCAAACTACGCATGTAAAATATAGAAAAATATAAAAAAAACTATCAGGTAAAAAAATGTGTTGATTAACGAGATTTATTGCCCTGAAATTGAGATACTCTTGAAAATTGCCAAAGCGTAGACTAAAGCATGGGTATGTTTGTTGTTGTGTTGTTGTTGTTTTTTATAATTTTTTTTTTTTTCCAAAAATTATGTACAAATACCAAAAACAGAATTCAGATATACTGAATAATGTACTTACTACCTTTGCTGAAGGTATTATCAGTGAATAACCTTTCACAATAAACTAAATATCTTGTGTTTGACTTTTTTCTTTGCGTTGTGTGAATTCCTCAGGGTTTGAAAGAAGAACAGACAAGAATGTCTTATAAAGGTCAATAATAAAGAAGCGACCTTTAAAAATGCGAAAAGAAATTACCTTTGTTGCAGCATCCAGCTTTTATTTATAGTTATACGGTTGCCAGGGGCAAATATCTTCATGGATTTCCTGCAAACCACAGGTTAGCTTGTAGACATCCGTATATGAAAAGACGTTATTCAGGAATAAACCCCGACCGGAGCCTGAGCCTAAATGGTGACGGGTCGAGGATTACGAGTAGGTGACCTCTCGGCCAACCAGGGTTCGAACCTACATGGTAATGGGCCAAAAAGTTACACGTACGAGACCGCTCGGCCAATCGGGGCTCGATCCTACATGGTAGAGGGTCAAGGAGTTACAAGTAGATGGCCTTCAACCAACCGGGACTCGAACCTACATGGTGAAGGGTCGAGGAGTTACAAGTAGATGACCGCTCAGCCAACCGGGGCTCGAACCTACATGGTGAATGGTCGAGGAGTTACAAGTAGATGACCGCTCAGCCAACCGGGGCTCGAACCTACATAGTGAATAGTCGAGGAGTTACAAGTAGGAGACCGCTCAGCCAACCGGGGCTCGATCCTACATGGTGAATGGTCGAGGAGTTACAAGTAGGAGACCGCTCAGCCAACCGGGGCTCGATCCTACATGGTGAATGGTCGAGGAGTAACAAGTAGGAGACCGCTCAGCCAACCGGGGCTCGATCCGACATGGTGAATGGTCGGGGAGTTACAAGTAAGAGACCGCTCAGCCACCAGGGGCTCGATCCTATATGGTGAATGGTCGAGGAGTTACAAGTAGGAGACCGCTCAGCCAACCGGGGCTCGATCCTACATGGTGAAGGGTCGAGAAGTAACAAGTAGGAGACCGCTCAGCCAACCGGGGCTCGATCCTACATGGTGAATGGTCGAGGAGTAACAAGTAGGAGACCGCTCAGCCAACCGGGGCTCGATCCTACATGGTGAATGGTCGAGAAGTAACAAGTAGGAGACCGCTCAGCCAACCGGGGCTCGATCCTACATGGTGAAGGGTCGATGAGTAACAAGTAGGAGACCGCTCAGCCAACCGGGGCTCGATCCTACATGGTGAAGGGTCGAGGAGTAACAAGTAGATGACCGCTCAGCCAACCGGGGCTCGATCCTACATGGTGAAGGGTCGAGGAGTAACAAGTAGGAGACCGCTCAGCCAACAGGGGCTCGATCCTACATGGTAAATAGTCGAGGAGTTACAAGTAGGAGACCGCTCAGCCAACCGGGGCTCGATCCTACATGGTGAATGGTCGAGGAGTTACAAGTAGATGACCGCTCAGCCAACCGGGGCTCGAACCTACATGGTGAATGGTCGAGGAGTTACAAGTAGATGACCGCTCAGCCAACCGGGGCTCGAACCTACATGGTGAATAGTCGAGGAGTTACAAGTAGGAGACCGCTCAGCCAACCGGGGCTCGATCCTACATGGTGAAGGGTCGAGGAGTAACAAGTAGGAGACCGCTCAGCCAACCGGGGCTCGATCCTACATGGTGAATGGTCGAGGAGTTACAAGTAGATGACCGCTCAGCCAACCGGAGCTCGATCCTACATGATGAATTGTCGAGGAGTTACAAGTAGATGACCGCTCAGCCAACCGGGGCTCGAACCTACATGGTGAATAGTCGAGGAGTTACAAGTAGGAGTCCGCTCAGCCAACCGGGACTCGATCCTACATGGTGAAGGGTCGAGGAGTAACAAGTAGGAGACCGCTCAGCCAACCGGGGCTCGATCCTACATGGTGAATAGTCGAGGAGTTACAAGTAGGAGACCGCTCAGCCAACCGGGGCTCGATCCGACATGGTGAATGGTCGGGGAGTTACAAGTAAGAGACCGCTCAGCCACCAGGGGCTCGATCCTATATGGTGAATGGTCGAGGAGTTACAAGTAGGAGACCGCTCAGCCAACCGGGACTCGATCCTACATGGTGACGGGTCGAGGCGTTCCAGGTAGATGACCGCTCGCTCGACGGGGGCTCGAACCTACATGGTGAATGGGTCGAGGAGTTACAAGTAGATGATTGCTCGCTCGACGGGGGCTCGATCCTACATGGTGAATGGTCGAGGAGTTACAAGTAGGAGACCGCTCAGCCAACCGGGGCTCGATCCTACATGGTGAATGGTCGAGGAGTTACAAGTAGGAGACCGCTCAGCCAACCGGGGCTCGATCCTACATGGTGAAGGGTCGAGGAGTTACAAGTAGATGACCGCTCAGCCAACCGGGGCTCGATCCTACATGGTGAAGGGTCGAGGAGTTACAAGTAGGAGACCGCTCAGCCAACCGGGGCTCGATCCGACATGGTGAATGGTCGGGGAGTTACAAGTAAGAGACCGCTCAGCCAACAGGGGCTCGATCCTACATGGTGAATGGTCGAGGAGTTACAAGTAGGAGACCGCTCAGCCAACCGGGGCTCGATCCTACATGGTGAATAGTCGAGGAGTTACAAGTAGGAGACCGCTCAGCCAACCGGGGCTCGATCCTATATCGTGAATAGTCGAGGAGTTACAAGTAGGAGACCGCTCAGCCAACCGGGGCTCGATCCTACATGGTGAATGGTCGAGGAGTTACAAGTAGATGACCGCTCAGCCACCAGGGGCTCGATCCTATATGGTGAATGGTCGAGGAGTTACAAGTAGGAGACCGCTCAGCCAACCGGGGCTCGATCCTACATGGTGAATAGTCGAGGAGTTACAAGTAGGAGACCGCTCAGCCAACCGGGGCTCGATCCTACATGGTGAAGGGTCGAGGAGTAACAAGTAGGAGACCGCTCAGCCAACCGGGGCTCGATCCTACATGGTGAATGGTCGAGGAGTTACAAGTAGATGACCGCTCAGCCAACCGGAGCTCGATCCTACATGGTGAATTGTCGAGGAGTTACAAGTAGATGACCGCTCAGCCAACCGGGGCTCGAACCTACATGGTGAATAGTCGAGGAGTTACAAGTAGGAGTCCGCTCAGCCAACCGGGGCTCGATCCTACATGGTGAAGGGTCGAGGAGTAACAAGTAGGAGACCGCTCAGCCAACCGGGGCTCGATCCTACATGGTGACTAGTCGAGGAGTTACAAGTAGGAGACCGCTCAGCCAACCGGGACTCGATCCGACATGGTGAATGGTCGGGGAGTTACAAGTAAGAGACCGCTCAGCCACCAGGGGCTCGATCCTATATGGTGAATGGTCGAGGAGTTACAAGTAGGAGACCGCTCAGCCAACCGGGGCTCGATCCTACATGGTGAAGGGTCGAGGCGTTCCAGGTAGATGACCGCTCGCTCGACGGGGGCTCGAACCTACATGGTGAATGGGTCGAGGAGTTACAAGTAGATGATTGCTCGCTCGACGGGGGCTCGATCCTACATGGTGAATGGTCGAGGAGTTACAAGTAGATGACCGCTCAGCCAACCGGGGCTCGATCCTACATGGTGAGTGGTCGAGGAGTAACAAGTAGGAGACCGCTCAGCCAACCGGGGCTCGATCCTACATGGTGAAGGGTCGAGGAGTTACAAGTAGATGACCGCTCAGCCAACCGGGGCTCGATCCTACATGGTGAAGGGTCGAGGAGTTACAAGTAGGAGACCGCTCAGCCAACCGGGGCTCGATCCGACATGGTGAATGGTCGGGGAGTTACAAGTAAGAGACCGCTCAGCCAACAGGGGCTCGATCCTACATGGTGAATGGTCGAGGAGTTACAAGTAGGAGACCGCTCAGCCAACCGGGGCTCGATCCTACATGGTGAATAGTCGAGGAGTTACAAGTAGGAGACCGCTCAGCCAACCGGGGCTCGATCCTATATGGTGAATAGTCGAGGAGTTACAAGTAGGAGACCGCTCAGCCAACCGGGGCTCGATCCTACATGGTGAAGGGTCGAGGAGTTACAAGTAGATGACCGCTCAGCCACCAGGGGCTCGATCCTATATGGTGAATGGTCGAGGAGTTACAAGTAGGAGACCGCTCAGCCAACCGGGGCTCGATCCTACATGGTGGCGGGTCGAGGCGTTACAGGTAGATGACCGCTCGCTCGACGGAAGTTCGAACCTACATGGCGACGTGTCGAGGAGTTACAAGTAGGAGACCGCTCGCCAACAAGAAATACTGTGTGTTTTCGTTCAAACGGTATCAAACAATTAACAAAAAATAAACATTTGAAGTGTGTGTATTTATATTTATATATATAGAGAGAGAGTGAGAGAGAGAGAGAGAGAGAGAGAGAGAGAGAGAGAGAGACAGACAGACAGACAGACAGACAGACAGACAGACAGAGACACAGAGAGAGAGACAGACAGACAGACAGACAGACAGACAGAGACAGAGACAGAGAGACACAGAGAGAGACAGACAGAGAGACAGAGAGAGACAGAGACAGACAGACAGACAGACAGACAGACAGACAGACAGACAGACAGATTTAGAAAAACATATAAGAATGGTTTGCTTAAGTGCCATTAAATAGATATGGATGTATTTGCATTAATATGCGTGCTCACGGGCACATTTCTTTGATAAAATGAACATGTACATATACACTGTTATAACTGCCAAACATAAGCTATAATGATCTTGCTACATAGTTACACAATGGTTTTGTAAATTTCCTTTTGGCATCGATATTCTTTGATAAACATGCAAACGTCTGCATTTGAGCTCTGACATTAGAAGTTGTGCAGCATCGTTTAAAAATACATGGTTTGCCCAAGAAATGCTGAACGCCTTTAATGCAATGCTTCATTACAGTAGTACTCATGGCTCCATGTCACGCCAATTCTAGTTGGTCAATATGCTTTTTGTTTGTTAAAAGGGCAACGCTTTGAAGAACCAGATTGAATTGCGGAATCAAATGTGACCCATGATCAATAGCTTATATGGGATGGGATGGGATTTGCCGGCACTCTTGCCGATACTGTGCAGCGACATTTCTATCATAATAGCACAGGGGAACTCATGAGGTGCCCAGGAACTGAACCCAGCCGGTCCATTATACTGACACGGAAAAGTCAGGCGTAATGCTGTCCTGGTCACTTAGTCCTGAGCGTTAGGAGGGAAGCCACTTCTACCAACATAAGAGTCTTTGGTTTGACCCTACCGGAGTTTGACCCCGCGACCTCCCGATCCCCAAGCCGACGCTCAGGCTTTTATGTGAACATGATGTTTTTGCTGCCTTTTCTATGTGATAATCAAACGCATAATCAAAAGTGTCGCAACGTTTTTATTGGACAAATCTCTATCGGTGTCGAGCTCAAACAACATCGTTAATCTCAAGATTGTAAATGCGGTTATATAAGCCATTGGGTATATACATCAGTTATAAACACTACGCTTAATCGCTCGATAGTAACGCCGGTGGTATGCGACAGTTTGCCTATATCTGATATATGTAACAACATCTGACCTCTGTGTGGTGTATTTGTACATAATTTCTGTAGAAATGAAATTTTACTTTAGTATAAGCTTCAGCGATTTTCAACAGTATCTCAATTTTAGTGCAATTAAACTCATCAATCAACACTTAAAATGTTCATTCTTTTCAATCTATAAATAAGAACGATAGAGATTCCTGCTAAAAACAGACATCGCCGTCACAAGGGATGACGTGGATGAGCTTAGACATAATAGGTCACGTGGCTTTCTTAGTTTAAAAATAGCTAACTGTGCAGCGTGGCTTGGATAGGAAATACATGTTTGAAATGACGATTGGGACGCTATGATTCACTTGAATAAACATTTAGAGCGATTTGTCCGCAATTTCTTAAAAATCGCATTAACTTATACTAAAGCTTATGCAGTAATAATGCCTTAAATCTGTAAGACAGTTGAAAAGAATTTTGTTACATTCAATTGATATAGACAGATTGTCTCCATTTGATTCACTCAGATGGCATTGGTCCCGTGAATAAGGTTATGTACGATACATGTATATGTATATGCTGTGACCATGGCATTTTGCTTTGTTTGTTTACATTGAAAATTGAGTCGCACTGACGTTAATATGGTAAGTATATACTGACTCCTGTTTAAACAATGGTTAAGGTTAACATTTGTTTATTTTCTAACAACTGGTTTTACTTTAACTTCTTTGGTTAGTTAACTAAAGTGGTTATCTGTTTGTATAAAGGCAGTTAACTGTTTTGTTACACAATCAAACTGTTTAATTTTAAACAAAAATTAAAGTAATCAATGTATCCCACAATGCAACATTCTGATTGGTTCTGCTAAATGCGCGGCCATTTTTATTTTTTGGTAAAAACTTTTACAGATCACTGGCTGAATGGTTAAAATTGGAACTGATTAAAATAACGAAATCATTTATACAATAGCTTAGCAGCAAATATACCAAAATGTATTAGGTAACCAAACTTTAACCATTGGTTAAATTTAACCACTGTTTATACAATTGGCCCTTGATATTTTAGTGAAAGAACACCCTAGACAAATATCTGTAAAGGGCCACCTTTGCCCCGCACATAAGCTGGAAGACCTTACCAAATAGGAACAGGGATCCGGCGGGGTTTTCGTACTTATCCGTTTTTTTCGTTTAATTCGTACTATCGGGATTCGAATAAGAATATGGTCCCTTTGCCGACTGTCCGTTCCAAAGCAGTAACTGCTGTTTTTTTTTCTTTTCGTGTGTTATGTCACATTTACATTTAACCTGTTCGCCTTTGTCTAGAGGTAGTTTAGATTTAGTGGAAATGTGGAAATGTTTGATTGTTTGGACCTTTTCTTATTTACCTTTTCGGAGTCAACTATCCACATTCTTGGTGTTTAAGGGTCATAAGCTTTTATTTACTTAAGCAAACAGTAATAATGGGTTTGAAGAGGTGTCCTTAAGGGTATGCGACTTTTCAGTTGAGAACTTATTCTTCAAGGGGCGTTTAAAATTCAAGTGCAAACCAAATTTGTAAAAGAGTACTAGTACTTGATATTTATTGATTTTCAAACTATAAAAATATGTTTAATGTATATTCAAGCAACAGTTCATGTTATTGTATACTTCACCTATTTTAAGGATTGCACAGGTTTTAATGGTGTTGGATTAACGAAAGTTAAGACAAGCGATCTTGATTTATCTCATCCTCGTGTGATAACATGTTCTTCATTCAAAAGTGACGTTATATTCGTTACATCTTGCTCTGGAGCGAAGGGAATGCAATTATAATAAAAAGGTCTAGAGAAAATAGTAGACAAAGGCCCGCTTTAAACTATAAACAAGACCAAATCTTCTATAACATCCATATTAAAGAGAGCATTTACTTTTTTTTACATTGCATGGGCGGATCTAGTCTTCGGCCGGGAGGTGGGGGGAATGCATCCCCACCACCGGCCCCTAGGTTGTTGTTGTTTTTACATTTCAGAGTGTGTTACATCTTTAGTTCACAAGAAGTAGCTGTGTCACATATGTGTCTTATGCTACAGATAAGACGAGGAAGCGCGTTTATGCCTAAAATGTCTTGCAACAATGCAATGCAACCCCCACCCATCCACGAAGCACCGTTAGCACCTTTGGAGCTCGCTCAGTTAATACCACCATCCCTGAAAAAAGTCCTGTATCCACCCCATGTACAAGCACACAAGAAGCTTCAGAAACATTTTACCCATCCCCACAGCTGCGTCCTTGTGAAACTTTATATTACTTCTCACAATGCCAGGAACTTGGCCGGTACATTATATCGTACATTGCTCTAGTTACCAGTTTAATATCTCGAGTATAACAGCAGCACATATCTAGGTGTGTGTTACACATGCCTGTTTTATAGCTTCCATTTTACAGCTTTCTGTTTTGTATCTGCCATTTTATAGACAATGTGGATGTGTTTCTTATAACTGCTGATGTGTGACATTTTATAATAGGTGGTTGTCACGTGACACATCATGTACACAAACTACATATATAGGTTGTCAATACATCTGCATTTGTTTGTAGCTTTTAGAGCTAGATATATTGGCCCGTCAATTTCAAAGCATATTTCTTTTTGTATTTTGGTTAAACAATTACGCCACTGTCAACGACAAAAGATATGTATTAAGGTAACTTGCTATTATACTGTACGAGAAATTTTGCATGAACTTGCGTTTGGCTATTTAAACGATAACTTATTGTAAAGATTATATATTTCTTTCTTCAATTCATTTGCGAGTATTTACATAATAATTCAGTTTTATAGCGATTGTCCGTTCCAAGATGGTAACTGATGGTTTTTCTTTATGTGTGTTATGTCTCGTCTCTGTGTTTTTGTCACATTAGCATTTACCTTGTTTGCCTTTGTCTACTGGTAGATAAAATTTAAATATCTGTGAAAATTTTGATAGGACCTTTTCTTATTTACCTATTATAAATGCCGCAATGTGGTGAACGTATAAATTGTTCATCAGCTGAATATTAACGAAGTATCAGTGACATTGTACGCTATTAAGAACTGCCTAGTTTTACCACAAAATCACCGATTCGACTTCAACCATCTTGCTTACGTTTATTTTACTTCGTTGTGTCTAACACCTACACATAGCCTTCATCAACACAACTGTGCATTTAAAGACAACGCATTGAACCGTTCTTAAGGCTAAGTAGGTAAAAATCGTATCGAAAAAAACTACAGAGTTTAGTGGCGGAAATAGCATAGCTCTTGACAGAAAATTGACGAGCCTTAAAAAAAACACAAAACGTTTTATATACTTATATATATATATATATATATATATATATATATATATATATATATATATATATATATATATATATAGAGAGAGAGAGAGAGAGAGAGAGAGAGAGAGAGAGAGAGAGAGAGAGAGAGACAGAGAGACAGAGAGACAGAGACAGAGACAGAGAGAGACAGACAGACAGACAGACAGAGACAGAGACAGAGAGAGACAGACAGACAGACAGACAGACAGACAGACAGACAGACAGACAGAGAGAGAGGGAGAGACAGAGAGAGAGAGAGAGAAAGAGAGAGAGAGAGAGAGAGAGAGAGAGAGAGAGAGAGAGTTACATACTCCGGCGGTGTCAAACCAAAGACTTAAAAGTTGGTAGTAGTGGCTTCCCTTCTAACGCTCGGGGCTAAAGGGACAGCATTACGCCTGACTCGTCGATGTCAGTATAATGGACAGGCCGGGTTCAGTCCCTGGGCACCTCATAAGTGCCCCTGTACTATGATAGAAAGTCGCTGCATATATATATATAGATGACTCATCGTTTTTAAGCGATGGAAAATACGTTTTAGTATAAAATATAACAGGTTTGTGTCAGTATGGTCAGTATTATTGTATGACAATCTCTTCTGCCATTTGTGAAAGAACACAACTGGACAAATGTAGACGTAACATCCGACGACCCCCTCATGGCCTCTGGGTATACTAATCTTATTCATAAATGCAAATATATAACTAGACCCAGTTGTTACCTAGTGCCTATTTATTCAGTACAGTTCACTGGTTGATTGCTAATTACATCTTATTGGTCTTCCCTGGACGACTCTTTTAAGGTGGTATCCGATATTTTGGACCAATTTCATTACTCTTATGTTACCAATTAAATTATTTTTACCTGAACAGACCCAGCGAAATGCTATTTATTGTGTCCCTACATTCATGTTTAAAGTAAAGCATAAAACCCCACTAGACATTACAGAAATGTATTTCCTACCCGAACCACGCTGCACAGTTATCTATTTTTAAACCTAGGAAACCACGTGACAACTTACTCTCGAGATCACATTATATGATCATTCGGACAATCAGCTCTGACGTCGGTATCTATTTTTAGCTGAAATCCCACCATTTTAAGATTTGGAAAAAATGAACATTTAAAGGATACATTTCGTGATGTTATACTGTCCTAAAATTAAGGTAATGTTATTAATAACCTTTACTCAAACTAAAACAAAACTTTAAGAAGAAAATATGCATAAATTCTTCAGAACAGTGGTAAGATGGTGTCACATGTTTTAAACAGGCAAACTGTCGGACACCACATTTACTGTGGTTGAGTTTGAGTCCCCCAATACTCCCATTCATTCACCATAATGTGGGTCGAGTTCCCGTTGTGGCACACACTTTCGTAAAATAGGCCATTCAGCTAGGGATTTGAGCATGCTGTTGTTAAGTCGTCGTCGTTGTTGTTGATACTGCTGTAAGTAGGTAGTGGTGGTGGTAGTGGTGGTGGTCATCGTTGTTGTAGTTGCAGAAGTTGCCGCTGTTGTTCAGCTCAAACTTAACTCAACTCAACTTTATTGAAGTTATTACCGCTCTAAGCGGTTAATGATCAATTCAGCATACAATACAAATAATAGACAATAACAAATTCCAGTGCAAATAAATCATCTACAAAAACACGAGAATACAATTAAATAGACTGTAATATGTTACCATCTTGTTACCGCTCTTATTTCTGCTGTTGTTAGGGCCTCGTTTTTGTTGTAATTGTTCTTGCTATTGTTTCTGCTATTTTAGGTCCTCGTTGTTGTTGTTATTACAGTTGCTGTTGTTTTTTGCTGGTTTTGGTCATCGTTGTTATTGCAATAATTGTTGCTGCTGTAACTGCTGTTGCTAGGTCGTCGTCTTGTTGTTGTGGTTATTGTTGGTCCTAATCAGGCTACGTCAGCTGGAGTGCAGGTCCCGATCAGACTATGTCAGCGGGAGTGCAGGTCTCAATCAGGCCATGTCAGCGGGAGTGCAGAACCCAATCAGGCTGTCTCAGCGGGAGTGCTTGTCCCAATCAGTCTATCTTAGCGGGAGTGCAGGGTCCCAATCAGGCTATCTCAGCGGGAGTGCAGGTCCCGATGAGGATATATCAGCTGGAGTGCAGGTCCTAATCAGGCTATGTCAGCGGGAGTGCAGGTCTCAATCAGGCTATCTCAGCGGGAGTGCAGGTCCCATTCAGGCTGTCTCAGCGGGAGTGCTGGTCCCATTCAGGCTATCTCAGCGGGAGTGCAGGTCTCAATCAGGCGATCTCAGCGGGAGTGCAGGTCCCAATCAGGATATCTCAGCGGGAATGCAGGTCCCAATGAGGCTATATCAGCTGGAGTGCAGGTCCTAATCAGGCTATATCAGCGGGAGTGCAGGTCCCAATGAGGCTATATCAGCTGGAGTGCAGGTCCTAATCAGGCTATATCAGCGGGAGTGCAGGGTCCCAATCACGCTATCTCAGTGGATGTGCAAGTCACGATCGTGCAGGTCTCAATCAGGCTGTCTCAGCGGGAGTGCTGGTCCCATTCAGGCTATCTCAGCGGGAGTGCAGGTCCCAATGAGGCTATCTCAGCGGGAGTGATGCTCTGTGTCAAATATTTCTCTATTCGGGCTGAGCAAGTTAGAGGTTGACGACAACAATACACCATACTACCAGATTATGATACTTAACCAACTGGTCAATGGGGATCATAAATAAAACCATATCTTTACAATGTTCTTCAAGCGATTTATGTTCCGGTGTTATAGTATGTCATAAATTTTGCCATCTTGCAGACATAAAGATTACTGCAGAAAATCAATGATTTTAATTATTGTTTTACCACGATAAAATATCCAATGGATTTTTCCGGAAACTCCATTATCCTTCGCATTCTACATCCGGGCAATGTGGACATTTCAAGAGACCTCCGAATAAAAGTAATGCACTGTTTGTATGACTGGGAAGTGTTTTTATTTATTATTTTACGAGACATAAATTATGACAATGAAATATACATTCCGCAGACGCTCTTTTAAAGCGAGTATGTCACATGCGGCCAAGTTTGCTTTTTTATTTTTATTTTCTTTTTTGTTAAAAACCAACAACAAAACTAAGTTTTAAGTTAAGGATAATGTGACTGGGTGTGGTATCATGCCAGGTGTTCACGGCATGCTATACGCAGTGAATGCAGCACTATATCTGCTTCAAGTGGACACCGTCTCCAGATAACTAAAATATTGTTGGTGGGATGATAAACCCAATAAACAAACAAACATTTTAGATAACTACATGTTTTAGCATAGTGACTCATATAATGTACTACCATATGACAAAAACGGCCGCAATAGCTCAAGTGTTAGAGCGTCGGCTTGCGGATCGGGAGGTCGCAGGTTCAAACCCCGGCCGTGTCAAACTAAAGACTTTAAACTTGATAGTAGGCATTTCCGCCCAACGCTCGGGGCTAAGGGGACATCCAATCTTTGTTGCCCATTTTGTTCCGAATGTAAAAATAGGTTAAATCTACAACACATCACTCGCAATGCTAACTATTTCAAACCGCTAAATATTTCAAACCACCTTCATTCATGAAACAAATGCCAAAAAACGGAGTTGACCTGGCACACAATGTTAAATTCAACTTGGATCATGAGACGCTTTGTTTACACGTTACGTCATAGATATTTTAGTCTTTTTCATGTATTGTATGCTAAATTGCTCATTTACCGCTTAGAGCGGTAGCGAGTTCAATAAAGATGAGTTGTTGTTGTTGTTGTTGCTGTTGTTGACAACATTACGCCTGATTCGTCGGTGTCAGTATAATGGACCGGCCGGGTTCAGTCCCTGGGCACCCCATAAGTGTTCCTGTGCTATAATGATAGAAATGTCGCTGCACAGTATCGGCAAAAATGCAGGCAAATTCAATACAATACAGTGCAGTACAGTACAGTACCGTACAGTACAGTACAGTTCAGTACAGTTCAGTACAGTACAGTACAGTACAGTACAGTACAGTACAGTACAATATAATATAATATAATACAATACAATACAGTGAAATTCGTTAAAAGACTACATGTATATCAATAAAATGCAAAAAAATACAGAATTACAGCTATATAATAAACGGTTAACCGTAGTTTACTTAATAATAATTTCATTTTATATACTTTTAAAGCAATAATAGGTATCATGTCATGTGTGTACCCGCTACGACTGAACTTGTGATGGAAAATTTCCGTTCTATATTACGTTCTTTTTACTGTTACATAATTGTCTTATCGAATATTCAAGCAGCGACACGTTCATAACACAATTACCACTGCCACGGCGTACATAATACCATGGAATCTTTGCCGCAGAAAAGTGATAATCGTATTACATAATGTTTAGTCCGACGAATGTAAAAATGTTCAAATTAACATGTTTCTAATTTTCATTACATTTGAAACGTTTGGAACATTTTGGAGATTTCATTGTTCACAAGCATGAGCCCGTCTAGAGCCACTCGTTTTTCCGTTGGTTACTAAAAATAGCGCCAAGTAGCCGGTGTAAAGGGTATGCTCAATAACTGCTAAAAGAAGTGCACTAGATTAATTTGGGTATGCCAGGCGTTGATCGAAAGTTCATCCGATTACAATGAGATCGTGACCAGTTCGTCCTACTTTTTCCACCTGTTTCAAGGTTTAAACGTGAGAAGCTCACGGTACCTCGCACGTGACGTTACTGTGTATAAATACCGCTCCCCAACCGACTCCGCCCGGCTAGCTACCCGCTGACAAAAGAAAGAAATGAATTCGTCCTTTCTGTGGGGGACTCACATGTAGGGTCAGTCTAGGATGTCAGCTGAGACTAATCACTAGTGAATAGATACAATGAAATACGTGAGAGATTTTGCAAGCAAGTAATGGGAAGTTAATAAGTAGGGTTCATGATCACCCGGTTGTGAGACATACATTATGTACAATGACGGCGCGTGATTAGCCTTGTGTAGATACACATGAACATACGCAACTTAGGGGGTGTAAATGATCGAGTCTTTTCTAACTGAATGAGTTGGGGTTTTTTTTACAATACATCGCAGCTACACAATTGTAGTAATTTTAGATATTTTAGTAAGATGTAAGACCTTCTCAACTAAGGTCCTTCATCCCGACCGGGACTCGAACCCACGTGGTAGGAGGCTGAGCAGTCAGAGAAGTGAAAAGTCAGCGAATCTACCACTCGGTCCGCGAATCTACCACTAGGCCCGCGACGAGTTTTCCTTTTTTCGTATGTCACCACGTTTAAGTCATTGTTATTTTGCGATTCCAGGGTTCAGTGGTCTTGAAAGAACATGGACAAATATCCGGAACGAACCGCTGACGCGTTGGGTTTTGAACATCAGGCTATAACTTATCATCCTTTAAAGGGTGACGTTTGCAGAAAATTAAAATCTGTTCAAATAATACAGCATTTCCCTGTCTCTGTTGTTTTTTCTTCGTTAGCCTTAAGCTATTGCATGTAAGTTTCACATTTGTTGATTTTATCACATACCATCAACAACTAACAGTTTTAATGGTGCAATACCCTCGTGACCGACTAGATTCACTTTCGTATTTGTCGCCATGGGTTACCTCGATTCTTTTCCTGATTGCGGTTGACAAGCTTCCTGCATGCAACAGCGCCAGTTAAATAATTTTAATGCGATTCAAGGGAGTGTGTTTAAAATAATTACAACGTTATGATGTACAACAACAACAACTTTTGATCGCCTAGATAATATGTGAACATACTGTCCTTCAAAAAAGTTTTGTTGAATGTAGATTGGAATATTCTAAAGCAACGCGACGTTTTTAAATTATTGTAAAGTTCATTTGCGTCGTCATAAATAATTCGCTAATTGGCACAATTGTGACGCAATAATTTAAATACTTATGAAGGTTGGATCGAGTGCTTCTATGTAGCATGCACCATCGGAAAACTGTCAATATGTCCCTCTAATCCTCGTAATGCCGTTGGATTAATAACAAAAAATAAATTTTAGATTTTTAGTTATTTGCTAACAACGTTATGCAAAGTTAATTCGATATTGCTGTAGAACCTGTGATCTACACAAGAGGCCGAAGCCTGGTTGTTTTTCATTCCGAGCTATCAGCTATAGGTAAAATAAAACAGATTTTTTAGTTTCACTTTCTACTTCCGGTGCATTATGCATATTATAATTTTTGCAAAGTAATACAATATTTGTTTTAACCACTTTGTGTGGCTTTCACCATTTTTTTAGGAATAAAGACAGCAATCCGTCTGGTGAGGTAGAAAGTAAGTGAAACTACTTTTTACACACAAAAAAGCCCATTTACAGATCACTTTTGGGGTTGCCCGGGGCGTAATGGTAGAGACGCCGACTTGTAACTCATCTGACCGCCTAGCCTCTCACCACGTGGGATTGATCAGGGTGAAGGACTTAATGTGGGAAGGTCTTCCAGCTGACCTGCGGTGCACCGGTGGTTCTACCCAGACATTTGTTTGGGGTCTCCCTCCACCAAAATAGCTAAACGTCGTTGTAATGATCATAATTGGTCACTGCGAAGTATTTACAGAAATAAAAACAAACAAACACCAAAACAACAGATAACTTCACTTGAAGAGATTTTGCCAACACTCAAGGGACACTGTTGTCTACCTGAACGACATTTTATCACCTTAAAAGCATTGGAACTAGAAGCCTATGAGTTGCAATACCCATGTGATCAATTGGAGTCACGTTCGCGTTTGTCATCATGAATGACTTGCAGAATTATTTTAATGGGCTGTGCTGTGCACGCGTAACATGTCAAACCAAGCAATGTCGAAGGAGGATAACCGTAAACCAACTTGGCCACAGTTAAGCAAGTGAAGACTGACTTTTGGCGACTTACCCACAGTTAAGCAAGTGAAGACTGACTTTTGGCGACTTACCCACAGTTAAGCAAGTGAAGACTGACTTTTGGCGACTTACCCACAGTTAAGCAAGTGAAGACTGACTTTTGGCGACTTACCCACAGTTAAGCAAGTGAAGACTGACTATTGGCGACTTACCTACAGTTAAGCAAGTGAAGACTGACTTTTGGCGACTTGGTCACAGTTAAGCAAGCGAAGACTGACTATTGGCGACTTACCTACAGTTAAGCAAGTGAAGACTGACTTTTGGCAACTTAGCTACAGTTAAGCAAATGAAGACTGACTTTTGGCGACTTACCCACAGTTAAGCAAGTGAAGACTGACTTTTGGCGACTTGGTCACAGTTAAGCAAGCGAAGACTGACTATTGGCGACTTACCTACAGTTAAGCAAGTGAAGACTGACTTTTGGCGACTTAGCCACAGTTAAGCAAATGAAGACTGACTTTTGGCGACTTACCCACAGTTAAGCAAGTGAAGACTGACTTTTGGCGACTTAGCCACAGTTAAGCAAGCAAAGACTGACTTTTGGCGACTTAGCCACAGTTAAGCAAGTGAAGACTGACTTTTGGCGACTTACCCACAGTTAAGCAAGTGAAGACTGACTATTGGCGACTTAGCCACAGTTAAGCAAGTGAAGACTGACTTTCGGCGACTTAGCCACAGTTAAGCAAGTGAAAACTGACTTTTGGCAACTTGGCCACAGTTTATCAAGTGAAGACTGACTTTTGGCGATTTGGCCGCAGCTTAGCGAGCAAACTAACAAACTGACGTAATGACTGTCGAAAATATGTGACGAATCATAGAGTTGCGAGGTATGATACACGCTTCTTTTCTATTTGCCGAGTTTGACATTACTTGCTCAGGTTCATGTATCACGGTATAAGCCCACGTGCACAGCAAAAACGGAACAGTTCCATGACCAAATGTCAGTGGTCCTGTACCGGCGCTAACGTTGTCAATACGTATGGTCGCATGTGTGCATCCCGTGGCGCGGTATAAGATTATTAAATCCTGAAACCAAAGCCTCGTCTAATATTTATAAATGCCACGCAAATGGGGCGGAAGACCAGCACGCGCAGTCTACGCCACAATGTAGTCTGGTGAAAATGAAGGCAATTATTATCGTGCACACATGAAGTTCATTGTAGCAATATATGTTGGAAATGTCAAAATATGAGTGTAAATTGTTTTATTGCATATAGTGTCGTTTACACATTGTATATAGTGTTTAGTGTTTGTGTGCGCGTGCCTGTGTGTGCGCGCGGAATCGGTGGTGTGTGTGTGTGCGTGCGTGCGTTTGTGAATGTGTGCGGGTGCGTGCGTGTGTGCGAGTTTGATAATGTACTGTAGGCACGTACAGAAAAAAAAAACGTGTCAGAATACAGCCACAGACTAACCGGAGTTAATCTATTTTTTTTAAAAAACAGTCCCTATATACACCCTGGGTAAGCAATTCCAATAGATTATTCTCAAGCGGACTACACCCCATCATTTCTATAAATATGCTACATAAGTATATTCATAATACTGGACTATTCTTCAACTAATGGGTATAAGTGGCACGAACAAGATATCATGCGATATTCTCTTAGAGAATGCCGTCGGTCTAGTCGCGTGATCTGTAATCTCATTGACCTTTCTGTCGTATCTACTTTCTTAATTAACGGTGCATTGGTTGCAGATTGAATGAATCAAATAAATTATGAGGAATTCTGTATCTGCAGCAATGCGCACTTTTTGCGCATAGTTGCGAAAATGCCAAAGACCCTAATTTGCAACACGTATGCGAAATTCCATATTTTTGTTGTAAATACAAACAACGACACATGTAGATACCAGGCAAATAATAATGTATGGAAATTGCGTTGTATATTTTAAATAATCGCTGCCAACTGTCACTTTTAGGACTAATTTCACTACTTTTGTTAAACCGTTCTCTGGCACCCTGCCCTCATATTACTCCTGATTATGCAGAAAATACATTGATGGTTATAATTGCAATCTCCAGCACCCAGTTATAGAAGTAGATCAATAACGAAGTACTTAAGAATAGGGAAACCTCCCCTCGCATTAACCATGGTTCTGTTCAACCCTCTTGTATTCTGGCATTCAAAAAATGTTGAAAAGAAACATAAGTGTTAAAAAGAGCTATATTATTGTCAATCTGATTAAAATCATATCCTGAAAACAGCTCCGCTATCGTTACAATAAGTAAGATCTGACATTAACGAGATTAATGTTATTGTATGACATGTATATAACTCTAACAGATGAATCGCTGAGTAACGTGCATTCCAATTGTATGTCCATGGTATCTATACATTTCTTAATGTCATACCTGAAACCAAAAAAAAAAAAAAACGTCTGTAAGTGGTGAAAGTGTTTTTTATATTTCATCTATTTAAGCTATTAATTAATTATTAATGTAATTAATTAATATTAATTAATTACCATTAATGTATAAGATACCATTCTTTGAGTCCCTTGTAACTCCTAATTTCCTAGTCGCATGGTTCGAGTCACGGTCGGGGAGAAAATTGTGGAGGTGGTTCTACGCAAAACTATCTCTAGAGTATTCATTCCTCCACCAATAATAAACTAGCCATATTTGAGTCGTTTTGAGAGAAAAAAAACACTACAATAGGCTACATCATCAAGTAAAATCGAAGTATGTACAATGGTTATTACTAACTTCATTTTATGTATTTTTCTTCAGTACATTTTGATATCTCTTCTGCTTTTAAATCGAATTCATATTTTGTGATTAAAATGTCATTTTTTACGAGTAAGGGGAAAGAACTCTGCATTGTATGTCAACAAGTTTTCTCCCTTGAGTATCTTATTTTCAATTTTGTCATTACTGACATTATCCTTGTGTTGATATTAAAAAAAAAAAAAAAAAAAAAAAAACATGAGCAAATGTTTTTAACAGTCGAGGTTCGACTGTATTTTATATTTTCATGGTCTTTGGATAAAAAAAAACAACTATTTCTGGTTCCCAGTCCATTCATATATTTAAATTTAATTTAAGTCCTTATTTCCACAATCATAATTAGAAGGCCAAATATATAAATAATAAAACAGCATCGAATCAAACAAAAATCAGCTGGTCTGAGATTCAAACCTAGTTGTGACCGGAATTGTACAAATATTTAATGTTATGTAGTTGTCTCGTTAACCTAATTTCTATTTCCAAGCGTAGAATGGCCATTATAAGTATATATTATGTATATGCATCGTTTATGTTGTTATTAGCAACAAGTTATTTTGTCATTAAAGGACAACCGGCCGCAATCCAAGAATAACACATCATCCCTTTAACTGCTTGGGTCTGAGTCCCTGTTTGGCGAGAACTTCCATGCAGGGAGGTTTTCCCGCTTACCTGTGGTGTGTCGATGGTTCTACCCGGACATAAGTCTTGGGTTACTCCGCCTGTAGTAAGCTGAACATCGCCAAAATGACTATAATTGTTACAAAACAAATATATATCCTAGGTTACTTATTGAATCGTTCCTAGTCCCTCCCAGATGGGTCCTATGTCAAGTCAACACTTCTCATGTTGGGTGGACTGCTGACCTGTCCTCATTGTGGTTCTACCACGACATTTGTTAGTCCTTGTCAGTGATAGTTTGAAATATCAATAATTACCTTAAATGTGGTTGTGGCGGAGTGTTAAAAACCCATTTAGTATAAATATTGTGTTCGCCTCTCTTTTCAGACAGAACCAGTTCTTTAAATAAACCCTTACCCTCACCACTCCTTGTGACTGACTAGGGAAAGCTACAACCTAACTGCCCTGGTAGGACAATATACTTTTACTGTTTACTTATAAATCGCAGCGGCTAATTATGATCATTATAGCAACATCCAACTATTTTGGTGGATGAAGACCCTAGACAAATGTCTGGTTAAGCCACCGGAACACCACAGGTCGGATGGAAGACCATTAGGCTCTTCACCCTGAATGGGACTCTCACTAAGCACCATGGTACATATAAGAACTGTTGGTTTATATAATGCACATGTTGTGAAAACCGGTTTTTTAGAAATCGGGTCAAAATCAATATTTTTTTTAACCTTTAGTTTGAAAATGTAACACATTTGTCTTTTATGTACATTGATACTTCTTCTGTCCAAAAGAGGTGTGCTTAAAATATATATATATATATATATATATATATATATATATATATATATATATATATATATATATATATATATATATATATATATATATATATATAATATATATATATATATATCCACAGGCGAATCAGCTTCCTTACTGGGTGGTAATGGTACTGGGACGGTGTCTGGTGGCGAAGACGACGATTTCAAAATTTTTCGTTTTCCACGCTTTCCGGTCATGTTTGCTCTTTGAAAGCTGGCAAACAAGCGATGAATAAAATGTTTTTCACGAAATTCCAATGTTTTTTTCTTCTCTCTCTCAAAATCTGAAACAAATGAGCGCGCTGTGGGAACGCTGTGTGCGCGCTGTGGGAACGCTGTGTGCGCGCTGTGCACACGCTGTGGGCGCGCCGTAGAAACTTCTTGATCGCTGTGAAAACGTCTTAAACGCTGTTAGGACTTTGTGGTGACGCTGTGTGAACGCTGTGTGAACGCCGTGAGGACGCCGTACAGACGCTGTGGAAACGCTGTTTACACGTCATGAGGGTCAAAAATATTATTTTGGACATATTTCGCGGCGATTCCACAGCGCGCTGACATATTTTCAAAACGCTGTACAAACGCTGTGGGATCGCCGTCTGGTGTAACAGGGGCTTTATGGTGTAAAAATGAAGTGCCAACCTGGAGTCCAGATAATCGTAACGAGTCACTACTGACCCCGTTACCTGCGGACGTAGTGACGTAGGGGTCGAAATGCTCCGATGAAGGTTTAGTTACCTGTTGACGCTAGCCTCTGGTCTCCAGGAGCCTCTCATTATCAGCTGATATCTTGACTGCAGCAGCAGTTAGGATCATTCATCAACAGTAGTAACTGTATTATGTCAAATTTTGTGAACTGAAAATCACCGTGTTAGTTCAAGCATCTGGCATCAATTGGCCATCAGTCTGTCACACGTTTACAGAGAAATTACTACTTGAAACCGTGATCAGTAGATGGGGCCCCTCATATTCTGACTAAAGAAAAGCTTGTTGAGTTAGGGACAGAAATTGTTAATACATTGCATAATTGCAACGAAACAGGCCTAAATGAAATTTGCAATGAGTATACTTTCAGTGCGCCAGTGGTTCTACCCAGACATTTGTTTGGGGTCTTCCTCCACCAAAATAGCTGGGCGCCGCTATAATGATAATAAGTTGTCGCTGCGAAATACTTAAAAGACTAAACAAAACGCAGTTGCCAATGTGAATGAAAGGTGGATTATCATGTTGATCCCGAAGAGATGTTTCCTTTGATCATTTCCGCCTTTATTGCGAGCTTTATGATAAACATTTATGCTCCTTGATAGATATACTCCAGTACTGTAAGTTCCTGGTCCCAGAGGTTCATCATATGTTTTAAGAGTATATGCATATTTTTTTTCATTAGCACATTTTCATCATTTAATCGAACAGAACTAAAGGTATCCATAAAACACAGAAGTTAAGTATAAAATTTGATGAGTTTGGTCATATTTAATTTGTGATTTATTCAAATTACAAATTTTGTTCATATGAATTATTTTTGGTTTAGAATATAAAATTGTTATTATACCTTTGTTATTGTTGGCTGCTCTGATATTTCTTCGGCTACTCTGAATTACTGCTTGTTGCTTGCTATTTCCCAGTTTGATACCGGGACTTGTTTCCGGCGTATGTTGACATTTGTTATGTAGTGACAGTTGTAGAACGGGTACCAGCTTGTCTCGACACGAAAGCAAAATAAAGATTATCCATTTCTTGTCAATAATATACTTTGCCGAGAAACGGAATGGTAAGAGCAAATGCTATTCTTAGTCAATTTAGACATTCAAAGCAAAGATATAAAATATTGGCTCTAAGTTTGTCATGGGCATGCTAAAGAATGTATTGTTGGATTTCATCAGTCCTGAAAATTCCCATATTTGGAATGTTTGGTACATCGATAAAAATCAAAACATGTTCTGACCATGTCAGTCATGCTTCTTTGTTGTTTATTGCCAACTGTGGTAAATATGTAGGCATGTCAATAGGTGTGTACTTGCTGTAACTGAACACTTTGAGTTGTCAAATATTTGCAAGACCTAACTTTGACATCTCTTTTTAGCTTTTCAGTTTTAGTCCCACTAGCTCTGCCAAGATTTTTTTTGTTCACCAGCGGTCACTGTGTTGCCATAATGTGTATAATTGGGGCACTGTATCATCATCATTCTTATGCATTATGTTGATGGAACATATTTAACTACAAAACTGAAAGATACACAGTCAAGACATACAAAGAAAAAATTCTTGTCCTTGGTTTCTATGACAGTTATAGTCCTGTAAAATAGAACTGTCATATCGGTTTATGGAGGTTTCGGTAAATGACAGTTTCGGTAAATTGATGTTTCTGCACAAAATGTTTGGAGGTTTCGGTAAATTTAAGAGGGGTTTCGGTAAATTTGTGAGAGGTTTCGGTAAAGATGTAAATCGATATAAATAACTGAAAGATAGTAATAAATAGATATCTATTTGATATTAATAAGATAATAAATATAAAACAAATGATACATTATCGCCGTAAAATAAATTTGCCGTGTGTTTTTTGCGGGTTCTTTATTTAAGTATGTACGGATTTTGAGTCTAAATATATCTAAATGGATATTAAGAACTTACTAATGTTAAAACGTATATGATATAATATAATATAATAATCAATATTTATAACATAATAATTATGTAGAAATGATACTTTGTCGACGTGTTATGATAAAATATTTGTAATAAAGCTATGTTTGTAATTTGTATATATTGGATTAATGTATTTTTTTATTTTTTTTGTTCATAAACTTGTTGAAATTAAATAGAAATGTATTAAAAGTATTGTTATTTATATATATTTATTAATTTATATGTGTGTGAGTTTGTGTAATATACTATCCAAACAGATAGTAACCTTAATTGTTTTGGAATAATCGTAAATAAAATCAATGTTTCATGTTATTGTGTGTTTTCTTCAATTAACTCCATCAATATAAACGCTTAACGCTATGACAATAGTGACACCGATACCACTTCAAACACATAATTACCATCGGCACATGTTTGCATCAGGTGTTAATTGCATTCATACACATTTACCGAAACCTCTCTCAAATTTACTGAAACCTCCAAACATTTTGTGCAGAAACATCAATTTACCGAAACTGTCATTTACCGAAACCTCCAGTACCCGTCATATCATATTTTACCTGTAACAGTCATATTTTTTTGTTTTTTACTTTTTTTCTTGTTTCCTGATATGCTAGGTTTTATCGCTCCACATTTTCTACCATGTTACTCTTAGGAGATCAATTCTATACGCTGTTTCAGTAGCATTATTTCAGTTACAGGTTAATATTGTGTCTACAAACAGTTGTATGGACAAATAAAAAATTTACCAGCATTAATATGATCATAAAAAATCACTCACTTAATGGTAAAACCATATCCAAATAAATCCTTAAACTCTGGTGTAGAAATCTGGCACATTTGACGATTGTATTGCCATTACAAGTTTGAATTGTCGAGGTGTTCAAAATGATATGTTAAACAAATTTACAGAAAGACTTTTGCTAGTTGAATGGAACAAGTTCAAACATTCTGAAATTTTATTTAATAGATTTTTGCAATTCATACACTGTAACAAACACTTCAAGATGGCAGACAAGTAGTCAAAACATTCTGAAATGAAAACACTGATTTCTTCATTATTGGACTTAAATATGTGATTTAAGCCTGAAAACTCATTGTCTATTGTATTCCATCTTAAAGTATGTTATGAGCTATGGGGCCAGTTCCTAATTTAGGTTTTGCGACCCTGTGTTGCAGGGGGAACCATATGACTTTACACAGCCAATATAATTTAAAGTAAAATGTGAATACCAGTATATAAAATAAAAAACAAATTATTTGTAGGACTATGACAATATGCGCACTATTTGAAAATAAATTGTAGTTAATATCTGAAATAGCTACTGTCCAGTGCTTAATGCATCTAAAACGTCAAGCTTAAAATTATATAATTACTATTCAATTAACTTTTGTTTGAATAACAGTGATGTTCCCTTAGATATTATATGCTTTTTTCATTTCCCTTAGGTATTATATGCTTTTTTCATTTCTGTTTAGACATACATTATTTGTGGCCAGTACTGTAACGCATGATTTAATATTTACAGTACTGACCCTCAGTTTCCTTTCTGAGAAATGTACTTAGAGAACAAGGTATCTTATTCGGCAGATAAATCATATTGCTTCAGATACCTTGGTACAGATGAGGCCTGCTGGTTTAGATGGAGCCCTGTGATCTAAAACTGCAACAAGTTACCTTCAGAGCTGACCAAATACAGGTAGGCTTAACTTCTAGCCCACTAATCACTAAAGTATAAGAATTAGGCCAGTAATTTTGAATACCAGGTTTTCATAATTTGTAAAGCAAAATTAAGTGCCCTTGTAATTTGTGTCCTCCATTTGTATATTAGTCAGCAAGAAACCATAATAATTATAATAAACATACATGTGAACTCTCACAGTTTTGGAGGGATACTGTCTCTTTTGGTTTATTTTCTTTTTAAATTGCGGTGTGTTTTACACATTTTCTAAAATCTCCTTACTTGGAAACAGATAACTTCCATCTTTTATATGAAAATAACAAATCTCCCACTTTGAAAGTGAAAATCTCATTCTTTGCCTTCAGATAAAGTTCACATGTATTAATAAACACATTTTTGTTTGTTTTTAGACATGATTGTATTTTAAAACTTTATCATTATGTGTAGTTTGTCATTATAACAGAAATCCATAAATGTATCCATGTCTTAATAAAAACAGGATTTTACTAACAACAACGGACAAAAAGCAATAATAAAAGTACCATGTCTTATATAAGGAAATATAACTTTAATGTTGCCTCTGTTGTTGATAGGATGACAGTCTTGAGGCATTCAATGAGGTGATCCATTACGACTCTGCTCTGCTTGATTCTGCCACTGGGAAAAAACCAAACACTCAACAAGTCTCAAACTCCTCACAATTCGCATGTAAGTAGATATTGTGTTGCATTGATCTTGAAGTATTCAAAGAAATTTGAACTCTTGTATTTCAGTGACTTTTTGGGGTATCTGTTTTTATTTTATTGTTTTGTTTTTTGTTGCATCACACTGATGCAGTTATATTGGTGATATCCAGCTATTTTGCTGAAGGAAGTCCCCAGACTCATGTCTAGGTAGAACCACCGGCATAATGTAGGTTAGCTGGAAAACATTCCCACATTATCACCAGATCCGAGATTTGAATCTATGTAGTAAGGAACTGAGGAGTTGCTAGTTACAGCCCCCCCCCACCTCCCACCCCCCACCCCCACCCGCCCATAGTTTATAATACTAGATATTACCTGTGTCATTTATTTTTCATTTCCTACCAAGAATGAATAACCTCAGTTGAAATAGTCCTGCACTGACTTGCTATTGGTTATATATACAAGTAGAATCATTGATGTTGTATGCATTGAAAAATAGAATGTGACCTTATCTGGCCTCACACTTGTGATCACAGTGGTAGGTTAATGAGATGGGGAGCGGGGTAGGAACTAGGGGGCGGGATGGGTTAAGCCGACCGGAATCAGTCTTAGGCTGCAGTACTTTCCGGAAAGAGGAGGGGATTATAGCATTACTAAGTTCTACAAGCCCGTGAGCATCAAGTGTGACTTATTGTTTTACAACTCTTCCCCTATAATATATCTGTTTATAATAAAATAATCAAGTGTCCAGTTGTGATCTTATAGAAGGGTGTTATCCTTGGGTGGGGGGGGGGGGGGGGCACTAAGGAAGGCGCCATTTTTAATGCTTTTAAGTGTATATGAAAGATCATAAATAATTGAGGATGGAAACTTATAAAAATTGACATGATGTTTTGTCTATTTATTTTGGGGGGGGGGGGGGTTGGTTCAAAACATACAATGTTACAATTTAGTCTTCCTGTCTGTAGTTAATCTTTTTCACTTTCAGTAGGTTGGGATAGATTATATTTTATCAAAACTATAACAGCAATTTTATGTTTTTTTTTCTAGCATAATAAAAGAGTGTATTTCATTTATCCCCAATTATTTTGTTGCTGCTTTTGTCTCACAGTTGTTGCTGTTGCAATCACTGTAGATAGATTTAGAATATTTTGTAGTCTAAGCATGTGGCGTAGTTAAGTGGCAAACTTCGCAGCAAGAACTTTTATTATTACAAACATTACACTATTTTGGCTGCACCATCTACATGACTAATTCTGTTTCATTCAAGAGTGTTAATATCAACAAATTGAGGGTACAATTCTAAACTCTGTGTCCCAGACCACACTTAAGCATGTAAGCATGTGTAAGCCTAGTCCATTAGTAGTTCTACAGCATAATACGTAAATTGCCACCATTTCTGGAATGTTTTATCATTCCATCTGTTTTAAAATTATTGATCTTTGGGATATGTGCATGCTTTCATTGTTGGTATATTCATTCTTTATAATTATTAATTGCATGTTGCTTTACGGTTTTATAGCCACCTCTTTTGGTATGGTTTATTGGCCTTTCATTGTTTATTGTACTTTCTAATTAACATCTCTGCTTGCTTAGAGAATTGATGAACAAATGATCTTTTTTGTCTGAAACACTTCCTTTATGGTGTCTTTGCTTACTTCCCTATTATCATAAAGTATTAAACAAAGTACCTTTGAGCCTAAATCGTGCAACACTTGATAATATTTAAAAACAAATTTCAGTAAATAAAAACAAAACATGAATTCTGTTAAACATTCGTTTTGGGTCATTCACTTTTGAATTTTGGTGAAGTGAATGTATAATTGTCCGCATGGTTTGTTAATAAAAAGAAATAATGATAGCCATTGCTTTTTTGCATTGAGAATACAAAATGAACAAGTATTGCATTTTACAATCAAATTTGTTTGTAATTTGATAAAAAAAATTTGTTTCTATGTTTTTTACACTGTTTTTTTTTTTTTTTTTATCACTATTTCACTGGTGTAGGGTCCCCAACCTGTAAGAACCCACCCCGCTTCAGGGACCTCTTTCTAGCCACGCCTTTTTCTGGGAGACACACATCCCAGAATGCATCTGTAGCTGGTAACGAGGTCATTTCCTTGGCAACCGATAGCCCCTTAGCAACCACAGCCTTAGCAACAACTGTAGCAGCAGTAACAACAACGACAACAAGTATTGTATCATCACAAGCGAGAAAGCCTTCTCTAGAATGTGAGATATCTCGCATGATCAAAGATCTGTATTCGGAGGTAGAAGTTCCATTTAAACCACTGACCGAACATAAAGTGATTCCTGATTGGATACTTCTAGACAATTCAGGTGATCTTGGCATACGTATTTAAAGTTTTATTTTCCTTTATGCATAAACAAAAATTCAGGAGCCATCTTAGGCTGAGAGAGATGTGCTATTGGCCTACAACTCCTCAGCCCCTCTCCACTGGGTAAGGGTCTCAGAGAGGCAAGAAGTTTCATGTAAAGAGGTTAGCCAGCTAAGTTGTAGTGTATCAGTGGGTTTACTTAGATATTTATCAGGGGTCTCAGTCAAACCCGTTTAAGATCTACCATTGTGTCTTTGCCATTCGTATTCCAAATAACATTATTTGTAATTTACTTTTTTACTTTTTTTCTGTTCTATTAGTGTTAACTTGTATATAAATGTGTAACAATGTGAATTGCAAAACAGAATGAGAAACAAGCTGTTACTTTACTTATGTATGTTTTTTTCTTGTATAAATGAATCTTTTTAGTTCTTGTGTATTATATATTAAAATAAAATTTAGATAGAGATGGGGCCTCGATCCACATATATCTTTATCATTTAGACCTGTATTCACCAACCAGTCTTAAGCCTAAGTCATGACTTAAGCCCGAGTCACATTTTCATACCAACAAAAATAAACTTGTTTATGAAGTTTCAATGTGAGTTTAAAATGAAAGTAGCAAAGTTAAAGTGTCATGCAAAAATACAGACATGTAGTTAAACACATAATGAAGACATTTGGATTGAAATCCATGACTTAAGCACGTCATACTTAAGAATGGTTGGTGAATACAGCCTAAGAATGTGTTTTAGTTTAACTGTATAATTAATCTTTTAACTCTCATATGTGTGCATGCTTTTGGTTAAGGTCATCTATTTCTGCTCATCTCTTGGTTTTTGCTCCTATATTCAAATATATAACTAACATTTGGTTACATATAAAGAAGTATTCAACATTATTTATCAATGCATATGCCAGTTTGAAGATGCTCTGTTTATCTTACTAACATGTCTAAATGTTATATGACGGACATAATTAGTGAAACTAAGCGTTCTTTTTACTGCATACTAATAACAATTAGTTGTTAAAGATGCTGTTTAATTAGTTGTTTCTTTTTCTACTAAATACACATGCTTTCCATAATTCCTACACAAAACTAGACTGAATCTGGTAGCGCAAGTGGTAAAGGGGTCAGCTCAAGGTACAGGAGGCCCCAGGGATCGTAACGGACTGCAGCATACCATAGTCATAAAAAACTGGTAGTGGTATAGCTCCCTTGCTTATGCTCAAGCAACTATAAAGGTTGTACCTAAGACTGGTTGGCCTGGTTTCAGGATAATGTGACTGGGTGTGGTATCATGCCAGGTGTTCACGGCATGCTACAGTGAAGTGAAGGCAGCACTATATCTGCTTTAAGTGGACTCCATCTCCAGATAATTGAAATGCTGTTGATGGGACGAAAAACCCAATAAACAAAGAAAGCTATTGGAAAACTTAAAAATAAAATAGAGTAGTCGGCCTCTCATCTCATATATTTCAATCAGATTTTGAAACTTTCAAGTAAGACGCCTTGTTGTGAATCACTGGTTCTACCCAGACACTCATCTTCCTTCCCCAAATATTGCTGAAAATTGCTATAGTCATAAAGTGTGGGTGGCACATAAAAAACCAATAACAGAATAATGTGTCAGTCTGTCAATATTTAAAACATAACATTGACTTCAGTCCCTTAATTGGTCTCTGATCTAAGGTGTGTCTATTCATCAATGATGTAAGTATACAGCATGTCCCTGTCATTAACAGAACACTGCACATTCTTTCTTTGTAATGAATTCCCTCGTAATAAAGCAATTCCGATTACAGTCATTGTAACAAACCACACTGGATTTCCCTTCCTCAGCCTACAACATCCCTCAAGAAATAATGTATACTCCGCCTTTATATAGATTCTATAGTGTATAAAATAGTATATATATATAGACAACTACACTCTTCCTCTCATGTTTACCTACCTGTTTATGTTATAAGCATTATTTGTACCTTGTTCTATTGGCATTTACCCATGTGACACTCTTGCAAGCCTTTATTTTAAACCAGATATAATCTCAACACATGTCTTTATAGACCAGAATTAACGGTTCATACAAAATAATAATAATAATAAAAAATAATGAACTTGCAAAAGGATGTCAATTTATCAGTTTTGACTGTATTCTTTTAAATTATTTTTGTACATTGTACAACACAATGCACAGCTATTGTTAGGACAATGCCATTACTGGCAGAACAGTGACACTGGCTAAGTCAGTCCATTACATCCTCGTTTTGGGATCTAGGTGCAACAAAAACTACATCTTTTAATAGGATGTGACCGAGTCACAACAAACACTAGATCTTTTAATAGACTGTGACCTAGTCACAACAAAAAACTAGATCTTTTAGTACGCTGTGACCTAGTCACAACAAAAACTAGATCTTTTAATAGTCTGTGATTTGTGAATCTAGATTTTTATCTTCATATCTTTTTTTAAAAAGTCGCCATAATAATCACATTTTTGATGATGAAACTTAAATGATGAACCAAATAAACCAAAATAACTGGTAGATAATTATCTTTAAATAAATATACGTCATTTTCTAATCAGTCTATTTATACTTAATTTGTTATACTGTCATGATTGAAATATTTTATACATATATATGAATTCCAAATGTTTCATATACCAGCTATTACAAATAGGTTTTTACTGTTGCATGTCTCAACTATACATGATACCCACTCATTCTGTTTCCACAAATACATTTTCCAATATGACTCTGTATCTGCTATTCCAGACCGGTCCTACCGCGGTGTGTCCCAGCCCTACGTGGCCCAGCCTAGTAAGGTGAAGGTGACGCACGTGTATAACCAGGCCGTGTGTTGTGACGCCACAGCCACTCCGCTACAGGTGACCGAGTTCTTGACGCACCCACACAACCAAGGTACCACCAAGACGGTTGTCACTGATTGTGATATAAGGACCCTGTTACAGGTAGGGGCAACAAGGTGTAAAAAAATTCTTACACTCATCAGTGATATTAAGTCTCGTTCTTGTCACAATAGTTATATACATTTGTAGCATCGGGGCGTCCATGGCATAGTGGTAGAGTCACCAATTTGTAACTCCTCTGACTGCTAAGCCTCTCACCGCATGGATTCACGTCCCCTTCAGGGCGAAGGACTTAATGTGAGAAAATCTTCCATCTCATTTGGGGTATACCAGTGGTTCGACCCAAAGATGTATCTGGGGTTCCTTCTCTACCAAAAAAGCTGGACGTTGCTATAATGATCATAAATGGTCGCTGGTATTTATTTCAAAAACATAATGAACATATGTGGCATCATTGATTCAATAGTGTAGTTGTCAGTTGGCTATTTACCACAGGGGTTACCTCTCGCCGAGTGGTTAGAGTTGTCGACTCAGCTGGATGTTTATAACAGCTGATTGTGGTGGTGTGATGTAATAAAAAAGAAAGTCTTGCTACACATTACCACAGGTACCTGAAGACCAGAACAGGAACTGTTTCTAAATTGACAAGATATATTTACATATATAAGTTAAACCAAAGAATTGTCTTCCATTCATGCCTTTTCACATCTGACCTATTCGGAACTTGAATAAATTAAATTAAATGTATATTGCCATCTGTCATATATGCTTTATTTAGAAACTAACTTTGATTATAAGCCATCTATTAAAATCTCTCTGTTGGCTCTTTGAAGCTCTTTTATACCTGCATGTTATTCATGCTTCAACTTTCTAGAGTAGAGGACATTAAGTTGTTGTCACTCCATCAATCTCAGTCCAAACTTTCTGTGTCTGGTACCCAGGTATCAGCTAACACCACTGCAGCCAGGAACCATCCAATAGTGCGGCCGGTACCCTTCTCCAAGATGGCCGACCGTGGTAATGAGTCTTCAGATAGTGATGCCACCAAACCCTTTGAGTCTGTCGCAGAGGCTCTGCACCTGCAACAGTCTGTCATAGGTGGGTGTTTTTGATAGGTTCATTATGATGGTACCCAGTTAACAAGTTTTATTGAAGATATCTTTAGTAAGCAATGGTTTCTCCCAGATAGAGTGTAAATATTATTATATTAGCTGCAATTTTGTATTGTATTTGTCAATTTGGATTTTACAGCGCACCAACACTTAATATGTCATACAGTGCCAAATATGATGTTTAAATTGATTAGGGTATAATCAGGGTAAAATTCAAATAGGTGAGTAGAAATATAAAGATCTATGAGGTTAAAATAATATGAATTATAATCGTTATAAATTTGATTCTTTTTGAGCAGTTTGAATCAATTGAAGTACCTGAGACATAGCATTCCATATTGTTGACTTTTTATTTCTCAGCAATAGTGCTTGACTGATGATTGATTTTGATTAAAAATTTATCAGAAAAAGCATCATAAATAACTGATAATGGTTTCCAAAAGAATTGATTATGACAAGCTATATAAAGTACTTGCCCTTTGAAAATCACTTTCCCAAAACACTCACCAGCACTTGACAAGGTAATCCTTTGAAACATCACATGTATGATATTTCTTCAGGAGGTTTCTTTATTAGTACAGTAATATATTACATTCTGTGGATTACATGACACAAGGTGCAATTATCAAAGATATTTATAAATAAAAAAATAAAGTATTCTCCCATTATGATTTGATTTTATATCATCCTATAAATGGTTGTTACTGATTATTGTATGTTACTGTATGGAACTGATTGCCTATTTCTACTCAGCACCTCAGTTCATGGAGTCTAATGGAAAGATAAACTTAAAGAGGAGATATTCGTTTGGATGCCTTCCGATATATTTTGCAGAAACTTGCTTTAACATTTAACTTAGATCTTGTTCATTTATATACAGTTCCAAGTAATATGATCAAATTAATTCTGATTGTTGCTAGGTACCCGTACAATAGCCCCTGCCCCTCCTGAGATCGTGGCCCAGATTATAGCTGAAGCAGAACGCAAGTTGAAGGCAGGGTATACACCAGCTTTGCCCATACACAGCGTAAGTTAATAAAGCATCAAATACAGGAAACTACTGAACATGTTATACTGTACAATATATGGACTACACATATCTTATTTTAACGACTGTAACTACTGAATTTCTACGTTGAAACATTAAATGTGTATACTAACCATATGATATTTAATGTAACACAAATTTATTAATATATACAACATACATTTGTATTGTTGTGTATTTGGAGCTGGTTCCCATTATTGGCATTTAATTAATTCTGTTCTGTTTTAATCTTCTTTTTTAAAATTTATTGTATACAAATAATCAAATAGTGATAAGTCATATTTTTTGTCTAAATAATGCCTTTTCAAGTACCATGGAATGTGTTTAAAAATACCTATGATCTGTCCATACGTAACAGTAACCAAGTTAAGGATATGACACCTCAAGACATACATCCTTTAATAGATATCTAGTAACAAAACTGTATTTTTATTTTCATTGAAGATTTCTTAGTAAATTTTTTTATACTGAATGAGCACTTTTATTTTATATGATAAGGTATCAACACTAATCCATTTTTAACATTCAGTCAGTTTTGTTTTTTTAAGTACACTGGATAGAACATCCTAGAACTTTTTTTAGATGTTCAATTTTCAAAAAAAAACTTTTCATTTCTTGTACATCAACATTGTGTTGTTTTTTTAATTTTACATGTTTAGTTATTTTCTAAGAACAAGACAATGTTAAACAATTTTCTTTGAAATGTTTCTTACGAAGACTCTATTATTTAATCTTAAGGCTTTATATACTGGAGAGATACTTTATTTGTTTAAACAGTAGTTATTTATACACCAGCATCAGTATTTATTTAAAGCTGACATTTCAATAGTCACATTGCCCTGTGTTTATAGTACATAAATTAACAGTACTTTGTCTCTTTCAGACTGCAGCAGAACTTCTGGCATCTGCATCTTCAACCATCATCCAGACAGACAACTCTCATTCTCAGCTACCATCTTACACAACTAGTCTACCTCAGACCAGTGCTGAGTTCTCGTTATCTCAGCAGGTAACCCTGTTTGATCTCCCACCTCGTGTTCCTGCAGTCCGCAGTCCTGCAAAATCTACAGCATTTAATCAAGTCTCTACCACACAACCTTCACTGCAGGATCTAGCTGGCCATCCTGCACATGCAGATGTCTCTCCATCGGCCTATGCACCAGACTTTTTACCCCAAATCCCAGATTCATCACTGACAAGACCTATTCCAGAAGATGCTCAAAGTTTAGCCAGCACGAACAGCGAGCTGGAATCTCTGTCAGAGAACGCTACTGAAGCATTTCTCCGATCACTGCCACCTGTAAAAACGGTGAAGCTCAGTGATATACTGCCAGCATTTTCACAAAGACAAGAGTTAAATCATTCACCACCAGTAAAGGAGACATCATTCAGGCCATTGGTACAGACTGACCATAAACCCATCACAGGACTGTCGCCAAAACCTTCTCCTGCTATCCAGCAACCCTATGTTGCAGAAACTGGCACCCTTTCCACAGATAATCATGTGTCTGCTAAACCTCATATTGGAGCAAAACCGCTGTCAAAGTCACCTTATGTAATACCCAAGCCTGGACCTTTGTTCCCAAGGTCTTCTGAAGGGCTTGTCAAAATGAGACCAGAAAATTTGTTAAAGTCGCCCGTCTCTCCATCTGGTGGTTACACAGCTGATTCTAATACACAGATTGATGAAATTCGAAGAGAGAAAGCAAAGTTAGAAGGACAGTTAGAAATGTTAAGCATAGAGGCACAGGCTACACTTCAAGAAAGGGCTGAACTTCAGGCACAGGTTGCTTCTCTGAAATTGAAACTGATTGGTCACAAAGGCCAGCACAAGAATGATGCTGAGGCAAGTCTGTTAAAGGCAGATTTGGAGAGTTTGAAGAAGCTTCGCATCTCTTTGGAGAATTCTGTGTCAGACCTTCAAAGACAGATGGAGGAAAAATGTGAAGAAGTGCGTACACTTCAAGAGGAAGTAAACCAGTCTCAGGATGTATCTGACAAACTTGCAATGAGGATGAAAGAGATCAGAGATGACGTTAAGACAAAAGAAGTTACAATACAGGCACTGAAGAATAAAGTTGCTGAACTGTATGTGGATGTGCAGACTTCATTACAGGCTAAAGTTGAAGCAGAAAATGAGTCACGATCTGCGAAGAGTGATCTGCTTTCTCTTCAGAATACAAAAGACTGGTACCAACAACAGCTGGAGATTGCCACGAAGGCAAGATCAGATCTTCAGAAGGAGCTAACTATATTACAAGCTAAAGCTGTGTCACAGACTAGCATCATAGATAGACTGAAAACTGAGAATGGCAAGCTGAGACAGCAGTTCTCTGAGATACAAAATAAAGCTTTAAAGGAGAAAGAGCTTCTGGCCAAACATCTAGAGACAATTGAAAGTGACATGATGGACAGAGAAGCGGCATTTCAGGAAATCCAAAGGGAGAGGTCATTTTTGGAGGATACATTTAACACAAAGATCCAGACTGCTGAAGATGAGAGGAACAGAATCACATTACTAATGCAAATCACAAACGATCTGGAAAACCAGCTCGATAAAGCACATGGTGATTTGAAGAAGAAACAGAATCAGATTGTCCAGTTGGAGAATGAGAATATTGAACTGATGAAGAAATTGAGTCTGTCACAAGAAGTTGTACTAGAGAAGGATAATGTCATAGAAGAGATGAAGCAAAGCATGCTTGACCTGGAAGCAAGACTGAAAGCATTCCAGAATAGTGTGGTTAATAAAGACTCTGAGATCCTGAAATTGAAGGAAGATAAGGCAATGGCAGAAATTGCTCTTAAGTCAGCATTGCAGGAAAAGAATTCTGTTGATAATGTATTAGACAGTCTCAAAGCAGATATGGGTAAAGTTGAGACAAGTTTTAGGTTGATGAGACATGAGTTGACATCCAAATCTGCGGAGATGAGTCAAATAAGGTCAAAAAGCTCCACTGCAGATGAATGTATAGAAAAACTGAAAACAGAGTTGGACAATGAAAGAAGAACATACGAGTTAGCTAAACAGGACTTTGAAAACAAGTCCGAGCAGATTAATGAATTGCAAGAGCAGAAAATGAAACTTGAGGGCGAAGTTTTGGTCTTGCGAGAGAAATTATCAGTCCTGGAAGATTCTCATGATACAGCAATCAACGAGAAGCAGCAGCTAGATGCTGAGCTGACTGCGACTCGAGAAAAACTTGAAGAAGCTCGTCTGAAACTTCATGATGTCACAGAGCGGGAAACTCTTCAGAAATCTGGTGCTGGAGTGATCGAGTCTGAGCACTACAATGCTGTTGTGAAAGAATGTGATGATCTGAAGGAGAAGCTGGTGCAAGTGGAGAGAGATTCGAAGAAAGACTTGATGAGGCATAAGGCAAAGTCTACAAAACTTGGCAAGGATTTGAAAGATGTGAAAGATGAATTGCTAGAGAGACAGAAGAAGTTTGATGAATCTGTTGAGATGCTGAGTGGAAGACTGAGGGAGATGGCAGCAGAGAAAGAGAAGTTGGAGACCGAACTGACCATGGTCCATAGGAAGTATGAGCTTAGCATGTTGGAACAGAAGGATCAAGTGGGTGCAGAGTTACAGGTGGGTGTTGTTTTAAAGCGGTGTGTTTGTGGTTTCGTTAAGAAATCATTGTTGTCTCACTTTACACTTAGAACAAGATGGATGAATTAAGATAAAAAAAATATGTAATTTATATATATATATGTAAACAGTATCAGTAAATTAGAACGATTGGAAATCCTGCTAAAAACATACATCAACGTCACAGCGGATGATGTGGGTGAAATAAAACATTAGTGGTGACATGGTTATCTTGGTTTAAAAATAGCTAACTGCTCAGCATGGCTGAGAATGAAATACATGTTTGGTCATCGCTGTCACTGTTAACTTTTTGACCAAAATTTCTCAGACTCTAGCCGGTGAGCTGCAACAGGTCCAGTTGGAGAAGCAGGCTGTTGAGGCCCAGCTGGTGGAGGTTGAGCATGCTCGTGGCCTTGATCTTCAGCAGTTCCAGCAACAACTGGTTTCCATGGAGACTGAGCTACAGCAGGCACAGGAGGCTCACCATGACAACAGAGTTACCATGGAAACCAACCAGGAACTTAGGCTGGAACTAGAGAAAGAAAAGGGAAGATTGGCAGGTGAGAAACAGTTTTAAGGTCACATGTTGTGCTTAATGATCCTATAAAACTGCGATTTTCATAAGCTTTATATAAAGACTTGTTTACAATGTTTAATATTGTCTACAATATTCATGGTTCATTCTAGAAATGAAATTGGTAGAGACAAAGGGCCCGCAGGTGGTAAAAAAGTGGTGATATTTCCATAAAACAAGGGACAGAATAATAAATTCAAATAAACATCAATTTAAATGAATATATGTCTTAGAAATGTGAGCTTTAGGTCAGTGTTTGTAAAACATTTTCTTACTGTGATGAATGTAGTTGTTGAGTAAGTATAAACCATACTTTCAATCAGTGACAGTCGTGTAATTGCTTGCCAAATGTATTCTAATATTGTAACAAAATTTGCAACATTTTTCCAACTTACTTTTTTTTAAACTGAATTAAACCGCATATTTAACTACACATTAGAAGGGGTGTTTACTTTTAACAGCTATAACTGTTCACTTACTTACTCATTTCTTTTACAAAAATTTGACACCAGCAGAAAGCACAGATCTTTGCGCTTTCTGTACATTTGTTAAGTAAACTTACACAAAGTCATAAGGCAAGAAAGTCTTATGCTTCTTGAGTTTACGCCAAGATGTTTAGTTCACTATATGTGTTGTGTTAACAGAATAAGTGAATTTAAATTCTACAGTTAACTGCATTGTTTTGTAATTGTTTAAAGTCTTTTAAAACATGATTTTAATATTGATCACTTACTGGTTAGGCTGTGTTTTGTAAATAAATTACATTGCCGAAGGAAAAAGTTTCCTAAATTTTTTTGTCTGATTATTACTCTTATAGTTATATATGGATGACGTATTCTATTGACTTTCTTTTTTATTTTTGTATGCCTACAGGGATCATATAGTCTCCTTTGAATGGTTGCAATGCATATGTATAATTTATAATCAACCAATCAGAAACACTATGACATCATGGTTTAATAAGTTTGACAGAGCACTTTGTTGTAGTTGGTTATTTATCATTTGTGGACAGATTCAGCATTTTTTCATCACTATAAAGAGCTTGCCAGTCTTGCAGTTTGCAGGTTACCATTATGTTTTTTTTGCACAGAAATCTACAAGGCACATCCAGAATGAGCCCTGAATATTTACATATAATCTATATACTGACACTTAAATTGATATGTGTTTTAATGTCAATAGTGTGTTTTCAACTAAGTTGTAGAAGTGTATGTTTTGAGAATTCTACTTGCCCCTCTCTACCTATTTTCTGCTGAGTCTTTCTGTTTTGAGAAGATCAGTTATAAAACTTTAATAAGATCTCTAATAACTACCTGCCCAGGTTTGCAACAGAGCAATGCAACCCTCAAGCAACATGTCAGTCAACTGGAAGAGGCTCTGGCCGGGCGAGAGTCTATGCTGGTGGACTCCCAGACTCAGCTTCAGGATCTTGCCCGCGACCATGAGTTAGCATCGCATGACAGCATTCGCAGGATACAGGCTCTGGAGGAGGGGCTTCAGAAGGAGAAGGAGGGGCAACGAGAGTCACGGAAACAGGTAATGGCAACATCATCTTGTCATCATCATTATCATCAGCACTTCAAGCTGATCAAAATTAAACATTCATAGAATTAAAAATGTCTCCTTACTTTTTTGTGTCCTCATTTTAGGCCTGGTTTTTTTTTTTAATAATTTACTTATAATCAAATATAAATGTATGATAAATGGGCATAAATTTAGCCCTCATATTATGTAAGTTTAAGTCCCATTGAGGCAAAAACAGTCACATCAGAAAGTCATCATGCTAAGCTGCTGTCCATTCATTTGTCCTCAAACATTCATGATAGCAAGAATGCCTGGAAAGTGACATGATTTTATTGTGTGTAAACCAGGTTTAAGCACCCCATTGGTTACTGTTAGGTGTTAACTGTAGGTTTTACTCTATGTGTTTAATATATTAATCTCCCTGTTTTTGTCACTTTTACATTAACTTGTTTGTGCCTTTGTCTAGCAGTAGTTCAGATTTAAATATATGTGGTAGGACCTTTTCCTAGTTCCCTTGTATACCAAACCAAATATGTTATACACAATTATGAACTCATCCCAGATTGGGCTGAAGATCACTGAGAACAAGAAGCTCAGACGACAGAATGATGGACTGAAACAGGATGCTGAGTTGATAAAGCAAGAACTAGAGTCTCGAACACAGGAGTTGTCGGTACTGCGGGGAGAGCTTGAATCCCAGCGGGAGCGACTAGCCAGCCAACAAGGAGAGATGTCAGCTGTGGAAGGCCAAAATAAGTCTTTACAGAGGGAGGTGGAGAGGGTGCAACAACAGCTGAGAGATAGTCAAGGCCGGGAGCCTGTCCTACAGGAACAGCTCAAGGTGAGGTACTGATAGGCAGTTGGTTCCCAACTGTAGAAGTAGGAAGGTTTTCCCACTTTTACTTTTTTTTTCAAAAATGAATTTAGTTAATTGTAAACATTGCATTTAAGTCAGTCTTTTAACATATTGACTTAATAAATTCTAGCCCAACAATCTGCAGCTTTCTTTGAACCGCATAAATGTTTCCCTCAGAGTAACTTCCCTTTAAATTGTCAGATGTTTCACTTGATGTTGTGCTGGGTTTTTTTGCAGTCCATTCTTTTTTTTAGCCTGATTTTCAATTGAATTGTTTCTAACTACCTGTACCCTGTTTAATTGTTTAGTCTTTCCTGAGTCAAACAGATAAAAGGTTAAGATATACAAAATCATTACCGGACCTGGTAGCGCAATCGGTAGAGCGTCGGCACCAGGTACGGGAGGCCCCGGGTTCGATCCCGGGCTGCGACATACACAGTCGTTAAAAATGGTAGTTGTATAGCTCCCTTGCTAATGCTCAAGCAAATATAAGGGTAGTTCCATGACTGGTTGGCCCGGTGTCAGGATAATGTGACTGGGTGTGGTATCATTCCAGGTGTTCACATGTTATACACAGTGAAGGCAGCACTATATCTGCTTCAAGTGAACACTGTCTCCAGATAACTGAAATACTGTTAGTGGGACGATAAACCCAATAAACAAACAAACAAAATCTTTAAAGTTTACTGTTCAGCATCTGAACTTTATATAAAAGAAAGCAGACATACAGTAAACTCAGTACATGCTTCTGTTTGTAGTAGTCTTAACTTAAACCGTTCCAGGAGTAATCATTAAAAACAAAGAAACACCTGAACTATGAATAGTCAAAGCATAAATACAACAGCATCAAGCATGGATATACCTTGTATTCTATATTTAATTGCCCACAAGTAGTGGATATTAGAGTCACATTGTCCTTTAGTCAGTTCTAAAATTTGGTTAATTATTGTTGGGTGGCAGGATAGTTGGGTTATAAGTCACTCTCAGTAATATCTCTAGTTATAACATATTTGTCCATTACAGAGCCTTGAGTGGCAGTTACAACTCAAGTGTACTGAGTTAGCGACAGCCCAGGAGCAAATGAAGGTGGTAGAGGGGAGACAACTGGCCGAGATAAACACCATCAACCATCTGGTGCAGGTTAGAGTCACCTCTCCTGGTGTAATATTTAACTTATTGTAGCTTTTTTTTGTTAACATGAATTTAATGCAATTTATTTTCAAACTATTTGATTAAGCAGTTGTATATTGTGTTTTAGTTTATAATTGATGGCTTCCATGCATTTTTTCTGGGAAGACGGTCAGATGTTACTTAATTAAGCATAACATTTTATGCATCTGTGTGATAATTCAATAAGATTATAGTAATGTTTGTCTCATTGTAGGATAATTTATTTACTTAAATATAATGTCCTCATGCATGGTTTATTACAGTTGTTAAATGCCACTTGAACGAGTGTCGTACATTTTGTGTTTTCTTGTAGGAGAAGACTCAAGAGATCGAGCACTTGAAGGCAGACCTAGCCCTGTATAAGGAGGAAAAGCACAGACAGCAAGCCAAGCTGGCTGAGCTACGCAGTGCTCTCAAGTCTTCTATACAGTATCACAAGGTATACATATGTCAATACTGTGTGATTTAGCTAAGTTGTTTTAGGAAATCAATTGAATGTCTTGGTGCAGGAGGCCGTAGTTTGTATCCTAAGTTTTGTTCAAGGTACTGTATAACTTCATATTGATGGACTTTAATTATTGTGATCATATCCAGATACAGAAAGTTGTCTCTGGATCTCTTTCTGTGAGAAAAACATTTTTATTTATATTGTTATATGCTAATTTTACAAATGCTACCAATATAGTTTCCTTGATTATGCTAAGTTTAGAAGGTTAGGATAATGTAGCTGTGTGAATTAAGCCAAATGGTCACCACATAAAAACAAAGCTATGAAATTACTCCATTTTATTCAATCTCAGTTTCACCTAGTCTTTGTTTAAATAAAAGGATTGTTTGTATGTATATATGTAAGACATTTTTGTATAGTTGTATTTAAGCCTATTGAGTACTAAACTTGCAAACAGGTGAAGCGTAAATGTAGTTGGAGAAGTCAATATAAATCAGTGTTAAATGGTTTATTTCCCATGCATTGTCTCTTTCTGTTATTGAAGTGCCATAGTTAGTAATTTGAATTATCATTTATAATTTGCTGTGTTTCAGATGACACAGAAGTTGGTGCATCTCCAAAAGGTGGGTGGAACTGGGGATGCTGGTCAGTTGGAGTTGCCTCCCTTACCCTTTGACCTTGATGACATGGATAAGCTTCTGCAAGATACAACCTTTAGGGCCCTGGAGAGCAAGTGAGTGGAGCATTTGTTTTTATTTTTGCTTATTTAACGTGTTTGCCTTCCTATTCACTAGTTAGCTTATTTACTGCTCCTAAACTTATCAAACATGTATTCTAGTATTATTTCTAAACAGCAAACAATTTAAAACTGATATAGAGAAGGAATGACAAGGTGCCTGCCAGTGGTATTATGGCTTCAATGTGGGAAGATCATCCAGTTGGCAAGGGATGTGACGGTGGTTCTACCCAGATATTAATCTGGGGGTCTTACTCCACCAATAAAGACGGTCATTGCTGTTATGGTCATATCTGTGTGGCTGTTATGTATTGAAAAAAAAAGCAAAATCTTTTAAAAAAAAAAAAAGCAAAAACTTTTATAAAAAAAGTCTTCCTTGTGTTCTTTTAGGCCACTGGACAATCTTCAGAACTGCCTACTGAACCTGCGATCTGAGATCTCTGGGCTCCAGGCCCAGATGGACATCAACACAACCACAATAGAAACATCAGTCAACAACTGGAGGTATCATCTAGCCCTTTCATGTATCTCTCATGTTTTCCATTTAGTGTGAAATCAATTTCAGATTCTCTTTGATAAATGTAAATGTTGTAATTTATAGTTTGTAATTGATTTTATATTTTAGAGTAAATTATTCATTATAGAAAAGTTGTATTCTCAGAAGGGCAATTCTGAATGCAGAGCTGCAAAATAACTTTGACCTAAGGAGGGAAATCAACTCCTGAGTATAAATCTATCTGTTTAAAGTCAGGTGGGAAACAAATTTGTTCAACTTATATTATTTCCTCTCAACTGCCTTTTTCAATGTGTGGATTCGAGTCTTTCCAGCCTGTTCTAACCAGACATATGTCGGGGTTTTATTCCATGAGGAATGGCTGGGTGTCACCAATATGATCATCATTGTGTTAACAATAAACAAAAACAAAGAACATTTTAATTATCTCCAATAGTAACAAATTACATCTTTTAGATTTCGGTATATTCATCGTAAAAACCTTTGTTGCTATTAGTCTAAATTTGAATGTGACAGTTACATACAGTTAATATTCACAATGAAAAGTTCTAGTTTCCCCCAAAAAATAAATTGTTTATTAACATAAGAAGGTTTTACTGACATTTTTTCCAGTTTCTAAAGAAGTCTGTGTTTATGAATTGATGTATCACACTTCTTTATCCTTCATACTGTATGATGATATCAACACATATGTCAATGCTTGACAACAACTAGTTCTTTTTTTTACATTTATAAATTATTTTTCATCGTTCCAGCACAATTGAGGAGCAGGTAGCGGAATTAAGACACGTCGTTCAAACCATCAGCAACACAACCATGTCAACAGCGACAACCAACTCTCTTGCTGCTGCTGCTGTTGATATGGCAGAGAAGACACGCGTGTTTGATATTTAGAATATTATCAGATCAGGATATGTCATATTTGTGTTCCATATTAAGTATAAAGATGCTAATTCTGATTTTAAATGCTGATAAAAGTTCACATGTGTGTGATTAAAGTTCACATGTGAGTTTGGTTGTAAGTATGATAACAATTATTATGAAATGTAAACTTTTAAAAAAGTTTGCTACTTAGGTTGATGAATTGGTGAAGAGAGCTCATTTAATAATTTGATTTTTAGTGTAAGTCACTTTATTCTGACTTTGTTCTAGGATGGTGTCACAAATACAAGTTCCTGTAATATGCCAAATCGGTCAGTCATAGGTGTGGAAAGCTTAGGTGGAGGAGGAGCTTAGAAAAGACATCTCAGCAGACCGGCCGCAATAGCTCAATTGGAAGAGCATCGGCTTGCGGATCGGGAGGTTGCGGGTTCAAATGCTGGATGGGTCAAACCAATGACTTTAAAGTTGGTAGTAGTGGCTTTCCTCCTAACGCTCGGGGCTAAGGAGACAGCATTACGCTTGACTCGTCGGTGTCCGTATAATGAACCGGCCGGGTTCTGTCCCTGGGCACCTCATAAGTGCCCCTGTGCTATAATAATAGAAATGTTTCTGCATAGTATCGGCAAAAATGCCAGCAAATCCCATCCCGACATCTCAGCAGGAGATCGGGCCCAGGACCAGGCTAGATAGAAGAGGCCATTTGCAGTTATTAAGGGGAAAATTCTGTAAGACAGAAAGAACATGAACCAACATTAATTTGGTCCTGACCATCGTGCAGCTTTGTATTGTCTGTGCTATATATTGGCTATCGGCTACTAGTTGGCACATTTTATATATCAAATGTTCATTGGAAGAAATAAGGAAATTTAACGAAATCTTTATTAGGTTTTTGTCATCCTTATCAAATTAAGTCTTCACCCCAGCTGGCACTCAAACCCACACTAATGACTATGAAATTGAATGGGTAATAAATCTGGATTAGGTGTTTTATATTAATATAAATAAAGATTAATGCATTCAGTGATAAACTGATGTGGCTGTAGAGGTTTTTTTTGTCATTTTATTGTCGTAAATCATGATTTATGTATTTAATACTTATAATCTTGAAACTGATGTGCATGTCTTTTTTTTTAATTGAAATGTATATTTTTTATTGGAAATCTGATGTAAATCTATTTTTAACTAATTTGTATGGTGACATTGTTTCTGATAACTTGATATTATCATTTATTAACAGCCTCTTTAAAGAACCTTTTATGTTTTTCATATTTTTCAGTTAAGTTTGACCAATCTTTATTCTGTAAATGTGTTATTAACCTTACTGATATTCATTAACCACACTGAAAAGGTTCTTATGCAAGACATATTGTCATTTTTTAGTTATAAAGTTGTGATTGGATTGCGTAATTCATTTTTAATTTTTATGGATACAAATTCTTGTGCGCTTATTATCTGGGGATATCATTTGCCAAGTTGTAAATTTTTTAAAAGAATTTTGTTATAAGTGGAAAGACCTTGTATAAGGCAAAACTTTTGTGTGCTTTTGTTGTTGTTATTTTTCATGTCAATGGGAACATGCCAGTCTGACTAACTTACACGATCTGCTATGCTAGGATCTGATACCAACACATTAGGGATTATCTTCTGGTGATCTTTCATTCAATTTACCGAACCGGCCTCAATATCTCAGTTGGTAGAGTGTAGGCTTACGGATCTGGAGGTTGCAGGTTCAAACCCTGGCCGGGTCAAACCAAAGACTAAAGTTGGTAGTAGTGGCTTCCCTCCTAACGCTTGGGGCTAAGGGGACAGCATTACGCCTTACTCGTCGGTGTCAGTATAATGGACCAGCCGGTTTCAGTCCCTGGGCACCTCATAAGTGCCCCTGTGCTGTAATGATAGGAATGTCTCTACACAGTATCTGCAAAAATGCCGGCAAATCCGATCCCTCAGTTTATCTGCTCACAAATTGCTTACTCGATTCTAAAAGTCCTTGCTAAACACTGGAAACCCAGTGGCAATCATCATATGTAGTAACTATCATACGTCACAGAGTTGTCAAAATGGCCGATACACCTGTAAAAACACACCGGTGTTTTGATCACAGTTTTATTTGTGGATTTGCATTCCAGAGCATAGAAGACCACAACAGTGGAATGAAACAGGGTTTCTGATTGGCCAGTCTGTAGTATCGCAGCACATAATATATAAATAGCATCTTGGAAATCTGAGTAGTTTATAAATGGTGGGCTTCAGATTGACCTGAAGGGACAATTGTGTGCTTTAGTCAGATTGGGAACATACAATGCAACTAGCTATTTTAAAAACAATACGTTCATGCATAATTGAATGTACATCAGTCTGTTAACACTATTTGTGAACTGAATCCTATTATAATATAAAGTTGGATGGAGGTTTTGAACTTGAGGATTTTGCTCAGTATCAAAACGGCAACAAAAAAAAGATCTGATGGCTGGTTACAGGACAGTGTTACTTGTAAATTTGAAAATGTGCACAATTGATTACATTTGAGTTTTCAGTTTAAGTTCTTTTATATAATTACCATGTTATATTGCTGTATGTATGCAAGGTGGGATTCTAATGGTTATTTGTTTACTTGTATTTATATTTTCTTTTTTTTACTATTTTTTTGTTTGCTTTTACATTTATTGTTTGTTTGTTATCTATATTTTTGTTATCTACGTTAGTCATATTTATTTTTAGGGCTCATAAGTTTTAGTTTTACATTTTAACTTTTGTCATGAATCTGTAGATATGATTTCTATGATACTAGAATGATAATGATTTCAATTGAACAACAACCCATTGGACTTCTGATTAATATTATCTTTAGATATCCACATTAAGATCTCTATATTGCACCAAATGACATCGATTTTTTGTATTTGATTGTACACAAGTTTTCAATCCCAGTTTTTTAAGCAAATGTATATTTTATTTTATTTATTTTTAGTAAATGAGTAATTTAAATGTACATAAAAATGTGTGCAATACACATTTCTAGACACAATTACCTTCCTTTATCTGGACACTCTGATTAACATAAAAACACCTTCCAACATTATTTACCCTTAGCTTGCTACATTGTGTTCATAAAACCCAGGCTAAATTCTCTGTTATTTTTCTGCTATAATATTATTTATGTTACATGTCAGAGTTGATATACTAATAAACAGACTAAGCAGCAAACAGTGTAGATCCTGATCAGACAGTTTCCATTAGGAAGCTGCCAGATCAGGATCTACTCTATTTGCCAAGGCCTTATAAATACACATGTAACGGGCTAAGAGGTACCGTACTTTCTCACTTATGGGGATTTTTCCTTTAAATTTCATGTTCAAAGTGTGGGGCTCGTCTTATAGGCGGGGTCTAGCGACCTGGCAAAGAGGTAAGTTAGACTATACAATGATACAATATAAAATAATAATATACAATGGTCCAATTGACAGATTTTAGTGTGTATTTTAACAATTTTGCCTTGTCATTAGTTAGGACATTTATGTTAGCTAACTGTACTTATGATTTACTTTCAAAATTCAAATGTGTGCAATTTTTTTTATATTCATTAAGTGTTCCTTCACTAGACTAATTATTCATAAATTAACTATTAAGTCCCTTTTTGCATTGTCAACTTTTAACTTTGTGTAATGTTAAAGTGTTCCTATTAATATTTTAGAATCATATTATACATGGATTTAAGTTTGACCAACTTGCTTGTGTACCAAATTTTAACAATTTCATAATCTTGCCTTATACTTTGGCCAAGTCTAACCAAACATGGTAGATCCAGATCAGCCAGCTCCCACATGGAGGTGTTGAATCAGACTCGGCATTACCCTTGTGTTGCCAGGTGTTATGCAATACGTGAAAATAAATCAACCTGTTCACAGTTGGTCAAATCAGTTTTATTAATTATTTAATAAAGAAATAATAACACAAAAGAAAATATTGTTGAACCATAATGAATTATGTACTCATATATCTCCTCTGATCATATTATTATTTATGCTGTCTTTTAAAAGGACTGTTTTGTCATTCAGGAGAATCAAAATCATTGCAACAGTTTTAACTATTTTTAGCTATTTAAAGCTATACAAACTTGAATAAATCCTAACTCAAATACTTCATGTAAATACGTCTGTTACACACACTACATCCTTTAGCTATACTGTAAAGCAATAATTCAAAGATATGGTTCTATGCATCATATCATAGGCTAAACTGTGACTAAGTCTCTTTTACATTGGCATGTGATTATTGTAGAGTTAGTTAATAAAGAATAACAGGGGTTTAATTCAAATATCGTGTAAAAGCTAAATCCTATACAGTCCCTATTATATACCTGGTCATGAACAAACATCAATGTGCTAATAATTCTAAGTCAATTCTGTAATTCTTGCCTTGTTGTGGATAGAATGGAATTGGTTTTGTGTGTAAAAAATCTTATGTGGAGATCTCTCTACCAGTGGTAAATATATTTCCTACTTTTAAAACTGATATTTATTTTTGTTTAGTTTTTGCTTGTTTGAATAAATATATAAAAAAATCTTTTTATTTTATGTAATTTGTATACTTTCGTTGGCAAATAAAATATTTATCATGGCGACATCAAATTTAAAAAAACTGGTGCCAAATTCAGATTGTTACATATAACTGATATTATTATATTTGAGTATTGTGATTGTATTTTTTTTGTAGCATGCATGTGATTAAACAAGACATGGGACATTCATGATGTGAAGCTTATCCATTCTTAATCATTCTTCTGGAAGCAAGCGATATAACAGTGTTGATCCCGATTACTTAACTCACAATCAGAGTTGGCTGATCTGGAGCTACAATGTTTGTCTAAATGTTTTAATTTTCCCATCCTTTCTGTTGCATTTATGTGGCATTTCTGTATTACTGTAAATACAGTGAAATTGTATCTGGCGGCCCCGGGTGATCCCCGCGGCTCGATCCCGGGTCTTGACATACCAAAGTCGTAAAAAAATGGTAATGGTACAGCTCCCTTGCTAACGCTTAAGCAAATATAAGGGAAGTTCCATGCCATGGTTGGCCCTGTGTCAGGATAATGTGACAGGGTGTGGTTTCATGCCAGGTGTTCATGGCTTGCTATACACAAGGAATGCAGCACTGTATCTGCTTCAAGTGGACACTGCCTCCTGATAACTGAAGTACTGTTGGTGGGACAATAAACCCAACTAACATTGAATAATATATTTTTTGATTTATTTAATATTTGACCAGCATGTATCATACTTCTTGTCGACAAGTGTCAGTTTGATTGTTTAAATGTTCCTACATTGTTAAGAAATATGATTAACTGAAACAATTGTCCTTAAAATAGTTATATTCAGACCATCAGTTTCTTTTGTGCTTATTTGCACACCTAAATACAGAGAAATCCATTCAAATTGCGGGGAAGGCGGTTCAATGTATCTTACACAAATATCAGTATTTTTGTATTGTTTAAATGTATGCCATTGATGATCTGTCATTTTTTTCTGTAATATTTATTAATTATTAGCACACATCTACTCAGACACAAGGGCAATTTTATTTTAGTCCGTTTTAAAATTTTGAAATTGCTGAACTTTGTCAACTGTGGCTTATAAGATTGTTATCTTTTATACACGCATTGTCAGACATGTTTATATACTTTTGCTGACAAAAATTATATTTCATGATTTAAATCACCCAACAGAGAATGTACCTGGCATGAAACTATTCTAGCATTATAGATTTTATGCCGGGAATATAATCTCTTTATTGATGTTGGTGTTAAAGTTACTTCTATGTTTACTGTACTTGTTAATGATATCCATGACCTTTGTACCTTATAATCTATGCATCTGATTAATGACTGGGATTTTCAGCGCAATTACAACCTTTTTGTCTTGTTTACATTTTGTCACAACTGGCAATCACAGCTCCAGGTAAGGGAAGTAAATCTTGATGTTGCTCTATAAATAAATCAATTCTCAACCCAACCCTTTACTATAGCTTGGGAAATACTGCAAGCTGTTGCTTCAGATATATCCCATAATTCTCAGCCAAACCCTATATTGTGGGTACACATTAGAATTGTCAAAATTAGAAGATTCTACTAAGGGTTTGGAAGAGACATGAACGAGTAAGCTAGGGAAATACTTCAAGTTGATGCTTTGAATATATCCCATAATTCACAGCCAAACCCTATATTGTTGGTACACATTAGAATTGTCAAAATTTGAAGATTCTTCTGAACACCAGCTTTTGGGGGAGAAAAAAAGAAGCTAGCTTGGGAATTACTTTCCTGATTCTGGAGCTCTGTGCAATGGTCATCTTATATTCACCTCAGAACTGTCTCAAAGTCTATGTTTCTCTATAGTCATGATACTGTTAATGATGTTTGTTCATGGCAATGTTAATGATGAGTTGTTATTGGTTGTACAGGTGGAAATTAAGTGGATTAAAAGTAAAAAGGAAGAAATTGAGTTGATGTGTTTGTCTTAAAAGTACATAACAACCATGGTTGTAAGTGCATTATGTTAAGATTTGCTTTAAAAGATTGAAGTGTTTAAAGACACATTCTGAGAATATTTTCGAATGTAAAACATACCTATTATTTAATGGTCAACATAAACCCTTCTTTTTAGACAAAGATATAACAGACAATTACAACTCAGTTGCATCAATGTTTTAAATGAACAAAAGAAAATATTTATATTAAGAACAGCAACACATTTTCTTTGGCTTAATGATGGCCCTTAATCGCTCACCTGAGGACACAGGCTTTTAGTAGGCTTAAATCTGGCATCAAGTAATTAAGACTCATTTACTTAAGAAATCTTTGGTGAAGATTGGACTATTAGCATGGCCACTGGGCTGATATTTTCTATCTAGATAATTTTACTTAGTGACCTACTGAGTCAATGTGACCACGTTCATAACATATCAAAGATTCCATACAGGCAAACATTCTGACCAATTTGCTGGAGATTGGGCCATAATTGTGACCTGTAAGTCTTCTAAAATTTGACCTAGTGACCTAGTTTTGGACCCCACATAACACAGTTAAAAACATACCCAAGATTTCTGGCAGGCAAACATTCTGGTCATGTTTAGTGAGGATTGGGACATAAATGTGGCCTTTAGTGTGTTCACAAGATTTGACTAAGGACCTACTTTTTACCCCGTGTGACCCAGTTACAAACTCATCCAAGTATTAAGCAGGCAAACACTGGCCAAGTTAAGTGAAGATCGAGCCATTAATGTGGTCTCTAGCGTGTTCAAGGTTTTTCGAAGATTTGACCTGGTGACCTACTTTTTGACACATGACCCAGTTATGAACTCATCTATGATTTTGTGCAGGCAAATATTCTGACCAAGTTTGATGAAGACTGGCTAAAAACTGTAGACTAGCATGTTCACAAGAAAAAATAGTTGATGCCGCACAACAAACCAAGTGTTATCAGAAAAGCTCAAAAGATTTGACCTACTGACCTACTTTTTGACACCACTCATCTAAGATTTTGTGCAGGCAAACATTCTGGCCATGTTTTGTGAAGATTTGGCCATAAGTGTGGTCTCTTGCATGTTCACAAGGTTTTTCTAAAATCTGACCTAATATCCTAGTTTTTGATCCCTCGTGACCCAATTATGAACACATCCAAGATTTCTTACAGACAAATATTCTGACCAAGATTGATGAAGATTGGATAAAAACTGTAGCCTCTGGCATGTTCAGAAGCCAATTGTTGACGCTGCACAACAGACCAAGGGGTATCAGAAAAGCTTACATTAAGCACGTTGTCCATAAATTTGAGAGAAAAGAACAGTAGAAAACAACAGAAGAGTAAAATTTATTGATATGATATCTGTAGCAAATAAGAATGAACAATGCAAACTTGCATTTCTTTTGTCTTTGAATGTCTCAGCCTGCATCCTCCTAAAAAAGAAAGTAAAAAGGAGCATTGATTAACATACTGCAACACCACAGGAATACTGCAGGGACTACATATAATATAAAAGAAGATGGAGTTGTTGGCATCAACATACCTCAGTTCATCAATGCACAGGTGTAAATCCAAGGATTTAAAACTGAGGACTACTTTCAGCTGACATGCATTGTGAACATGAGTATTAGTCAAAGGTTATAATAATGAAAATATTCATTTCGGAACAACTTATTTATAAAAGTGAAAAAAAAACTAACATGCATAGACAGATACATGTATTGAATGATATTTAAAAGTTTGTATTGCATTTGAGCATAAGTATTAATACAGTTTAGCAAGCATCAGTATTATTAGAAATCTTATTAGGCTGCAAAGACCAGTAATGCATATCAACTCAATTATTATATTCTGAAGTGTAGTATTCCAATGTTGTTGTTTTTTTAAAAAAAACGTAACACATCATATATGTGGCTCTTTTTCAGATACCTGGAAAAAATAACAGCCATTACATTTTTGTGCTTAGTTTCAAATCTGTTTGCATAAATTGTACTATTAAGATATTTTCATGTCATATTAACTGCAAAGATATTATTTAAAAAAGTACATTGCTTTGTGTTGTCATGAATTGGTCATCAGTACTTTTTTGTCAAAAATGTCAAAACTTTTAAGTTTGACATTTTTAACAAAAAATAAATATTTAGTCAAAGAACACACGGTAATATAAAAACATTTTAATTATAATTTATATTTTTTCTATTAAATATATAAAATAAATACAACCAAATCATTGAGTTTATGCAACCAGATTTGAAACTTAGCAAAAAAAAAGTGATGGTCATTATTTTTTCCATTTATCTGAAAAAGAGTCACATAGACATTGGGTATATCTGCTAGTACTGTCCAATACATTTATTCAATTGTGATGTACAGCACAGATCAGTTTGTTCAAGACAAAATCTTACAGTATCTTCCTTGTTTATGAAGAAATATGTGTCCAGAAGTTGATTGGCTTTGGTTGCTATAGACTGGTTGCTATGGTATTCAAGTCCCTCCAGTCTGGCCACGCCCCCGCACTGTTCAAACACATGGCTGCCCTGAAAAATGATAGAACAGTGCTAGTGCTTAATGGTATCAAATTATTATGCATCATCCAAAGTAAATATAAGCAAATTTAAATGCAATTTACTGACTTACATCCAAAACATTTGTCAAAAAATGTTTATCAAGTCCAATGTATAGTTACAAATTTGTTTTGTTTTAGAAATACATCAGAGCAACCAATTATGGTCATTATAGTGATGTCCGGCTGTTTTAGTGAAGGAAAACACCAGACCATGGTCTAGGTAAAGGCACAGGCACTCCACAAAGCTGGGAAGACCTTCATCCTGATCAGAACAGGCTAGTCTGTCAGAGGAGTTACAAGTCTGTGACTCTACCACTAGACACAGTAACAGAAGTACAAAGTAAAGTTTATCAAGCTCTTAGTTAAAAATGCCCCAATTCCATGATCAATTTCCATCCTGAATTCAAGTTACCAAATCTGAAGTAAAAAATAAAAAGCTTTCTTAACCAAGCCTAAATCCACAGTAAAGTTAGCTCAGTACAACATAAAATAAACAAAATCCAAAGTCAATTTTACTATGACTAAAGGAAATTTTTGAAGTTTGCTAAGTATTAAGGTTCAAGTTCATCAAGTGTTTAACCGGACTGTCACTGTTAACTGCCACTGTCAGATGTTTCACAGGTTCCTATATAGCAGAATATCAGCATTGGTGTCCGGCAACATTACACTTGATGCCTCTGGCATCATGCTCAATGTAAGCAAACTAAAGAAAACACTAGAAAAAGTTGGGCGTAGATGTTATAGTCATTTAATGCCTGATTAGTAACTTACAGCCTCTGTGAGACGTAGCACCTGTTCACATAATGCAAGACTAAGATCGAGGATGTCGACATCATGTGACTTGAGTATGGGAACGACCGCCTGAAGCACTTTGTGTTGGAGCAGACGGTCACAAGCTTCGGGTCCATGGAAGGCCAGGTTGTTGAGTACATATAGAGCCTGTCAGAAGAAATCATTTATATTCAACACGCTATAAACAAGTTCACCATACTCAAAAAAAAATATTATAAAAATTATACTTAAGCCAAAACCAAGATCCAGAAATTAAATAGTAAAAAACATTAAACAAAGTGCTACCATAAATGTAATCAGATATAAAAACCATTTTAGAATAGAAAAGTGTATTGTTAAGGACATATAATGTCAGAGTGAATAGTTTATAAAAAATTAGGATTATTTTTTATGCCCTTCAAAACAAAAAGAATTAAATTTCATTTAGCTCTTTTTTTTATCCAGCTTTCAATAGAAAAAAAAAAAATGAAAAACTCATAGCCTGTTCAGCGTTATTAGAGAGTGTTTGGTAAATGAGGGTTTAGCACAAACAATACCTCTTGTTTGATGTCAAAGCCAGCTGAAAGTTTTTCTGTGATCTTCTCTAAGAGGGGGCTATATGCTATAGATGTGGCAATGTTGGGGTCCCCTGTAGTATACAAATACTCATATCCATGATGTAAAAAGATGTAAAAGACTTCCTTCATTTCTGATTTTGCAATTTCAGTTCTGAATGTATGACTATTTGTGACAGCGGACATGGTTTACAAGTAAATCTAGCATTCGAAAGTCTAACCGAGGGGATTTTATATTGCTGGTACTTAAATTCGTGGATTGTCTTGCCCACGAATTCAACAAAATTAAATGCCCCACGAAATTAAATGCTTCACAGTATATGTTGCTTATGATAGATTTATCACCATAACTATATATGATGATTGTATAACATATCACTATAACTATATATATTGATTGTATAACCTATCACTATAACTATATATATTGATTGTATAACATATCACTATAACTATATATGATGATTGTATAACATATCACTATCACTACATATATTGATTGTATAAAATATCACTTCAGCTATATATGATGATTGTATAACATATCACTATAACTATATATATTGATTGTATAACATATCGCAATAGCTATATATATGTGATTGTAAAACATATTGCTATAACTATATATATTGATTGTATAACATATCGCAATAGCTATATATATATATATTATTGTATAACATATCACTATAACTATATATGATGATTGTATAACATATCACTATAACTATATTTGATGTTTTGGTAGTTGTTCAAATGATTTTTTATAATTGGGAATTGAAATAACAATTGTGTATGATATATAAGGTGAAAATGGGCTCAGCATTGTCCGGAAAAAATATTGGATATTTCGTAAGGAATGTTGAATTGAAGTGAACGTTTAAATACATCTTTTACACATAAGTTTTTAAGTTTCTAAAACATGAAACGATAATTCCACACCTCACCTGCTATATTAGAGAACACCCACAGTGTTTCCTTGATGATGTGTCGAATGTCTGACTCGAGACACTGTCCCAGCATGTGCAGCAGACGAGGATTCTCCATCGCCATCTGGATGTACTCATCTGGTCCACTGCAGATGTTACCAAGGCAACGGAGGAGGGGTGTCATTGTCTGTAATGAAAGGCTCAGTATTTGTTTTCAGTTCATAGGGAACTTGACCCCTTAAAATGTAAAAAATGGCATTATCCATATGCAAAAGCAAGGCAATTATTTTCTACCTTCAGTATCTTGAGATAACATTCTACCTATTGCTGTCTCATGGCCAGTGGTATTGAAGTGAAAATGATAACAACTGAACCAATGTTGTTACTTTTCAGGTACATGTACAAGTATGACATCTTATTTTGTCTCTATAAAGAATCTTTCTTATTTTCTTCACTTAATATACTGAGAAATTTCCTTAGATTTTGCAAATTCCCTGGAATGAAAGGAAATGTCTTAGATTAAACAGATTTATAAATGAGACTTAAGAAATATTCTTATATTTAAGGCAAGGTTTAATATATGAAACTAAGGTAAATTTTAATTTAAAGTGAGAAATAAAATAACTAAGATTCTTTCTTGATACGAGCTCAGTGCAATATGTAAACTGCATCTCACCTGAGCATCATGTTTTTCCTCCCCTGCAAGTCGTATTAGAATGGAGACGACTGACCCCAGTATCCCTGCCTCAATCAAGGATGGTACGTGCTCCCCACTGCAGCAAACAGAAGAATCATGGCTTAGGATTAGAAGGAAATATTAATTAACAAAATATAAAAAGTCTGCTACATCATTGTAATAGTAATTTAGTGTTGTAACTAGTTATCCATAAAACAAAATAGAAATGTTGAAATCAATACTGGAAACAAAAATATTAGCAACAACAATAATGAGATGGAGAAGATGATGTTGATGATGTTGATGATGATGATGATGATGATAATGATGGTGGGGGTAATGATGGTGGTGCTGTTGATGGTGATGATGGTTATGATATGGTAATGTTGGTAATGATGATGATGGTGATGATGATGGTAATGTTGATAATGATGGTGATGGTGATGATGATGGTAATGTTAATAATGATGATGATGATGGTGATGATAATGGTAATGTTAATAATGATGATGATGATGGTAATGATGGTAATAATGATGATAGTAATGTTGATAATGATGATGGATATAATGGCGATACTCATCATGGAGATGATGATGATGATGATGGTGGCTGGTAGTGATGATGGTGGTGCTGTTGATGATGATGATGGTAAAAATGATGATGGTAATGTTAATAATGATGATGATGATTATGGTCACGATGATGATCTTGATGATGATGATGATGATGGTGGTAATGATGTTGAAGATGATAAAGACTCACTGACCTGGTCGTGAGATAAGTAAGTATCCATGCCACCTCTGTAAGACAGGACCGGTTCTCTGGTTTCAGGTTCAGGTACTTTGGTAGCTGGGCCACAACCCCAGCTGACACCAGCTCTCTAGAAAGGTAAGAAATAAAAACTATTATACCAGGGATTATATTTTTAAATCTTTGATTCAAAAAAAGTGATGAGGGGCCGTAAGTTGATGGCAATAACTACAAGGCCAGTGGTACCACACTTGTAATAAATTGACGGATAAGGATACAGGTCTAATGCTGTATCCAATCTGGTTAACTATCCGAATGAAGCTCTGTTATATGTTCCAGCTTTATTCATGTCCTACTCAAACATAGTAATATTCATTCCACTAACTTGCACAAGATGTTTTGTAAGTTTTAAATAGGATAGGCAAGGACTAACAAGCTAATTTGAAAACTTTGTCATAAGTTTACATTTCATTACATGAATTCTTTGAATATCTAACTCAACCAACTCCATGTGTACCTGGTTATATCAGGGGAATCTCTGGCCATGTTGGACACAGCAAATGCAGAGGACTGCACAACAGCCTGGACTGGGGACTGCAAGATCAGAAATAAAGTAATTTGAAATTACAACATAATGGGCGTTCGGTAAGTTAAATTAAAATCTATGTTTTATTTTATGTTACACAGCAATAAGAGATTGTTTTAACACAGGAATCGACAATAGTCTTGCATTCACCTCGCTGAATTCATTAAAACAATAAAGACAAAAAACAACTATTACCTCTAATAACTTGACGATAGGGTGCAACAATGCCCTGCACCCTCAAATACTCCCGACATTCAGGCCCATCTCCGGCAATGTTCCCCACAGCCCAGGCACACTGGTCCTGGATGAGCAAAATAAACACAGCTTTAAACATTTATTTTACTATATAAGCTTCAACTGTACAAACAACAATCTTTTTTTTACTGTTTTCATAATGTTATAATACCAGTACTTACAACCAGGAGTAAGAATTTGAGTAAAATACTCATGATGCAGTTTCACTTTTAGTTTGCTCACAGAGCCTCTATAGCTCAGATGGTTGACTAGTATCGGGAGAGGTCTGTGATTCAATGTGTCTGTGAATGGCTCCCTTCTATCAGCTTCTGTTTCATTTGGTGCCATGGCATACTTCAGTAGCCCGTTTGTGATTGTGATATGCAATGGTGCCAGAGAATAGAACTTGGGAAGAGATCCAAGGAGATTCCTCTGCTCCTGTAATACTTATAACTCACTACATGTACGGGTTCAAGTCTCAGCAGAAGCATAAACTCACTGATAAAAGTCTAGTAAAGTCTAAGTAAAAACAATCTTACCTGTAAATGAGAGTTGCTAGAGCTGAGGTACGTGATGAGATAAGGTGCTGCTGACTTTGCAACTGTCATGGCATGTTCGGGAAGTCCAGCAGAGATGTTCGTCAGACACCATGCTGCTTCCTGCTGCAGCTCCACATCACTTCCAGGTCAATAGGCCCACAATGCACTGCATTGCATTATCCAGCCTATCAATAAAAAGAAAATATTGCTGCCATTTTTTTTTTCAAGGATAACACACAAAAAACAGCAATTAAGTTTCTATCAATGATCAGAGTGGCAATTATGTATACTTTGCTAATGCGTAAAATGTGATATGCTGGAAAGGAAAGGAACGTAGCTATAAGATTTTAATTTGAGATACACAAAAATATCTTTTAAAGAAATGAGAAGACATGAAAACTGTAAGCAAATTACTTGAGTAGTGCATCAATGTATAGTGTCCCCTGTGCACAAGCCTGCCTAATGGTCCGCAGGCTGGCAAGTTTGTCTGTGCCACCATGTTGGAGTGTCTTCAAAGAACTGTGAATCTAAGAAATAAAAAACATTTTACAATTTTCCTGATTTCATGTGAAAGACATTTTTTTAACTTGTACAATTATTATTTAATATGTTATATAATATAAGAATAACTATGTGCATCCAATCTAAGAAATTAACCTTTGGTTGTCCTTCATAAAGGTGAATGTTCTAGTGACTATGTTCTCTCTAGCACTCAACAAGCACCAGTGGTAATACTACAAACAATATATATTGTGAGTCATTTACAAGGGCACCAATGCAGCATTGAGAAAGCAACTAAGCAGCCTGCTTAGGGTGTAAAATAATGTAAACACACTAAAGAAGCAATAAAGTACATACATCTTCCACTGAAAACTCTGTGTCCTCTTCTGATTCAGCAAAACGGAAACGTTTGGAGCTGATCAATTTTTCTCTTTTCTCTTTTCGCAAAGCTAAAAAGAAACAAGGTAAGGTGTTTGCTGTTGTTTTTAATGTATTATGTATATGTATCATTACTATGGAGACTATCTGACAATATTACTATGATCTACACTGAAAATCAGAAGAATGGCTTTAGAAATTTTCAAAACTATCAACAATCAAATTTATTTAAATGATCTTATTTGTATTTAAGAACTCTACCTATTCTTTCAGATACTCTAAAACAGCATGTATAACACAAGAAAGACTGACAAGTTACAGTTGTTAGAGTTTACACTCTTTCCATTACAGTGCACCAGACCTATGGAACACTTTACCCAACATTTACAAGACAAATCAAATTATATCATTTTAAAAGTATGATTAATACCTGGAATGGAGAGAAGTAGTGTTCTTTCTAAATGTGACTGCTTGCTATGGCTTATATCTAAGTTGATCTTGCTCTGCTGAATTTGTTTTAAGTTTTAATTTCAATATGGTATCTGTTAAATGTCTCTTATTAATATGTGTGGTTAACAAATTATAACAAATTATTATAAAGTCATAACACCTACCTCCCAATTGACAATTTCTTCACTTATCAAAAATAAGACCAGCAACATTTTAAACCAGTTTCTAACTACAGTCACACTTGTATCATGCAGCCAACCACGTGACAGCCTTAATTTCTCTGCTTAAAACTAGTTGGCTGCTTAAGACAAAATATGACATTAATGATTATTTGCCTATTGCTGTGAGCCTGCATGCTTACCAAAAAGTATTACATGTACTTAAATAGTATATGTACTGGAAAGTACTGTTCAAATAAATATTTAGGACAACTATAACTGGTTTTTGAATGTCAACATATGATTCTGAATATCAGAAGAATCTCTCTTAATCAAAGAAATTTTGCTTCATTATTAGTAGTCTGGTCTCGTAGGTATAAAGCTTACCATTTTAAATTAGTTGCATCAAATTTATACTGAGTGTAACAACATATAAGTCAAATTATAATTCAACAAATTACAGTAAAGTGTACATATATTCGAACAGCCATGTTGCTGATGGTGCATATGATTAACTATTCTTTAACCAAAAAAGCAAGCAGTGTTATAAGTTGAAGTAAAAAGAAAATATAAATCATTTAAACAAGGTTTGAATCAACAAAAACCAAAAGTGCACTTATTTCATGTACATTTTGTACAAGTAAATTTGGTGGTGTCAACCTATGCATAAATTAACTTGCTCATAAATTAACACTTCTGCTACCAGTTTCATTATATGCTGAATATGTATTGGCTGAGGCATTCTTATATCTCTGACTATCAGGTGGTTGATAACTAGGAATCTATTTCGATTAGAAGATAGGAACAGTTTGGTGGGATAATATGTCTGGCAAAAAAAGTCAAAACAAATACCGGAAAATAATTTCTTCTGAAACAACCTCTTAGAATATATAACTAAACAAAGATAGAAATGAGAAATTTATTTTAGTTTTCTTTCGTAAAAAATAAAACAAACTATATGGCTTAATGTTAATTTTGTCTTTTTCTTGTTATTGCTTCACAATTTCATAATGACGGCAATACAGTCGATTAGCCGAAGTCTCAAGAGCCAAAGATGTTATCAATCATGCCGAAATATTTTTTTTTTTTCTTTTTGCAATAAAGATTGTCCGACTTCATTAGTGATTACTTAAACATATATTACAAGATTTGGACAGCTGCCATTTTGAATACTAATGAGCTTTACCCAATGCGCTTTGCCGATCCAAGATATACTATATAGCTTACTAATTTAACTTTCTTATGATATAAAATAGAATTAAGAATGACAAAATACTGTTCTGAACGATCAACTACTGATGAAAATAAGAATGCTTACATCTCGACAAATATTGTTATAAAAGTACTATATCTTGATCCACTTTGTCAGCTTTCCTGGTGTAAAATAATAGTCCACTACCATGAATATAGAATCGCTGGTATACCGTTGTATAGTATATCGTTACACCCCTAATGAGCCCTCATGTACTTCTGCCTGTTGACAATGATATATTGTAATTAATGTTGGACTAAACACTTAATAGCTTGAGTTGTTAATGTTGACAGTATACCGACAGAAAATACATTTTGTATTTTATAGATAGAGGCAAGAATCAGTCTGGTATTTGTTGATTTAAATTTTTGTAGCATGATACATGTACATCAGCTTCAGAACTTTGCCTCAGGCTGTACTCCATGTCACTGGTTAGGAAGCAATACAATGCACTCCTAATGGGCCATGCTTGAGGGTCCTGAGTTCGTTTATAAAAAAAAATTCAATATTTTGTAGTTTCAATTTAAAAATTAAATGGTCCTTTGAGGAGGAACTTAGACTACTTGCGGAATACATGGAATCGTTGATTGTTATCAGAAAACAAAACAGTTTTCATTTTTGTACTAAAGCTTACAAACATCTTCCTGTCTCCTTTTATTCTTTATTTCCCCAACGGATTCTGTTTTGTGCTTGTATAAGTTTTTGTGGTCCATATTTCATTAATTTTTGTTGCAAGATTAGAGAGTAAGCTCCCTTAGAAATCTTCTTTGTAGAGAGTATTCGGTTGCTAAGGTTTAACTTGCGGCACGCTAATATCGGCACTGAGAAAATTAACTTGAATAAAATTGGGTATGTATTTAATTGAACATTATTTTCGATTCAGGCTTTTTATGAACGTTATAACCATCCTTCTTATCAGCTATTTTCATTCTAAAAAATTAATATAGGAAAATCTCTGGTTATTTAAAATTTGAAGGAATTACATCAACATGATGATGAGACTCGTGAGTTATGGCATGCTTAAAAGGGGAAAGTTTTGCCACCAATAAATAAATCCATTGAAAGTCAGTAAAAAATGTAAGTTCATAAAATGTTTACATAGATTTACAGTATCAAACAATAGAGCGTTTTTGTAATGTTTTATAATTTCGCGACCACCGCGGTAAAAGTAAGCAGATTTCGCGACGAAACCGGAACGTAAGAAAGTGTAAGCAGGATTTATTTCTGTCAGGTGATTAGTAGAAAACTGTACAAGATTGTATATTTCCATAATTTTGTGCAGTTTTATTAAGTGACTTAGATCAATTCAGTCGGTACATTTTTCATTTTTTATTTCAATTTTTATGTAAAAGAGCAAAAACCATAAAAATGATGTAAAAGACATAAATGACTGTGAATCATTAGGCCAGCACCCCAGCTGTATGTTCCAAGGTGTAAATATTGGGGCTGTGGGGGTGTAGAGAGGTCTGTGTATTTGAATTAATACCTTGTTATAGTGTTTTTGTCACTTTTACATTAACTTGTTTGTGCACCTTTGTCTTCCGGTCAGAATTTGTGAAGTTTGCTGGCATCATTATCTAATGGTACATCAGGCTCAGCGACTATTCGACCCCTCGACTATTCGACCCCACGACTATTCGACCCCTACCTGTAAAAAGGTGCGTCTATTCAACCCCTGGCGACAATTCAACCCCACGACTATTCGACCCCTAGTTATATGTTAGCATAGTAGTATTTTATCTTTGCATTTTATTGTTTAAAATTAATTAATTATAACTTTTATTAGATTTGTATAGGTTCATATTTTTTTCTGGTAAATAGTTTGATATATACTCATAATAAAGAGAGCATTATTTACAGAGTATTAGTTGGGAATCAAACAAACAACAACAAAGGCATAGGACGATATTAGGCATATATTCTGTCTTTCTTTATTTATTTTTTTTATTTTGTTCTCTTTTTTAAGGTATTTTTTCATATACATTTGAATACTATATTTATTATTAATTTAAACAAATAATAAGTAGCAACAAAAGTTTAAGAACAGTATGAAACGATTATTTAAGTTTATAATAAGTTAATAATAAATAAGCATGATTTATTAAAATATAAAATCTAGGGGCAGACTGTGGGCTGCGTACATCTTGGGTATTTTTACACAAAGGTGTTTGTATCACCCACTGTACGGAGGAACTCCTCACAGGTAACGTCTCTGTCATCGTACTTGGACCATGCGGACAACAGTTGCTCCTCCAATTTCACGTGCTCGGGTCGGCGTTGTCTCAACAGCGCAGACTCGGAAAGGAAGCTGGCAAGTCAACGGAACCATTTTTGCTTCTTCCAAGAGCAGACCCAGCAGGACATAAAAAGACAGAGCACCTCGACCACCATTTCTGTTGATAGAGCGGTGCCAGCCTAAAAGAAGAATATATACAGTCAACTCTCGTTATCTCAAAATCGGTTATCTCAAATTTCCGGTTATGTCAAACTGTTTTCTACGGTCCCGTTTTTTTTCCCTATAGTTTCTATATAGTTGGACTCCGCTTAACTCAAATTCGGATGTGTCAAATTATCGGATATATCAAACTAAATTCTTTGTCCCCACACGTATAAAACTGTTGAAATCAGTTGGTCTATCTCAAACTTCAAATTGCTATAAAATGCAAAACGGCAACAATAGTGATTTTCACACCTACCGTGAAACTCGCGAAGATTTGGGCGCGAGTTTTATCGCCAATTATCGGCAATCAGGATGTCACGTAATTTAGAGAAGAGGTTAATCGATTATTATTTAATAAGCTGATTTAATGAACAACAATTTTGTTAATCAATTAACGCTGATTAAAGTGTTTCCGTTTTTACTTGTTGTTGTAACAGTTTTTGAGAACTTGTTGACACGGCCTTCTCAACTTGTAAATAAAATGAGAGGTCGCGTTAGTGATTTTATCATTCTTCCACTACCTACCCACAATACACGTACTGATTATTGAATAAAAAAATAAGATTGGTTATGGCAACAGACCAGACAAGAGAAAGTGTCGAGCAATCTGATGAAGGACCCGGTCTTAGTTCTGGGGGGATAGTCAGATCGACATTAAACTTTCTTGCAGCTGAGCAATCCAGTGAAATCTAATAACACTTTAAACATGCAAAACCACACAAACTTGCAGAAACTTTGTTTACAGTGGCAGATATAACAAGGAATTTTAGTCATTACCAGTCATCGTGTAGCAGGTAAGATTTTTAAGATTTACAAAAACTATCCTTAAATTCGGATAACTCAAACTTCGGATATCTCAAACTATTTTCTACGGTCCCTTGAAATTTGAGATAACGAGAGTTGACTGTACTTGAAATTATATGAACACACTGTGTTTAATCATTAAACTTAAATGTATTATGCAATGTGTGGCAATTTAAACAATATATTTGGCACAAAACATCGTTTCTAATAAAATATCTTAATAGATCTAGGACTGATATCGAAGGAAATATTAATTGTTATACCTTCTATGTCATTGTTCGTCCTAACAACCTAGCGGTAGATGGACCACTCCTCGCATAGCCACAGGCTGCTGCCTAGCCATTGGTCCTTTACATAATTAAATAGGGCTGTCATCTCTGTGCTGCTGGAGTCTACTTTCTGTAGCACGCGGAATGTATGATGCCGGCAGGAACAGAAGGGCAAGCAGCTTCCTTATTACATGATGCGCTCCTGCTCTTCTGTCATAGGTAGGCCAACCTCGCCGACCTTCCTCATTACTGCCTGCGTCCAATGAAAGACACAGCCCTTTATCTGCTTTCCTGGGAATATTACCCTCAGCGCCTGCCATAGTCCTGGAAATCGCGCATGTGTAATATAGTGACATAAATAATAAACAATAATATATATATATACTATGTATTTAGGAAAAACATCAGACATCAGGCCAATATTTCGTACATTAATATATTCTGTGATAATTTCAATGATATGACGAAAATATTTACCGGGTGTTGGAGACTGCAATAAAAACATAGCAGAAATATGCATTTATAGTTTTAAATTATTAACAGATATTCATCTCACAATCTCACATGATTTCAGATAATCATGTCTATAGGTGCTATTAACGGTTTATAATAATTTTGTTTTTATATGTTCAATGTTATTTTATTAGTAGTTTACATTTCAAATGAAATATTAAAGTCACTCCTATGATTGATATCGGTCAATAAAATAAAACGTGTAAAGTTATGAAAAATGTATTGAACCAATTTTGTTACAAAAATGCTAATCCCATACATGTACCACAGATCCTGTGTTGCCATCTTTACATGCATCACAGGAAACTCTTTGCTGTCGTGCAGTTACCACTCTGCCACAATCGACACACAAATCCGACATCACAACAATATTAACCAAGTTATACTTATCAAAACACTAATATTCCCAATATAACCAATATATTCTAATTATACACAGATTATCAATTACAGTAACACTTGCCGTGTGTCACGTACAAAGTGGATAAATAGGATGATACAATGCAATACATTTTAGTTAATTTATACTTTTTTGTAATTGCTGTCTTAGTTTGTTCGTTACAAACATAATAACTGTATTTATTTAACTGCTAATTTGTTTGCATGAGATTTATACTTGTAAACATAACGAGTGTTTTTTTATCAATTAACGTATGTGTTTTCAAAGAAAGCCGCCGTCTATTAAACCGGCTACATGAAAAGAACTTAACCAATCATTATTTAATCGCGCAAAAGGTGATAAAACCAGTCAACGACAACAACCAATACTTCAACAATTGGTTTTTGTTTGATTACTTAAATTCCCATTTTTCAGTAACCAGTATAATTAACAGTGCAATCATTATTTTTTTCAAACTGGGTTAACAACACTTTAATTATTCGACACTAGAAAATTACTTTAATTAATACTATTTTGTGTTAACCAATTACAAATCAATTAACCCATTCCGCAGTTGTTTAAATATTTTACCATAATTGCTATTATGTTCCACTGTAACTTTTTAACTTGTATATGAGTTCCCAAGAAAGAACAAAATACATGTAATTAGAAATCACTAAATAAGAAACAATATTTTTTTTCCGCGACTTTATACTTATATCTATACTTGCTAATTTATGATGCAGTGTCATTAATTCCATAATGCTTTTACTCAAATCATTATCCCACCGGATTTATCATGTACTATATTGTGTATTATATTATCAATAAAGATGGAAGAAACGAAAGAGAAACATTCAATCCTGACATATATATTTATTACTATCAAAACATAGTAAAATAACATATCATATAAAACAGAAAAAAACACACCAAAGAACAGAAACAGATTAAAAAAAAACACATCAAAGAACAGAACTGTTCTGTTCTGTTCTAAACAACATACAGCCATATAACTATATTGGGGTCGAATAGTCGCCTTATTTTTTTCAGCTGGGGTTGAATAGTTGTGGGGTTGAATTGTCGCCTGGAACAGGTAGGGGTCGAATAGTCGCCCACCCGGTAAATCAAATTATAACAAAGGTATACTTCTATAATTTTCATAGCACCTTTTAATATTTTTCTAACTGAAAGTGATGTTACACTTTTTTAGTTTCTTTGACCGTTTCAAGCTCAACAAAATATAATTTCTCTAAACATTACATGCTGTCATGTATTATATTAAAGTAAATGGTAAAGCCACAACAATAAAAAGTATATAGTCCAGTTGTGGCAAACAATGACTGTGTTAACTTGAACCTATTGAATACATATTACACTGAAGATAAACCTCAAATAAAATGAACATGGTGCAATGTAATACTGCACCTACAATTGAAAAGTATTAAAATTAGGGTTAAAATGCTTGTTGTTTTCTTTCTACTTTTTCACTTTGATAATTATTTCTTAATCACTCATACCACATTATGAAGGGAAGGTGTGCAGCTTTTAATTTTCATTTTATGAATTTTGAAAAAAATTTATAACAAATTTGTCTATCATAGGACTAGAAGGGTAGAAAATACAAAGTCTGTTCGCACTGTGTACTTATATATGATATTAGACAGTGTTTAAAAACAGTGAAACAAAGAACAGTTCTAGAATGTTGTAATACCATTCTCATTTGTGATTAGTGTGTAATAATTTGATCCTTTCTCAATGGCTTCATTGTTACCACAGTACAGTACCTACACTAAACTATGACTTACAGAAGTCACTTAAAGTTCATATGGAGGGACCTCTAATGGCTAAACATTGAAAACATATAGCTGTCGGTATGCATTGCCTCATTTATTAAAGCAAGATAATTTCAATATTGTTTATGCCCTTAATATAAATGAGTCTATTGGTTAGAATGTACTTGTGTAAATTGTATGTATTTTAAATGCAAATTATTGAGACAATCAATCAATATCTCATTACTACAGCCTTTCTGTAGCATTTGACGACTTAAGGACATTTTTATGACTTGCCACACTTCCCGTCGGTGAACACTAGAGCTCCCTACTGGCAGAGAAGTCTTAATTGATTAATTTGGGTTTTGTTTTTTATTTTTCATATTAATCAATAACCTAAAATTTTCAAACTACAATGAATTATTAATTGACATATTGATTTAGACCACTAGATTATAATTATATAAAACCTTCTGTCCTTTAAAATATTGTGCTGTCATGGGAAGTTGGGAAAGTCATGAGTTGCCATTGTTTTCTGAAACATTTTAAAGCTTGGAAAGCTATTAAAGCTCCCTACTACACATTTAGAACTATTGCAATGTGTATACATCAGTCAAACACAACACTTATTGGCTTGATTGTGATCCAGTAGACGGGTGTGTTGATGTAAATAATATTTTGATAGACATTTATTTTACAAAACATATTTTTAATCCTCCTCAAACTTCAACGTATTCAGCGCCGTATGACCTATCAAGTGTCGGTGTGCCAAAAAACCCAAAATGCAAAATACAAATATTCTAATTGTCCATAAAGGAGTCAGCTATATAAATGTATCAAAACAATGTGATAAAATGGGATTCTCTTTGAAGCATTCTGTTTTATCATTAAATATTTTATCTATAGAATAAGTATGAACACTATGTCATATCACAGCAGGGGCACCGGATCGCACATTTGTACATTGATACATAATAGAATCTCTACACTACACACATCCATAGTTCTCGGTTCCATATAGAACTATACTCATGATTGAAATCTCCATAAGATCCCTGCATTTTCAAAGAGTAAATACCTAGCAATCATGGGTCCTTATAATACCATAATACAACACATGTATCAATATATCCTAAACTTCTTAGAAAATATATATCTTCGATAATGGTCTGTGAAAATGATCTGTGATAATGCTTAATCTTATTTACTGTAGTCATATTGTTATAAATACATTAAACATCATAGTGATGAAAAAAAAACTGTGATATAAAATCTACATAGATTTTATTAAATATTAATATTTTTACTGTTTAATATATTAACTTATTTACAATAATATTTCACATTATTTGAACCTTAAAGATTTTTATATTTCTACTTACATATTTAGATTTTAACTAGATTATATTCAGCTCACATTAAATTTAACTGTATTCTGCACCGTATGACCTATATAAAGTGTTAGTGTGCCGTAAAACCCAAATAACAAATAACATAACAAATATTAATATTTAGACAACTGTGATAAACCAGTAGGCCCTATAGGTTTTTTAGTATGTGCTTCACATCAAATGATTTAAAATCAGATTTTTAATCTCTCAGGATTTTAGAAGGAAAAGAAATAATGTGTTAACTCATACATACTGACAGTCATAGAAATTAGGATTGAAATTTACAAGCAAGTCAGGCCAGTAACTAAGCAATTTTTACTAGCTGGAAAGAAAATTCATTAGCCTGAATAAAATTCTGATTTAATTTTACAAGTAAGCCAAAAAAAACTATGATAACTACGGGAAAAAGCACCATTTAAGTATCAATCGCCTGTTAACTTCATGGGTTTTTTTTTACGGGTTTTGCACCAGAAACATGTTTCAGTTTAATTTTCTCTGCCATTTTGTTTTGTGGCCCAGCTGATTTTAATTTGGTATAGAACATAATGTACTATGTGGGCACCAGAATACCGTGTGGTTCCTGCACAGTAAATTTATAATCGGTTTAGTGCTCATAACATGTTTATGATACAAGCGACAGCTTGCCGAATGAAATAAGCAGCTCAAAAGTTTACAAATTAAAAATGAAAGGACAATGATTTTTTTAATGATCAGGATCTTAGAAGCTTAGAAGTAAAATGGGAATTTTTACTAGACCGAGAGAAAATCTACTAGTTTTTTTCTGTCGAGCTAGCACTAATTTCGACCGCAGTCCTGATAAAACTTATAGAAAATAATAAAGAAGCTGAAAGATCCCAATGACCAAGACCTTCACACCTCCAGACATCAAAGCATAAAAGTGTCATGTTATTTGCATAACCTTCATTATATAGGGTGCTCGCCATATGCCTATGGGTGAAGATGAGGGTAAAAAAATACATTCGATGGTCAGTAATTTAAAAATGTAAAGTGCAGATTTTGTGGTTCTAGGATTAATGTACATACCAGGCTGCTTTGACATGTGGGTGTAGGTAGTTAAGTAATAAAAAAAAATCTTTTTTTTTTTACAGACGTTAATAATGGCAACAGAAGAAAGCAAAGAATTTACAAACATAGCCTCAGAGGGTATAGCAATAGAAGAAAAACCAACTGATGATGTGTCAGATGGAGTTGCTGCTATTATAAGTGCAGCTGTTACAGAACAGACAGAGACTAGTTGCCCTGTGACAGTCAAGATGGAAAAAGTTGATGAATATTCTGCAACAGTTGATAAATTAGTGACTGTTGAAACCTCGGCAGATAAGGAATCTGTATCAGAAGATAAGACTGTAAAAGTTGAAACTGTGACAGCGGATGAAACTGCAGAAGTTGATGAGTATTCATACACCAAACGTGATGGGTTCACCTCCGAAATTTACAAGTTATGCATAAGTAACATACCAAAGAATTTTGGATTTAAGGTAAGAGCCGGTTTGTTTCAAAGTTCATGGCATGTATGCTTTTGCTTGATTCCATAGCACCTTATCAAGACATGTATTAGACTTTTAGACTAAAATTTATTTATCAGTTTATTTAATATTTCTTCCATTATTTGTTGAAGTATTGCAACTTTTTAAAAAGCTATTCGAAAAATGACTATTTATAATGATAGTAAAGGATTTAAACATTTTAAGGCATTTTTAAGGAAATTGATTTTAATTATATTTTATAATTTTAATACTTCCATTATTAAAGATCTTTGTTATTAAAGATCTTTGTTATTTCTTTACAGGAGTTCAGAAAGAAGTTAATGCAGTTGGACCTCAAACCTGTTAAAATAAAACAATGGAAGGACATTGTGTTTGTAACATTCCGGTAAGTGTAGAATTAAAAAAGAATTCTTAATATCTGTAGCAACTCTGCCACACACACAAAACAACAGAAGTAACTTCTTCAAAGGCAAGTTTAATTGGTGCCAAAAAATGTATGATTTCATCAAAACCTTTACCATAAAGATTAGACTCGCTTTCAAACGCCACAACATCACACTGTGGACATACATTCTACTTGATTAAGTATATATAGATATGAAGTAACAACACATGTATGAAGCAGTCTGTAAGCAACATTGACGGGTATTTGTTTGCTTTTGAGTGAGGCTTAACAGTAACAACTATCAAAGGCAGTCAGCAAATCATAAGCTAATTGAAGTTCTCTATCTTTGTATGTGTCCTTGCTTCCATGAAGCAGAATTTAAAAAAAAAACATTAACTCGAACTGTGAACTAGAGTCTTGTATGTCATGAAGCAACTTGTTCACAGTTTTAAGTTGGAACAAGACAAATAGAACCAGATGATCCCCACTTCATGTCTGTGTGATCCTGATTTTTGTTTTCTGCTAAGGTTGTCCCAGTGGAATTCTTGCCCCCTCTCCAGCTCCTTTAGAAAGAACTTCTCATTATGAAGTGAAGGTAAATCGTCAATAAGGTTGCATAAAAATTTTGTTCATAACACACGCCGGTCATGTGTTCTTATTTTTAATCTCTTAACAGTACCCAATGTTCACACCCTCACTGTCTCAGCTAAATGGCAGCTTGAAGACAATCATCAATCAATATCACGTTACACAGTTTTTAGAGAAGTAATAGGTCGGTCAAATTGAACATATTCTTTTTCGGCGACTCCAAATGATATTGATTGGCGAATGTTTCCCAGGGTTTTCTTTGATGTTGCAGTGTTATCCAGAGAGACCTGCGTGCCAGAGAGAAATAACACCGCATTTATTGGTTACAACCTTGGAAATTTTAAAATCACAGTGAATTAATTAGCGACTTGATGTTTTATGTTCATTAACAGGTTTGGTAATGGCTGTTAATTGGCGCTAATATGTGCAAACCGAAAAAAAATACAAACTTGTATTATAAGAAAGTTGTTTGTTTTATGCGACTTTATGTATGTGCCTGTTTTCAGCAAAACAGCATGTATTCATGTTTATATGAAATAATTATTTTAATGATGAAATATGACTATCGTGAGTAATACTTTCCTAAAATTCTCTTTGAAATTACACGTTACTGACAGCGAGAGGTTTAAACTAAAGTCCGCAATATAACAAATATGGGAGAGGGAGCAAACATCCACCTTTCCACCTTTTCATTTTGACACAAAGGCAAACATCCCCCTTTTCATTTTGGCAGGCTGGGTTGGGACAAAGGTCCGTCCTTTATATGTGATAGAGGGGCAAACATCCAGTCTGCACTAACAGGGGCAAACATTAGGGGGGGGGGGGGGGGTAAACATCAGGGGGGCAAACATCAAGGGGGGCAGGCAAATATTAGGGGGGCAAACATTAGGGAGCGGGGCAAACATCATGGGGCGGGGCAAACATCACGGGGCGGGGTAAACATCGGGGGGGGGGGGGGGGGGGCAAACAACAGGGGGCGGGGCAAACATCAGGGGGCGGGGCAAACATCAGGGGGGCAATTATACAGGGGGGCAAATGTCCGTGAATGGCAGCAGGCAGCCAGAGTGTCTTACACTTGCTCTCCATGCAACTCTGTTTATTTGTATTGTATTGCCTCAGTCAGTGTCATCTTGATTACAGGAATATGTATGGTTGTATGTAGATTGCCTCGTGCACAAAGCAGTTATATAAGGTATTTGAGCTAAAAATGTTGTAAAGCATTGAGCATTGAACATATATCTCATTCAGTATAATTGACATTATTTTCAGATGTGAAGAAGACAAAGCCGTTGCCATGAAAACATTAAATGGTTACACATACAAGGGAAAAGCATTGGAAGCTGCTGTAAGTGGACAGAAGTCATAACATTTTGATTAAATTTATATATTTTTAAGTTTAGTACACAAAGATTATGGTCATTAAATGCGACATGATTTTTTTCTTTTGTATGTATTATGCTTTTGGGTGAAAGAGTGAGAAATACCAGTAAAATGTGATAATACAGTTATCATTTTCACTCTAGGAGGTAATTAGGGACTACAGTTTAAAATGATATTTTAAGACTTAAGCAGCTTGAAATTAAAAGAAAAGTTGTTGATATTACTGTTTATTATTGTTATACTGAGGAATTCTGTAGAGAAAATGTCATGAATATTTTTCTTTGATAAACAAGTTATATGGTTTTATTATAGAATTGAAAAATTTAATTTTGGTCTCTTTTCTATTTTTGTAATTATTACAGCATGCAAAACCAGCTGCAGACCCTTTGATGAGAAAAAGAAAACAAGAACAATGTTGGTATCAGAAACTTTTATTTTTGTTTGCTTTGCTTTTTTGGACACATCACAGCAACACAAGGTCATAATAGTCAGGTCCAGCTATTGGAGTTGAGTATGACTGAAGGCAAGTATGTGGGTAGAACCACTGGCACACCATAAGTCAGCTGGAAGACCTTCCCTCTTGACACTGTTTTGCATCAACCAGGACTTGAAGGTGGTCCGACAGTTTGAGTATATAAAATATTTGTAACAATATATGACTCGTGATTTCGATATCTCTTGCAAAATTTCTTCAAACATTATACTTAAGTCTAAGCAAAGGCGATAATGAACACACCCTTATTTGTAAGACAGTACAACTTATTGAAAAGTTACTCTAAATGTTCAATCTTTCCAAATCCATTAATAAGTTTCATTGAGATTTCTGCTAAAAATAGACACCAGCATCACAGCGAATTGCCCCCGAATGATGATATATTGTGTTCTCAAAAGTAAATGATCACACAATGATTTCTAAGTTTAAAAATAGCTGCCTCTGCAGCGAGTCTCAGATAAGAAATATATGTTTGTAATGATAATTGTGGTGTCATGCTTCACTTTTTACATAAATGTAAGATGTTAATAAACAGCATTTTGAGGGATATGTTCAGATAACTATTACTTATTTGGTTGGTTGAGAAAGATTGTTCAGTCCAAACTGTTAGATACCATCTTTATACCCAGGAGAGAAATTAGTTTAAATTAATTGTGTTATAGAGGCCATGTCTGATGATAACTGTTATCGTCATATTTTTTTGTTGAGATACAAATTCAGACTTACACATATTCTCAAGTCTTACAAAATCAAATATCCTTCAATTAAATGTATGTTTTAATTTTTTTCTGCTGTATTCAATCAGTTATTAAGTTTAATTATTATTTATGCACCAGCTGAAGGCCATGGTGATGAAAAGAAATTTCGAACAGATGAGGATGATACTCCGCCAGAAATACGGTGAGGACGAATGTCGATGTGTCCAGTCACTATGTCGTTGTTTTTTAAGTCACTGCCATTCAAGACATTATCAACTACCAGACTGTTTTATGGATATATGAAGTCCATTCATTAAGTTTCTGAATCGAGATTTTTTAATTTGTTTTTTCTTTTTACCCTGCAAGAATTTTTAGTATATTTCAAGTCATACAATGATTCTTGACAATGTTTATCTGAAAGGACCACTGGAGAATTTTTAGAAAAATCAGTGATTTCATTACTAAATGCCTTGTTTAAAAATATAAAATTTCTCATAAAATCAAGAAAACAAGACCGACACATTTTCTGTCAAGGTGTCAAAAAGTCATGCTGATGAATCTCAAACAAGTTCAGAGTGCCACCTACCTGCTTCTTGCTGTTTTATTTTTCAGAAAAGAATCTGAATATTGCAGCAATAATTTTTATTGGCATATGTGTGAGTGAAGGGGTTAAATAGGTATGGACTCATTTACATAAAAAACATGAATAACATCTTTTGCTTGGAATACTGTTTTATTCTAATTAAATAACTGTGTTTATTACATTTACAATTTTCATTTTCAGGTTAAAGAACTCGGTGACTCCCTTTGTGGAAACTGACTTACGAAGAACAGCTACAGGTGAGTGTGTTATTAGTTTTGTTTTCGCTTGATTCATGTAGCATAATATTGACACTAACATAATTATTTAGAAAATGTAATACAAATCCAATGTTTATGAATAAATAAAAGTTACAAAGGATATACATAAAATATATTTTTGTATGTTACATATTAAGAATTTAATTTTGACCTGGGTCTGTTGTCATTTTTTACACTGCGTAGGGGTATTATCAATGGTCCAGAAGAGTTGAGGGGAGTTTGCTTATTGTTCTAAAGGGAAAAAATAGCATTTAGTCACTGTTAATTTTTTCATAAATTCCCTCTTTGGTCCCCTTATAATCCGATATGTAACTGAAACATACATGATAATTATTAAGTTCTAACTGCTTGTGGAAAGAAGTTCAAGCAGCTTAAGAATTTGGCCTTTGCTAGCTGTTGTATGTTCAAGACTGAGCATATATCAACAGAATAAGTATATAAGGCATTATTGACACAACTTGGCAAATTGTTTTTGTTGTTAATTGTGTATTATTGTCTGTTAAAGAAACAAATTTAGATCTTCTGATAATATTAACTGAGCAACCTTTGGAATTTTTTTTATTTAAGTTGAAGCAAATTAAATCTCAGCAATTATCAATAAAACCTTAGAATTGCCATACTTGAATGAGAATTACCATACTTGAATGAGAATTACCATACTTGAATGAACTATACTTGAATGAGAGTTACCATACTTGAATGAGAATTACCTTACTTGAATGAACCATACTTGAATGAACTATACTTGAATGAGAATTACCATACTTGAATGAGAATTACCTTACTTGAATGAACCATACTTGAATGAGAATTACCATACTTGAATGAGAATTACCGTATTTGAATGAGAATTACCATACTTGAATAAGAATTACCGTATTTGAATGAGAATTACCATACTTGAATAAGAATTACCATACTTGAATGAGAATTACCATACTTGAATGAAAATTACCATATTTGAATAAGAATTACCATACTTGAATGAGAATTACCATATTAAAATGAGAATTGCCATACTTGAATAAGAATTACCATACTGGAATGAGAATTACCATATTTGAATGAGAATTACCATACTTGAATGAACCATACTTGAATGAGAATTACCATACTTGAATGAGAATTACCATACTTGAATGAGAATTACCATACTTGAATAAGACAATGTTCTTTAATGTAGAAGAAGCAAGAGGAGATGCGTCAGATGATGAAGAAGTTCTATAATCTGTTGGAGAAAAATTGTCATGACCTAAAACATTGGCTAAGAGACAAGAAACGAGACATCGGATACCCTCTTCCAGTAGAACTACTGGACATTGTTGCTTCGGTAAGATAAATATAAATGTGTCACACCATGAGAAAATGTGCATTATTGTTGTTGATGACTTCTTCTTTAAAATGGCTGCTTGAAATAACATCATATTTTTCAAGGATTTTAACATCATTTATATATATTTAGATATCGAGTTAGCCAATAATCTTGAAGTTGTTTACTATGATTGATAATGCATCGAAGATGTAAACAGTAAAGCCACAAATGTTGTGAGAAGCCAGCTTTTGTATTCTGGACCACTGACCTTGTATTTGCAGACTTTTTGACAATAATATAAGATAAAGCCAAATAAAGCAATAAGGGTTACTATTGGTCACAGAAATGTTGATTAAAATTTGTTGAGTTGTGTTTTTTGCTACAATATTTGCATTTTCTTATAGTCGTGGGATGCTTTTTTTTCTTAAAAAAAAAGATGTAAGTTAACTCAAAAAATATCACTAAGCTCTTTTGCCATGGCTGTATTGTTAACATTATCCTCCATTTATTTAAATGAGATGCAAAATCCAAGTTTTTTGCTTAAAAATACAAGCAAGGTAACACAACATACATGTATCACATGATTCTCCTTGTTTTCCATTCAATACACCCATGTAATATTTTGGTATATTACATTAGTGTAATACAGCTCTGACTGATGACGTCATCAACGTTATCATAATGCAAATCGTCAGATAACACTATTTCACCAAGTATCGTTAAAATTACGTAAAATCATATTACTGGCCACTTTAATCATATGATACTGATAATCTTTGTCATTTAATAAATGTTTATAAAATTCGTCCAGAAAAAAATGGTAGTAAACACGCCATAGGCTTGCTCAGCTATTATTGTTCCTGAACTCGTTTAATAAATGTTTGTATTCAATTACAACTCATTTCAGATCCCCTATGCATTGCTACTCGATTTTGCTTGGCTAAGCCTGCTCAGTTCATACTTAGCAGGCTAAGAAAGGTGGGGCGGGGGTGTCTTCTGACTGTTTAACCTCTCAACACGTGGGTTTGAGTCCCGTTTGGGGCTTAGGACTTAGTGCAGGAAGGTCTTCCAGATGACCCGCTGTGCGCTGATGGTTCTAGCCAGACATTTGTTTGGGGTCTTCCTACATAAAAATAGCTGGACATCGCTATAATGATCATAATTGGTCGCTGCGATGTATTTCAAAAACAAACAAAACAAATGAAGTTTATCAGGTAATGTAACAAGAGGTTAGGTCAGGTAACTGTTCACATGGTGACACTTCACAAGGTGACACTTCACAAGGTGACACATCACAAGGTGACACATCACAAGGTGACACTTCACAAGGTGACACATCACAAGGTGACACTTCACAAGGTGACACTTCACAAGGTGACACTTCACAAGGTGACACTTCACAAGACAGATAACTGCTGCCTGCAGAGTTACTGGACTTTGATGTCACCACAAGATTCATGTTTTTGAACAGTAACAGGAAACTTAGTTATGTGTTAGGTTAATTAAAGAACTGTTCTGTATACACTGTTTTTGTTTATTTCTTCCCAAAGAAATTAAAGCATAAAGGTGTTTTTGTTCTGTACAGTTGATAGAGTTAATGGTTTGAAATTAATCAATTAAAAAGGATAGTACTGCCTTCTTTAAAGGTCCTCGTTTTTTGGTTGGGGTTTTTTGGTTTTTTAAAGGTTTAGAAATAAAAATCTACAAGCATTATTAAAAGTTTAACTTTAAGTCACATGTTCAGAGTCAATAAGTCAGAGTCAGTGTTAAGAGAGTTAAAATATTTGCCTTCTCCTTATCAACCACAATTAAAAGTCAGTTAATACTTATACATAAACTAATAAAATATTTTCTATCCCTGCAGCCAGAGACAGAGAAGTACCGTAATAAGTGTGAGTTTACTATCGGTCCTGGTGTAGATGGGTCTGGTACTGTAGTGGGTTTCAGGTTCGGGACCTACTCGCAGGGAACCGTCTGTGTGGGGTCACCACTAGATGTACCTTTCTTGTCAGATGCCATGGGAACCGGTTGTCAAGGTAACCAGGATTGGAATTAGATATTTGATGTATGATATAACAGATTTTTGTAACTGATATTCATTATTGCCATTGTAGCAAACATAATACATTTAACAATAATAAATATACTTTTGTAAATTAATTTAATGGGTTGCTAATAATAAAATACTATTGAACTGTTTATTAAATTATGATAAAAGTATATATCAGAGAAGGATAAAACAGATGAGACAGACTGTTTTTGTAATACAGAGTTTTGATGTGTATTAAACATGATAAGAAAATAATAACTTACTTTTTAAATCATCCTTTGGTGTAATCTCAAAATAGACCCTTAGTCATTGAAATTTAGTTTGAAAATCATTATTTTAAGTTAATCTTTCTTAAGACAAAGTAATCTGATTGCTTTAAATTTTTAACAAGTCACTAGCAACACATCTAGTTACTCCTACAATGCATAGCACAAATAATCTTGACATCACCATAGTAACCATGATTTTGTTGTTACAGTGTTCAAAACAAAACCAAAAAACCTTTTTCCTATTTTTAAGTGTTTCCAGACATACCTGACGGATAGCGAGTACCGAGGGTTCAACCCAGAGGATCACACAGGCCACTGGCGACAGCTGTCTGTCCGTACAAGCAGGCTGGGACACGTGATGGCCATGGTGGACTTCCACCCACAGTCTCTAACACAGGTTACACAATTCTTGATTATGTTGTTGGAGAAGTGTATTTTTGCCAGCTGATTAATCCTTTCTTTTTCAACAGAGGGTCTCTGTATTAATGTGTGGTTTTGTATGTATTCCTATTTCTGGTATGGTAATCAGTTTTGATCAAATTTGTCATAATCATCATCAGAAGAATGAATTAGAAATGGTGTTGTTCTTAGTTAATTATTACACCACTCAATAATTGCTAATATTGTAGATATTGTAGGTAATGTACTTCTCCAGATTGAAGAGAAATAGCAAGAACATGTCTTTAAAGAAGCTATTTCTGACCGACGGTAATAACAAGGATTAGAACAACTTTTTATTTTTATCTCAATAGATAAATTTGCTTTCATATAGTCTTGACATTTGTGTTGAACATATTGAAAGCTGTTGTTTTTGTTTTTCTTGATGCTTTTTTTTCTTTCTTTTTTCTGTTTATGAACCAGGTTAGGTATAATTAATATCTTGATATTTTCTGTAGGACACAATTGCTGCAGAGGAGTCTAAGTTGAAGGAATATTTTATGACAGGGAATGGTAGAGATGCTGGTATCACTAGTTTCTTCTTCAGGTGTAACACTGAGAAGTAAGTCATTGTTTTGTATCTGGAACCATTTAATTCTTGTGAATTAATAATTGTTAACATACTGCTATCCATATTGTATTGTTTATCTGTTCACATACAATGAAGATATTAACGATAAAAATTTTGGAAGTAAGATGATGCTTAGAAATAGAAGAATGCAATGCTAAAGTAACTATATACTTTTGTTCAGTTACTGTTGATAGATACTAAAAAGAAATAATAAGTCATTATGTAATAGTTGAATAAAGTGCAAGAAAAAAAACATACAAAGGATACATAATATGTATTCCTTCCTATTTTTACACTTTACCAATTATCTCATTGATCGATTTGTGTCACTAGACAGGATTCCATTAACCTTAAATTGTGTCAGTTTTATGGTGTACAATAATAATTAACTTTCAGCAAATTTATTTTCAACCAATATTAACAATAGTATTAATATTTGTAAGTGCCACCGTATGACCTGTTAAGTGTCGGTGTGTTGTAAAACCCAAATGAATAAATATTTGTAAGTCCAAGATGAACAACAATATTCTTACTATAAAGAAATAAACACATTATAACTGCTGTTGTAGAATGACAGGAGGTCCATCAGATACACCGTATAAACTACTGTTTGGCGAAGATGTAAGTAGTCCTTATCTGTCCTGTCCTTTTAACCCCATATATACACATCTATACAACCTGTTCCCCCTACTCTTGCTATTTTTATTTTTTCACCTTCACTTTTCTTAGTTCTGTCTTTCTATGTCTTCTATAAAATAGATTCAGTGGTTGTTTTTCATGTTGAAATGTATTTTACGACTCTAAATTTGTGCATTAATTTTAACATGGTATAAATGTAAGAAATTATATTCTGCTAAAATTTGTTTATATGATCGACAAGTTTTGCTTATTTATTGTTTGACCCTAGGTGTGTAACTATGGTGATAAAAGTCATGTGCATGACATGGATACAATTAGAAAATCAGTGACAGAATTTAGTTGGATTCATTTTTAATCCTTCTCAAATAAAGGCCTGTTGGTGGGTCCAAGGCCGTATGTTACCCAGAAATACGGATACGGATACACCATATTAAAATCTGTGTGATGATAGTGTTTCAAATTGCTAATCATTGTCATTTTGCACTCATTTTGTTTTCAACCATTTAGTTGGAGATAAGATCTCATCTGTTCAACAATTCACTTTTAAATATTTATGTTTTATTTTCAATGTTTATGTTTAATTTTTAATATTTATGTTCATGTTTTATTTTTAATATTTATAATTGTTAATATTTATGTTCATGTTTTAATTTTTAATATTTATGATTGTTGATGTTTATGTTTTAATTTTAATATTTATATTACTGTTGATTACTGGTTATCTGATTTTGAAAAGTATTCCATTGTTTAGTGATTTTCATATTGTTTAAATCTTATATGAATTGTTATGATTTCAGCATATTACAGAATCTCTATTGGATATGAAGTTCCAAATATCACCAAATGCTTTCTTTCAAGGTAAAAACAATCTAGATCTGGCCTCACTTGCAGATTCATTTCTCAGCTGAGACTTTGCTCATGCTAACATATTGACTGTTTATTGTTAACACCTCAATGTAATATAGCAATACCTTAACCTTGCCAGATTAATGGAGTCTAACATACTGGAACTGTAACAGCATGTGTCAGTAAGAAGTTTTCTTGGAGGAAAAGTTTGAGCTTGAGCAAAATCTCAACTGAGGAATGTTTCTTCTGCAAGTGGGGCCTGGTGTTTCTAAAGTGTAAAATGTTTAATGTTGAATTAATGGTTTTATGTATCTGAAAACATTAAAATATTTTTTTTATTGTATCCTTGATAACACAACATTGTAAAAGAGAGTAAAAGACAAAGCATCTGAGTTGCTCAACACCTTTATTATGAAAATGGCAATGTATGTTTGTTTTATCCTGTCTAATCACAATGACAATATCAGCAGCCAAGTAATGTACATGCTTGTTGCTGTGTAAAATATTACACAGATAAATGTATTATACATGTAATCATCCTACTAAAGTCTGAGTATCTGCGATGTATGTCTTTTACCTTCTCTACACCCCAGTGAACACTGCAGCCGCTGAAGTTCTGTACAAGCAGGTGAGGGACTGGGCATCAGTGACGCCCAACTCTGTTCTGCTGGATGTCTGCTGTGGCACAGGCACCATCGGGCTTACAGTTGCCAAGGTAACATAAGTTTTCTCACAATTATAATTGCTGATCAAAATTCCATATTTTTACTTTTCAGTTAAGGCTAATTATACAATATAAAAAAGTAAAGGAGTATATAAAATACAACAACACCCATTCCTTCATTCTAACAGATACTTTCTATAACAAACACCACATTACAATGTTATATTCTCAGTTGTTTTTGTGTTTTTTAAACTATAGTTAGATTTTATCTTAGATATTAAATGCATGGAATTGCAATACTATTTTCACCTGTTCATATCCTTTGATTATTGATAATGTTTTGCCACACAAGATTTATTTTAATGCCAATATAAAATTGTTATCAACTTGTTTTCAGTCTGTACAGAAAGTGATAGGAATAGAGATGTGTGCACAAGCCATTGAAGATGCCAAGGTTAATGCAAAACTAAATGGTAAGTACCAAGTCTTGTTTAATATTTTTAGCCTATGCACGTATATGTAATTAATTAAGTCAGTTACTTTCATCATTTACCAGTAGCTTCATTTTGATGCCTGAAAAATTGAGCTGGCCCAGATCAGGTTGAGGATCTTGGGACTTCTCATTTTTGTCCCACTTACGGTATTTATGTTTAAACTACTTAGTTGTCATTTACACATACATGTACATAACTTGTATATTGAAGAACCCTTTGAAGATTGTAGACTGTAAGTCCTAGATTGTTATCTCAACAAGACTAAAAGATTTGAATGTGTATTTATCTGTATCTGTAAAGGAAGCTTAAACATCAGTTCTCCACCACATATGCTCATTCTGTACAGTTCAGCATTTTCCATCAGTCTTAAAGTGGAGATCACAGGCTTACAGGTTCGAATTCAAGACATAACATGAATAGCAAGGCTATTGACTATGAGAGCCATGAGGGTTATAATATCAAATAAGAAATTTTCATAGCATTTCTTGGAAGAAATATAATTTTTTGTTCCAGGTTTGACCAATGTGACATACCTATCTTGGAAGGTTGTTTAATTTTTCAGAGTTTGCCATCTAATCACTTTTTGTTAAATATTTTTTCATCTTTATTTCAGATGTGACCAATGTAACATACCACTGTGCGAAGGCTGAGGACGTAATGGCCAACATCACACGGTCCCTGGGATCGCAGGAGGAGGTGGTAGCTATTGTAGACCCGCCACGGGGTGGACTGCGTGAGTGCTTGTAGATCTATTTGGCAAGATTTGTTGTTGTTGTGGTACCAGATTGGATAGTGCAGCCTTGTTACTACAACTTTCATTAAAATAGTGCCTACTTATTGTACCTACATATACCATTATAATGGTTACATTTCTGTACTAAATTAGAAAAACTTTACTAGTATGACATTTTTGCAGATACACATACCTTCTAATGGGCCACTGCCTTCATGCAAAGATTTTATGACTATTACAGGAGTTTTCAGCACTTTTTAAATGCTGTATAGTTAACTGGATTAAAGTGATAAATAGAAACAATTCTAATAAGATGAAATGAAGACCTGATAAAAATGTGGTGAGCTTGATTGGCTTTATTGTTGTTCAAAATAAGACAAATGTTATCCTTTTCCTTTTCAGATACCTCTGTAGTTTTAGCCATCAGAAACTGCCGACCAATCAAGAAACTAGTCTATGTATCATGCAACATCAACGGGGCCCTCAACAATATGATAGAGTAAGTGTACCATCCTTTCTAGCTAAATAACAACACCAGATTATATTACCACTTAGGGACCAGACCTGGTAGCACAATCGGTAGAGCATCAGCTGCAGGAGATCCAGGCCACAACATACCAAAGTAGTGAGTGATACAGTGTGAAGTGCCAAGTGTCATCGGCGACCTTTGTGGAATGGGTTAGAAATTTGGGAATGGGCTGTTGTAGTTATCATGTCTATCGTAACTCCTCGGCAGTATCCGAACAAGTCTTTTTCGTAGAAATGACCAAGGTGTTGAGAGTGGTTATTAAGTGTTGCAGATTTGTACCACTTCAACTTCTTACCATGTATATAATAATGTATTGATATTGGCAACTTTGAATCATGTGGGGTAAGCAGGTTTTATTCTCACATGTTAGCAGTGCTGTACGTTAGCAGTGTGTCTCAAATGAGTTTCTAAAAAGGTTGGTTGCATTATTAAATGGCATACATTTAGACAATATTAAATACAAATGGTAGAGAATTTGTTAAGTCCATGTGAATATCAGTTGTTTTCAGCTCACCTGAAGTCAAAGTACTCACCAGATGTCGGGTGGTTGTCGTTTGTCAGTTAACGTTTTATCTTTATAAATAACATATTGGACACCCTTTGATGCTTTGCATCAATGCTTTTCTTGTTCTTACCTTTAATAGATTGTTGTATCAAGACATAACATTACTATAAGTAAAATACCCAGCAATTAAAATTTGATCTTTAGCAAACTCTATGCAAAAAATATTTCTACATGTTGGGGCTTGCGCTAACTTGGTCGCTCTAGATATTTGTCTAGGATCATCTCTCTGCCAGCAGACTAAATATTCTCTAAAAATAAGAAGCTTTATTTTAATTTTGTGGAGACAGCACCTAGAAAAGCTCTTACTTCTTTAAGTTAAGCCTTATGTTTTTGTCTTCTTTTTTTTGTACGTACTTAAGTTTTTATCCTGTGATAAAATCGGAAAACCTATGTAAGGAAATATGACCAAGTCCAATAAGCATTGCAACATATACCAAAATTTGAAAAGGCACAGACATGCAAGCCAAATGTAAAAGTAAGAACAAATCTGTGATGAGTCATTAAACAAAAAGAGCAAACCAGTTACAAAAGCAAAACCTTGTTAAAGCAGTCAGAAGAAAAACTATCTCTGATCTCTAGAATAAGCTTTCATTAAACAAATTGTTGTGTTTGTAGATCAGGAGAATTTACAATCAGAAGCTTTACAACAGCTTTGGATTAAGCAAGACAGTGACAGTATAATCCACACAATTGTGACACATTAATTTTAATAAATATTAAGTGCTGATAATGCTCCATCCATCTGTACATGCACTAAACTCTGACCGCTTAAAAATATCAAATGTTTAAGTTTTATTAATACCTAGCCTAAAAAAAGCTTTCGTTTAGCTTAACTTCATGCATGTATCTTTATAGTTATTTAACCCTTTCATTCATGATTTTGAAATTTTACCTATTTTTTTTATTTTCCTTAAAACAGTTTAAAGTATTTCTATTGCAAGTAAGTTTCATCATTTAATAGTGAATCCATGGTCAAACCAGTCATCAAATAAACTCTAAGTAGTGCAAATTCTACTAAAGATAAGACTGATAATTCTGATTGCTTCACAAAGGCGTAAAATGGCCAATGCATGGGCGAAAGGATTGAAAGGTGTATATATTACATTATTATGTTGTGATAAAATAAGAAACATTTACTTCATCTTTATACTAAGTTTAATTCAAAACTTAAACAATGCAGTAGTGACAACTAATTCTTTGAAGATGTGTATTAAAGATGTATGTAACTTTTGCTTGTAGTTTGGTGCGGCCACTATCAAAGCGTTTAAAGGGTCCAAGATTCTATCCAGTGAAGGCTGTACCCGTAGATCTATTCCCACACACAAACCACTGTGAACTGGTCATGCTGTTTGAGAGGGAACAAGACACCGGCTAGCTGTTAATTGTAGCGACAGTCTAATAAATGTGAAAATTGAAGATATTTTGTTCTTGATGTAACCATGTTTTCAGCACAAAGCTATAGGAATAAATTTGCATTTTTGTTAAATAATTAACATGCTGGTATGTTTTTCAATTAACTTGTCTTAAATACCAAATCTCTCATCAGTTGTGAGGAGCAAGCAATATTCTCTTTTCTTACACTGACACAATTATGGTCATATTGGCAATTTCCACCCTCTCAACATTTAATTTCTAACCCCAACCCAAGACACGAACCCACGTAGTGATGGGCTGAGATGTTACAATGTAAGTTACATGGTTCAAACACATGGCCCATAACATACTGTGATTACGGTATAATATACATGTACCAGCATTTTGATGATGCACGACTTATTCAAAAGGCTTATTCCAGTGGAGTTGGCCAGTTTTATTCAAGCAGCAATCTTTTAGGTTTTCAGAAGACGGTCAAATATACTTCAACATGAAAGTGCTGCCCTCACTGTGATGTCCAATCACATTATCTGGACCAGTTGGGAATCACTTTACAAGGCGAGCTTAAACCTAGTAACTACATCTATTTTGTACATCTTGGGGTTTATATGAGTGGGTACACCTGGGACAGGCTTGAAACCTTGCACCTCCCCCTTTTACCCAGTACCTGGGGCAGTATCGTTGGAAACCACAGTAAATATTCTGGCATCACTATCACCTTGGGTTACATGACCAGAAAAACTTTGTTCTCATGCTATACGAATGCATAAAGCTGTGTCAAAAATGGCACAGAAATTAAGCCAATGAAATGATAACATTTTGTAAACAATAGATATAGGTAAGCGTGGCCATATTGTCATTGACAAATAGATAGTTTCCACATCGGTAAAGATCTCTTATCTTCGCAGCTATCTTTGATGGTAACTTCAAGGGATTTTCAGATGAATTGTAGAGAAGCGTAAATTTTATTTTCCTGTAATTTCTTCATTTGTGGTCCAAAAATTAAATGCTATACACCATTGGAAAGCTCTTGAAATTCTTATTTTAAAATATGATTTTTAAACTTGATAAATGCACAGAAATAAATAAAATTATTGGCTCATCCTTAAACAAAAGGGCCATGATGGCCCTTAATCGCTCACCTGATGTCACAGGCTTTAAGTAGGCTCAAATCTGGCACCAAGTAATTAAGAGTTATTTACTTTAATCTTTGGTGAACATTGGACCATTAGTGTGGCCACTGGGTTGATAACATTTTCTAGAATTTTACCAAGTAACCTACTGAATCTACTCACTTCAAAACATATGTAAGATTTCATAGTGGCAAACATGCTGGTCAAGTTTGGTGAAGACTGGGCCATCAATGTGGCCTCTAAGTGTTTTCACAAGTTTTTTTCTAAAATGTAACCTATTGACCTACTTTTTGACCCCACATGACCCAATAACGAACTCATCAGGATTTCATGTAGACAAACATTCTGACCAAGTTTGATGAAGATTGGCCAATAAATGGGGCCTCTAGTGTGTTCACAAACTTTTTCTAAGATTTGACCTTCTCACCTTATTAACCCCTTGTGACCCAGTTATGAACTCACCCAAGATTTCATGTGGACAATCATTCTGACCAAGTTTGGTGAAGATTGGGCTATAAATGTGGTCTCTAGTGTGTTCACAAGCTTTTTCTAAGATTTGACCTAGTGACCTACTTTAGGACCCCAAAAGACCTAATAATGAACTCATGTAGGTAAACATTATGACCATTCATGTTTATAATTCATATTTAGTTTAAAATTGTTTCATCATAACTAAAATTTAGGTGGGAGAATTTGGTTTAAAAATCTCTATCAGAGTTATTGCCCTTCCTCAAAATTCTTTACATCCAAAGAGGGGGATCCATATCTCTAATTTATTAAGTAATCTAGTAATGATGCTTTTGTGTCTTCATCCCTGATGTTTGAATAATGCAATAAGATTTGTTTGATACTTATAAAAATGAGATAAACAAGTCACAAGTTTATGTTTTATTGTAAGTCTGTTCAGACATACATGAATCAATATTTACAAAGACAACATGTAAAATGAAGGTACAAAACCATGTTTGGTCACACAAATGTGCTGAGGGCCAAACTATCCTTTATACATAAACCAGGCCACAAAACTTGAGGCAATTAATACCTGGCATAATGGATTTTATAATGGATTTTGATCAGTGATCTTACGAAACATATTCTTCCCTTACTATAAATACACTGGATATATAATATTGTGGGAAAATGCAGTGAAAAGTGCTTCATGATTGATGTAAAAACAAATTGCAGCAACTGCCTTACTTTAAATACACTAGTCCCACAAATTAGCCATTGCATACAAATCTGCTTTTTATCATGTTACAGCCTACTTTTAATTTCTTAAATCAAATCTGTACTGTCAAATGGCCACCCGTGCTGTTCCATGTAGCAGGACACATCTAAAAATTTGTTCACAACAACAGACAATAATCCTACCTTATATTAAGAAAGAAAATTCACAACATTAATTCAATATTGCATTAATTATCTATCTAAATAGCTTAACCACTTTATTGGGTTTATTGTCCCACCAACTGTATTCAGTTATCTGGCGATGGCAACCATTATGTATGTGACATTGAGCGACTCCGGTATATACTGTTTCTTCAAAAGTGCATTAATTTTGACATGAAATGTGCTACATGTAATTGTATGGGTAGCATTAGTCCTACAACATATAGAAATGATGCACTAAGTGCTCATGGCTGTGAACAAGGAGCATCATGACCTTGTGCATTTGGTAAAATGACAAATGTAAAAGATAGGGAAAAATAACTTGAAAATAAGGATCTGATATGCCAAGTCTCATTTATAGGCCTATACTTGCAAGAACAAAATTAAAATTCAACAATGCAAAAATGTCACACCTTCTTTGAAGAATGCCTCAGTAAGTCACTTATAAAGAAACTATAAAACTGATCAAAAGTATGATCTATGATCTGCTGACAAGTGACAACAAATCACATCATGATTAATGTGAATCAAGGCCTGTCAAACTGCATTCCATCCATAAGTTGTTAGTAAACAATTCCTGGATCCTACAGAAACAATACAGTCTTCAGCCTCAGAACCTGATTGAACAATGACAAAGATTCCTCTATGATGGTCGATAGTGATGACAATGACTGAGGTATGCTGGAACACATCTATCGTCCTCCTCTACCCCCTCGGAACATCTGACCACCCCGTCCACCTCCTCCTCTACCTCTTCCTCGAGCAGCTGGAAGAACAAAAGTAATTATGAAATACATTTTCATGTTAATTAATGGTGGTATCCAACTGTTTGGACCAAAAATATACTGTTGAAAATCCTCAAAACTAAAGTATAATCTTTCTACCAATACTTTAAACTGAGGTCAGATTTTGGTACATATTTTAGATATAGGCAAACTGTCTGTTACCACTTTTAAGACATGTTATTCGATGTTTCAACAGTACTTGTAATCACTTCTTACCAATGTTTTGTTTAATTATTGAAATTTTTAACGACTGCAGCTGTCAGAGCCAAACAAATCATCGTATGCTCAAGAACAAAACTGTCAAAATTGCTTTATTCAGTAAAATTGCAATATCAACTGATCTCTGTGTGCTTTTGAGTTTGTACATAATATATTTACCTTGTGCTCGTAAAATTGCCGACTTTCCTCGACCTGCAGACTGCCCCTTCCCTTGTATTCGTTTGAACATCGGTGCATTTTTCAACATGTCTGGAAGAATCATAAACCGGATTTTGCTGCCACGAATGTAAACATTTTCCAACTGTGCAACTCGTCCATCTCTATATGTAACTGTGATGTTAGCCATTTGGCAATTCATATTGTCCTCAGCTTCTACTAATTTCCCTCTATAAACTTCACCGGTGGTTGTTTCACAGGTAACAATATGTCCTTCTGCTTCATGCAGAACTTTAATTGGCACACCGATAGACATATTAAGGATATATCCTCAAGTATATTACCCTAACTTTAATTAAATTCGTGTACTTGCAGCGGATTCCTCGGATACACTTTCTTGTTTTTGTTTTCAGGACAATACAAAATGGGCGCCGACGTTATGTTTACGTTTCCGGTACAAGCGGTGCAAGTATAAGAAACACACTACTATAACATTCGAAAATTTCCATCCTCCGACGCAGTGACAGAGGTAATTGTAATGAACCCACAGTCTAAGAGGATGCGCATATTCTACGTTAATAAGGCCATATAGCATGGCTTTCTTCCGTTTTGTGTTGTTTTTGTTGTTTGTTCTTTGTTGGTTTTGTTTTGTTTCGAATTATTAGTGAGAACAATGTATTAATATTCGTGGTTTTAAAATAAGTTGTCACAATCGACACTTAAACTAAGTTATTAAATCGACCAGCATTAAATATGAACAGCGATTTGGACAGCTTGGAATCGTTCCAATTGCAAAAAAAAAGTAATATAAGAAGCAATAATCATAATACATTACGTTTACTTTTCTACTGTTAGTTTCAAGGTCAGTGTAAACCGTTAGAACGACCGTCCCTTGAGACGATTGCATCTTAGCAGGCCCGGATCCAAAAGATTTCTAATAGGATGGCCGAAACCGAATATTTTCTAAAATGTCGGAAATGTTTTCTGAATTGTATCTGGCAAAAGGTTTATCATTTTTAATGGTTTAATTAAACTGACTCTAAAAAATCTGAAAGGAATGCGAAGGCATAAACCTTTAGCAACATATCTTTGTTGTTAAAAACTGGTTCGAATTATTCACAGAAATATGCATAATTCTCTTCGAGTAAAATGAAACTGGATTACATTTGTACATATGTTTTCCCATCGATCGTCGCACGCATATACTGGGAAGGAAAATTATTAACAACAAAACAGTCTTGCTATCTTAGTTTTTTTTTTAGCAAACAATAATTACAGTACCGTCGGATTTTATGCTTCACAAAACTACTGTGATATTTTCTGAATTGAGATTTCATTTGTGTGTTGGATAATGTGCTGTGCACGATTACGATGTAGAGTAATTATAGAAGTTACAACGAAAACTCTCCTTATAAAAAATACCCCAAAAGAATCCGTTGGAGCCTTCAGTAAATAGATTGACAAAAAAAAAAAAAAACAAAATAAAACTGATTTGCCGGGAATGCTTTATTAGATGTTCGACCAGACGAAATACAACTATAAGTAAATATTATAGAACAAACAAAATATAACTAAGCATCTTTAAAACATTTTCTCTGAACTCCAAAATGTATTTTCCGCACACTAACCAACCACGCACCGCATTTAGTGCTAAGCGGTGAAACGACATTAGACGTTTGTAACTGTTTTCTTTCATTAATTGCATTAGAGAAACCATTCAGGAAATGCGATGTTAGCGCTCTGTAAAACCGGTTTGGCTTGCACGTGAATACCTTTGTCCTTGTGCCTGTCCGAAGTTTGGTATATGTTGCAATGCTCATAGGACTTTGTCTTTGACTTTGTTGACTCTCTCTATGACACAATGAACACTCGGGGAATGGCGCTTGTGCAAGCGGTGACTACATAAGGCAATGACATGTAGCAGAACAACAAAGTTTAGTGCATTAATGATCGTCAACCTTTATGAAATTAAGGGTTATTAAAGATTTTGTAAATCAGGAACACACGTGCTCCTGGGTATTAAAATCTATTTGCTTATAAACCTCAGTTACAATGCAAATGTTCTGAGTGATAAAAATCTAATGATGCCTTAAATAGAAGTTTTAAGAAGAGGTAATCCTCGGGCGGAACAGACATTCCAAGTGGCCATTTTTCGTTACCCATTGAAGTTACACGTAATATATTCTAGTATTACTTTAAAGTTCACTTAAAAATAATCAAATATAAAATGCTAGGGGAGTAAAAGACAACATATATACTTATATATATTTATTATCGCCAATAATTTATGATACTATACAGTCTGTAAGAAGAGGTATGAAACAAATGTTTATAACAAAGATTCACTTACATACCAAGCAGATATTTGCGTGTTCTATATACACATAAACTATTAATTATTAAAATAATAATTTGTGCTGGTGTGTCATGTTTGTACATATTGATGTGAGGCTATTGTTTACTTTTTAACATTCTTTAAGATCAGGACGTATTAACAAAACAAATCACGAAAAAATCATATAAATTGTTTAACAGGACTGTTTAAATCGACCCTTCTAATTTTACTGTAAATTGTTCACCTCAGCCCTATTCTGATTCCTGCATTGAGAAAATAATTGGGCGTATTACAGGAGAATTTAAAATTTCAAAATAATGTCCGCTTAAATTTTTATTAAAGTTTTTACCTTTTGTGGAGAAAAATAGAACTCCTGTTCGAGAAAAAAAATGTTGTATTTTCTTGGCGAGTTGGACTTCATTAAGCCCCAATTAAAAGCAGGTGTGTTTTTTTTTTCGCTTCATTTGTCATCTCTAATCATATATTAGTGCATAATTTAAATTCAGCAAAATCTGTTTTTGTTTTAAAGATGAAGTCAAATTCGAGAGTGTCTCTTTAAAGAAAGAAAATGTTAACATTGCATTTTCTGCGGACGCAATGAATACATTATTAATATTATTAGTAGACTTACTTACTGTCTGAAATATGGACAGAGACGTTGAAACACGCTTTCAATTTATTTCGAAACAACACATTAACATGACCATTTTTGCACCCATGTGTCTATTTAGCAAACAAACTGGGGTTGATATAGGTCCTGTAAATTGGATTACTAAATACAACAATAATACAGACACACAAGTTGGTTTGTTATAGATTTTAAGAAACAACATTAGTAAAAATAAGTAGCCCATCTTTTTAGGTATATTCCAATTAAAACAAACCCAGTCAATTAATTTATGATTTTTTGACAACTTTTAGACAATAAATAGTTATCATTAGGTATTAGATGACGCATACCTATATCTTCGTGATATTTTTATAAAATAATGAAGTGTTTTATTTTTTCTCACTAAGTGCTTTCACATTTAACAGGTGTGCTGAATATAAGGGCGCTACTCTCGGTCGATTAAAAAATAATGTGTGTCACTGTTACTTCCCTTGACATTTCCATATGTAATTGCATGACATCCACCTACAATCGAAACACCTCGGATAATTTACGAATCATCTCTCGGATGTATGTAGGTAGTCGGATTACCTCGGTCACTTATCTCAATGGGACTTCTTTTGAGACAGACGTCAAAACAAAGATGGCAGCTCGGGTGACAGCTAACTGCAGTACGATGCCAGTAAAACTTTTATTTGTGGCGGCTTCAAATTTTAATTATCCAATTTTAATTTACCCAGCGCAGCAAACACGCAGCTGTCAAACCATAGACATATAATGGTCAAACGATGGCAGTGTTTATGTTTTGTGCGAACTACTTAGGCATATTCTTCTTCCGACTTCCGGCGAACAAAACGATCGTGTTTTCATTAAGTAGGCTATTATTGCACCAGATACATCCGAGGGATGATTGTCCCGAGGACGGAATTACCCGAGGAGTTGCGATTGATCCACCTACTCACAGTTATCGTTCGAAAGTGTAATGAGCCGACATTTTAAGAGAGTGTTGGTATGTATGTTGCCTTGGCTTTCTAACAGAAAGAAATTATTGAAAACATATTTTTTTCAGAAAGGCTTAACTTTTTATCGCAAGTCCGCTTGAATAAATATGTAAAATAACCATGATTTTTTAACACAATTTTACACAAATATGAAAAGACTACGTCATGTCCCTTACGGGCATGCTTCTAGTGTCAAACAATAACATAAAAATGGTTTATTTTTTTACTGAATATAGATAAGGAAAGGTCTTTAATGGTGCCAGTCGGCTATGTTTATAGTCAGTGTGGACATACAAATAATACTATTTGAGCAAATGTTGACTTAGAAACTGTCAATAAACTGAATAATTAAATGGTATATATAATGATTCCTGCATTCATTTAGTTCACTAGTTCTTGTCACCCTTATTTTCAAACTACGTCAGATTCATTGATAGCATAAACCACCAGCCTGTCATATTCATAAATAACCCAAATACTAATTATTGGTGATTACACAATAAATTAGTCGACCGTCACTTATTCGAAACCAACTTGGTTGCAATAGTTCGGGTTAGCCAAAGTGGTCTCATACAAATGGAATATAAATATGAATGTCTTCAATAATTTGATGTTCACATGAAGCACACAATTTCGAAAAAAAAACAAAAAAAACAACAACGTATTTGAATGAACAAGAGACAACTATACGTGCAAAGGCCACAAGATGTATCACAAGAAGCTGGATAAACAGACAGTGTAGATCATGAGTAGTCTGCCCCTACCGCCACCCCCTCGCAGTTAAAGCAGGTCGACCCGGTTCTTCACTTTTTTGTCAAGGCCAGACCAATTCGTGACGAGCATTGTCATGAGTTAAAGAATAAAACGGCAAACATTGTCTTAACAGAAAGAAGTACAACTCTTCATCATCGATCTTAACTATTCCGCTGTCCATAATTCACAGTAAAAGCAACAATACAACACACAATAAATACATTATCAAACATATAGGCCTATAGTCAAACAAAATATTTTTAAACGTTGATGAAATACATATTTTGGCAAACTTTCATGCTTTTCAAGTGTAAAAACATCCTTTTCTTATATATATACATGGTATACATTTTCCATTTTCATTGACCTTATTATCAAGCAGATCACCTTTTTTACACACGTTTCTAATAAACAACCAATTTAGCATTTTATATCTACATGCTGACACAATCAAAACCTACAGATTACACTTCTATTCAGAACCAGTTAACAGTTTACACGCACTTTCCCATCGCCAGCTTATTCACCGCATCACACCATTTCTATCTTTATACCCTGCATTTTCCGGATAATTTTGTAGTTTCAGCGGCTTAGTCCGTGCGAATGAATCGTAATTATATTCGTCAATTACCTCCCCTTTGTTCAGTATACGTTCGATGTAAGGTTTATCACTTTCATCGCACATATGCCTTGTCTATCCACCTATAAGGACTTGGTCGCCATTCCCACGGTTTCCGGATGGCCAGTTTCTTGTCAATGGTGTGAGTTGTGTGGCCAAACCGGTCTTCCGGAATATCTAAACTGTCCTCAGAGTCGCGAACGTCACCCTGCTCATATTTCCCATCAACTTTTCCGCTCTTTTTGTTTCCTTTTTGCGCTTTTGCGACAGTTTTGCCTATTAGAATTAGTCTCTTTTGAGCTCTTAGAGTTGACAGCTTCGTTGTTATTCTTATCTGTCTCTTTCTCTTTGTCTTTATTTGCACCATTGTCACTTGCATCAGTAGGCTTTTTGAAATTGAGTCTCTGAGGTTCACTTTGGGAAACTTCATTTGAACTTCCGGCGGTCGTGAGATTCCCCACGCTGTTAGATTTACACAGTTTGACAGTCTCAACGCGAGGCAACCGAGTAGCGTGTCTGCCGTCCCCGTGAAACGTTCTCTCGGTCCGAAAACCTTCGCCGTCAGCGTCAGGCGTATTCAACACACGTTGCAACAACGCCATGTCGTCTTGTGTGTTTATTTGTGTAATATTACTTCTAATCTGGTGATCTATTCTAAGTTTGTTCGGTGGTTTGGCTGGCTTGTCTTCTTGCTTTCCATTCTCACATTCGTCAAATTCATCATCATTATCGCCATCGTCCTCATCATTGTCTTCAGTCCTCGTCATCGGAGTCACAACTCGAATCAAGACAATCAAATGGCACAACGCGCTCCTTGTGTCCTCGACGTGAAACTATGAGCAATTTTCGGCGATTTAAGCGTGTTGAAATGTGTGTGTTAGAGCGCTGAAGAGAGGAAAGTCGCCTTTCTAACGGAATCTCCGCCAATCTTCGACTGTATCCATTCAATGTTTTCAGAAATCGGATCGGAGTCTGCGTATGTCCGCCCATATAAGGGATATCCGGTAAGCGTTCAAGTGATCCGAACTTCTGAATAGCTTCAAGAATTCTTGAATCGTCAGGCCTGTGTTTATTAGCTTCGTTATCAATGTTTCTTAACTGGTTATACAAACTATTCTTTACCATGAAACCTGAAGAATACTGCCGACGGACACTCGACGGCGTTCGGACATCTTCGTCAAGTGGTTCTTGTGACCGTTTTCCTTTACCCGAATCTAAATCTGTGGATTTCATTCGAACAATGTTTGTTTTCTGTGACAGTCGCCTCTTAACGCGAGACTGAAGTGAAATCTTGTCATTCACAACCGACCGCGATCTCGGCACATTAACATCTTCCTCTGTAATATTATCCGGTATGGTGTCTTCGTTTCGGGAATCTTCGGCATTCAATGACGGAAGGTTACGGAGCTTTCCGATTGCGCCATCGGTACTTCTGCTGAAAGTTCCACAACTGTTCACGATGCTTTCTTCCTTCGTCACGTGGGTGATCTATTATATGCGTGCGCACGTTCTTTAAAGATACACCTGTGACGTCAACATCCATACGGGGTGTCACTAGCGACAGTTTGTGTTCAAGTTTATTAACCTTCACGCCCTGGATGTCTGAAAAGCTCCACATGCTTTGCGTACCCATTTGTCCCTCTGCTCAAATCCTCTTGACGGTGTATTCTGATAAAGTTGTATCACCGGATCATAAACCTGTGTTCATCGGCATTGCATAGTCACGTGGTCGAGGACATCCGACATTTAGCGTGTATCTTCCCGGTAACAGGAAAAAATCGCTTCCCTGTAAATAGAAACGAAAAATTATATAATTACGACATATTTCTCTCAATTGCTTTAATTGCTAACACCATTCTCTAGACATGCAATCATGCAAGTAAACGAAATATGTAATAAACCGAATACTACTGGCATGGCCAGTAAAGACGCGTGTTTATAAAAAAAATGTTGACAGAAGAATATAAAGACACAAAAACGTGATCAACTTTGGTTTCAGATTTCAATATATGCTGTATAATAATTCTAACAAAAGCAGTCTGTGTGCGAACTACAATCAGAATATTGTTCACATTCATCTGAATCCGCTTATTTGCATATATAACTTCCCAGTGAGATTTATGTAATTAACCGAAATACGCGTTAAATCGAAATTAATATAGAAGTATCATTTTAATGATCGTATTTTGTTTTCATTTGCCGCAGATTGTATTTATTGGCATTAACTCTCAGCCACTGTGTTTCTATGGAAAACAATCAGTCACGTATCTGTTTATAATTTTCATTATAGGATAATTACCGAGCTTGAAATAATTTACCTCCAAACCCAGTTAAAAAGCCTATTCTTTTGCTAATCGGTCGCCATTTTGTTTTTGTGACAGCACAAAAAGCCATCTTTTCTATACGTGGTATTGCAAAGTGCTTCCTTTCAGATGTAACTTTTTAATGAATCGGAAGTGAAATATATATCTTCATTTACTATTATGTAAACTTTTTCGTTTTTTTTTTTTGTCTTTTTTTAAGTTCATTTACAAATGCACTTATGTTAAAAAGAGAATGCCTTAGTACCGCACTATGTTGCCAAGAGAGAGTAATGCGCTTTTAACACAACAAGAGTTACCGATGATGCCATTCACTGTTGACACATGTTAACCACCTCGTGAAATTCGTTTTGATGATGAATAGAAGGCGTGCCATTGGCAGTAGACAATTACAGAGTAAGCCGAACCGACTGCTGATCATGCAGTTGACACAGAGCGACCGTATTGCGAATCTTATAGAAAAGTTGTGAAAATCGTCCCAGAGATGAACTAATTAGCGAATTTCAGCAGGTAGGTGAAGCAGCGTTTGATTATGCTTTTAACCGAAACTGGGCTGACACATTATGTATATAACCATTTTTTTCACAAAGGTTAAGAAAAAATGTGGGTATTTGAACATTTTGTTCAATAAATCGGAATATGCGTATAAACGTTACTCGATTAACGGGAATCCACTGTCTATCTAGTTCTTTTCCGTTTCGATTACTACTATAACTGTAAATTTAGTTTGGTGCATATTATTAATAAGAGACGTTAACTTAACTGTTATTTTTCTTTAGACTTTAACATAAGTTTGTCTTTATATTGAAAATATGTAGCAATGTAAATAGTGTAAATAATTAAAATAAATATAAGGCCAATATAGAATTAGGAATTTTGCTTCTTTCCCAATTGTACTCAATTCGACCTTATCATATTAGTATATAAAGAATGTATTAGACTGGTAAATATTATATAGTTTTTAATTTAAATGATAAGGTTGTATTTTTACTAGGTATTATTATTAATTGTGCAGTTATACAGTTGAGATAACATCAGCATAAATAGTTAGATATATTTGAAAATGAATATATCATTTATGATAATAGACCCTTACACAAATTTAAATGCTTTAGATTCACTCAATACAGAAGATTAAAAGTTAACATATGTTCTCTATTTCGGAATGTACTACTATATTGTATTTTATATGTTTTGACTAAATACTGTTTAAAGTTTTGATAAAACAAAATTATCCGTTTAGATTAACGTGACACATTTACTATTTATATGTTTATATGTTGCAAAGATGATGTACAATACTATATGTACAAACTAAATAAAACTAATTCTGTTCTGTTCTGTTCTTAATTGACAGTATGTCTATATTTCCTAAAATCCAGATAACAGTCGGAACCCGCACCATTTCACGTCTAAGACTTCAAGAGTTCTGGATTTCAGAGAAGGCTCGACTTACGCTATCACCAAACTCCACAAAGGTTTTCTATGATATGAAAATGTGAAAAAAAATATTTCAGCAAATACCTATACATTCAAATATGACAGTATTTAAAATTTATTCGCAACAACTAAACAAATGTGTAATTGATGGAAACTGAAGGACGTTTGTTAACTTCATTGATTATCGATAAAAGATACAGTAACATGTTACTGAATTTTACGAACTGTTAAAGGGTAGTGAATAATAAACCTTTTCCACATATGGGCAATGCATGTATTCAATAATGTCTGTAGATTAACAAAACATGCACAAGAAAAGGAAGAGTAAAGTATTATTTATTCTTACATGACAAATAAACAGTGGTTGATTGCATTTTATGCACTCTTATGACCTGCAACTACTCTGTTTATTGCCACAGCGCGTTAAACGTCAAATGAAGTACAATGATAATGTGTGCTTGTTTAGACAAACCGGTTACATAGAACCTACGAACTACAGATACATTTCCCCGAGAATGAAGCACTTTAAACATTAATCCTAATGTCATAAGTAGTAAACAATAAAAATGGAAGCCATATATTGGTTTCAGTTGTTACGCCAATGGTCTATAATATTATCTATAATTTAATATACACTATTCACAAACCATAAACAAAAACAAGGCATAGCGGACCATCATGGGTTCAAGGCAAGTGAATGAGAAACTTGTTTACAGAAACACAATATGGAAACAAACAAACTTGTTTACACAAACACAATATGGAAACAAACAAACTTGTTTACAGAAACACAATATGGAAACAAACAAACTTGTTTACACAAACACAATATGGAAACAAACAAACTTGTTTACACAAACACAATATGGAAACAAACAAACTTGTTTACACAAACAAAATATGGAAACAAACAAACTTGTTTACACAAACACAATATGGAAACAAACAAACATGTTTGCAGAAACACAATATGGAAACAAACAAACTTGTTTACAGAAACACAATATGGAAACAAACAAACTTGTTTACAGAAACACAATATGGAAACAAACAAACTTGTTTACAGAAACACAATATGGAAACAAACAAATTGTTTTGTATTATAGTTGTAAATTTTAAATTAGTGACTATACATGTATTTAATTATATTCATAAAAAAAGATTTGACAATTACTTGTTCTGAAGAGCAAATTAAAAACAGAAACACGTTCTGAGTTAACCTTAAAGTATTTATTGATTCGTAACTGGAAATAGTAGTAAGCCGCCATAATGGTCACATTTATGTCATGGTGACCTGCGCATGTGTCAAAACACAAGGAAGCAAACGAGAAACAATACGTGACGAGTTTGATACCTACTTTAATAGAAGTCATCGTAATTTGTCGATGTGCAATCAACTCCTTTTTAATCGCAATGATACATTCTCCACATAATCCACGTGTTGGGATTAACTCCCTGCACTCCGTTAATTAGAATACAAGACGCTGTTTGGCAATCAGCAATAAATAATGTAAAACAAAAGAAAGCTGAGAACACAGTATCTAGCTACATGCACAATGATAAATAGTTCAGTATCCCCTTAATCATTCCTGTCAGAATCCACTTTCTCACCCCTTCTCTCTTCTGTGGTAAATGATATCAATGAAGTACCTATGCAGGCGACACAGGACTAAGTTGTCCCATCTATTTACCATAAATCATATTTGCAAACTGTTAGCCTGCTAAGCATATAGTGATAAAGCTTTAGCAAATAGTGTAGATATGTTTGCAGGAGTCTCCTGCAGTGTTGCGTAGGGTTCAGGATCTACACTATTTGTTGCTGAGTTACTAGCAGAGCCTCCTATCTATGATTGTTGCAGTTGTAAGAACACACCTAAGAAGTATTGAGTTATTAACGAATGCCGCATGTTAAGGGTAAATACATCGATATAGATTTGATACACTGCTATAGCACTAGGGCCCCAAGTGTTGATATTCTGTTGAGAGACGTTGTATGAAGTGTACCCAATTAGTCTTCCTTCGCATGGGGTTATGTCTTAATCTCGTCTAGTACAATGTCAATGAGTTCTCACGCGACAAAGTGTGCTCATCTACACTTTAAAGTGTGGGAATTTCCAACCACATGCATAAGTGACTGTCTTTTTGTTTAATGTAGACATGTAGAAGAGAGGATACCGACGTGCCACAAAATAAATGTTATAACGGCATTAAATAAGGTGTTCAACAAATGTAAATGTTTTCTTGTGAGGTTTTCTATTACAGGAATGTCAACTTTGTTTACACAAAATGACCGTTATTCTTATCGACCAATTAAATATTCTGGAAAAAATACTGTTTTGTTTACGTGTTTTTCCCCCTCTTTTTTATTTTATTCATTCTCCCTCAACAATTACATGTTGCTGATGATTCTTACGGGCGGATCAAGGATTCTGCCCTCAGTGGGAGTGGGGGGGTCGGGGGGCGGGGGAGGGGGGGGCGGGGGGAGGGGGGGGCTTAATTGTCTTAAAATGTTGAACATGTGAAATGATCATGTTTACCGACCGCATTGTATGATGACTGCATTCTCCGTACTGGCCATTTTATATGATAGACACAAAACATCGATTAGAAAAAACAGATGTTGAAATTACGAGTAAGGATGCTGATTTGGTACCCATTTGCTACTGGGTGGGTCCTAGGGTAACCCCACCCCACTCAACTCAGTGTACATTATATTTTCTGGAGTTCAAATGCTGCGTTCTAAAGTGTATCTAGGCAGAGAACAATTAATGTTTTATCGGTTTCTCTATATTAAATTGGTTTAATATTTTGTCTTAAGTGTGTTCCGAGAATTGGTTGTGTGTGGGGGGGGTGGGGGTGGGGGGGTCAGTTATGTTTTCAACCAACACACACACTAGATTTAAACCACAGATATATCGCAGGTAAGAGTTTCCTATATAAATGTCTTCGTTCCCACCGGAACTCGAGCCATGTTGGGAGGGTGAAGTGGAGTGGTAGGTCGAAGATTTTAAACTGCCGTATCACTAATCCAATTTTAGTCAGCATTGTTACAAACACACATTTTCTTCAAATGGACACAATTGAATGGAATTATTTCTGGCTAGACGCTAAATGCAATAAAACAAACACTATATACTTAAGCAAATAATTTCACAACCCTGGATCGAGTATATTTGCTGATAGCCGTGGCGTAATTCATATCGCCTTCAACAAATAGCTTAATGTAGATGATATGAATTTATTTTAGGGCTTAATTCTGAATGGATTATGTTTATTCTGTGATCTTATTACTGGGCCAGAAACCTTAATAAAGCTCAAATATTGAATATAAAATCCAATATTTGTGTTTGTTTTCTCAGATATCGGCGATTGCTGGTCACTTCGGACCATTAACATTTCGGACATTGATTATCACTCGGACAAACCAATCTATGTTTGTGCAAGGTTTTACTTCTCAGACATTAAGGTAGATCAAATGTCATGCACCTTCCAATTGAAGAGTATCAAATTAGGGTTAAAATGCTATAAAATTTAACCGGTTAAGGGTTCGAATATCCGATATGGGCACGCATGTTCAACCTTTTTTTTCTTCCTACTTTTTCATTGTAACATTAATTTCAGCATTATTCTACCAAATGTAGAATAAAGCATGTTTATTTTTTTAATTTAATTTTGTAAATGAATTTTAATTGAATTACGCGTGCTTAATTGATGACAAATGTATTACCTGATATATTCAAAGTTAAAAAAAAATCAAAACCATGTCCTGAAATTATGTTAAATTTTGCAGCATCAACCAAACTATTGTCGCTGAAATAATCGTTTGGCTATCCAGAGTTTGGTGACTTTTTTAATGAAGAACAGCCAGCAGAAAAAAATGGGAAAATCAACCTTAAACGCGTCGAGTTTAGCGAGTTTGTAAACAATTAATTACATATTTGGGATAGTTTCAGTCAAACCAATCAAGTAACATGTTTGATTGGTTTGTCTAATGCTATTGTTTGTTTCCAAACGATACTCAATAGCAAAAGCACTTTTCCTAAATAGGATATGACGTAATGTTTGGATTCTTCTATAAAGGGGGCACCTTAAATATTAAAAGAAATATCCATTAATTAAAAACTGGATACAGATTTTTCTTAAAATTTAGCAAGCACGTTAACATTCAAGTGTACAAGACATAAATTGTGTTTATTTTCAAATCCCCCGCCCCCTCCTCAACACACACACACACGCACAGCTTCAATGAGACAATGTATAGACGTGTTTTCAGTACACAGTTTTAAAGGGCGCACAAGAAAGAAGAATTCCGTGTAAATTTGATGGGTTATGGTGGCGTTGATTAATGTTTTATGCAGAGATGCACGTGTTAAACCGAAGGTTCAATGCCTCAAATCTTTATTTGACTGGTTTCTAAATACCGCGTTGAAAACGTCCGCCGACGAATACAATATACTTAAGGTCATTCAAGCGGGATACCTAACGTCGGTATCTAAGAATTTGAACTTAAAGTGTCAAATTTTCACATGGTTTATGTTCCACATCCCGACAAACTATAGACAATTCTTGAAATTTGTGTAACACATCTTTCTAAAAGCGCTATTTCAGCTGTATATCAGATTAAAATGTCAGCTGGAGATATCTGAATATTTGAGGAACTCTTAAGAGAATAGTGTCTAATACATGAATAACTTCCTCATTGACGAATCTTATTATTTAACAAAATGGCCCTTTCCTTAAATTCCATCGCAACAATTTTCCAAGACGGACACATTATTTGCAATTAGTCTTTTTTTTTTTTGCAATTAGTCTTAATTAGAGTTTGATCTAAGTCCTAGTTTACATTGCAAGTATTATTCATCTTTCATTTATGTGCTGGCGTGCCATTGAAATTAATTTTGAAAAAGAAATATCATAGCTTTAACACATCATATTTTATTCTCTTCTATCTGTATTAATCAGGCATGCGAACATGCTGGTAAGAATAAAAGGTCTGTTCCATATCATCGGATCCTACAGAAAGCTATTAGAACAATAAAATAAATACTTGTCAAATGAACGAATTATATGCCAACTTATATACAGCCTAAACGCACAAAAGTACAATAAATACTTTTTACAACATTTTTCTTGTTATTTTATTAAAAATATGATATATATCAGATCTATTAACGCTAGTTAATACAGCGGAAAACCTAAGTTAAGTAGGCACCACCATTCGTAGCTTCTCGGCGGTTCCTATTTTGTAGAAGTGGCCGAGAAGTTCCGAAAAGAAGAAGTAACCACTCGACCATCTAAACTGATGCTACTTATCCATCATTCATAAAAACTTTTCACCGTAACTCTGTAACTAACGAGAAGTGACATGTGACGGTCAGAGCCTGGGAACTTTAAAAGTGCACCAGGGATTAACATTTTCTGGGCTTCATTATTCATTATTTCTTTATGATTTTTTGATAGAATACAATTTGAGGGTCGGCGATAAAGACCTAGGTAGGGTTGGGTTCCCATAAATAAACAGTTACTCTAGCCCTAAGTAACCCTGTGTTTGTTTTTTATCTTTTCGCATCAACACACTTATTCACCCAACAGTCATGTCTAACAAAGGCCAAAGTTCGCCAACAATTAAAGGAAAATGGCCTTCCTACATTGTATGCCAAGTATTGTATGCAAGTAATCGTCACTAACCGACCGTAAATGAAACAATGATAATAAATGAAAAAGAATATCCACTTCTTTGGACTTGTTTTTAACCTTTTGTTAAGAAATGTTGATTGTTTGGTTTGGTTTAAATCTCGGCAATTGTCATCTTATTGTGTGTTTTACCGTATCTTTTTTCGACTTGCTTTAAATCAATTTACATATCGGTTTAAACGATATTTAGCAGCGATAAGTACTACGTCAGCACCGCGAGAAAATTACATCAGTAGTCGCAGTATACGACACATGTATAACCATCAATTGGAACTTCTCGGGTAACTCCGAGCTCGGGACAGTCATCCCTCGGATGTATCTGGTGCAATGATACTAATTGAAATCACGATCGTTTTGTTCGCCGGAAGTCGGAAGAAGAATATGCATAAAATGTAGTTCGCACAAAACATAAACAATGCCATCGTTTGACAGCTGCGTGTCTGCTGCGCTGGGTAAATTATAAGTAGATGATTTAAATTTAAAGCCACAACAAATTGAAGTTTTACAGGCATCGTACTGTGGTGAGCTGTCACCCGGGCTGCCATCTTTGTTTTGACGTATATCTCAAAAGTAGTCCCATTTAGGGAAATGGCCGAGGTGAGCCGACTACCTACATACATCCAAGAGATGATTCGTGAATTATCCAAGGTATAACCATACGTTTAAAGGTCGAATGCAGATGTACATCATATTTTTTTTTAAAGTCGGTTATTATGATTGTTTAATTATTGAATGTTAGCATGTTGCAACAGTAAATAATCTTTTTTGTTCAAATTACGATTTTACACAGGGTGTTTTCATTTTAAGTCTACGCAGCCTGTTTTTACTATTTTTAGATTCCGCGCGGTTTTTGCAGAGCGTATTGGGAACCTCACATGATTCACTTTCAAAATTATATAGGAGATGTAAAAATATACGATTATAGTAATAAGCGTTAGAAAACAATTGTCACCAGGTTGTTGTTTTTTTCTTTTGATAATCACGTTTAGCATGTCCACTTTATAGTAATATTGCATTGTTGAGATCGTTTACATGTTTTCATTTCATGTCCAGGACGGTTGCAATATGTATGATTTGAAAACATGTTGCTAGCTTTATTTATATATTTCATGTCAGTGTATCCGTTGTTGTTAAAATACAAAACACACGATTGAAATGTATGAACAAGGGCATATAAGTAACAGTTTTTGCTAATAAAATACATAATATACTTACGTGAGATACTGTTTTACATAACAAGCAATGTATACCCGGTGCTATCACAGCGCCCATATTGAATGGTACGATTAGTTTTGAACGGTGATTGTTTATAACTTATTGCTGTTTTTGATACAAAAACAAGTTTGTGTTTCGTATATATTACCGCATATATTAACACAATATTATCATTTATAGAACATTTCTTACAAAAACAACAGCAAAACAACAACAGCAAAAAATTACAATACAACAAACAACAAAAAACGAAGGCCCGTTGTACACGACCTTTAAGTCGACCTTATAATTAACCTTTTTCAATGGTTGGTCCTATCTGTACTCGTGACTTATAAATGTGACACCTTTCAACTGTTGCGAGAAAGGACACTGAATCACTTAAACTGTACAATGATCTTGACAAATGTGTTTTTGCTGACACTTTCGTTATTGCGACAACTGGTGCCCGTTGTCTTTGAATAAGTGGCTTACTTTCATTCATAATAAACATACAATAACTATTGGATCCACATGGCCTAAAACAATTTTTTGTTCATTTTCAACGGCAAACTTCGAGGCATTATCATTCCCGGTGAACATACAATTACTATTATATTTAAATGGTCAAACATTCTTCTTTTCCTGTTAATTTTCAATGGATCACTTTGGAGCATTGTCGTGTATTTCAAACATATCTTGAAATTATTTTTTCTGTGCTTCTAGCAATTAAAACAAGAAAACCAGAAAGAAGTATCGTACAATCCTGGTCGTGGGCAATTAGTGGTACACATTCTTGTGTGTATTGTAAGGAAGACAGACAGGCAGAAAACCGGAGGTGATAGAATACAACGATAATAAGACATACCGATGGATGGACGTACATACAAAAAGATACAGACACTGGTGGACAACAAGCAAAGAAATCAACCGATCGAGTATACAGGCAGACTAAGAAACGGAACAGGCGAAAAGGACGGAGAGAGAGACAGAAAAGTCAGACTGGTAGAAATACAGGACACCCATTAAAACCCCAAACCTAATAAATCAGACTGACGGATAGAAGTACGTGCCGAGAGACGGCATACAGGCAAAAAGGCAGTCAGGCAAAGTAATGTGCAAGTCATGTGTATAAACAAGAGGTCAACATCACATGCATAGTTTGTCTTAGCATGATTAACGCTATGTTTGTGGTTTTTTAAGTAATTAATTTTTTGTATCCACTTAGGGATAGTGAACTTAACAAATCTATGTACACTCGTTTATCTCAAAACGTTTGTTGATAATATCGCAACAAGTCTACATTTTCTTTTTGCACACTACACATACAGGAAATAATTATTAATGATTATCAACTGAAGATGGCCAATTGCCGAAAAGTTTTGAGATAAAAGAGTTTAAATAGATTGGAACTATTTTTTTTTTTTATTTTTGTCTGCTCTTGTATATGGTGGTGGTGTTAGTGGTGGCGGAAGTAGTTGTGACTTTCCTTTAAACGTCCAACTTTAAAGTTCTAAACCCCGCAACCTTTTAACTTTACTCTGCTTCAACTCCCATCGTACATTAAGGCCACTGCCTATCCCAATCGGAACACCTCGGATAATTCACGAATCATCTCGCGGATGTATGTAGATAGTCGGATCAACTTGGCCATTTCCCTAAATGGGGCTTCAATTTTAAATCATCCAATTTTAATTTACCCAGCACAGCAGACTCACAGCTGTCAAACGATGCCATTGTTTATGTTTTGTGCGAACAAAACGATAGTGATTTCAGTAAGTATCACTGCACCAGATACATCCGAGGGATGATTGTCCCGAGGACGGAATTACCCGAGAAAGTTCCGATTGTGCCTATCCATTTTGAAGTTCGTTGCGTCAACACACGGTCAAAATGACCTGTGTGAATGCACTCGGTGTATTGTGGGTAAAGTAGTTCTTCAACATGGCTGTTATGAATACGGAAGTGATTGCTTAAAATGAACAAAACAAGTACGAAGAGGTATACAACAGATTATTTTGGCTTTTTTTTATACATTCTAATAGTTAAAATATGTTTCATGCAAACATTTTGACCTAAATTTTGTAAACGATCCAGACTTTAACGTAGTGACCTCACACGCTATGTATAGAATGGACATATTACTGTTTAACGAAAGCGGAAGTAGCAAAACTTGCTCATCGTATTTTTTTTCCATTTATCTATACATATCAAGACTTTAAAAGTTTCTGGACATAGAATAAGACCTTAGAATATGGTTGTTTAGTCATTTATCTTAATTCAATGAATATTATAATCGAACGTATTTCCTACGCGGAACTATTTTATGTAGGCACAAATCTCAAATTTTGGGTGAGTTACGAGTCGTAGTATAGAGATGACTTTAACGTAGTGACGTCACACGCTATGTATAGAATGTTTTTATGTTTAAACAAACACCGGTGTCATCATAAGAAAAGACAGGCCAGAAAATAACACATCCGAGAAATGCCCCTAACCGTGGAATATGTAAATAAAAGAAGTCCAGAAAGGTAAGTCAAAAAGTACGGCGCAGACAGCTCGACAAACAAAACAGGAGACTAGATCACATTGCTTATGGCGTGGTCTTAGATGAATACAATTAAACATGAGTGACTGAGTATGCATACGAAAAACGGATCGAATGCGTGGCGAATCTTTGTTTTAACATCACTTGATTACGTACTGGCTCAGTACTAATGGTTAAAAAGATGAGTATAAACGAAATCTGTGGTAACAAATTCATTGATTGCGGACTGATATGATAACAAATAACCTGATTACGCATTCGTATGAATACTGATTTATATTTTTACGAATTGGACAGTCCACAAATCGATATGATTAAGAATGGTTCTGATAACGAGTTAAAATAATAAGGAATAAGTATGATAACGAAACTGTATGATCAAGAATGTGAATGTTCAAGAATGTGTATGATCAAGAATGTGTATGATCAAGAATGTGTATAGTCAAGAATGTGTATGATCAAGAATGTGAATGTTCAAGAATGTGAATGTTCAAGAATGTGAATGTTCAAGAATGTGTATGATCAAGAATGTGTATGATCAAGAATGTGTATGATCAAGAATGTGAATGTTCAAGAATGTGAATGTTCAAGAATGTGTATGATCAAGAATGTGTATGATCAAGAATGTGTATAGTCAAGAATGTGTATGTTCAAGAATGTGTATGTTCAAGAATGTGAATGTTCAAGAATGTGTATGATCAAGAATGTGTATGATCAAGAATGTGTATAGTCAAGAATGTGTATGTTCAAGAATGTGAATGTTCAAGAATGTGTATGATCAAGAATGTGTATGTTCAAGAATGTGCATGATCAAGAATGTGTAGTACGATCAAGAATGTGTATGGTTGCTTATGTGTGTGATCAAGAACGTGCATGATCAAGAATGTGTATGATCAAGAATGTGTAGTACGATCAAGAATGTGTATGGTTGCTTATGTGTGTGATCAAGAACGTGCATGATCAAGAATGTGTATGATCAAGAATGTGTATGGTCACGAATAGGTGCGGTTTTAAATATTTATTATAAGGAATATGCATGATAAAGAGTCTATTTGATAATTAACCGTTACAATAATGTTTGAGTATGATAACTTGAAATCAGTATGATTAAGAAATTATTTGACGGATCGGTATGATAAGAATTAGTATGATTTCATATGATATCGACATTATTATGAATATGCTTTATAGCAAAAAGGGGGTGATTATTAATTTTTGTGATGAAGGTTTGGTACATGAAGAAATGTTAGGCCTACTTCTCACAGTTAGGTTTTAAGTTAACGTGACATGTTCTTACTCGTACTTATTTCAACTGCTTTAATTGACATGTATATATAATACATGTGACAATTACCATGTCGTCTTAATTATGAAAGCGTTTCACAATTTGAAACTCGGATAAATTCAAAAATAAATTCAAGTGAACTAAATTGCAGTCTAAATGTATGTTACAAACTCAAAGACCCCGAGACTGTTCAACAACCACATGTGGTACAAATTTGCCAATTAAGGATAATGAATAATTCAGCAGTCAATTATCCGAGCTGACAAGCAAACTCTCTAAATGAATTGTTTGGTATTGTGTCGTGTATAATGGCAAGTTATCTACATCACATAACGATTTTGCGACATTATGACATATCGCATGTTTCTTTTCAACAAAGCACAGAGCAACAACACAAACAAATTAAACAATGTCACAAGTAATATAGTAATGGGAAAATTTAATCAATAAATATATTCTCTTATATGAAATGTGTGTTTATCTCTTAAAGAAAGTACATGACAACAACAAAACAGCTGACATTCGGTACAGTATAAGATCTGAGCCCTTGTTCCACCAACGTGTCTAACAACAACCACTGAACAGGTCTTGCAATAACTCAACATAATGTATTGTAATAGACATAAAACGTATGATCAATCTCAGACTAAATTCGGCGCCAAACACAGCAGAAGACACTTCTACCAGAAAAAAAAGATGATAGATAGTGTAATGACAGTTTTGGGGCTGAGAAATATTGATTGCCTAAAGATAGCCCTTAACCAGAGGACCTTAAACCCTGACAGTAAGTGGACGGCAAGCAGATTAGATGGGGTTGTATACTTGGTCGAACTGTCAATAGTATTGGAGGTAGAGTTTACAGGTCTTCTATATGCGGAATGATACACGCGGAATGATACACTCCAATGAAGCGAATTGGTGCAAAAAGTCAAATAAGTTTAACTATTTTACTACTGTGTTTTATGTGGGCCTATTAATTTCATTTTTGGCAATGAACACGTGTATAATTTGTGTTTATTACTTTTTTTATCAAAGTGTATCGTTTTGCGACATAAGCAAGGAATTGTCATCAATTTACGGTTTACATTTGCAATTGAGTTGACTTGTTGTTTATGGTCCAAACGTGTTGTCAAATACTCGATTATGATAAGAAATAACACAATGAATATTGTATTAAACATTTATAAATAATGACACATACTGACAATGAATATCGTATTAAACATTTCTTTATAAATATAGGACAGTGGATGCTTAAGCAGTAAACATCGTAGTTATACGTAAACATTGTCAGTCGGTATACACATATATACTAAGGAAACACTGGAAGTAAGATTCTCAACAATTTCAGAAAGAAAATTTATTTCAGAAAGAAAATTTATTACAAAAAAGGGCCATAAGCACAACCATCGCCTAATTGCACTCACAACCTGACTGTAATAACATTAATTCTTATGCACACATTTTGATTGTCTTTGGGTTAAAAGAATCTTTGACATTGTGACTTGACAGCCGTGACATTCTTTGTTAAAATTGCGTATTAAAATCTTCCTAGTATTATATTTTGTCTGGTTTTATGTGTGAGTGTTTGTTTGTTTTTGTTGTTGTTTATTGCTGTTGCTGTTTTTAAATACTTCACAATCATGGCCATCATAGCGACGTATTGCTATTTTGGTGGATAGGTCTAGACAAAAGTGTCGGCAGAGTATGACCTATAAAGTGTCGGTGTGCCGTAAAACCCCAAATACTTGACAAAAGTCCAGGTGGTTCTCCCCGACCAGGATATAACCCCACAAGGTGAGAGGCGGGCAGTTTACCACTCGCAGCTTCGGGTGTCCCATTTCTAATAATTGGCATTTCTTATTACATAATTACTGGTATTTCAAAGACAAATATACATGCTTGTCACTGTATCGACCTTTCTTTACTAATACTTGCTTCTATAATAACTGATTTTGCAATTATCATAACATAACTTTTGAAAAAATAAGGTTACTCTGCCTCGAGCCTTTTTTCACAAGCGATATTTAACACTTTGTAAAAATGAGCTCTAATTACTTAACCATGTTCACTTGACTGATTATGAAAGCAAGCTACCTTTTGTCAAAATTTGATGCAAAAAAGAAAATTCTCCCAGCATACTGGCTTAGCTGCAAATGGGTTATAAATATTTCAACACCTGTGCTGGTAGATGTGGCCATATTCGTATTTTCATTGCTGGATTGTTTCTATAAATGGGTTGTTTGAAACGATTTCATTCAAATCTCTTAGCATAGGATTATTTTTAATGGTTATTCAGATGAAGTTAAAGATAAGACCAAACTTTAACGGCTAAGACTCATGTGTTCAAGTAACATGTTTCATTTTAATTTTAAATATACATAGGTATATAAAGTTTCAGGTAATTATTAAAATATTTGATATTGAGATATTTATGTTTACTTTAATGATAAAAGAGTGTAACAAAAGATGAAAAAGAAATGATGGTGATAAAATTTGATGATGATGATGATGATGATGATGATGATGATGATGATGATGATGATGATGATGATGATGATGATGTTGATGATGATGATTGTTATTATTATTATTATTATTATTATTATTATTATTATTATTATTATTATTATTATTATTATTATCATTATCATAATTATTATTATCATTCAGCAACAATAAAATGACAACAACTTTTACCATTGTTATTTTACAATTGCTCAATGCGAGACGAGCATTCTCCACCCGCAGACGTAAGCATTGTTGTGACTGAGTGATGTTTTATTCCCACTTCCTACTACGTGTCAATCAATTGGTATGCTTTCATAGCCATGTTGAGTAAGAAAAGCATAAGCCAGCAAGAATGAAAACGTGCATTAAATAAGATCGTGCCAATATTGCGAGTGAGTTCAAGCGGAAGTGCGGTGCATTGTTGTCCGGATGATAAGATGTTTGGTTCTGTGCTTCAAACCGATATTCAAACCGATAATCCGCTTGTGTTCCCGGGACTGGATTCACCAGGACCCGAAGTCCATTGATGTTGATGTCACTGAACTTATCTCTGAATTTCAATTATATTATAAATGTGAAGCCAAGATCGCTTTCTGTAGAAGAAATATCGATATGTCAATGTCCAACAGGCAATAAAACAATGACAAAACGACGCATACACTATTAAACATGCGATGTAAATCGAATCATAAAACGATATTCGAATATTCGTTAAGTATTTTTGAATCATATTTGAATATTCGGAAGGAATTTGTAACAGAGTGGCACATAACACGATAAATTGTTTGTCATTACGTTTTGTGTGTTTGTGTGTGTGTTTTTTTGTTTTTCATTTTCTAATTTTTTTTATTTTTATTTATTTTTTTTTTTTTTTTTTTTTGCGATAATTGACATTACTAGCCTTGCTTTATGCAGAATCAGTGGTGCTTTTATTAATTAAGGATAGCATTTAATTTTAAAACGACGATTGCTTCTTTTGAAATACAAACGACCATATTATCAACCCGCCACTATTCAGTTTCTAGAGAAGGACAAGAAGTGATGTTACTTTACAGCGTCAGCGGTAATTTGCTAGAGAATAGAGACAATGAAGAATTCTAGTAAATTTGTAAAAATGACATTGTTCCTTAACAATCAGTATTATTATGACAATTTAAACTCTTATGACAAAATTATACAACAACAACAACAACAATAATAACAAATTATTTATTGGTTACCTTAAATTTGAGTGTATTTTTGTTACATGTTGTACTTCGTACAATAACATTTACAGTTTAAAACATGTTGCGTAAATAATTATCTTTTTGTTTTATCATATGACTTGTTAAATTTAAGGAGCTACTTAAGCTCCTTTTCATATTAACGTATTGATTTAATAAGACCATATAATAATTTATAAGTTGAAATTGTAAAACAAATACAAAATTTCTCATAATTATTAAAATGTTTCTCTACTAAACGCAAACAAAGTATAGCTACAAACAGTCAACTATGGTCAGTGAACTGATCTTACAAATTACATAAATATGTAAAATATTTTGGAATACAATACGGTCAACCAAATTCAATTTGTTTTCAAACTTAACAATAGTGAATAAGAATGATAAAGATTTTCGAATCCCAATATGTCTATACCGACTTGATATTCGAATATTCGTTAACATCCATAAATTAAACATGTAACCCTCTTTTTCTCTCTGTCTCCCATGCCACTCTTCTCTTTGCTATCTATTTGATCTTATCATCTCTCCCTCCAATCTCCTTTCTTTCACATTTATCCTCTACCACTATATCTTTTTATTTCTTTTTCCCCTTCTCCCTCTTTCATACAGTTTCCCCTCTCCTTTTCCTCGAAACATTTAGCCTTATTATGTCTTCAAAATATAATTGCTCAATATAATTAATTGCTTTATACGATGTTCACACTAGCATTGTCACTGGTTAGCGAAGGCTTGCCGATCAGTTGTAGAAGCTGGTCGCTTTTTCCCATAGCAACATTTACAGCAAAACAGTATGACTTGATTATAGAACTCTCGCAAGTTCTACAAATCGCAAATCAGTTGCACTTGCAAAATGTGTTTCCACTGCGATTTAATTTGAAAGTAGAGGGGTTGCAGCGAGGTCGCAGGCCACAAATTGCCAGCGAGTGGGTAGCCGATCGATCGCAGTGAATCGTGAACAGTGGCCGATCTTTTTTAATCGCAACCTTTCGGCCACCAGTCGGCGAGCGCTTGCCAATCACCCATAAACCTGTCTACGATCACTCTGCAACAAATTGCCAAGCGGTTGCTCGACTCTGATATCAGGACCTCTTGTCACAAGATTCCGGTGCTTTGACTATCCTTGGTTGCGCCCAGTACCATCTCTGTCTTCTCCTTCTTCGTTGTCTACGATGGATAGTAACAATGCTTTCTTTTTTTCTACTTGTTGCCGTCGTTCAATTAAACACAACAGCTGTGTGTGTCCATTTGAAAGGACAATTTTACTTTCGAATGGTTTTATGATTTTCTTCAAGATCTATTTTATGCCATTTTTTCAGAAGCTGACTGCATTGCGAAACGACGATCGGCAACCTATCGCAATTCGCAGATGCCGCCCCGTCGCTAACCACTCACAGTTAATTTCCGTTAAGAAGTTACCCACAATCGCAAACCAGTCTTAAACTGGTCGCTGATCAGTCGCTGATCAGTCGCTGACCTGTCGCTGGACCTGCCGTTTTACTACCGCTATACGACTAAAATATCTAGAGAAACAGAGCAGGCGATCGCCGATAAGTCGCAGCACAGGTGTGACGAAGACGTAATGTAGCGAATGTTACCTGTTAAAAAACCCGACCGATAGACACAACCTTTTTTTAACAAGTGACAATAAAACTTTACTTAAGCATGTGTTTAGTAGTATTAACTGTGTTTACATTTAAGATATGACATGTAATGATTTAACGATGAACATGTTGACAGTGCGCCTTCGTCGAATTTTTACGACCACTTCAAGTAAAAAACACACATACTTAAAAGAAGTCGCAGTTTTTGTTTTTGTTGTGGTTGTTCCATTGACTATCGATTTATTATATATATTTTACAAACTTCAAACCTTATTCATTTTATTAATCAGTTGCATTAGCACTATGTCATCAGGAATACGCGAATTCATTTTAAAATTTTAATGACAGAAAAAATAACACCATTTAGAAGTGAACATTTTTTTTTTATTTCCTTTCCTATATCATGAGTCCAGTTTGACATTAGTGACAATTATACCTTGTGTTGTTGATTGTTCCATTCATCCAAACAACTATAATGCAAAGTGACAATCTATTTGACAAACGGATTAAAATACATTCTGGAATTGGAAGATATATCGTATTTTTCTTTTGTGCAAGCATCAATTTATTACTTTCAAGATTCACAGGCTTAAACACTCAGCTTTACTTATCGCTATTGTTCAATTAATTGTTACTTTTACGACAGGGAATAGTCATAAAATGATTCACATTGTCAGAAAAGTTGCATGCTTCGTAATAAGGTAATAAAAGGCCTATGTGAGATGTGACGGAGACTATCCTTGTGCGAAAAAGGTAAATATCCCCACCTTTTAAGTTTCCTTTGAAGCCTCTGTACTCTTCAGACATGAAGGTGAGAATCGTCCTTTCCTCAAAAGCCTGAAGAGTTCATATATTATTCGTATATGTGTAATGAGCTAAGTTCGACAGTGTCAGAAAAAAATGAGCCACCATTCAGTGTGTTGCTTACATAATAGTTCACAATTGAATTTTTTTATTTTTTAAATTTATAAATAAATCGCATCGATACAATAATTTTACCATTACTGTTTTAAGTTTCAATCTGTCGTTAGTATAGCGATGCCCAAAGAACGTCTGAACGGAACCAGCAAACATGATTTCTTCAAGTGCAAACTTGGAACTTAGAAGGAAGTTTATTTTTTTTATCTTCTTTCAGGGTTTAACACTAAACAAAAGAAAAGTATGCTATATTATGGCTGTCTCTCCCAACAGTCTTTCAACGGATGTCCTTTAGCCGTTTTCCCAGCTATTTGTCTTTCCGATCCTTTTCGACTAATCAGACTTTGTGGCTCTTAGACCGACCAAAGGTTTACGAATCGTTAAAGTGTATTTATGTTTTCATCTTTCTGGGGTGTAGGTTAATGTTCAAACATTTTGAGTCAGGGAAATGTTATGTTATGAGGTAACCACTAAAGATCAGTGTCATCGGGTAGTTATACTTATTTCTTATGAGGCCTAGAAGATAGGTGAAAAGGTCTTTGGGTGGAAAAAGAATACTGAAAGTTGTAAGATTCTTAAGAAAACCTCAATGCGGTTAGTATTTGAAAAATTTAAAAGGATTCCATGGGATTTAACAAAAATGAATAAAAAGAGTTGTGTCTTTTTTCTTCTTCAAATTTTAATTAAACTTCCTTTGAATTGTGCCGAAAGAATATAACATTGTAGTAATAGAGAAAACAAATAAGATATGAAAATGCAAGAATTAAGTCTAAACTTGCCGATTAAATGCGTTACTAACTGTTTTCTCCCCATTCGGTCTTGTATTTTGGTTCATAGTGGGTCAAACGTAAGTTCTATGGGCTTAGTTTTGAAATGCTTATTTCAACCGTAGCTACATGTTCAAAGCTTTTCTTTGAAGTCAGAACCCAGAATATGACTTAAATTAAATGTTTACAGTAACATCCAATAGGGTCGCATGATGATCTTAGTTGGCATATTTGCAGTACCCTAAATTAACATGCGTGCACATTTGTGAAAACCAAAATATCTGTGCTAAGATATTTCTATCCTTGCATTCGCAAACAATCGTACATGGGCTTGTCCAAATTGGCCCTAATTTATATCCGTGGGTATTATATTTAGTTTTCCAGGTTATTCCTTTACATTGCCTCATTTCAACTCATATTGACCAAAAATCATACATACACGATTTTAATGACAGGGATTTCAATTATATTGTTCTATGTTTTCAGTAAAAGGAAACAACTGCTTATAAAATTTTGGAAATTATAAGGTATACATACGTCCGTTGAATACATTTGAAAATAGCGAAAAAGAATGGATCCAAATATGAGTTCCCAAACCTACAACTGCTGTTGGGAATTGGAATTCTTTAATTGGCATTTGCTTAAACATTCACTTAAGCTGACCTAACTGCAATATGTAAACATGTCCGTCAGTTTATTTCCTGATATATAATTTGCAAAATGTGGCAGCTTTTTTTAACTCCGGATAAATATCGACTCGAACTGTTTCAATATTTGCTCTAGGAAATAGCCGAAATACCTACTTACATATATTGAATTGTGTCGAATCGATTTGTTGAAGTAATATTGTACAGATAAGCTAATGTTTTCATTGCACAAGCGCTGTGAAGACTGGGTGGTTTTATGCAAGTATAATTCATGTTTTTATTACTTTATTAATTGTTGTTTTTCTTTCGATTTTTTGTATTACGCTAATATCTTAATATCCAGCACTGATGCAGTATCTTCGGGTTTCTGCTTGTAGAGGATTCTGGACTGTAGGAAATATTACTGTTTTTGGATATTTTGTATTGTACGAATATAAGTTTTAAGACATGTGTTCATTTGCTTTTTAATGAGATGAACTTATGCATATCTTTTGTTTGACATAATTCAGTTCCAGTCGTCTTTAAAGATTAATTACATTATGGACTTTGCGAATTGCGTCAACATTGAAAATAATCGACAAGTACCAATCGACATGTTATACTGCGGCATTTTCTTTCGTTGAATCGACATGACTTTATCTTACAAACATCTTTCGCGTGTATTTAGACAAACATTCTAAAATTAATTGACATTTAATTTTAAAAACGAAGTTTTGCGGACAACATAATGTTTATAAACATTAAGTATTGAGTATTCGAATGAGTTTTCATGAATTAAAATTTTACTGGGATACAAGAAAACTTACCTTTGATTTACACCGCCATCAATATATCCTTATGGTATATTAGGGGATGAAATTGATCCCGTTAAATCTCAAACACCCCATGAAAGATTACCACATACACATACGTTGTAATTTCTTACGTTATCCCCTTGTTTTACTGTATCACATTTAATTGTTTATTATTAAATTTTAAAATCCAATAAAATAAGTCCCTATCTTCTTCAATTCCCGCCTTTATTTGCTTATAGATCAAGCACTTTTACATCCAACAAATTCAAGTACATCCGCGAATCGAACGATTGAGTTAACGCAATCCCGGGCTTTGTTTGCGTTGTTCCGACAAATTAGCATGTTTAAACTCACGCCTTTAGGAAAAATTGTCAACAGACCTTTCCCTAGTCTGTATTGCATTACGGCTCAAGTTCCCTTCCAATATCTCCCACTACAGGTTTCCCCATTAACATATTCGGACCTATACCACTTCGTCCTCTGAATACTCGACCTTTCATCGCTCACAATGTTATCCCTTTCAATTTCTACCCACCTAATCGTTTTGTTCCTAATTCATGACCGTAAAGCGCCTTTTGTGTTTACACTGACGAGACAAACAATTAACTTAATTTGTCATTTAAACAAAAGAAACTTTTTTTTCTTTTTAAAAAACTTAGTGTTGCAATCCAATAGACGTGAATAGGGTTCCAGCTCGACAGCATTATATGCGCAAGATCACAACAATACTTATATATATTTTGTCAATACTTCAAACCATGTTGATATTGTAGTTGCTTTTTCACATTTAAATTGTATAAGCTAAACGCGCATTACATTTTTTTTTGCAACCAATCGGCTATGATTACATATAGTTTGGCCTGATTTGGAGACCATCAATTTAGATTACAAGAGAATATAAATCGGCTTGTATATAAGGGCTTAACGAGATAAAAAAAAAAACGCCACACATTTCTTATCACTTGACTTTTCTTATCTGTTAAATAAAGACAGAAAACTGACAGAGTATAAGATAATGTAAGATCATGCTTGATGAGTATAAGATAATGTAAGATCATGCTTGATGAGTATAAGATAATGTAAGATCATGCTTGATGAGTATAAGATAATGTGAGATCATGCTTGATGAGTATAAGATAATGTAAGATCATGCTTGATGCATTTAGGTACCCATGTGTCAAGAAGGGTTGTGGTTTGCTCATTTAAGCAGTAGTTTTAAGTAAAACATTTTCTTACATGGTCAAAAATTGTTTGTAACAACTGCTAATCCTTAGTAATTATTAGATTTTGTTTGCAAGCATATAATGATTAAATATTGTAAATCCAAACAGCTATTTAGAAAATCTAACAAATCCATATGATTTGTTTCTTGGTACAATAATTTGTATACATTGTGTTGTGTTTGCTATAAAATATGTTATGTTTTGATGCAATGAAATATTTGTATTGTATTGTATTACATTGTATTGTATCGTATTACATTGTATTGTATTGTACTGTATTGTATTGCATTGTATTGTACTGTATTGTATTACATTGTATTGTATTGTATTACATTGTATTGTATTACATTGTATTGTATTGTATTACATTGTATTGTACTGTACTGTATTGTATTACATTGTATTGTATTACATTGTACTGTATTGTACTGTATTGTATTACATTGTATTGTATTACATTGTACTGTATTGTATTACATTGTATTGTACTGTACTGTATTGTATTGTACTACATTGTATTGTATTGTACTGTACTGTACTGTACTGTATTGTATTATATTACATTGTATTGAATTGTATTGTATTGTATGATATTATATTGTATTGTATTATATTACATTGTATTGAATTGTATTGTATTGTATGACATTGTATGGTATTTTATTATATTACATTGTATTGAATTGTATTGTATTGTATGACACTGTATTGTATTGTATGACATTACATTGAATTGTATTGTATTACATTATATTGAATTGTATTGTATTGTACTGTATTTAACAAATTCTGAATATATTACCAATTATAACTTTGTACGTGACTCCACTGTCTTTATTGACACTGTGTGGCGTTATTAATTAGGGAAAACATCAATGAAGACAGAATAAATAATACAATCGTTTAATCGTTAACTCGTAGCGTCATAAATAGCCGCTAATTAAAACACTAAAACTATACGCCATAAAACGGTTAATTTGAGTGATTAGCTCACACCGAAGTCACGTGATCTTTGTCACTATAACATAAACATCAAGGACATGTGTGTCTGTGATGTTTTACAACATACGCATTTTTGCGGAGCCTGCTTTCTGATACTGATATTTCGAACTCTTGTATATCTTTAACATGCACTCTCAACCTTTCTTTCTGTCGTCTCGTCGAATATTCTCTGGAAAAAACTGATTCGAAACTCCTCGGTTAATTCCTCATTCTGCATAAAGAAGAAGCCACAGTTATTCAGATTTCGATTCAATAGTACTGGCAACTCACAAGTGTTCATTTAGAAGTATTTCTTTACAATCACATTTATCAAACCATCATTTAGGATTGAGTTATTGTCCGAAGCGGTTGAGACGTTGATCCCCACTTGGAAAACGCTTCATTCCTGACGTGCTAGACTTGACACCGTGAGTGAACGGAACCTCGATTTAAAATGCTGCATTAGTTCAAACGTGGCTTACGATTAACTTGTCAAGAGATAAGACGAAAAATTGACAAAAGAATGAAAACATTCCAATATCTATTATGTGCTAGTTTTTGATGACAAAAGGCTGGAATCATCCGTTTAATAAACGTATGCCGTCGTCGGTGTGGAATTAACGTTTAAAGCGACAAAATCAAAGTTGGTTAAATTTGCATTTTTATTTTACAAAAGCAAACTTTAGAGAACCACACTGAATAATTAACTTGTACATCCGACAGTTTGATAAACTTTACTTACGTAAACTTGCTTATTTACGTTGCGTTGTCAGTAAATTTCATAATGCTTTTACTGGAAGCATTATCCCACCGAACTTGCGGTGTTTAGTGTTAAAACATCGTGCAGATGAGGATTGGCTCGATTGCTTACGTGTCATCGTAAATTTGGTAGGAAAAACTTGGAACAGCCTACAAGGATGATAAACAATATGCCAATTATTTTGACGTCGAGCACTATATCATGTACATCATATATACATGTACATGTACTCACTTTCTTCCCTCCCTCATCCGCCCCTCTCTTTTCCTCTATCTGTCTGTCTTTTTTTCTCTTTCTCTCTCTCTCTCTCCCAAATTACTTATTTCACTACGTCACCCCAACCACTGGAACCTCTTGTTACTTTTCCTGCCTCTTTATTCTATATAGGTCTCCATGTAGTATACTTTGTATACCTGGAAGGAATAAAGATTTGTTCTGTTCTGTTCTATTTAATTTAAATTTATATTTTATCTCTAGCGTTGTTAAAATACGAATATAAATAGGAATATAAAAAAGAAAGGTAATTTTGTAGAGACAGTATCGAGGAATTTGTGAGAATAGAAAATGTTGAGGGGTTGGGTGCCATTTGTGTGCCTACTACGGGCTCAGATTGTGTAGCTTTGTTCGAATGAAATAACGATTAATGCCAGGTTAATTAACTGGTTAATTTCCGATCATGTTACGCATCCAACATTATTATTTCGAGCAAAAAGAATTGATTCGTTTCAGTCATCTCATTTGTAATTTAAGCCTTTAAATAACTGTCTTTATCGGTATTGGGATCAAATTTAAACCCAGACAAATTGATACATATTGTTACGTATAAAAGTAGATCTATGAAGAAAAGTGCAAACTTTGTTAGTTTTTCTCGATGAAAATGTGTGCTTTATTTAATTGTATTTCAAAATGCTTATCTGAATTCCAAAGATGTTTCTGTTGATAAGCTTCGAGGCGCCTTTAGTCCGAACACTAACCACTAATGAGTTCTTGCTTCATGTCACTAGGTGTAATACGATCGGAACTGTCCGGATCGAGCAGAGTACCTTTAGATACGGATGAAAGTCGATGTGGCTGCTCTGAGTGTTGAACTACATACAAATGTCAGGATCGAGCAGAGTACCTTTAGATACGGATGATGGTCGATGTGGCTGCTCCGAGTGTTGAACTACATACAACGGTCAGGATCGAGCAGAGTACCTTTAGATACGGATGATGGTCGATGTGGCTGCTCCGAGTGTTAGACTACACACAGCTGTCAGGATCGAGCAGAGTACCTTTAGATACGGATGATGGTCGATGTGGCTGCTCCGAGTGTTGAACTACATACAACTGTCAGGATCGAGCAGAGTACCTTTAGATACGGATGATGGTCGATGTGGCTGCTCCGAGTGTTGAACTACATATAACGGTCAGGATCGAGCAGTGTACCTTTAGATACGGATGATGGTCGATGTGGCTGCTCCGAGTGTCGAACTACATACAACGGTCAGGATCGAGCAGAGTACCTTTAGATACGGATGATAGTCGATGTGGCTGCTCCGAGTGTTGAACTACATACAACGGTCAGGATCGAGCAGAGTACCTTTAGATACGGATGATGGTCGATGTGGCTGCTCCGAGTGTTGAACTACATACAGCTGTCAGGATCGAGCAGAGTACCTTTAGATACGGATGATGGTCGATGTGGCTGCCCTGAGTGTTAGACTACACACAGCTGTCAGGATCGAGCAGAGTACCTTTAGATACGGATGATGGTCGATGTGGCTGCTCCGAGTGTTAGACTACACACAGCTGTCAGGATCGAGCAGAGTACCTTTAGATACGGATGATGGTCGATGTGGCTGCTCTGAGTGTTGAACTACATACAAATGTCAGGATCGAGCAGAGTACCTTTAGATACGGATGATAGTCGATGTGGCTGCCCTGAGTGTTGAACTACATGCAAATGTCAGGATCGAGCAGAGTACCTTTAGATACGGATGATGGTCGATGTGGCTGCTCTGAGTGTTGAACTACATACAACGGTCAGGATCGAGCAGAGTACCTTTAGATACGGATGATGGTCGATGTGGCTGCTCCGAGTGTTGAACTACACACAGCTGTCAGGATCGAGCAGAGTACCTTTAGATACGGATGATGGTCGATGTGGCTGCTCCGAGTGTTGAACTACATACAACTGTCAGGATCGAGCAGAGTACCTTTAGATACGGATGATGGTCGATGTGGCTGCTCCGAGTGTTGAACTACATACAACGGTCAGGATCGAGCAGAGTACCTTTAGATACGGATGATGGTCGATGTGGCTGCTCCGAGTGTTGAACTACATACAACGGTCAGGATCGAGCAGAGTACCTTTAGATACGGATGATAGTCGATGTGGCTGCTCCGAGTGTTGAACTACATACAACGGTCAGGATCGAGCAGAGTACCTTTAGATACGGATGATGGTCGATGTGGCTGCTCCGAGTGTTGAACTACAGACAGCTGTCAGGATCGAGCAGAGTACCTTTAGATACGGATGATGGTCGATGTGGCTGCTCCGAGTGTTGAACTACATACAACTGTCAGGATCGAGCAGAGTACCTTTAGATACGGATGATGGTCGATGTGGCTGCTCCGAGTGTTGAACTACATACAACGGTCAGGATCGAGCAGAGTACCTTTAGATACGGATGATGGTCGATGTGGCTGCCCTGAGTGTTGAACTACATACAGCTGTCAGGATCGAGCAGAGTATCTTTAGATACGGATGATGGTCGATGTGGCTGCTCCGAGTGTTAGACTACACACAGCTGTCAGGATCGAGCAGAGTACCTTTAGATACGTATGATGGTCGATGTGGCTGCTCCGAGTGTTAGACTACACACAGCTGTCAGGATCGAGCAGAGTACCTTTAGATACGGATGATGGTCGATGTGGCTGCCCTGAGTGTAAAACTACATACAGCTGTCAGGATCGAGCAGAGTGCCTTTAGATACGGATGAAGGTCGATGTGGCTGCCCTGAGTGTTGAACTACATACATATGTCAGGATCGAGCAGAGTACCTTTAGATACGGATGATGGTCGATGTGGTTGCCCTGAGTGTTAGACTACACACAGCTGTCAGGATCGAGCAGAGTACCTTTAGATACGGATGATGGTCGATGTGGCTGCTCCGAGTGTTAGACTACACACAGCTGTCAGGATCGAGCAGAGTATCTTTAGATACAGATGAAGGTCGATGTGGCTGCCCTGAGTGTTAGACTACACACAGCTGTCAGGATCGAGCAGAGTACCTTTAGATACGGATGATGGTCGATGTGGCTGCCCTGAGTGTTAGACTACACACAGCTGTCAGGATCGAGCAGAGTACCTTTAGATACGGATGATGGTCGATGTGGCTGCTCTGAGTGTTGAACTACATACAAATGTCAGGATCGAGCAGAGTACCTTTAGATACGGATGATAGTCGATGTGGCTGCCCTGAGTGTTGAACTACATACAAATGTCAGGATCGAGCAGAGTACCTTTAGATACGGATGATGGTCGATGTGGCTGCTCTGAGTGTTGAACTACATACAACGGTCAGGATCGAGCAGAGTACCTTTAGATACGGATGATGGTCGATGTGGCTGCTCTGAGTGTTGAACTACATACAAATGTCAGGATCGAGCAGAGTACCTTTAGATACGGATGATGGTCGATGTGGCTGCTCTGAGTGTTGAAATACATACAAATGTCAGGATCGAGCAGAGTACCTTTAGATACGGATGATGGTCGATGTGGCTGCTCCGAGTGTTGAACTACATACAACGGTCAGGATCGAGCAGAGTACCTTTAGATACGGATGATGGTCGATGTGGCTGCTCCGAGTGTTGAACTACATACAACGGTCAGGATCGAGCAGAGTACCTTTAGATACGGATGATGGTCGATGTGGCTGCTCCGAGTGTTGAACTACATACAACGGTCAGGATCGAGCAGAGTACCTTTAGATACGGATGATGGTCGATGTGGCTGCTCTGAGTGTTGAACTACATACAAATGTCAGGATCGAGCAGAGTACCTTTAGATACGGATGAAGGTCGATGTGGCTGCCCTGAGTGTTGAACTACATACAGCTGTCAGGATCGAGCAGAGTACCTTTAGATACGGATGATGGTCGATGTGGCTGCCCTGAGTGTTAGACTACACACAGCTGTCAGGATCGAGCAGAGTACCTTTAGATACGGATGATGGTCGATGTGGCTGCCCTGAGTGTTGAACTACATACAGCTGTCAGGATCGAGCAGAGTGCCTTTAGATACGGATGAAGGTCGATGTGGCTGCCCTGAGTGTTGAACTACATACATATGTCAGGATCGAGCAGAGTGCCTTTAGATACGGATGAAGGTCGATGTGGCTGCCCTGAGTGTTGAACTACATACATATGTCAGGATCGAGCAGAGTACCTTTAGATACGGATGATGGTCGATGTGGCTGCCCTGAGTGTTGAACTACATACATATGTCAGGATCGAGCAGAGTGCCTTTAGATACGGATGAAGGTCGATGTGGCTGCCCTGAGTGTTGAACTACATACATATGTCAGGATCGAGCAGAGTGCCTTTAGATACGGATGAAGGTCGATGTGGCTGCCCTGAGTGTTGAACTACATACATATGTCAGGATCGAGCAGAGTGCCTTTAGATACGGATGATGGTCGATGTGGCTGCCCTGAGTGTTGAACTTTATACATATGTCAGGATCGAGCAGAGTGCCTTTAGATACGGATGAAGGTCGATGTGGCTGCCCTGAGTGTTGAACTACATACATATGTCAGGATCGAGCAGAGTGCCTTTAGATACGGATGAAGGTCGATGTGGCTGCCCTGAGTGTTGAACTACATACATATGTCAGGATCGAGCAGAGTACCTTTAGATACGGATGATGGTCGATGTGGCTGCCCTGAGTGTTGAACTACATACATATGTCAGGATCGAGCAGAGTGCCTTTAGATACGGATGAAGGTCGATGTGGCTGCCCTGAGTGTTGAACTACATACATATGTCAGGATCGAGCAGAGTGCCTTTAGATACGGATGATGGTCGATGTGGCTGCCCTGAGTGTTAGACTACACACAGCTGTCAGGATCGAGCAGAGTACCTTTAGATACGGATGATGGTCGATGTGGCTGCCCTGAGTGTTAGACTACACACAGCTGTCAGGATCGAGCAGAGTACCTTTAGATACGGATGATGGTCGATGTGGCTGCCCTGAGTTTTAAACTACACACAGCTGTCAGGATCGAGCAGAGTACCTTTACATACGGATGATGGTCGATGTGGCTGCTCCGAGTGTTGAACTACATACAACGGTCAGGATCGAGCAGAGTACCTTTAGATACGGATGATGGTCGATGTGGCTGCCCTGAGTGTTGAACTACATACAGCTGTCAGGATCGAGCAGAGTATCTTTAGATACGGATGATGGTCGATGTGGCTGCTCCGAGTGTTAGACTACACACAGCTGTCAGGATCGAGCAGAGTACCTTTAGATACGTATGATGGTCGATGTGGCTGCTCCGAGTGTTAGACTACACACAGCTGTCAGGATCGAGCAGAGTACCTTTAGATACGGATGATGGTCGATGTGGCTGCCCTGAGTGTAAAACTACATACAGCTGTCAGGATCGAGCAGAGTGCCTTTAGATACGGATGAAGGTCGATGTGGCTGCCCTGAGTGTTGAACTACATACATATGTCAGGATCGAGCAGATTACCTTTAGATACGGATGATGGTCGATGTGGTTGCCCTGAGTGTTAGACTACACACAGCTGTCAGGATCGAGCAGAGTACCTTTAGATACGGATGATGGTCGATGTGGCTGCTCCGAGTGTTAGACTACACACAGCTGTCAGGATCGAGCAGAGTATCTTTAGATACAGATGAAGGTCGATGTGGCTGCCCTGAGTGTTAGACTACACACAGCTGTCAGGATCGAGCAGAGTACCTTTAGATACGGATGATGGTCGATGTGGCTGCCCTGAGTGTTAGACTACACACAGCTGTCAGGATCGAGCAGAGTACCTTTAGATACGGATGATGGTCGATGTGGCTGCTCTGAGTGTTGAACTACATACAAATGTCAGGATCGAGCAGAGTACCTTTAGATACGGATGATAGTCGATGTGGCTGCCCTGAGTGTTGAACTACATACAAATGTCAGGATCGAGCAGAGTACCTTTAGATACGGATGATGGTCGATGTGGCTGCTCTGAGTGTTGAACTACATACAACGGTCAGGATCGAGCAGAGTACCTTTAGATACGGATGATGGTCGATGTGGCTGCTCTGAGTGTTGAACTACATACAAATGTCAGGATCGAGCAGAGTACCTTTAGATACGGATGATGGTCGATGTGGCTGCTCTGAGTGTTGAAATACATACAAATGTCAGGATCGAGCAGAGTACCTTTAGATACGGATGATGGTCGATGTGGCTGCTCCGAGTGTTGAACTACATACAACGGTCAGGATCGAGCAGAGTACCTTTAGATACGGATGATGGTCGATGTGGCTGCTCCGAGTGTTGAACTACATACAACGGTCAGGATCGAGCAGAGTACCTTTAGATACGGATGATGGTCGATGTGGCTGCTCCGAGTGTTGAACTACATACAGCTGTCAGGATCGAGCAGAGTACCTTTAGATACGGATGATGGTCGATGTGGCTGCCCTGAGTGTTAGACTACACACAGCTGTCAGGATCGAGCAGAGTACCTTTAGATACGGATGATGGTCGATGTGGCTGCCCTGAGTGTTGAACTACATACAGCTGTCAGGATCGAGCAGAGTGCCTTTAGATACGGATGAAGGTCGATGTGGCTGCCCTGAGTGTTGAACTACATACATATGTCAGGATCGAGCAGAGTGCCTTTAGATACGGATGAAGGTCGATGTGGCTGCCCTGAGTGTTGAACTACATACATATGTCAGGATCGAGCAGAGTACCTTTAGATACGGATGATGGTCGATGTGGCTGCCCTGAGTGTTGAACTACATACATATGTCAGGATCGAGCAGAGTGCCTTTAGATACGGATGAAGGTCGATGTGGCTGCCCTGAGTGTTGAACTACATACATATGTCAGGATCGAGCAGAGTGCCTTTAGATACGGATGAAGGTCGATGTGGCTGCCCTGAGTGTTGAACTACATACATATGTCAGGATCGAGCAGAGTGCCTTTAGATACGGATGATGGTCGATGTGGCTGCCCTGAGTGTTGAACTTTATACATATGTCAGGATCGAGCAGAGTGCCTTTAGATACGGATGAAGGTCGATGTGGCTGCCCTGAGTGTTGAACTACATACATATGTCAGGATCGAGCAGAGTGCCTTTAGATACGGATGAAGGTCGATGTGGCTGCCCTGAGTGTTGAACTACATACATATGTCAGGATCGAGCAGAGTGCCTTTAGATACGGATGAAGGTCGATGTGGCTGCCCTGAGTGTTGAACTACATACATATGTCAGGATCGAGCAGAGTGCCTTTAGATACGGATGATGGTCGATGTGGCTGCCCTGAGTGTTAGACTACACACAGCTGTCAGGATCGAGCAGAGTACCTTTAGATACGGATGATGGTCGATGTGGCTGCCCTGAGTGTTAGACTACACACAGCTGTCAGGATCGAGCAGAGTACCTTTAGATACGGATGATGGTCGATGTGGCTGCCCTGAGTTTTAAACTACACACAGCTGTCAGGATCGAGCAGAGTACCTTTAGATACGGATGATGGTCGATGTGGCTGCCCTGAGTTTTAAACTACACACAGCTGTCAGGATCGAGCAGAGTACCTTTAGATACGGATGATGGTCGATGTGGCTGCCCTGAGTGTTAGACTACACACAGCTGTCAGGATCGAGCAGAGTACCTTTAGATACGAATGATGGTCGATGTGGCTGCTCTTAGTGTTGAACTTTATACAGCTAAATATTCTAAAGATTATCTCATGCTGCAAATATCACGAAGCTGTCACGTTGGTACATATAGGCTTTTACATTTCATATATACCCCTTATGTCAACAAAAAAAATATTCCGTGCTCAAGTGTTATGAAAAATATGTAAATAGCTTGTTATTGTGCTAATAAATGAAAAAACTTGCATTCCCGCATGCCTTCTTGCCTGTCTGTGTGTCTGTCTGCTTGCCTGTCAGTCTGTACGTCTGTCTTACTGCCTGCCTGTCTGTCCTCCTGCCTGTCTGCCTCTCTCTCTCTCCCTCTTTCTCTATCTCTCTCTTTTCTCTCTCTTTCTATATCCCTCTCTTTCTATCTCTTTCTTTTACTCTCTCTCTCTCTCTCTTTCTTTCTCTCGTTCTTTCTCTCTCTCTTTCTCTCGTTCTCTCTCTCTCTCTCTCTTTCTCCCTCTCACTCATTCTGCCTCTGCTTCTCTTTCTGCCTCATTCATGACCATACAAAGTAGGGTCTGTTCCTATCTACCCGTGTCATATGTGCTACTACTACTAGTAATCCGATTTTACTTCATACAAATGCACTTTTGGTACAAAAGAAGTTATACATTAATTTATTAACGTTTTTTTGTGTGTGTGGCAAAATTCAACGGTGCCCCTTTAAGGCCCAGTTTTCACTGATCCTGTTTTGACACAGTGCATGCCGGTGCATAACAGCCGGTATACCGAGATAAAGCCCCGTTTCCACGGATTCCGGTTTGACACAGTGCATAACAGCCGGTATACCGAGATAAAGCCGCGTTTTCACGGATCTCGGTTTGACACAGTGCATGCCAGTGCACAACGGCCGGTATGCCGAGATAAAACCCCGTTTTCACGGATCTCGGTTTGACACACTGCATGCCGGTGAACAAAAGCCGGTATACCGGGATAAAGCTCCGTTTTCAGGGATTCCGGTTTGACACAGTGCATGCCAGTGCATAACAGCCGGTATACCAAGATAAAGCCCCGTTTTCACGGATCTCGGTTTGACACAGTGCATGCCAGTGCATAACAGCCGGTATGCCGGGATAAAACCCCGTTTTCGTGGAATCCGGTTTGACACAGTACATGCAAGTGCATAACAGCCGGTAAACCAAGATAAAGCCCCGTTTTCACGGATCCCGGTTTGACACAGTGCATGCCAGTGCACAACGGCCGGTATGGTGAGATAAAAACCCCGTTTTCACGGATCCCGGTTTGACACAGTGCATGCCAGTGCATAACGGCCCGTATACCGAGACAAAACCCCGTTTTCACGGATCTCGGTTTGACACAGTGCATACCAGTGCATAACAGCCGGTATAACGGGATAACGCCCCGTTTTCACGGATCTCGGTTTGACACAGTGCATGCCAGTGCATAACGGCCCGTATACCGAGATAAAACCCCGTTTTCACGGATCCCGGTTTGACATCGTGCATGCCAGTGCATAACGGCCGGTATGCCAGGATAAAACCCCGTTTTCACGGTTCCCGGTTTGATATCGTGCATGCCAGTGCATAACAGCCGGTATAACGGGATAACGCCCCGTTTTCACGGATCTCGGTTTGACAAAGTGCATGCCGTTGAACAATAGCCGGTATACCGGGATAAAGCTCCGTTTTCAAGGATCCCAGAGTGACATAGTGCACACTTTAGGCTCAAACAACACTGACCCAAACTAAAATTTCCGAATTTTGCTGATTATCGAAACTTAAAACATGTATTACTGTAACTCCACCTTAGCTAACCCGTCTTTTAAAGGTGTGTGCCCGGAATTATCCAGTTGCTGTGGCCCAGCGAATCAATCGTTATCAACCGAGGGTATATCGACCTTAATGGGAGGTGTACCGCTTATAAACCGGCTCGAACCATGCTTGGGACATATCTACCGACACAAAACGGAGTCTTACCGAGCATAACCGTAGCTAGACCGACCCAGTGCCGAGGATTACCGCAGGTCCGTAACATCCCGGATTACTTAGGTTATCACAGTAGCAAAGGGTTGATACCCGGTCTTCCGGATCAACCTGGTTATCGGTGTCTTTCCCGTTGTCCCAATGTGATCACTGGGTGTGTATTCATTTAAAAGCAAACTGGGTGGCTTGCCGATTCGAACTGGATCACCGCGGTTCATCACCGTTCAAACCGGATCCTCCCTGGCACTCACCATGCCATGTCATTTAAACAACTACTCAATGATAATGAAAATTTGGGTCGATCATTGTTTATAAAATCATGAATTTTTAGCTACACATGATTTATCGAATGTCTTATATATGATCAAGATTAAATTTTATTAACCGGAATATAACACAATCGATTGTGAACATTGCTGAAAGCTCTTTTTTATTAATAAAACGTCTTCTTTCGAGACGGGGAGATAACACGATGTCTTCATTTTATCCGCTCCTTGTGGGTCTTATGATAGAATCCTGTCAAAGTATAAAAGGTCAACATAGGTGAGCAGTCCACGACAAACAATATAAGGTACTACTTCTATTTTAGTGAACACTTTATGCCCTTTCAATGGGGGATATTTGGCTAATACAGGGAAGCGAACCATTCATGTTATTTTTTGTTGATACATTTAGCTTTCTCGTTTGTTCAATACCCATGCACTTAAAACGGCTTTGTGTGACGATTTTTTGTCTCTCCATTTTGACAAAAGAAGGTGTGATTTACTTTAGAGATGCAGTTATAAATGGATTTTTTGTAATCTTGTTTAAATAGAATGCTAAAAGGAGTAAACGGCGTGTCAAATCATTTTATTGGTGACAAAAAAAGAAGGGTACATTGTGGGGTGGAGACATGTATAGTATACAATCTTTTATTATATTATGTTTTATTTGTTAAATTAAAAATCGCAGCGACAAGACAGTGTATATATAACAGCGACATCCATCTATCGTTGATCTGGGAAGATTCCAGACAAATGTCTGTGTAGGTCTACCTGTGCACCCCAGATCAGCTGGATAACCTGCCTGACCGGTACTCGAACCCATGCGGTGTGTAGGTCCACCTGCGCACCCCAGGTCAGCTGTATAACCTGCCTGACCGGTACTCGAACCATGCGGTGTGTAGGTCTACCTGCGCACCCCAGGTCAGCTGTATAACCTGCCTGACCGGTACTCGAACCCATGCGGTGTGTAGGTCCACCTGCGCACCCCAGGTCAGCTGGATAACCTCCCTGACCGGTACTCCAACCCATGCGGTGTGTAGGTCTACCTGCGCACCCCAGATCAGCTGTATAACCTGCCTGACCGGTACTCGAACCCATGCGGTGTGTAGGTCCACCTGCACACCCCAGGTCAGCTGTATAACCTCTCTGACCGGTACTCGAACCCATGCGGTGTGTAGGTCTACCTGCGCACCCCAGGTCAGCTGGATAACCTCCCTGACCGGTACTCGAACCCATGCGGTGTGTAGGTCTACCTGCGCACCCCAGGTCAGCTGGATAACCTCCCTGACCGGTACTCCAACCCATGCGGTGTGTAGGTCCACCTGCGCACCCCAGGTCAGCTGGATAACCTTCCTGACCGGTACTCGAACCCATGCGGTGTGTAGGTCCACCTGCGCACCCCAGGTCAGCTGGGGGACTCGAACCCCCACGGTGAACAGATGAATAGTAGAAGACGATCACAAGTCAGCAATCTACCCCATTTTTGTTTCTTTTGTTATTTGTTACATCGCACCGACGCCATGATGGATATTATGGTGTCACAAGGATGCCAGCACATAAAACATATCATCATTATGCAAAACAGTTGAAACATGTTTTTTCCAGTACTGTACAAAAGAGAGTAAGAACAATATAACTAATAGAGTTTTCTGGCAGTCAAACCAAGAATTAACTAGAAGTTAGGGTGACTAAAAATAATAGTCTTATTACAGTCCTACTGAAGGACTTATTTTGATGACATTTTTCATTAATGTTTAACATAAAAAGGTACAAAATCGCCTAAAATAAAACTACAATAAATCAAAGAAAAAAATCAATGTCAATTCTGGCGAAAGAAGAAGCAAAACTGTATTTTCATTTGAAAAAAAAAGAGTATGTATTCATGTAACAGATTAATCATAAAGTTAACAAACACAGTAGGCGAAAATAGACCGTCTATCCGGTTATCTAACACCACTGGCTGTGAAAATAGCCCATCAAGTTATCAAACACCACAGGTTGTGAAAAAAGACCGTCCATTCAGTTATCAAACACCACAGGCTGTGAAAAAAGACCGTCCATTCAGTTATCAAACACCACTGGCTGTGAAAATAGCCCATCAAGTAATCAAACACCACAGGCTGTGAAAAAAGACCGCCCATTCAGTTATCAAACACCACAGGCTGTGAAAATTTGCCCTTTTTTTAAGTTGTGAAAATATACCGTTTATCCAGTTTTTTTTGGTTAGTTTGTTTGATGCACGTTTACGAATATATTATGCAAATCATCACCTAGTTAAATCGCATTAACGTGATACGGTCTTGATAAGGCCAAACCAGGATTTAAAGTCACGAATTTAGGCGAAGTGGCCATTTCTACGCTTCGGGGATAGATACAGGTGTTTAATAAGATTGAATGAGATTACATAATTTTAAAACGGATTTAGGCATGCTGGACATAATTCTGCAGTTTTGATCTGATGTACATTATTTCTAAAAAACGAAGCACTTTTAAATGCAGGAATTTTATCATTGGCAAATTACTGACGCGGTTTAAAAGACTTTTCACTTTATAGAGAACATGAAACCAATAAATATTTGCTAAGTAATGTCCATTACTGATTCTGAATTCCTATTTATTATTATTATTAGTCCATATTTATATACCACCCTTTTTATAATTTACAAACGTTCAAAGGTGGTTTACAAAGACAGTAATTGAAAAAAATTACATAATGTCACTTAAACACTCCAATAAGGGTAGTTCCACAACTGGTTGACCCGGTGTCAAGATAATGTGACTTGATGTGATATTATGAGAGGTGTTCACGGCATGTTATACAAAGAAAAGGCAGCCCTATATCAGCTTCAAGTGGACAGCGTCTCCAGATAACTGAAATACTGTTGATGGGACGATAAATCCAATAAACAAGCAAACACGCCCTCCAATCAATCGGAACACCTCAGATAATTCACGAATCATCTCTCGGATGGATGTAGGTAGTCGGATCACCCCGGCCATTTCCCTAAATGGGGCTACTTTTGAGACAGACTTCAAAACAAAGATGACAGCTCGGACGACAGCTCACTACTGTACTACTGTACGATGCCTGTAAAAATTTAATTTGTGGCGGCTTCAATTTTGATTCAAGTCATTTTAATTGACCCAGCGCAGCAGACACGCAGCTGTCAAACGATGGCATTTTTTATGTTTTGTGCAAACTACATTTTAGGCATATTCTTTTTCCGACTTCTGGCGAACAAAACGATCGTGATTTCAGGAAGTAACATTGCACCAGATACATTGAGGGATGATTGTCCCGAGGACGGAATTACCCGAGGAGTTCCGATTGACCTTCCATGGATAAGGAATTGAAAAGCGCGACTATTCAATATTGCTATTGTGTGACATAAGCGCCTGTATAACCGCGGAAGATATGGCAACACACAAACCTTCACTACACAGTCCTATGTATTGCTGCAGTAACAACTCTTGATACTTAATGCAAAAATAATAAAACAACAGTTATAAGTTCGTTTCAAGTAGAACGCATAATTTTTTTGTGAAGAGTTCATTCTAAGAACAATTACTCTCACCTTTTCGTACAGTAAGTCGTTTGGGGTATCGTCCCTCTGCAATCCACATTTTTCGGGCCATGTAGCATCATGTAGATTGCGATGAAAAAAGAGGCTTGCCTTGAGTTCCGCCAGCAAAGCGCGTGATATCATTATGCGTGTGTCGTCTGTGGCGTATGTCAAAAACAAAGTAGCAGCAGATTTGGTCACAGTTGCTCATTTTTTAACTTTATTAAACCGTAATAAATAATGCATTAAAATATTCAGTCTGATAACAAGATTATTTGTAAGCATGCTGACCTTCAGAAGACAGTGCAGTCTTGGGATTGGAAAAATCAAAAGCGTCGCGACGCTTTTCAACATTTTTGATTTGTTTTAATATCATTCACCATTAAAGATGTACACTTAAGGGTGTGTTAAGTGTGTGTGGTGGGTCCAGTATTTTGTTCGTTTGTGTGTGTGTGTGTGTGTGTGTGTGTGTGTGTGTGTGTGTGTGTGTGTGTGTGTGTGTGTGTGTGTGTGTGTGTGTGTGTGTGTGTGTGTGTGTGTGTGTGTGTGTGTGTGTGTGTGTTGCGGGAGTGGGGGGGGGGGGGGGTGCTCCTAATTGATCGAGCACCAGCTATGCAATTTCGGCGACAAAGATAATCCATTTAACATATTTATCATATTTTTTTCATGGGATGAGGGGACTGGTCAAACTGAGCGAGAGCCATTGGTTTGAGTAGAGTTAGGGGCTCTGCGCACATGCTCCCACCAGAAGAGTGTTGACATCTAGAAGCATGCAATTCAAATACTCGACAGACTTTCATAGAAAAGGTGTTTTGAACGTTTTAGTTTTGTCCAGCGACCACAGCTCGCTTAATCTGTATTGTCTTTTGTAGATGTTAAACTTTTTATTTCAAACGTTTCTAGTTCTAACCACGTGGAGGTCTCCAATTTTAAAACCTTATTTGGTATGGTTTTTTTTGTCTCTGTTTACGACTACAGCGATGTGCATGAGCATGATTTACGCAAAAAGTTTTGACTGTTAGTCTCTTGTTCCCTTTGCTAAATATATATTACGCGGAATCGCTGACCTAAGTTTAATATGTAGGCCTAAACAACGATTTCCAGTGCGTGTTTTACTAGGGATGTCAACGATTACTCGGGTACTCGATCGGAAGATTATATTCTAATATTAAAATCACTTTTCGAGTACTCGGTAAAATGGAGAAGAGTTAATTTGACAAACACAATCTGAACAAATAACAACAACAAAACAATAAAAACAAAATTAATTAAAAGCTGTGTTCTCGGTAAACTGGATCCTACCTAATTGCTGCCTGTTGCATGACCCAGTTCCTCTCTATCTCTTGACTGCGTTATCGATCGTTGATGATCGACATCCTAGCAGGGACTCCATAGTCTGTCAGTTAATAAACCCTACGTCTAGTCTCTTCTGCATTAATTAGTCCTTGTCATCTTATTACGCCCAGCCCCAACCCCCACTCCTCGCACCCCCTCCCACCCCACTTTCCCCTTTAAAATTTGTAATTACACGTTGATTAGCATATCTCAGCACCTCCCACAAATTGTTGCGATTAGTTCGTTAATAGCTTATCAACGACTGAGCTCTTATCGGATACGATATGCATTCGGCAAGTCTTGCTTGGCATGTAACGTAAGGTTGAAATCGTGAGTAATAGAAACAATTGATATATCGGCAACTGTTATTTCAATGTCGCCTTATGGAAGCCTGGTGCAATGTTGGTGCCACACTTTCGATTTGTCTTATCCTCGAACACATGCTGCCAGTTAAGTCGATCCCTATTTCTTATTTAAAATTGTAAATAAATCTTTCGGTGTTTTTTTCTACGACTCCTTTCTTCTATATCTATTATCACCCGACTACTATTTCAGTTACAGCAACTCCAACTTAAACCACTTTCACCAAGTTTCAAAATGTGTAGGACTAAATAAAAGCCAACGTCTAAAATATAACAGATATAAGTTCGAACGGAATCACCACCACTCTTGTTTTCGTGGTGGCGGAAGTTTCACAGAACATAATGATATAGCTAGTATTTGTGAAAGTTTAAACATTTATATGTATATATTTCATGTTCCAAATGCATTTAAAACAATATGTTTTGATTATTTTTTGTGTGTATTTTTTCGATTTTTAAAACCTCTGGTCAATTTTTATATATTATCATCTTCCAACCAACCCCATCGCAGTGTTGTTTACATGTCTATGTTACTGGGCTCCAATGTAGCTCCGTGAATGTATAGATCTCAAACTAAGAAACATGTATTTCATAACAAATTACTATAGCATTATATTTGCAAAATGTAATTCATAAAAAAGATGACGGAGTAAGTCGAGTACTCGAGCGGAACAATGACGAAGTACTCGAGTACTGATTTTAGTACTCTTTGACATTCCTTACATTCTTTCAGGGTTTGTGCGAAATTTTCAGAAAAAGAACCCATTTTACCGAGTTAGGACACCTGGTCTTATAGGTCTGAACGTCCGCAAAACTGGCTTACTTTCAGTGAGCATTCCATGAAACAGGCATCACATTCCAGCTCGTGGCCAATGAAAGTTTTGCTTCGGAAAGGTAAACATAGTTATGTCAATGACAATAGATAAAACTGTCGTTCATAATTTTTTTGTTAGAAGTGGTCAATTATGTGGTCAAAAACAAAATGAAAGGTTTAGAACCAAGACAGTCGATCCACTTTACTGCAGGAGAGCCCAGAATATGCTGGTTAAGCAAGAGAGCCTGGATGTCGTATTCTTGCGCGCTCTGAAGGATTGGACTGTATTTATAAATGTGCAGTTGATTTAGTGTTACATTTTATTTTCACACTTGCATGATGTTTAAACAGGTTTGACATATATTAACATAAATATTTGGTGAAATTTTTCTGTTTCGGGATTTAAAATGATTTTAAATGACTCTGCCGCTCGTTCTGCATCAAATCATGGAAAAACATCGAGCTACTTTTTTGAGCACTTGAGCCAGGAATTGTCTTAAATTGTTAGGTCGGCAGCTTCCAGAGTTAAGCAATAAATACAAAAACAAATTAATGTTTTGGTTTAAGGGTCATTTTTAATAGTGAACGTATTTGTAAATTTTTCAATCGCTGATAAAGCATCACATCAAATTATTTTTAATGAGAAAGTAATAAAACAATTTCATACACCTATTTCTGCTTGGTAGTTTGTTCACACAAACCAGTGTTTTGCACGGGTTGTAACATATATTGAATAATTATACTTAATTGAAACCTATATCAGGATATTCGTCAGTATTGATGCACCATGATCTATTTCTTATTCGTATAAAATCTTAAAACAATCTATTTAAAATGTTTAATGTAATACTGACTTTATCAACAAAATTTTGAAATAACACAGTACAAAGGAAAATGTGTATTAGAAAACATTGTAAAAGAAGAACACAATATGGTTGTCATAAGTTAACAACTAAAGAATAAATTTTGTTCAAATAATGTTATTAATAAACGTGTTTTATATTGACATAGTACTTGTAAAAAGCTAAAAGCAAATACAACAAAAAACACACACACACAACAAATGACATTGCTTGTTCTTGTTTGTTCTGATCTATTGTTCAAATCTTAGCTGCTGTAATGTTTTACAGCCAAATGTTTTGACATATTCAAATACGATTAAGGTGTTTCCGTTGTTACATATTCAGGTACGATCTAGGTGTTTCCGTTGTTACATATTCAGGTACGATTAAGGTGTTTCCGTTGTGACATATTCAGGTACGATCTAGGTGTTTCCGTTGTGACATATTCAGATAAGATCGTTTTTGTAACCATAGTGTTAACTACTGTTTGTAAAATTTGAGGGTCCTCGCTGATGGGTCCACGGTGTTGGTCCAGCGAGGCATCCAGTAGTACGGGATCCAGCCGCCCATCCCCGGATAGTGTTTCTCGAATACCTGTCTGTAATACAACGCTTCCTTGGTCCGCGGGGGGTTGTGGCTGAACTGGGTGCCAGCCTCCTCAACGTCCGAGTCACTGATCTAAGAAACGTGGAGACACAGAAATTTGTAAATGCATGTCCTACTAGCATCGTATTTTAATGACCACATATGGAGGTCTTGTTGTAAGGCTTTTCGGATTATTGAGAATCCGACTGTTGGAGTCTTTACTATGACTCTGAAAACTGGTCTAAACAAAGGGCCTAACATCAGCGTGTTGATTAAAATTATTTTCGTCAAGCTAAGTCCCATAAAATATTACGATGGAATCTGTCATTACTGACAATATTTTACTTTGTACACGTCAGTATGACAAATGTAAAAACCAAACGGTCTATGTTCGGCCGATTTTGATCATCTATTTAATGTATTTTTCAAACTTATAAAACTAATAAAAGTCGAAGTCCATTTTGTTTAAATGAACCATTGAATTGATTTGGGATTTGGGATTTGCCGGCATTTTTGCCGATACTGTGCAGCGACATTTCTATCATAATAGCACAGGGACACTTATGACGTGCCCAGGGACTGAACCCAGTCGGTCCATTATACTGACACCGACGAATCAGCCGTAATGCTGTCACCTTAGCCCCGAGCGTTAGGAGGGAAGCCACTTCTACCAACTTTAAAGTCTTTGGTTTGACCCGGCCGGGGTTAGAACCCAAGATCTCCCGATCCGAAAATTGACGCTCTACCACTTGAGCCGAACCTTATAAACTTACATATCAGTTAGAAACCTTTCGCTTACTGATTTTCATTCATTGGAAAACTCTTATCCTAATCTTGACCTTTCTTTTTGAAAGGGGGCACCCGCGCCGTAGTGGTAGAGTTATCGACATGTAACTTGTCCGCTTAGCCTCTGAACCGCGTGGGTTCGAGTCCCGTTTGGACCGAAGGACTTAATGTGGGAAGGCCTTTAAGCTGACCTGCGGTGCGCCGGTGGTTCTATCCGGACATTTGTTTGGGGTTATCTTCCACCAAAATAGCTGGACGTCACTATTATGAGCATAACTGGTCGCTTCGATGTATTTAATCACCCTGAACTAAACTTGTCAATCAGTTAATCCCCATCTTTGCTGACTGTTTCGTTCTTACCTGTGTATCGATGTGGGCCTGTAAGACCTGAAACCAAGACTGCTTCACAGACGACACGCCATCACTGAACGCCTCCTTAGGGCGCCAAAGAATCTCGTCCGGCAGCAGACCCGTGCCGGAGAACGCAGACCGCAACAGGTGCTTCTCGACACCATCCTGCGGTACCTTTACCTCATTTGGTAGAGACAAGTAATAGTGCGTGAACCAGTGGTCCAGGAACGGTACCCGGATTTCAAGCCTGAAAAAATAGAAACACATTGCACAATCAAATGCAAAATCCTTTGAAATCATATACGCTTTGTGCATCAAATCACATGTAACATGATGTGACATATTTTTCGAACCATATGGATATTTAACACGACATTCGAGTATTCGAATAATGAAACAATAAAATCTCTCTTGTTGGAGTTTTTGAATACTGAATATTGTTACATCAATTAAAGAAATAATTGTGCAGTCGCATGTGAGCACGAAATTGAAGTAGGAGCCCTGATAAAGCCGACCACTCTTCGGTAGCAGCGGCCTCGGGGTTGGGGGATTGATGAATGTATACAAAAATTTAAACGCCCTACCCACATGCGGCGGTGGTCCGGTCGCCTCTGAGCACGTCAAAGAAATAAAGGTCCTGACACAGTCGGCGACTCTCGGCGTCGGCGGCCTCTGGGTTCGGGGCTTGATGGAAGTATATATAACCCTGACACACCTCGTCAGAACCTTCTCCTGACAGGATCACTGTCGAGTCTGTCTTCTCCTTGATGTACTGGCTTATAAGGTACATTCCTAAATTGGGGAAACGTAGAACATTTGGTCACAATCTGTTACAAATGTTTTTCTTAAATACATATACGTATGTGTGTTTCTATAAAAAGCCACATCCAGGAAACGCCGTTTTTAGAAATTCAACATTATTCTTTTCAGTTCTTCTAGTTTAATGTGGTTTGTTAATTTAACAGTTTTGATGGGTTTGTAGGCAGAAGTAACTGAAATGGCTTCAGGACGATGCTGATGCAGAAAAAAATAAAACAAAATATACAAAGCTTCGATACAAAAAAGCAAAGGGCGCCCATGGCCGAGCGGTAACAGTCGCCGACTTGTAACTCCTAAGAAGCTCAACGCGTGGGTTCGAGTCTCGGTCGGGGATGAGAACGTTCATATGGGAAGGTTTTGCAGGGAACCTGCAGGGCGCCAGTGGTTCTACGTTGACATTTGTCTGGGGTCTTCCTCCACTTAAAATTATCAGGACATCAACAATATGGCCATAAATGTGTCGGTGCATGTTACAAAAATACAAACAAAACAGCAAAAAACTGTCCAGGTAAACAGACCGACAGATGCCCGGATGGTTGTGATGTCATAACTCTCCAGATGATAGATGACGGTGTCTAGAGCCTCGATACCTTGTTCCGGTGTAAACACGACCTCATGGTGCTCAGTACCGAGATAATTAGCCACCTGAATATGAGAACAAGTCAACCTTTTTAAAACATTGAATGGTATGCTAAAATCCACAAAGGAAAACATGTGCAATCAAACTAACTATCCGGACAAGTCAAGAAAGAAAGTTGGCAGTCAGTTGCTTACAGTAGGATACCTTGCATTAGATGGATAACTACATGCATGCAAAATATTCGCCTGACTGACGATTATATGGTTTCTGTTGGTCCGTTCTATTTTTACGAAAGCTGCAGCAGAATGGAACTATATATAGAGCCATTAAGTCACACGTGTCAGCAATTTTATGGGGACAATAATGTAGCTGACAAAATCAGGAAATCGCAGCTGTTCTTTGAGACATTTTGTCAGAGGAAAGAACCGAGTATTTCGCTTTTTAACATTGTACCTTGCAACAATCATGTGCAGCCTGCAATTATAAAAAAGAAGCTGCCATGTATAGTAATTCGCAGCTGTTTGGCAAACTATTGATTAACAAAAGAAACCGAGTATACCGATGTTAGCAATGCAGTTTGTAATACCTTACATGACAATAACAAAATATAACAATATCTTCGAGATTAAAAATTTAACAGGTAGCAAAACAGTTATGTGACAAACACAAGCCTTGTAATGATTAGCAACATTCTCCGACCTTTCTGGCGGCGGCGAGGTCAGTGCTGCCTTCCATGCCGATGGCGAAGGTCTGGATGGTGTAGTCGAGGTCCAATTCACGGGCAATCTTGACAGTAAGGGCCGTGACGAGGCTCGAGTCCAGGCCGCCCGATAGTAAACAGCCGATACGCCGCTCCGCCATCAACCGCTTCCTGACACCCTTAGTAAGTAGTAGTCGGATGTTCGCTTTTATATCGTCAGGGTCTACATAGATAACAAATAAACGTATTGACTTATATAGCACTTACAAACATAGTATAAAAGTGCCAATAGTAGCCATACAACTCAATTTTGTCCGGGAAGGATTAGACTGCCTACCAACAAACTGGGTAATCATCATTCTCTCACCAGAGGGCGTGCTACACAAGTTTCGCTTACACCTCTGTCAACGCCGGGAAAAGTAGTTCTCATACACGTGATAGTGATCTTATTTTTAATTTTTACCTTCGCAAAATAGTTCCCCGAAAATTTTGGGTAAAAACATATCTTAAACATTGTTTTAAAAAAATAAAAGTACCCATTTTCATTTTAAGTAAAATATACAGAAATCAAAATAATCTCACGAGCATTTTATTCATTATTTATATTTTGTACAAGAATCTTGTACACCGGGCGTTGACAGAGGTGTAAGCGAAACTTGTGTAGCACGCCCTCTGGTAAGAGAATGGGTTTTAGGTTACAGGTTAGGTTACATCAGAAGGTCACACGCTGTGTGAAAGTGATAAAGGGTTCCAAGATGGGAAAATATGCAAGGTTAAGGAATGTAACAGGACCAACACCAGTTGATGATCGTGCTAACATAAAAACTACAATAAAACCGGAAACAATGTTTGACATATCTTGTAAGAAAGTGCATCGATGGTAGAGATGTGGTGCTGTAAAAGAAACAGCAACAGAGGCAGTAAACGTTATTAAAATAGACGAGGCATTAATGAATATCATTAAGGCGAGGACAATGCCAGAGGTGTCTGTCAAAAGGAATTAGAATATGTTTGGTCGACCGTCTCATTGTACGAAAATAGATTTGCTTACAAGTGCAGATATATGAACTGTACATAAAATATACAATTCTGCATTGGAGAGACCCGCAACAGGTGCTCAGTTTCTAATTATATCTCTAATGTTAACATAAATTAATTATTGCGAGACAGTTTTGAAGTTCTGTACAGTCGACATTTTTTCAGTATGCATACATGACAGAATCCAATGAGAAATTAAAAATAAAACAAAGATTTTAATAAACTGGTGATGGCCGTACACATGTGTTAAATATTAAAGGTTGTGCATTACAAGAAGGAAGCCAAGAAACAGTAATCGCCTCTAAACTGTCATTCGGGAAATGGACCAACTGGTGTACTTTAGCTGATTTTTTAGTGCACCAACCAAACAGTTATAAATGTTGTTTTTTTTCCTGTGACTATGTCAACAAAGTGTGACAATGTCAACTGTGATCAGTGTCCTCCAATGACGAAAACATATAAGCCATCTTCATACAACCACCTCCTTGTAATTCAAACTTTAGTTCGAATACTCTTAATTGCCGTAAATTCAAAAAATATTAAACATTCTTAGCAGGCGGGAATAGGAAATGCAACTTTCTGCTTATAAATCATTTTTGGAAAATAAATACACTAATATAGTGCTTTATTAAAAATCCAATAAAACATTTGCGTTGATAATTGAAGATTACTTACCTATCTTAACCTTGAAGTTTGTGTGTTGCGGCTCCATCCCTATTTTGTGAAACTGTGTCTTTTGTTCGAAGAAAGCTTTTCCTGCTGTGTCCAGAGCATATGTTTCTACGTGACCTGGCGGGAAAGGTTCTACCTTGGCCGCAGCACTTGCCTTTCCGTGATCATATAGTAGATCTATCAGACCTACATGCGATAAAATATACTTAGGTAAAATATAGCTGTATGACAACTAAAGAATATGTTTAACAGTTGTAGTTCATGTTCATGATTACTGAAATACAACAGAGGTCAAACAAACAGAATCTCTAAATGGCAAACATCAGAAAACATGCACAAATGTTGATGGGTATATCAATGTATATAACCATACTTTTTTTAAATATACTTTTATTACTGCCTAGCGTTGTGCCATCTTTGTTATTGCTGGCTACATTCATATGTTTGTAATTGCAAGCTACACTGTTACCCTGGTCAAACACGGATCCTCCTTTTTTTAAAAATAAGACAACCAAAACAGTTCTCACCGCGGCTCCTTTTTATTTATGGACTTGAACTTAACCGCTCTTTAGACAGCTTTAGCTCTTGCAGACTTCAAACCTACTAAATGGTGTCGGTTAATTCTTTATATTTAGTGTTTGCTATAAACTATTCTTTGGTCTCAGGATTAAACATTATACCTACATTTTCTGCTAATTTATAATTCTTGAAAAATATCAAACAAAACAACAATTTTTCAAATATTGCTTAAACCTGTTCCGGTTTTTTATTGCCTTTGATGCTTGCCATCAATGACTTTTCCTGTTATATTTGTACTTCACCATAGGCCCGATTAGTACCTTCTCCGTCTATTGGTATTTTGACAGTTTAAAATCATGACTACCTTAAATACTCACAAACAGTACCACAAATACAAAATGCACATGTTCTTTTGTATAAAGTCGGCCAAACATTCACCACGTGGTTAACATTTAAACTGGCTGGATAAGCCGATTTTTATACACAGCCTTCATCGATGGGATTTGCCGGGAGTTTTGCCATTACTGTACAGCGACATTTCAATCATTATAGCACAGGGGTGAACAGGGACTGAACCAAGCCGGTCCATTATACTGATACCGACGAGTCAGGCATAATGCTGTCCGCTAAGCGATAGGATGAAAGTATGAATATGAAAGGGCATACCGAGTATCCATGTACAATTACGTTAAAAAAACCAAATCTCTCGTTTTCTGTCATGTTAATGTTAAAGTTACAAGCACACAAACAATAAATATAAAAATAAATATTAAAAAAGAAGGTCATTTATATAATTATGACACTATTTTATCAGGGTTATAGAAGACCGCAAAATAGACTTTCTTCATGTGCAAATATCAGAGAGCATCCTATATATAGGCGTCGCCAATGACACGGTAAACACTGAGACTTGCAATAACATAGGGACAGGAAATTACAAATAAAAAGAACAGCCAACAGTTATCATGTGTACAGCCAGGTGTATAACTCGCAAATTCCGCAGTTCCTCTAGGGCTTTCTCTGAGATAGACAAATAAACAGATAACATAAAAATAAAATACAGACCGTAAAAATGATAAGTGTTTCGACAATTGCACGGCAAATGGCAAAGAAATCTTGGACTGGAATAATGCGACGTTATCAACCAAATTTCAAATCTACCTGTTCAAAAAAGTTGATCGCAGATGATCGCTATAGACCGGACGTGCTTAACATTATATGGCTGCTGAGTAGGCAATATTAAATAAGTAACATTAGCTGGATAAGAAAAGATTTTAAAATTTAAAAAGATTTTGACATAACACAATTTTATACCAGCAAACTTTAAAATAGCGAGACTTGCTACATGATTGTACATGTTACTCAACAAAAATAGCGAGACTGGCTATACATGTTACTGAACAACAATAGCGAGACTGGCTATACATGTTACTGAACAACAATAGCGAGACTGGCTATACATGTTACTGAACAACAATAGCGAGACTGGCTATACATGTTACTGAACAACAATAGCGAGACTGGCTATACATGTTACTGAACAACAATAGCGAGACTGGCTATACATGTTACTGAACAACAATAGCGAGACTGGCTATACATGTTACTGAACAACAATAGCGAGACTGGCTATACATGTTACTGAACAACAATAGCGAGACTGGCTATACATGTTACTGAACAACAATAGCGAGACTGGCTATACATGTTACTGAACAACAATAGCGAGACTGGCTATACATGTTACTGAACAACAATAGCGAGACTGGCTATACATGTTACTGAACAACAATAGCGAGACTGGCTATACATGTTACTGAACAACAATAGTGAGACTGGCTATACATGTTACTGAACAACAATAGCGAGACTGGCTATACATGTTACTGAACAACAATAGCGAGACTGGCTATACATGTTACTGAACAACAATAGCGAGACTGGCTATACATGTTACTGAACAACAATAGCGAGACTGGCTATACATGTTACTGAACAACAATAGCGAGACTGGCTATACATGTTACTGAACAACAATAGTGAGACTGGCTATACATGTTACTGAACAACAATAGCGAGACTGGCTATACATGTTACTGAACAACAATAGCGAGACTGGCTATACATGTTACTGAACAACAATAGCGAGACTGGCTATACATGTTACTGAACAACAATAGCGAGACTGGCTATACATGTTACTGAACAACAATAGCGAGACTGGCTATACATGTTACTGAACAACAATAGTGAGACTGGCTATACATGTTACTGAACAACAATAGCGAGGCTGGTTACACATGTTACTTAACAACATTAGCGAGACTGGATAAACATATTATGAATAATTATGCAACAACAATAGCGAGACTGGCTAAATGTATTACTCAACAACAAACTCAATAAATTAGCAGATTTTGTTAACTTGTAACACGCTGTCAACAAACATTGAGTTCTGACTAGAAACAACGATTGGTTTCGATAGATTTCACCATTCGGATCACCTCGGCTATTTTACTTCCAGAAATAGGCCTCGGAAGAAATATAGGAGGAGTAGTCCTGGCAAGATGGCTGCCACCCCGTAAAGACCTTGACACACATTCAGATAAAACAACACGTTGCTTAATGGCTCACCTTCATAGTGAGCTTTTTTTTCATTCCGCCGAGATCTACGTATAACAATCACAAACTTTGCGAAATACAGCAACAAGTATTTAAAATGTTTTTCTTATTTCATGAAGTGAAACAGACAGGATAAGCGCATTTTATATTATAAATACTTAGACGTGTACGCGAACTTTGAAATGATTTCGTAAATGTTCTCTTTATAAATCGCGCGGACCTTATGCTACTGGTTCGTAAGTTGTAGCCGTGGCTTAAAAGCCGAAAACTTGCGTTTCCCTGCAAGCCTTATGTGGATTTTCAAAGCTTTGTTAAATATATAAGCCGTTTTGATTGTTTGATTGCGTTATTTTTAATTGGCAAGTAGATTTTTTTTTAAAGTGCAGGAGCTGCATAACGATGTAGAAAGACCGAGACACCTACCGAGAATCCCTGTGTGTAAATGATATTTCCTTCGAGCTTCTTTTCCTAACGTGTACGGAAAGTGCCGACGATGAGCCAAATGAGATGTCAATACCTCCATAGAAATATACGAATGTTCTAAAACCTATTTATTGTGCTAGAGAAATATTTCAGTGCTCAACAAAGCAAACTAAAAGTAATTTAATTTCTCTTATAAACATGTACAGCAATTTTGTTGAAGGTAAGACAGATTTTTAAGCAAGAAGAGAATAACCCCAAAACCGTAACTTAAAATAAAACAAGTCCCATAATTTCAGAATTCGATCAAACCTTTCGCCTCGGAGCACACAGCCAGGAATCCGGTGTCCGTGGTGATCCTGAAGCCAGGGCGAACTCCAAAGGTGTCCCTACCGAGGAATACCTTGCGTTTCTTGGTATCAAGAAGGCAGAAACTAAATACTCCATCCAGATGTTTGGCGGCGAACTCTATCCCGCCCTCGGCGTACAGATGGATGATCGACTCCCCGTCGCATTGTGAGTCGTACTTGAAGCCGAACTGACGCTGGAGCTGAGAGAGAATGGTACAAGAAGTAGAAATAACTGTTTTGGAGGCGTGAGGAATCTACAAAGGCTACAAGCTGGAGCTGTGAGAGAATGGTACAAGAAGTAGAAATAACTGTTTTGGAGGCGTGAGGAATCTACAAAGGCTACAAGCTGGAGCTGTGAGAGAATGGTACAAGAAGTAGAAATAACTGTTTTGGAGGCGTGAGGAATCTACAAAGGCTACAAGCTGGAGCTGTGAGAGAATGGTACAAGAACGTGAAATAAAGGTTTTGGTAACGTGATGAATATACAGGGTCTACACACTGGAGCTGTAAGAGAATGGTACAAGAACGTGAAATAAAGGTTTTGATGACGTGATGAATATACAGGGTCTACACACTGGAGCTGTGAGAGAATGGTACAAGAACGTGAAATAAAGGTTTTAGTAACGTGATGAATATACAGGGTCTACACACTGGAGCTGTGTGAGAATGGTACAAGAACGTGAAATAAAGGTTTTGATGACGTGATGAATATACAGGGTCTACACGCTGGAGCTGTGAGAGAATGGTACAAGAACGTAAAATAAAGGTTTTGGTAACGTGATGAATATACAGGGTCTACACACTGGAGCTGTGAGAGAATGGTACAAGAACGTGAAATAAAGGTTTTGATGACGTGATGAATATACAGGGTCTACACGCTGGAGCTGTGAGAGAATGGTACAAGAACGTAAAATAAAGATTTTGGTTACGTGATGAATATACAGGGTCTACACACTGGAGCTGTGAGATAATGGTACAAGAACGTGAAATAAAGGTTTTGGTGACGTAATGAATACACAGGGTCTACACACTGGAGCAGTGAGAGAATGATACAAGAACGTGAAATAAAGGTTTTGATGACGTGATGAATATACAGGGACTACACGCTAGAGCTGTGAGAGAATGGTACAAGAACGTGAAATATAAAGGTGTTGGTAACGTGATGAATATACAGGGTCTACACACTGGAGCTGTGAGAGAATGGTACAAGAACGTGAAATAAAGGTTTTGATAACGTGATGAATATTCAGGGTCGACACGCTGGAGCTGTGAGAGAATGGTACAAGAACGTGAAATAAAGGTTTTGGTTACGTGATGAATATACAGGGTCTACACACTGGAGCCGTGAGAGAATGGTACAAGAACGTGAAATAAAGGTTTTGATGACGTGATGAATATAGAGGGTCTACACACTGGAGCTGTGAGAGAATGGTACAAGAACGTGAAATAAAGGTTTTGATGACGTGATGAATATACAGGGACTACACGCTAGAGCTGTGAGAGAATGGTACAAGAACGTGAAATATAAAGGTGTTGGTAACGTGATGAATATACAGGGTCTACACACTGGAGCTGTGAGAGAATGGTACAAGAACGTGAAATAAAGGTTTTGATGACGTGATGAATATACAGGGACTACACGCTAGAGCTGTGAGAGAATGGTACAAGAACGTGAAATATAAAGGTGTTGGTAACGTGATGAATATACAGGGTCTACACACTGGAGCAGTGAGAGAATGGTACAAGAACGTGAAATAAAGGTTTTGATGACGTGATGAATATACAGGGACTACACGCTAGAGCTGTGAGAGAATGGTACAAGAACGTGAAATATAAAGGTGTTGGTAACGTGATGAATATACAGGGTCTACACACTGGAGCAGTGAGAGAATGATACAAGAACGTGAAATAAAGGTTTTGATGACGTGATGAATATACAGGGACTACACGCTAGAGCTGTGAGAGAATGGTACAAGAACGTGAAATAAAGGTTTTGGTTACGTGATGAATATACAGGGTCTACACACTGGAGCCGTGAGAGAATGGTACAAGAACGTGAAATATAAAGGTGTTGGTAACGTGATGAATATACAGGGTCTACACACTGGAGCTGTGAGAGAATGGTACAAGAACGTGAAATAAAGGTTTTGATAACGTGATGAATATTCAGGGTCGACACGCTGGAGCTGTGAGAGAATGGTACAAGAACGTGAAATAAAGGTTTTGGTTACGTGATGAATATACAGGGTCTACACACTGGAGCCGTGAGAGAATGGTACAAGAACGTGAAATAATGGTTTTGATGACGTGATGAATATAGAGGGTCTACACACTGGAGCTGTGAGAGAATGGTACAAGAACGTGAAATAAAGGTTTTGGTGATGTAATGAATACACAGGGTCTACACACTGGAGCTGTAAGAGAATGGTACAAGAACGTGAAATAAAGGTTTTGGTTACGTGATGAATATACAGGGTCTACACACTGGAGCTGTGAGAGAATGGTAAAAGAACGTGAAATAAAGGTTTTGGTAACGTGATGAATATACAGGGTCTACACACTGGAGCTGTAAGAGAATGGTACAAGAACGTGAAATAAAGGTTTTGGTTACGTGATGAATATACAGGGTCTACACACTGGAGCTGTAAGAGAATGGTACAAGAACGTGAAATAAAGGTTTTGGTTACGTGATGAATATACAGGGTCTACACACTGGAGCTGTGAGATAATGGTACAAGAACGTGAAATAAAGGTTTTGGTTACGTGATGAATATACAGGGTCTACACACTGGAGCTGTAAGAGAATGGTACAAGAACGTGAAATAAAGGTTTTGGTTACGTGATGAATATACAGGGTCTACACACTGGAGCTGTGAGATAATGGTACAAGAACGTGAAATAAAGGTTTTGGTAACGTGATGAATATACAGGGTCTACACGCTGGAGCTGTAAGAGAATGGTACAAGAACGTGAAATAAAGGTTTTGGTTACGTGATGAATATACAGGGTCTACACACTGGAGCTGTGTGAGAATGGTACAAGAACGTGAAATAAAGGTTTTGATGACGTGATGAATATACAGGGACTACACGCTAGAGCTGTGAGAGAATGGTACAAGAACGCGAAATATAAAGGTGTTGGTGACGTGATGAATATACAGGGACTACACACTGGAGCTGTGAGAGAATGGTACAAGAACGTGAAATAAAGGTGTTGGTGACGTGATGAATATACAGGGACTACACGCTAGAGCTGTGAGAGAATGGTACAAGAACGCGAAATATAAAGGTGTTGGTAACGTGATGAATATACAGGGTCTACACACTGGAGCTGTGAGAGAATGGTACAAGAACGTGAAATAAAGGTTTTGGTAACGTGATGAATACACAGGGTCTACACGCTAGAGCTGTGAGAGAATGGTACAAGAACGTGAAATAAAGGTTTTGATGACGTGATGAATATACAGGGTCTACACACTGGAGCTGTGAGAGAATGGTACAAGAACGTGAAATAAAGGTTTTGATGACGTGATGAATATACAGGGTCTACACACTGGAGCAGTGAGAGAATGATACAAGAACGTGAAATAAAGGTTTTGGTAACGTGATGAATATACAGGGGCTACACACAGGAGCTGTGAGAGAATGGTACAAGAACGTGAAATAAAGGTTTTGATGACGTGATGAATATACAGGGTCTACACACTGGAGCAGTGAGAGAATGATACAAGAACGTGAAATAAAGGTTTTGATGACGTGATGAATATACAGGGTCTACACACTGGAGCTGTGAGAGAATGGTACAAGAACGTGAAATAAAGGTTTTGGTAACGTGATGAATATACAGGGGCTACACACAGGAGCTGTGAGAGAATGGTACAAGAACGTGAAATAAAGGTTTTGATGACGTGATGAATATACAGGGTCTACACACTGGAGCAGTGAGAGAATGATACAAGAACGTGAAATAAAGGTTTTGATGACGTGATGAATATACAGGGTCTACACACTGGAGCTGTGAGAGAATGGTACAAGAACGTGAAATAAAGGTTTTGGTAACGTGATGAATATACAGGGTCTACACACTGGAGCTGTAAGAGAATGGTACAAGAACGTGAAATAAAGGTTTTGATGACGTGATGAATATACAGGGTCTACACACTGGAGCAGTGAGAGAATGATACAAGAACGTGAAATAAAGGTTTTGATGACGTGATGAATATACAGGGTCTACACACTGGAGCTGTGAGAGAATGGTACAAGAACGTGAAATAAAGGTTTTGGTAACGTGATGAATATACAGGGGCTACACACAGGAGCTGTGAGAGAATGGTACAAGAACGTAAAATAAAGGTTTGGGAAGCGTGACGAATGTACAGGGGCTACACACTGGAGCTGTGAGGAAAGCATTTTGTTTGGCAAAAATTCCAATGAACGATCTTTTGGAAAATATTTAATAATATTTACTGATAGCTGTATATCGTTTGGTCCAACTTCCCATTATGGCCCAGTCTTTGCATAGATTGGTCCGGATCAGTATTAAACGAGTTTTAATTGTAACTGTAATAAATTGTCTCCTGGGCTATATTGCCTATTTTGCAAAATAAAGCAAAGCAACTTCTCGAACACCCGATAGTAATCTTAATTAACGCAACATTAATGTATATTTGTTAATTAACGCAATATTAATGTATATTTGTTAATTAACGCAATATTAATGTATATTTGTTAATTAACGCAATATTAATGTATATTTGTTAATTATATTAATGTATATTTGTTAATTAACGCAATATTAATGTATATTTGTTAATTAACGCAATATTAATGTATATTTGTTAATTAACGCAATATTAATGTATATTTGTTAATTAACGCAAAATTAATGTATATTTGTTAATTAACGCAATATTAATGTTTATTTGTTAAGCATAAGAACTCATGATGCTCTAATAAGAGATTGCTAAAAATGCGCTAAGTTAGTTTTTTTTAATATGCAAACGACGATCGATGGGAAAACTAAAGCAAATGTAATCGAGCAGCATTTTATGTTCCAACTTAAAGGGAAATGAGTGTTTGCCTGTCTGCGCATGTTTGTGAAGAAAATGAATCAGATATCAACAGTAAGGTTATGCTGTTCAAGGTTTATGTCTTCGCAATTTTTTATGTGTTCAATTTAGTAAACCAATTAAAAAGATTCCTCTTTCGTCCAGAGACACTTTAAAACGTATCTCCTACACTCTAGAAACGAACATTTCTCTGGGTGGATGGGGGATGTCCCCCTAGTCCACCTAGGACGTATGTCAACTTGTTGGGTGGGGGATGTCCCCTAGTCCACCTAGGACTTATGTCAACTGGGTGGGTGGGGGATGTCCTCTAGTCCACCTAGGGCGTATGTCAACTGGGTGAGTGGGGGATGTCCCCTAGCCCAACAAGGACGTATGCCAACTGGGTGGGTGGGGTATGTCCTCTAGTCCACCTAGGAAGTATGTCAACTGGGTGGGTGGGAGATGTCCCCTAGTCCACCTAGGACGTATGTCAACTGGGTGGGTGGGGGATGTCCCCTAGTCCACCTAGGACGTATGTCAACTGGGTGGGTAGGAGATGTCCCCTAGTCCACCTAGGACGTATGTCAACTGGGTGGGTGGGAGATGTCCCCTAGTCCACCTAGGACGTATGTCAACTGGGTGGGTGGGAGATGTCCCCTAGTCCACCTAGGACGTATGCCAACTGGGTGGGTGGGAGATGTCCCCTAGTCCACCTAGGACGTATGTCAACTGGGTGGGTGGGGGATGTCCCCTAGTCCACCTAGGACGTATGTCAACTGGGTGGGTGGGGGATGTCCCCTAGTCGACCTAGGACGTATGTCAACTGGGTGGGTGGGGGATGTCCTCTAGCCCAACAAGGACGTATGCCAACTGGGTGGGTGGGGATGTCCTCTAGTCCACCTAGGACGTATGTTAACTGGGTGGGTGGGGGATGTCCCCTAGCCCAACAAGGACGTATGCCAACTGGGTGGGTGGGGGTGGGTGGGGGATGTCCTCTAGTTCACCTAGGACGTATGCCAAGAATTTCTGGCTCCGGGCCTGCTATTTTTCGCTCGGTCCCATCTCTGTCTATCTTGCTTTAAAAATTAGAAACTTGATTAATATGCTATTTTTACTCTTTCTTTTGCTTAATACAATTAAAATTTGATGAAAATGCCGATCACGTGGCATTATTGTCTAGTAGAATTAGGCCAAAATCGTAGGTACGTCATGTTTACCCATATAGTTATCCAGACAAGGGTGCCTTCCGAAATTACAGTATACTTATATATTTTTATCAGCCCAGAGAACTGATCCCGGAAAACTAATCCATCATTTACTTCTATTTATTTGTATCTATTGACTGCGAAAAAAAATGTACGCGTGAGCCACAAAAAAAATATTTCCCTATATAAACTATAGGCCACTGATGCAGCCATTATTTGCGTTTGCCTAACCCTATCAGGGGAAAGAACTCCAGACTATTGGAATATTGGCCTACCTCTTTAAAGTTATAGATTTCTCCGTTGTAGATAAGGTAAATGAATGGATGCTGGAATGTTCTCATCGGCTGCATTCCGCACAGGTCGTCCACGATGGCCAGACGGTGGAAAGCCAGACAACTGTTTTGAAAATAATGAATATTTTCAATCCTAAAGGCATCTGGGCCGCGGTGCGTGATCTTGTGTACACAGTTACACTGATGGGAAATGTCGCCATCGCTGCCGAATATCGCCCATATACCGCACATCGTGGGTGGTAGCAGGAGTTACCGAAGAGGAACTAAATTTCGGTCGACGGAAGTGCAGACTGAAAAACAGTGTGTGTTTTTTTAAAAAACAATAAAAATGTTAAAACTTTTGCAATGTTAGATAATAAACATACATTTTTAAGCATACATGTGTTAATTTCTATTTATCATTCTATTTAAGGTCATGTTTACACTATGATATGCACGTGATATATACCATGTAGGTTACACTATGATATGCACGTGATATATACCACGTAGGTTACACTGTGATATACACATGATACAGACCATGTAGCTAACACTATGATATACACGTGGTGTAGACCATGTAGTTTACACTATGATATTCACATGAAACAGACCATGTATTTAACACTATGATATACACATGATACAGACTATGTTGTTAACACTATGATATACACCTGATATAGACCATGTAGTTTACACTATGATATACACATGATACAGACCATGTATTTAACACCATGATATACACATGATACAGACTATGTTGTTTACACTTTGATATACACGTAATACAGACCATGTAGTTTATACTATGATATACACATGATACAGACCATGTAGTTTACACTATGATATGCATGTGGTACAGACTATGTTGTTTATAATATGATATACACGTGATACAGACCATGTAGTTTACACTATGATATACACATGATACAGACCCTGTAGTTTACACCATGATATACACGTGATATAGACCATGTAGTTTACACTATGATATACACATTATACAGACTATGTTGTTTACACTTTGATATACACGTAATACAGACCATGTAGTTTACACTATGATATACACATGATACAGACCATGTAGTTTACACCATGATATACACGTGATATAGACCATGTAGTTTACACTATGATATTCACATGAAACAGACCATGTATTTAACACTATGATATACACATGATACAGACTATGTTGTTAACACTATGATATACACCTGATATAGACCATGTAGTTTACACTATGATATACACCTGATACAGACCATGTATTTAACACCATGATATACACATGATACAGACTATGTTGTTTACACTTTGATATACACGTAATACAGACCATGTAGTTTACACTATGATATACACATGATACAGACCATGTAGTTTACACTATGATATACACATGATACAGACTATGTTGTTAACACTATGATATACACCTGATATAGACCATGTAGTTTACACTATGATATTCACATGAAACAGACCATGTATTTAACACTATGATATACACATGATACAGACTATGTTGTTAACACTATGATATACACCTGATACAGACCATGTAGTTTACACTATGATATACACATGATACAGACCATGTATTTAACACCATGATATACACATGATACAGACTATGTTGTTTACACTTTGATATACACGTAATACAGACCATGTAGTTTACACTATGATATGCATGTGGTACAGACTATGTTATGTATAATATGATATACACGTGATACAGACCATGTCGTTTACACTATGATATACACATAATATAGACCATGTAGTTAACACTATGATACACACGTGGTATAGACCATGTAGGTTACACTATGATATACACATGATACAGACCATGTTGTAAACACTATGATATAAACGTGGTTGGACCATGTAGTTTACACTATGATATACACGTGGTGTAGACCATGTAGTTTACACTATGATATACACGTGGTGTAGACCATGTAGCCTACACTTTGATATACACGTGGTGTAGACCATGTATTTTACACTATGATATACACATTATACAGACTATGTTGTTTACACTTTGATATACACGTAATACAGACCATGTAGTTTACACTATGATATACACATGATACAGACCATGTAGTTTACACCATGATATACACGTGATATAGACCATGTAGTTTACACTATAATATTCACATGAAACAGACCATGTATTTAACACTATGATATACACATGATACAGACTATGTTGTTAACACTATGATATACACCTGATATAGACCATGTAGTTTACACTATGATATACACCTGATACAGACCATGTATTTAACACCATGATATACACATGATACAGACTATGTTGTTTACACTTTGATATACACGTAATACAGACCATGTAGTTTACACTATGATATACACATGATACAGACCATGTAGTTTACACTATGATATGCATGTGGTACAGACTATGTTGTTTATAATATGATATACACGTGATACAGACCATGTAGTTTACACTATGATATACACATGATACAGACCATGTAGTTTACACCATGATATACACGTGATATAGACCATGTAGTTTACACTATGATATACACATTATACAGACTATGTTGTTTACACTTTGATATACACGTAATACAGACCATGTAGTTTACACTATGATATACACATGATACAGACCATGTAGTTTACACCATGATATACACGTGATATAGACCATGTAGTTTACACTATGATATTCACATGAAACAGACCATGTATTTAACACTATGATATACACATGATACAGACTATGTTGTTAACACTATGATATACACCTGATATAGACCATGTAGTTTACACTATGATATACACCTGATACAGACCATGTATTTAACACCATGATATACACATGATACAGACTATGTTGTTTACACTTTGATATACACGTAATAGAGACCATGTAGTTTACACTATGATATACACATGATACAGACCATGTAGTTTACACTATGATATACACATGATACAGACTATGTTGTTAACACTATGATATACACCTGATATAGACCATGTAGTTTACACTATGATATTCACATGAAACAGACCATGTATTTAACACTATGATATACACATGATACAGACTATGTTGTTAACACTATGATATACACCTGATACAGACCATGTAGTTTACACTATGATATACACATGATACAGACCATGTATTTAACACCATGATATACACATGATACAGACTATGTTGTTTACACTTTGATATACACGTAATACAGACCATGTATTTAACACAATGATATACACATGATACAGACCATGTATTTAACACTATGATATGCATGTGGTACAGACTATGTTATTTATAATATGATATACACGTGATACAGACCATGTCGTTTACACTATGATATACACATAATATAGACCATGTAGTTAACACTATGATACACACGTGGTATAGACCATGTAGGTTACACTATGATATACACGTGGTTGGACCATGTAGTTTACACTATGATATACATGTGGTGTAGACCATGTAGCTTACACTTGGATATACACGTGGTGTAGACCATGTAGTTTACACTATGATATACACGTGGTGTAGACCATGTAGTTTACACTATGATATACACGTGGTATAGACCATGTAGTTTACACTATGATATACACGTGGTTGGACCATGTAGTTTACACTATGATATACATGTGGTGTAGACCATGTAGCTTACACTTGGATATACACGTGGTGTAGACCATGTAGTTTACACTATGATATACACGTGGTGTAGACCATGTAGTTTACACTATGATATACACGTGGTATAGACCATGTAGTTTACACTATGATATACACGTGATACAGACCCTGTAGTATACACTATGATATACTCGTGATATAGACCATGTAGTTTACACTATGATATACACGTGATACAGACCCTGTAGTATACACTATGATATACACGTGATATAGACCATGTAGTTTACACGTTGATATACACGTGGTGTAGTCCATGTAGTTTACAATGACATACACGTGGTATAGACCATGTAGGTTACACTATGATATACACGTGGTATAGACCATGTAGTTCACACTATGATATACACATGGTATAGACCGTTTAGTTTACACTATTAGACTTATGTATATTAAATATGCCGATGACAGTTGATCGCACTAAACACAATTAACTGTAGCATATCCAGTCAACATCGTGTACAAACACAACTGAGATATCCTGTATCCAACTGGCTGTTGTGTAGATGTTAACACACGTGTGACTTAAAATAGCTCTTTTTGTTAGATCCTCACGTATAGACATGAATTTGACGCAGACTTACTAAGACCAAATACACCATATGAAATCTCTTTTTAGCGTTCTCTTATTTCCTTCACATGCAGTCTTAATATTAATCAATCTATGTGTATTTAATAAGATTAAAGCGGTTATTAAAGCAAGAAATGACGAGTTTTACTTACGAGAAGGTAGCAGACTGAATCCTGTGTGCATGCAATCCCTGGAAAACAAACCTATATAGCCAGTGTAAAGGTGATGCAACCTTGCATGAAGATGTGCACACTACACTAAATGTGGGTGGGTGGGTGGGGGTGGGGGGTTTTAGGCAAGATTACGATAGCATGTAAATTGTGAAATATATCTAAAATGAAAAGTGTATACAATTATACCTACAATGTAAAATATCTGTGCATTTTTGTGAATAGCTGTAAAGAATTAAGTAATAAAACTAATATAGTTGTCATCGATAGGCCTACTAAGATTCCACTGGGAAATCTTGATGTTTTCCTTTTAGACATGGCCACTTAATCAAGGCTAAACCCAAAAGAAAGGTGAGGGCGTGGCATAGAGTCGCTGACATTTAACTGCTTTGACAGCTTGGATTTGTGTCCCGTTCAGGGTGAAGGAATTTTCATCCTACCATCACCTCGGACATTAGATATATAAAGCCCCATATGATAACATTTGCTTTATCAGACACCAATGTGTCTATCCTGCTACGCGCATCCGGATGGACTACTTTTTTAAACCAAAAATTCTATGCTGCACATGAAGTTCAGAACGTCGTCAAATCGTAAAAAAAAAGATTAAGGGCCACAACAGCTCATGACAAAATAGAATAATTAAGAAGAATTTAAATCCTTTTGTTTTTATTTATGACATATGAGGCCACATAAAGTGAAGTAAATGTCTTCGAAAACTGCACATCAATAATCCATTTAAAGCGGGCTTTACAAGCCACATAACTTGGTGTTATTCATATAAAAAGGCAAGGCTGTACATGTGCAATTTGGATTAACATAGTGCGACGACAGGTTGTGCCATTGTATTAGTTTTTCTCGATTTCGGTTGAGATGAGGAGACTCAAATCCAATGGTCCAGTCCAATTAAAGTTTGTTGACTCTGTTCTCCGCCCATTCATGGTTTAGTCTGAGTTTAATGGTACGGAGATGCACCTACTATGGACGTTTTAATTAGTATGACTACAAGTAAGATAAACTTAATTCACGTTTCTTAGGATCGTAGTTTCATAAAAGATTAGTAATTTAGCCGGAAGTCAGCTGTAAGACCCGGTTCAAGACCATGGTCAAGGAAGAACCACCGGCATACAGCTAGTCAACCGGAAGTCAGCTGGAAGACCCAGTTCAAGGCTATTGTCAAGGAAGAACCACCGGCATACCGCTTGTCAGCCGGAAGTCAGCTGTAAGACCCAGTTCAAGACCATTGTCAAGGAAGAACCACCGGCATACCGCTAGTCAGCCGGAAGTCAGCTGGAAGACCCAGTTCAAGGCTATTGTCAAGGAAGAACCACCGGCATACCGCTAGTCATCCGGAAGTCAGCTGGAAGACCCAGTTCAAGGCTATTGTCAAGGAAGAACCACCGGCATACCGCTTGTCAGCCGGAAGTCAGCTGTAAGACCCAGTTCAAGACCATAGTCAAGGAAGAACCATCGGCATACCGCTAGTCAGCCGGAAGTCAGCTGGAAGACCCAGTTCAAGGCTATTGTCAAGGAAGAACCACCGGCATACCGCTAGTCATCCGGAAGTCAGCTGGAAGACCCGGTTCAATACCATTGTCATGGAAGAACCACCGACATACCGCTAGTCAGCCGGAAGTCAGCTGGAAGACCCAAGTCAAGGCATTGTCAAGGAAGAACCACCGGCATACCGCTAGTCAGCCGGAAGTCAGCTGGAAGACCCGGTTCAATACCATTGTCATGGAAGAACCACCGACATTCCGCTAGTCAGCCGGAGATCAGCTGGAAGACCCAGTTCAAGGCATTGTCAAGAAAGAACCACCGGCATACCGCTAGTCAGCTGAAAGTCAGCTGGAAGACCCAGTTCAAGACCGTTGTCAAGGAAGAACCACCGGCATACCGCTAGTCAGCTGGAAGTCAGCTGGAAGACCCAGTTCAAGACCATTGTCAAGGAAGAACCACTGGCGTACCGTGGAAGACCACATCTCATTCAGGGCTTGAACCTACGCGGCGAGAGACCGATGAGTCATGGAAAATACAACTCCATGACTCTACCCTTTATCCACGGGTGCCCCCAAGTGCCATTGAACTTTTAGTGCAGTGTGCTCTGACAGTTCACGAAATGGATTCATGATCGGAAAATGTTAGCCCTTTTTATATCATAACCAGCTTATTTTACTGACCTTTTTTATTTAATTGACGCTATTTCTGGTTACAACTCATTTGTCATGTGGGAGTTGTCGTGTTCTCAAATTTTATGGCATAGGCTACATTACGTTTCGAACGTTTTTGAGCAAAAGACGATAGATAACTCAGCATAAATGCAAATGTAAATTATACGCTTCAAAAGTTGTTAAGCGACTATGTCATTAAAGCATGTCAATTAAACTCGTAGCAATTGTTGTTTTTCTTTGTCGTTAAATTATGTATTATTATAGAATATCATTATTATTGTTTTATGTAGACATTGTTATTGAAATCGAGTGTTGTTCTCGCTTTTGTTTAGGCTGCGTTTTGAAGGAAGCACTATATTAGCTTTAATTGTCTTGATGTAATCGCATATTTAACCACTTGAATTGTTTATCTGCTATTTATTTCTTGTTCGTCTGATGGGAAGAACCGAAACCATTGTTTATAACTTCTGGCCCAACCCCTTTGTCTTACTGGGTTATGTTTGTTTTTCTTTCTGCCTATTGGTTTATCGTCCTACCAATAGTTTTTCAGTTATCTGGAGACGGTGTCCACTTGAATCAGATAAAGTGCTGCCTTCACTGTATATAGCATGCCGTGGACACCTCGCGTAATTCCACACCCAGTCACATTATCCAGACACCGGGCCTACCAGTCGTGGAACTACCCTTATATTTGCCTGAGCGTTAGCAAGGGAGCTATCACTCTCTACCATCGGCTCATACATTCACCTCTGTTATTGGCTCACTTAATGTCGGGACTACTTTCGATCCACGTGACTTCCTCGTGGATCACGTCCATGTTTATTTACAAATGCGCATTAATATCACTATGTTATTCTTCCAAATATAGTGCGCTTGAATTGATTAAATATCTTTAATTATTTACTTCATTATATGTCTTTTTAGTAGATGTTTATTCATTTTATGTAGAAGTATAATTTTAATTTGAAAATATCATTAAAATAACATTTTAAAATTTCTGTCAAAAATCTTGACGTGAGCCCATTGCAGAGGTGTCTGAGAGAGGAACGAACGACAACTCTGCATGGGAGATTGGGGAGCTATACCACTACCATTTTAATGACTTTGGTATGTCGCGACCCGACGCTCTACCGATTGTGCTAACAGGTCCGTTTTTGTTTTCGTTCTATTTTTGTTTTTCTGTAAAACTATGGTAGTTGGCAATACGATTAATAGAATCAATATTTATTTGTATCACAAAGAATGAAAGATGGGTGTGAACTCAACGACAGATAATTCATCAATTAAACAATTTTAAGAACGGAATAACTTACGAATAAAAATTCCCTACCAGTTTATATTCTTTTCTGTTTTATAAATTACGCATACATAAAATAAGAGTCGATACAAGTTTCTTAGTTTTGTCTCGTTGGATTACACAGTGTATCATGTATATATAGGCGCAACGATAGTGGATGACTGGAGTTGGTGACGTGTAGACAGGGTTTAAATAGTTTGTTCAAAAAGGGTTTCCTTGGCGTTCACGCTTAGTTTTCACTTGCTAAAATGAAAATTGACAAAATTGCGAATAAAATGCCCATGATAGCCTCCATAGTCTTATACTGACATGAAAAGCACTCGCGGGTTTATGCGTACAGCTAAGCCTTTGCTTTGTTTACTATGAAATGCCGCAATCCGATTGGTTCGCCGAGACCATCCGGCGAATATGCCAACCAATCAAGTTTACGCCTTCATACCACTTCGATAGCATTGTCGTAAGTTTATTTACGCACAAATTACAAGCAACGTCACTGTCTTCATGGGCAAGGATACCGCTTTCGTTTACAACCGATGTGTATTTTTCAATACTTGCTGGAGTGCCCAAAGATCTGTAAGAACATTTGTCGCGGATCGCTGACAGACATATTTAACACTTGCGATGCGCTGTACCGGTCGCCATGTTTACGTTCTCAGGTCACCGTATTGATCTTCCGATTGAAGAGTATTTAATTTTGTAACCTATCATCTGATTGGGTAATGTCTGTTCTGTTCTATTCAAACAGAACGACGAAATGAGTAGCAATATGCCCACGGGTGATGAATGGAGAGTAACGTAATAGAATCAACCGTGAGTATCCGACGATGGGAAGGTGACTGCTCCTTGGTTTCTGCACCTAGTTTTCACATGCCGCATATGTGCGGACTGCGAAAATGAAAATGGACGAAATTGCAAAAGATTTCAGCACTCAGTTGTATCGGTTGTGCGCATGCTGCACTACTGGGAAAGAATGAATGTGTGAGATGGGCAAAATAGACCAACATTTTTATATAACGCATTAAATTCAAACAAACAGAAAATCTTACGCTTAAAGGCAGGGTGAAGCCAATCATGGAACTCAAACCACCTGCAGCTAGTGTGTTTCCAGTTTCATTTTTTTTTTTTTTTTTTTTTTTGGCACACAGTTTTTGCACAAGAAAGAGCAAGGATATGAGACATTCAACGAACCATTACTCTGACGGGAAGTAGAGTATCTGCTACTTTGTTTCCCTTGTTCTCTGCTACATCTGTATTTATAATCTGCATTGCAAACATCGGTATACTCGGTTTCTTTTGTCAAACAATACTTCGCTAAACAGCTGTGAATTAGTAGAAATGTCAACTACGTGTACTTCAGATTGTTGCAAGCTACAATATTAAAAACGGAATGCTCAGATCTTTCCCTGAAACAGGTCGTACCAAACAGATGCGATTTCCTGTTTTGCCAGCTACACTATCGTCCCGATAAAAATGCATTTCATAAGAGGCACCGCTCTCACGAGCAGCATCAACTAGTCTTGCAACTAACACTCTTGTACACTTGCCATTCATTAGGCCTACATGAATATTTGAGAGTAACGAACTCTAGTGCGAATTAGACAATATACTACTTTGCTCTCTTCCCTGTTGCCTTCTACATTTGTAATTACACGATGCATAGTTAACATTGGCACACTCGGTCTCCTTTGTTTAACAAGACATCACCAAACAAGAAGGATAATGTGAGATAAATACCCACATGGGAGATAATTTATGAAAACTACCTACAAGGGAGAAAACCTGTAAAAGATAAAGGCCTGCAGGGGAGATAACATGAAATACCAGGACGGGATTTCCCGGGAATGGGGGGCCGAAAGGGCCTTGCGCCGCACCACTGTTGGGCCGGCCATACAGTTTTTCTTGACTATATTTCTAGAGAAATATCCTGATCACACAGATTTTGTAGACCGTGTAGAGATACTCACGGGTACCTCAGACTATCATATACTTAGCCGCCCAAGAAATAATTAAGTCACTCCCCCACTCCCACGCCCGCTGGTAGCCAGACCCCTCAGGTCATCTGGCTCGTGTACAACAGCACTCCTCAGCGGTGGTGCAGACGTTTGTATTGTACTGGGAGGAACAGATTTATTCTTTTGTTAAAACAATTTTAAAATATGAAAAATAAAATACAATTATTTACGATGCTTATAATACGATGTTAATAATAATAAAGAATAAGAAGACAATGGAAGCATAAATTTAATGTGAATGGTGACGAAATAATAAAAAATAAATTAACAAGTTTCTATTCTTTTTACTTAATTTCTTAAGATTTAAGGGTGAAGTGCTCATAATGTATATGAAGACGAAGAAAACAAATACAATGTGAATAAATAAATTAACAAATTAACTATTTTTTGCTTGCTTTATAACATGTCGCCTTCGGATATAAGTGTATAACTTATATCCGAAGGCGACATGTTATAAAGCAAGGGCGAACTGTCTGTTACCTATCTAGGGCGAGCTGTTACCGATCAAGGGCGAACTGTTACCAGTTAAGGGAGGGCGAAGTGTTATAATAGTACCATCCAAATGCGTCGCAGTCGTTTGTTTTGAGGAAATCGATGCAATGAAACAGTTCTGTTTTCGACCACTTTCCCGCTATAAACACCTTTACATATGCAGCAATATTTCGGCGATTTCCATTTCGGTTTTGTTTCTTTTTTTAATTAACTTTCCATGTCACTCGATGTTTGTGTTATACACGCTGATAAAATTTCTAATTATACCCCGGAAGTTTCAATTAGCGCGAGTGCGCATGCGCATTTGGAGAGTACTCAAGGGCAGACAACTTAGTTATCGGACTGCCCAATTAGCTGAGGTATTCCGATTGTTTATCAGCTTGCATCCCAATCATGGTACACATTAGATTTACAGTATACTTTTAGTTTACTTTTTCAGGTCTTGGCCAAATGGTTGAAAGATACGAATAAGAATTGTGTTGTTTTATAATACGAAATATGAATAACGTTCATGTGAGATTCTTTATTAAATAACTACCTGCAAGGGAGATTCTATATTAAATAACTATCTGTAAGGGAGATTATATATTAAATAACTATCTGTAAGGGAGATTCTATATTAAATAACTACATGCAAGGGAGATTCTATATTAAATAACTACAACCAAGGGAGATTCTATATTAAAAAAAACTACTTCAAGGGAGATTCTATATTAAATAACAATCTGCAAGGGAGATAATATATTAAATAACTACCTGCAAGGGAGATTCTATATTAAATAACTACCGGTAAGGGAGATTCTATATTAAATAACTATCTGCAAGGGAGATTCTATATTAAATAGCTACCTGCAAGGGAGATTCTATATTAAATAACTACAGTCAAGGGAGATTCTATATTAAATAACTATCTGTAAGGGAGATTCTATATTAAATAACTATCTGTAAGGGATATTCTATATTAAATAACTATCTGTAAGGGAGATTCTATATTAAATAACTACCTGCAAGGGAGATTCTATATTAAATAACTACAATCAAGGGAGATTATATATTAAATAACTACCTCAAGGGAGATTCTGTATTAAATAACTATATGCAAGGGAGACTCTATATTAAATAACTATCTGTAAGGGAGATTATATATTAAATAACTACCTTCAAGGGAGATTCTATATTAAATAACTACAGTCAAGGGAGATTATATATTAAATAACTACCTCAAGGGAGATTCTATATTAAATAACTATCTGCAAGGGAGATTCTATATTAAATAACTACCTCAAGGGAGATTATATATTAAATAACTACCTTCAAGGGAGATTCTATATTAAATAACTACCTCAAGGGAGATTCTATATTAAATAACTACCTGCTAGTGAGATTCTATATTAAATAACTACAATCAAGGGAGATTCTATATTTAATAACTATCTGTAAGTGAGATTCTATATTGAATAACTACCTGCAAGGGAGATTCTATATTAAATAACTACCTGCAAGGGAGATTCTATATTAAATAACTACCTGCAAGGGAGATTCTATATTAAATAACTACCTGCAAGGGAGATTCTATATTAAATAACTACCTGCAAGGGAGATTCTATATTAAATAACTATCTGCAAGGGAGATTGTATATCAAATAACTACCTTCAAGGGAGATTCTATATTAAATAACTACACTCAAGGAAGATTCTATATTAAATAACTACCTGCAAGGGAGATTCTATATTAAATAACTACCTGCAAGGGAGATTCTATATTAAATAACTACAATCAAGGGAGATTCTATATTAAATATTTTCCTTCAAGGGAGATTCTATATTAAATAACTACACTCAAGGAAGATTCTATATTAAATAACTACCTGCAAGGGAGATTCTATATTAAATAACTACCTGCAAGGGAGATTCAATATTAAATAACTACAATCAAGGGAGATTCTATATTAAATAACTACCTGCAAGGGAGATTCAATATTAAATAACTACCTGCAAGGGAGATTCTATATTGAATAACTACCTGCAAGGGAGATTCTATATTAAATAACTACAATCAAGGGAGATTCTATATTAAATAACTACCTGCAAGAGAGATTCTATATTAAATAACTACAATCAAGGGAGATTCTATATTAAATAATTACCTTCAAGGGAGATTCTATATTAAATAACTACAATCAAGGGAGATTCTATATTAAATAATTACCTTCAAGGGAGATTCTATATTAAATAACTACACTCAAGGAAGATTCTATATTAAATAACTACCTGCAAGAGAGATTCTATATTAAATAACTACAATCAAGGGAGATTCTATATTAAATAACTACAATCAAGGGAGATTCTATATTAAATAACAACCTGCAAGGGAGATTTTATATTAAATAACTACACTCAAGGAAGATTCTATATTAAATAACTACCTGTAAGGGAGATTCTATATTAAATAACTACCTGCAAGGGAGATTCTTTATTAAATAACTACAATCAAGGGAGATTCTATATTAAATAACTAACTTCAATGGAGATTCTATATTAAATAACTACAATCAAGGAAGATTCTATATTAAATAACTACCTGCAAGGGAGATTCTATATTAAATAACTACAATCCAGGGAGATCCTATATTAAATAATTACCTTCAAGGGAGATTCTATATTAAATAACTACCTCAAGGGAGATTCTATATTAAATAACTATTTGCAAGGGAGATTCTATATTAATCAACTACCTTCAAGGGAGATTCTATATTAATTAAATACCTTCAAGGGAGATTCTATATTAATTAACTACCTTCAAGGTAGATTCTATATAAATTAACTACCTTCAAGGGAGATTCTATATTAAATAACTACCTCAAGGGAGATTTTATATTAAATAACTACCTGCAAGGGAGATTCTATATTAAATAACTACCTGCAAGGGAGATTCTATATTAAATAACTATCTGCAAGGGAGATTGTATATCAAATAACTACCTTCAAGGGAGATTCTATATTAAATAACTACACTCAAGGAGGATTCTATACTAAATAACTACCTGCAAGGGAGATTCTATATTAAATAACTACCTGCAATGGAGATTCTATATTAAATAACTACCTGCAAGGATGATTCTATATTAAATAACTACAATCAAGGGAGATTCTATATTAAATAACTACCTTCAAGGGAGATTCTATATTAAATAACTACAATCAAGGAAGATTCTATATTAAATAACTACCTGCAAGTGAGATTCTATATTGAATAACTACAATCAAGGGAGATTCTATATTAAATAACTACCCTCAAGGGAGATTCTATATTAAATAACTACAATCAAGGGAGATTCTATATTAAATAACTACCTGCAAGGCAGATTCTATATTAAATAACTACAATCAAGGGAGATTCTATATTAAATAACTACAATCAAGGGAGATTCTATATTAAATAACTACAATCAAGGGAGATTCTATATTAAATAGCTACAATCAAGGGAGATTCTATATTAAATAACTACCTGCAAGGGAGATTCTATATTAAATAACTACCTGCAAGGGAGATTCTATATTAAATAACTACAATCAAGGGAGATTCTATATTAAATAACTAGAATCAAGGGAGATTCTATATTAAATAACTACAATCAAGGGAGATTCTATATTAAATAACTACAATCAAGGGAGATTCTATATTAAATAACTACCTGCAAGGCAGATTCTATATTAAATAACTACAATCAAGGGAGAATCTACATATTAAATAACTACCTGCAAGGGAGATTCTATATTAAATAACTACAATCAAGGGAGATTCTATATTAAATAACTACAATCAAGGGAGATTCTATATTAGATAGCTACAATCAAGGGAGATTCTATATTAAATAACTACCTGCAAGGGAGATTCTATATTAAATAACTACAATCAAGGAAGATTCTATATTAAATAACTACAATCAAGGGAGATTCTATATTAAATAACTACAATCAAGGGAGATTCTATATTAAATAACTACAATCAAGGGAGATTCTATATTAGATAGCTACAATCAAGGGAGATTCTATATTAAATAACTACCTGCAAGGGAGATTCTATATTAAATAACTACAATCAAGGAAGATTCTATATTAAATAACTACAATCAAGGGAGATTCTATATTAAATAACTACAATCAAGGGAGATTCTATATTAAATAATTACCTTCTAGGGAGATTTTATTTTAAATAACTACAATAAAGGGAGATTCTATATTAAATAACTTCAATCAAGGGAGATTCTATATTAAATAACTACCTTCAAGGGAGATTCTATATTAAATAGCTACAATCAAGGGAGATTCTATATTAATTAACTACCTTCAAGGGAGATTCTATATTAAATAATTACCTTCAAGGGAGACTCTTTATTAATACCTATCTGTAACGGGCAATGGAGATAATATTAATTAATATTCCAGTCTGTGCAGTAAAATTTATCTTATACACATACATATACACCGAAACAAATGACGACCAAGGCGAAGACAGCTCACTGTGAAATAGGACATTACGGTAACTAACCAAGCAGACGAACTTCCCCTGGGGCCTACACGTACTTTGTACGGTCTTTATGCAGTCGAGAGACCTCTTGTCGTCTGCTTCATGGTACACTGTCGTAGTTCTTCACGTAAGCGATCCAAGTGTCGTTTGATTGTGTGTAATAGATGGTTATCGTATGACGTCACACATTTCCCAGCATGCAATGCGGTCCGCCATATTTGTGGTAAAGCCATTGTTTACTAATGTCTGCTTAGGTCCCTACAATTCGACGATTGAACCGATTTTTTCGCGAAAGATGTCGTGTGTAATGGTTACAAAGTGCAATAGGACTATATTAATACACTGGAGCTATTGTGCGTGAAAAGGACTTGAAGAAGACTAATTTGATTGCTTTTGATCCGTACTCGTCTTCGACGACAGCCTGATGACTTGCAGTCGGACATTGCATATCCAGACAGAGTGAACTATCTAGTGTTTCAGCAAAGTGCGACATCTAATTAAATATTTGTGGAGCTAGATCCTAGACTTGTGCCAGGGTAGAACCACTGCGCATTGCAGGTTAGCTGGTAAACCTCCACGACCAGGACCCGAACTCATGCACTGAGAGGCTGAGGAGTTACAAGTCAACAACTGCTTGGACAAGGGCACTGCTAAACTTTGGTTTTAAAACAGGGTTATTTATTATGTGTACTGTTTTCAATTCTTAACATCATGTTATACTATTTTTTCATTGCTTTAAGTTCCTTAAAACCCATGTTATGGTTGACATATTTATTATATGTAATCGAATACCATTACATGCTCCAATTTCCTAAGCAGTCTGCTTTTGTTTTTCCTGATTATTGATCGATGAATTTACTGTCATTAAATATTTTTTACCGTAAAATGTGTTGTTTTTAATTCAGAAATGGTGTGGTTTTAAAAGAAGTACTGAAACTTGAATTCAATTTTCTGTGAAATTATTATTCTAACATAATGTAAGTTTGTTAAATTTGCTGAAAGATAGGACAATGATAAAAATAAAAACACTATGTGCTATTATTTATTGACAAATGTCAATGTGAAAGCAAAACCATTTTAAATAGTTAGCTGTAACAGCTAGTTTCGGCTCGTTCTGAAAACAGTTTGTTTCTTACACTTTATTAGAGCTGGTATCTGGCAGTTTGGACGAAACAATTTTCTCTCATGCATTCAAATAAATGATTTTTGCTTGTAAAGTTCCCGCAAAATGCTGTTTTACATTCCGGACTGGATCCTTTGGCTTTATGGTGAATAGTATCTTGGTAATGGTGTGGAGTGAAATTATAGAAGTGGTGATGACAAGAGAAATTAAAAACGTTACTCAGGAATGAAGCCATACAGTTGACACTCTAGCTCATGCCATACTCAATACACAACCATTTAATTGTACCAATACAAACTGTCTAGGTTATGTATGACATTTTATTTTTGCCCATGTTACCCCTGGCTATTTACAGCCCCTTGTCTGAAACCTGTTGTTTTAATAGTCTAGACCATATGGCTTTGCTTCCTGAGTGTCAAAGGCCAGGTGCAGGTGGATTAGCATTACTTTCTCACGTGTATTTTAGGTTAAAAAAGAATTTTAATTAAAATATCTGAGTAATTTAATTATCAATATGATTATACATTATTTCAAGTTAACTAAATTAAGATTTCTGCAGTGTTTTAAGTAAAAATACCACTGGTAAATACCGGGGGTTGAATTTACCGCCCAACCTTGTTCTTACAGCTATGTAAAAAGTAAAGCAAAACACATTGCCCGTCATTACATAAAGGGTTTTTCCTATCTGAGATAACTTGAAATCATCAACGTGCCTATTTAAAAATAATGGACATTTAATGCGATATTTTTAAGATTCACACTGTCGAACAATAAGTAAGTGTAATAACAGTCTTCACTTTAACTAAAGTTTATTCGAGCATTATGTATAAATTTCCAAGAATATTAGTAACATGTGTTGTTACATGGGTACAATATTAACAAATTGTCGGATACCACATTACAACCAATACAGGGCGTTCTATAGACGCTGAACGTCAATGGTCATTGACTCCTCAGTCAAAATTTTCAAGGGTCAAATTCAAATATCTGGGGGTACATTTTGTGCATATAGCATCTTGAGGGGACATACATATTTTTATGTCACTGATGACAACATTTTGTCTAAAATTGACCTTGATGGAAATTATCGATACTGTTGGTTGCTTTTTAGTTTATTTAGGACCAGTAAATAAGCAATATATTTCTTAATTGTTTGTTAATTATTTGTATCTAAATAAAAACAATAAAATAAACAGCAACATAGCAATTAACATTATAGTATACATATTTTCTTTCGACTTTTAATGCAATCCAAAACACTTAAAAACGCTTAGCTACAATGAATGCTCCGTTCAAGCGCGAAAGTATGACGTCCGAAAGTTCTCTCGTCCTTTTCCCTTAGTTTGTACTGACGGCTGGTAATGATAAATAAATATTTCTGATCCGGATTATATATTTTGTGACATTTCACAACACTACAAGAATTAATCATCGTCTTCATTGCCTGTAATGGTCAATTTAAAAAAAACTGCGCTTTCACGGTACTGATATGTTGATTCACCTTACCACAAAGATGGCGGACAAACAGGTGCGCGCGCACCTTGGTGAAAAATCGATAACCATCTATAGAAGGTGTGCATTTGTGAATGTTGAGAGCAAAGCAAATCCTTTTTTTAAATAACGTTTTTGGTAGAGTAGAGGTTAAATATTAGTCTTTTATATAAAAAAATCGACGGCGGTCATGCATATAACTGCTTTTTGTCCAATTCCTTTTCTAAAGTTTTGATTATTTTCGCAGAATATATCAGCAAATTTTTAATAAAGTGTTGCTTTAAGCGGAAAAATCAACAAACCTCAAATATACACACATATATAGATTGATATACAAGAAAATATATTCATTACAATTTACTTAATTTGATTTTAAAATGTAATAAATCTAACAATGAAGAAAGAAATGATGGTTGAATTGTGTCATTACGTTTACTGTTATTTTAATCTTTATATTCTAGCTCACTTTATGTTCCAGCTATAATTAAGCTAGTCCAAAACAAAACTCTGTTTAGATAAAAAAGAAATTAGTTAACGAGTGTTTAAGTTAAAGAAATTAAACACATATGCACATATTGTTGAAACCTGCTTTGGCATTACTTAATAGGAAATTAAACACGCGAATGCCTTCGTCTAGACCTATAAGAAAAAATCGCGCACCTGTGTTGTTTAATCGCGATTTTTGCTTTTAAGAAATAAAAACAAAATAAAAGTTAACAACTATGTATGTTAATTGCCTTTCTGGTGCATCAAACAGTTTAATTTGTTTCCATTGCTTTTAAACTCCATTCCATTAAAAAAACGGTCAAATCACTTAAATAACACGTACGGACAAACGAACGTGCTATCAAGCGCATACAGCTCGTTGTCTCGGCGCGTGTATTCAATAACTTGAAAGCAAATCTATACTGTGGATAGACACGTATAATGTGGAGACAGTATTGTGGACCAATCTGCAAAATGCTTCTGAAAGCATGTTAATGGCAATCTAATTTATTTTATAAGTTTATTCATTTTTTATTATTAGTTAAACTTTTTTATTACAAAAATAATATTGCGAAAGAGCGATGTGCTAAACAATGAACGCAATAAACGCAAGGTCTGTTTTTGCTTTGCATGTTATTCATGAGTCATATACTTTCATATGTATTAAACCAGTGCCACAATTAAACAAGACGACATTTGGTCGATAATTTCGAACAATATTAATTCATAAACTTTCGACTAAGCGTTATTTTAACAAAATTCTAAATAAAAATCATTAATTTCGCGAGTTTTAGCCGATATAAAGAGAGCACTAAACAAAAGCCAACTTATCCATTCCCCGTTTCACAACATGCTAGCCGACTACGTGATAGCCGGGGAACCAATCAAAACGCGACCTTAGTCAAGCACACGAGTAACATCCGGGGCTTTACCTAATAATCTTTTCTATTTTCGACACAGGGCGTAACGAGTTATTTGATTACAAAGCGCAAATTTTGAAGTTATGTTATCCAGGTCAATACGCGCTGAAACCCGGAGCAGGGCAAAAGAGGACATTAAAAGAGTAATCACAGCCATCGACAAAGTTAGAACCTGGTAAGAAATTTTGTTTTCAGTACACGGTCGATAGCTCGCGGGGAGCGGCAGCCTTTGTTGTGTATCAGCAATGCATCGGCTAAGGATTCTTAAATTTGCCGCAATCTTACAGAAGTAACTTGCGCTGCATTGCCGGCCATGTGTCAGGTTGACCACGTGTGTTTGTTTACAGTCAGATATAGGTAAACCTATGGCATCGGTATGCGTAGAAAGTGACGATCTGCGGTTTAACTATGCACAGTGTGTTTCTTTCTTTACACAGCATTGTCGAGTAGCTGTGTAGTTATATTAACAGCATTGACAATATTCTCGTATCATTTTCATGCCAAAAAGGGGCGTTTTAATTGTCGTCGGTTTAATTTTAATTGCTTTGATTTATTTACATGTATGTTATATTTCACAATGACCTAACTCTCTAGTAATATACTTTTATGCTGTATTAATTAACAAAGGGTTTACTACACGCAATCCGAAGCCCATATAGGAAAGAGTCATACTCAATGTTCGTTTGTGTATTTGATATTTCATGAAGTACTGTGTTTTGGTTTCTGTACTGTTAAGTCACAAAATTTCATTTTGTTTATTATACAGATTCATGGTGAAACATAAGGCCCATCCTTCCATTGATTTATGAATATTTTAACTTATGTGTGAAATAGTTTTAAGTAAATCCCACCTGATTAAGCCAATTAGTGTATGCCAAAGGATCTTAAGTTTCTATTAAGTTTGTGATAATTTCATTTGGTTTCGATTGTTTAATTATTTAGAAAACCAACAAACTGGCACTTCTTTAGTTCAACAAAGAGGTTCTTTTATCTATCTATCTCTGAATACTGTCTACTCCTCTTTCGAGTGTTACTGACAGGACGTGGTGCACGTCGGAAGTGTTAGTAAGGTTGTGAAGAAAAAAAGTCAAGAATTGTGATCTTGGATGCCAAGAAAACTGTTAAAATGTTAGTGAAACTTACCATCATTTATTATCATACAGTGAACACCTGGCACCATACCATACCCAGTCACATGCTGGAACAGTTGGTCCTGGAACTCTCTATGTAAGCTGAGCTCCACCAAGGAGGGCTATACATAGACCTTTAAAGTCTAAGAGCTAAGACATTGTCACAGTAAACCCAGTTTATTATACCTTTGACATCTTCATCTACCAAGATGATTTCAGTAAAGAATTGGTCTCTTATCCTCTTTAAAATCAAAGTGAATTTCAGTTAGAAATTATGCCACTAACCTCGATGGACCAGCTGAAGTGATTTAAGTAGAGGATCACCAAAATTCTTTTGACCTATTTAAGTGATGTCAATAAGACATCACCTCTTTAACCTCTTTAGATCTACAAAAGTGATTTCAATAAGGGATCATCTCTAATCTCTATGGACCAACTAAAGCGATTTCAGTAAGTGATCACCTCTTTAACCTCTATGGACCAACTAAAGTGAATTCAGTAAGTGATCACCCCTTTAACCTCTATGGACCCACGAGTGATTTCAGTAAGTGATCACCCCTTTAACCTCTATGGACCCACGAGTGATTTCAGTAAGTGATCACCCCTTTAACCTCTATGGACCCACGAGTGATTTCAGTTAGTGATCACCCCTTTAACTTCTATTGACCCACAAAAGTGATTTCAGTAAGTGATCACTCCTTAAACCTTTTTAAGACCTACAAAAGTAATTTCAGTAAATGATCACCTCGTTAACCTCTAGACCCACTAAAGTGATTTCAGTTAGTGATCACCCCTTTAACTTCTATTGACCCACAAAAGTGATTTCAGTAAGTGATCACCCCTTAAACCTCTTAAGACCTACAAAAGTAATTTCAGTTGGTGATCCCTTCGTTAACCACTATGGACCAACTAAAGTGGTTTCAGTAAGTGATCACCCCTTAAAACTCTTAAGACCTACAAAAGTAATTTCAGTAGGTGATCACCTTTTTAACCTCTATGGACCAACTAAAGTGATTTCAGTAAGTGATCAACCCTTTCACCTCTATGGACCAACTAAATCGATTTCAGTAAGTGATCACTACTTTAACCTCTATGGATCCACAAAAGTGATTTTTAGTAAGTGATCAACCCCTTTAACCTTTATGGACCCACTTAAGTGATTTCAGTAAGTGATCAACCCCTTTAACCTCTGTGGACCCACTAAAGTGATTTCAGTAAGGGATCACCCCTTTAACCTCTATGGACCCACTTAAGTGATTTCAGTAAGGAATCACCCCTTTAACCTCTATGGACCCACTTTAGTGATTTCAGTAAGGGATCACCCCTTTAACCTCTAAGGATCCACTTAAGTGATTTCAGTAAGGGATCACCCCTTTAACCTCTAAGGATCCACTAAAGTGATTTCAGTAAGGGATCACGCCTTTAACCTCTATGGACCAACTAAAGTGATTTCAGTAGGTGATTACCTCGTTAACCTCTATGGACCCACGAGTGATTTCAGTAAGCGATCACCCCTTTAACCTCTATGGACACACTAAAGTGATTTCAGTAAGTGATCACCCCTTTAACCTCTATGGGCCCACTTAAGTGATTTCAGTAAGTGATAAACCCCTTTAACTTAAGAGATTTCAGTAAGTGATCACCCCTTTAACTTCTATGGACCAACTAAAGTGATCTCTGTAATGAATCACCTTTTAACTTCTTTGGATCTTCTAAAGTCTAAAGAGATTTCTGTTAGAAATTGTGCCACTAACCTATTTGAACCAGATGAAGTGATTTCAGTAGACACCTACTGGCATGGCTTTACATTGAGATAATAATTACCAAAAAAGTTGAAGTTCAAATTTTGAGGTCAGCTGTATCATCAATTAACTGCTGTTGTAGATTTTTTTAAAAAAGTTGTATTGTGAGAGCAGTCATTCTCTTTTTTTCTAAACTAGGATCATCCAGTTCTTGTCAATTTTAGCATTCAAAATAAATGTTAGTCTTGCTTCAAGATTTGCATGACGTGTTGACTTCACCTCACATTCAATAAATTTGTTAGATTGTGACATGTAAACAGACAGTAAAGTGGTTTAAGATTAAATAACATAAGGCAGGCTGCAGTGAAATCACTGAAATTTACTTATAAATAAGTAATAAAAAATCTAAATATGAACACCAGATTTTTTTTAATTTTAATTAGACTTAACTTTGAATTGATTTTAAACTAAAGATGAATTTATTTTTGTTTACTTTGCAGATGTTTGGTAGATCATTGTACATGTATTTTAATGGAACACATACAAGCAGTTGCAAAATATTTAGAAATAATACAGTATAGACTTCATCTGCATATTTCTAATGCATTGTGATACTCATATTTTTTCTAAACAATTAGACAGATTGACTTCACATCCAAAGAAATTACCTTAAAATCTCTAGTTTTATTTAAAAAAAAAACAAGCACAGACACACAAAGCCTCTGCAAAACAAATAGTGGTATCATTTTTATGAAAATGACATTAAATATGAAATTATATGCTTTAATGCATGGTATAGAAAATGAATATATCATGAATTAACTTATTATTTTGATTCATTACAATTATCAATTCTTATTTAGACAAACATATCAGGTCCAGAGACTTAATTCTTAATATTTGGTTGAGTATTTAACAAACTACCAATATGTAAAAGCTAAGATATTTTAATGTTACCATGTGATCTTGTTGATGATCTTGTAGACTTTAAGTTGGAATTTTTTTTTATATATATATTGCAACAGTTCTACAGATGGTTCATGAAAAATGTTTGAAGAGGACTGTTGATACATGCATTAATTACAAATATTTATATATGCCCTTTCAGTAGACACTGTCGCGATTAAGGTGCCCTTTTCTAGAAAAACTACCATTCCTTTTTAGACTTCTTGGGAAAACACTAGAAGGAATTGAACCCTGACTTCCAGCTTTGAAGTCAGTGGCTCTGATGAGAGCAATATTTAACAGACTGATTGACTAGTAAAATCTTTTGTAGATCAAAAATAACCCCAGTTAATAGCCTGTCTACCAGTATGCCAAATACTCTTTATTTTCAAGGCTTTTTTTCGGCCAATTTTATAGTCGATATTCGGTCATGTTCCCAATGGCAAAACATATACTTTTTTCCCAATCAGAGAAGAAAAATTCCCAATCGAAAAAAAAAGAATTGACTTGCTTCTAAAGCAAGCAGCGTTAGCAGAGGCGGGATCATCATCGAGTAAAGTGGAATTAAATAAGGCAAACATGATAAAAAAACAACATATAACAGTACAGCTTTTTATTACCCAAAGGTGTAAAAAATTCCCAATTTCTGGCAAAACGACGCGAAAATTCCCAATTCCAGGGGTATGGGTCATATTCCCAAAATGGTGGAAAAAAGCCCTGATTTTAAACCAGAAATATCATCATATTATTTTAAAACTATTTTCAAACAGAAATGTCATAAATACATTTTTATACTCATTTCAATTAACAGAAATAAATTTAACCAATTTCTCTGAATAATATATATATGTTTATTTATTTTCAAGGGAGAAGAAATGGGTCACAATAGGAGATACATCAATGAAGGTGCTAAAATGGGTTCCAGGTAAGACCATTGTTTGTTGTCGTTTTTAAGAAACATTCAGTAATCAGTATAGGTAATTACCCCTCCATCCAGGTACGGGAGGCCCCGGGTTTGATCCCGGTCCGCGACATACCAAAGTCGTTAAAAATGGTAGTGGTATAGCTCCCTTGCAGCGCTCAAGCAAATATAAGGGTAGTTCCACAACTGGTTGGCCCGGTGTCAGGATAATGTGACTGGGTGTGGTATCATGCCAGATTTACACTGCATGCTATACACAGTGAAGGCAGCACTATATCTGCTTCAAGTGGACACCGTCTCCAGATAACTGAAATACTGTTGGTGGGACGATAAACCCAATAAACAAACAAACAAATATACCCCTACAAACAAAGTGGAGCGAGCTTTTTGGTCGGTTGATCTTTCAGTATTCATGGTTTCCAGATGATAACTTACGAAAGGCTTCACAGATTTATACATTGTTTGGTACACAGGTAATAAAATACAAGTTAAGTTTGACTTTGTGTTTGGTGAGGTCATTGTCAAGGTAACTGTTACTAAAAATAGAAGAATGGTTTCCAGATGATTATTTGTGGTACACATGTGTAACATCACAAGATACAGGTCAGGTTCGACATTGGGACAGGTGTGGTCATTGTCAAGGTCACGTTTATTGAAAATAGAGAAAAAAAAACACTTTCTGCTCAGTAATATTAGTTAGGAATGAGAAATTGTGATGAACCTTGCTGTCAAGGTAGCTTCTGTAAAGATGACACTTGTGATTGAAAATGGGGCCAGTAAGGTCAAGGTCACTTACAAAAATAGAAAGACGGTTTCTGTTCAATAACTAGGGTTAGGAATGAGCTTCTGTGAAGACAGCGCTTGGGAGTGGAAATGAAGCCGGTGGTGTCAAGGTCACTGTTACTAAAAGTAAAAAAACACCATTTCTGGATGATTCCTAATAAAAAGTTTCACAGATTTGAAAATACTTTGGTACACATCGCAATAATACAGATCAAATTGGACTTTAGGTCTGGTTGTGTCAAGGTCACTGTTACTAAAATAGAAAATTTGAACTTAATAACTTGAGATATTAGATATTGTGATGAACTTTGCTGCATAGGTAGCTTCTGTGAAGCCAACATTTGGCATTGCAAGTGCGGCCTGTTAGGTCAAGGTCATTGTTACAGAAAATACAAAAATGGTTTCTGCTCAATAACTGTAGTAAAGATTGAGATATCATTGTAATGAAACTTGCTGTATAGATAGATTCTGAGAAGTCAATGCCTGCAGTTGAAAATGGGGCAGGTGGTGTCAAGGTCACTGTTACATGTGTCTGTGTTACCTATCTTACCTTGTGTTATTCTAAGCTTAATAGAAATATCTTTTACAGTGTCCAGTTCACAAACGTCCACAAAGATGTTTGGAAAGAAGGTGATGCATACATCCAAGAATCGTGTAGGAAGACGAACTCATGAAAAAGATCTGTCTCAGTCTAATGGAGAGGATAGTAATCAAGGTAGATAACCATTTAGGGCTAAACTGTCACTTTAATGTAAGAGTTTCTTCCCTTAAAATAAAAAAATAATGTAGAAAATGGTATAGATATTTTGGGATATTTTATATATTTTTTTACTTTTGGAACTGAAGAAATTTTTTTTACACAATTCTTAATGGTTAGGATTGATAACTTTATAAATAGTATTAAATGTAATAACCGCGCATGTCAGGAAGAAGTACATGTAGACAGTGACTATATATGGAGAAGTAGACCTTTCCTATAGTCTTGCTGGAAGCGACAGAATGTTGATTATACCCGATTTTAATAACATAGAAAACTGTTATCAGTGCTTCAGATTGACAAAAGTAATTGGATGCTGGTTCTATGAAATTTACTTAAAAAAGCTTCATTTAGCATTAAGATTATTTTGTTGATGAAATAAAAACCATTGTATTTACATCAAAAGCCCCAAAACATTGATGAAATGTTGACCATTAAACAACTTTAATGAGGTCACAGTCAAACTATTGCACGCATTGTCATTTGTTTGTAGGCAGCTTGTATGTAGATGAAAATACCCAGCAGTCCCAGGATTCGGACAGCCCAGCGACAAACATGAACCTAAACGAAGATTCAAATTTCTCTCTCGGGTGTGATATGACCAACGACACCGATAGTAATGATGTTAATAACAGCATGAGTGCTGCTTTAAAATTGGTCCGCAATGATGTCAATGAGGAATCAAATGGTGAGTGCAATTTTATATATTATCTTGATTTTATGATATTTTAGACCTTGTGTAAAATACAACTTTATAGGTTGATTTTTTGTTCTGGATTGTACATGTTGTTATGTTATATCCTTGACTAAAAAAACATATTTCTTGACTGTTTCACACAGTCTTCATCAAAATGGGAGTGATATGAGAAAAATGGTTGAAAAAGGAGATAAGAATGATATGCAGGCAAAAAGATAATTTAAAAAAAAATAAATTCAGTTACTTAATGGCATTTCTGTGAATTAATCTGTGCGGGCAACTTGTTTTTGCCTGATTGAAAAACAAGTAAAGTATTAATACGTCAAATCCATTGATTGACTCATTTTAATTCATATCACCAGCATAGTCTGGCACACCACTTGATTTTCACATTTCTTGGCTCATATTTTGACAGTTTGTGATAAACAAATGTTGCAATGCGCGTGCAACATAGACTGGCACACCACTTGATTTCCACATTTCTTGGTTATATTTTGACAGTTTTGTGATAAACAAATTTCGCAATGCGCGTGCAACATAGTCTGGCAAACCACTTGATTTCCAAATTTCTTGGTTCATATTTTGACTGTTTTGTGATAAACAAATTTCACAATGCACGTGCAACATAGTCTGGCAAACCACTCGATTTCCACATTTCTTGGTTCATATTTTGACTGTTTTGTGATAAACAAATTTCACAATGCACGTGCAACATAGTCTGGCAAACCACTCGATTTCCACATTTCTTGGTTCATATTTTGACAGTTTTGTGATAAACAAATGTCGCAATGCGCGTGCAACATAGTCTGGCAACACACTCGATTTCCTCATTTCTTGGTTCATATTTTGACAGTTTTGTGATAAACAAATGTCGCAATGCGCGTGCAACATAGTCTGGCAAACCACTCGATCTCCACATTTCTTGGTTCACATTTTGACAGTTTAGTGATAAACAAATGTCGCAATGCGTGTGCAACATAGTCTGGCAAACCACTCGATTTCCACATTTCTTGGTTCATATTTTGACAGTTTTGTGATAAACAAATGTCGCAATGCGCGTGCAACATAGTCTGGCACACCACTTGATTTCCACATTTCTTGGTTCATATTTTGACAGTTTAGTGATAAACAAATGTCGCAATGGGCATGCAACATAGTCTGGCACACCACTCGATTTTCACATTTCTTTGTTCACATTTTGACAGTTTAGCGATAAACAAATGTCGCAATGCGCGTGCAACATAGTCTGGCACATCACTTGATTTCCACATTTCTTTGCTCGTATTTTGACAGTTTTGTGATAAACAAATGTCGCAATGCGCGTGCAACATAGTCTGTCACACCACTTGATTTCCACATTTCTTTGCTCACATTTTGACAGTTTTGTGATAAACAAATGTCGCAATGCGCGTGCAACATAGTCTGGCACACCACTTGATTTCCACATTTCTTTGCTCACATTTTGACAGTTTTGTGATAAACAAATATCGCAATGCGCGTGCAACATAGTCTGGCACACCACTTGATTTCCACATTTCTTTGCTCATATTTTGACAGTTTTGTGATAAACAAATGTCGCAATGCGCGTGCAACATAGTCTGTCACACCACTTGATTTCCACATTTCTTTGCTCATATTTTGACAGTTTTGTGATAAACAAATGTCGCAATGCGCGTGCAACATAGTCTGTCACACCACTTGATTTCCACATTTCTTTGCTCATATTTTGACAGTTTTGTGATAAACAAATGTCGCAATGCGCGTGCAACATAGTCTGTCACACCACTTGATTTCCACATTTCTTTGCTCACATTTACCAATATCCATAAGCAAATGGAAACCATTAAAAATCTGAATTAAAATTTAATTACGATTTGTTGTAATCAACAAGTTTGTTTTGAATTCATCCTGTCACATAATTTAAGATATGTAGTTCAGTTAATGCAATGAAATATATTACATTAAGATGAGTTTAAACAATCTTAATAAGATAGAATGTGAATACAAAATTGCGACATTGCCTCGTATCAGTTTGCGTCTGTTTACATTAATAATGCTTGAAAGAAATGCTGGAAAATGTCGGGTAATTTTGGTTTCACAGCAAAATCAAGTACAAGTAAGTAGAATGCCAGTTGAATCTGATGCAGAATCATACTCAAAAACATAACATATGAACATACTTTTTATATATATTTTTATTCGGGCAACCTTAAATATTGGTTGGGCAACTTAAATTTCTGGGAAGTTGCCCAATTGGGCAAGCACATTTCAAAGGTTGATGTCATGCAAGCCCTGTATAGTGTATTAAATCTTTCTCTATATATGTTGCTGTTTAAGGGATTGTTAGTTTAAATCATTGACCCCTTCTTCTTTGACCGGCCGCAATAGCTGAGATGGTAGAGCGTCGGCTTGCGGATCGGGAGGTCGTGGGTTCAAACCCGGGCCGGGTCAAACTAAAGACTTTAAAGTTGGTAGTAGTGGCTTCCCTCCTAAAGCTCGGGGCTAAGGGGACAGCATTACGCCTGACTCGTCGGTGTCAGTATAATGGACCGGGTTCAGTCCCTGGGCACCCCATAAGTGCCCCTATGCCGACAAATCCCAATCCCTTCTTCTTTGCTTTAATGTGTTGATACTAGTTTGTCAGAAGGTGGACTTTTAAGATTTTTGACTGTCACCCCACTAGACTTTAATCAGATTTTGCCTTTTTTAGCACACAGAACTCATTTGACATTTGCCTGGAGACCTGACTACCCATCATCTGTTTATTTTTGAATATATTTGTTGTTGTTATTTGGCTAGGGCTAATATATTGTGTTGTCTACATTTCTGGAATATTTTCTAAGATGTAGCACTAATTTAGCATTATACTTCTATCAGTTAAGTTATATTCAACACAAATTTATTTTACACTGGTCTCAGCTATTAGGTATGGGAGTTTCAGTTGGTGATAAAAGTTTTATGGGAGAAGGTATTCCAGCACATCCAGGTTCCATTCGGCAGGGATTATTTTCACAATATGAAGGAAATGACTTATTATGATACATGTCTGTTAGAAATTTATTTATTACAAAAATTGTGCTTTTATGGCTACAAATTGACCAAAAGATCTCTGTCCAGATAAGGAGTGCTGAATAATGATCATAATTGTATTGCACCGCCAGCAATAGTTCAATTGGTAGAGCGTCGGCTTGCGGATTGGGAGGTCATGGGTTCAAACCCCGGCTGGGATCAAACCGAAGATTTTAAAGTTGGCATTAGTGGCTTCCCTCCTAACGCTTGGGGATAAGGGCTATCCAAAACAATAACTTAAAATCAAAATGAATTATGACATAATTTAATTTACCAATAATAAATTAATTCCTCTTTATCTGTGGTGAAGCCGATTTGAAACTACTATTTTCAAATTCCGAACGACATTAAACTTAGTCATATCGAGCTGGCCTGAAAAACACTGTGTTTCAGGGGTTAATACAATAAACCAACAGAGGGAGTCGTCGGCTCAAACCCCGGCCGGGTGAAACCAAAGACTTTAAAGTTGGTAGTAGTGGCTTCCTTCCTATCGCTCATGGCTAAGGGGACAGCATTAATTGACTCGTCAGTGTCAGAATAATGGCCCGGCCGGGTTCAGTCCCTGTGCACCTCATAAGCGCCCCTGTGCTATAATGACAGAAATGTCGCTGCACAGTATCGGCAAAAATGCCAGGGGTGGGGTGGGGTGGTGGTCTTCATCCACCAAATAGCTGGACGTTGCTATTATGATCATAATTGGTCACTGCAATGTATTTTTTAAAAAAAAAAAAAGATTGAAAGGAATTAAGGTCAGTTTAAAGAGATTGTTTCCAATTCAACTTAATAAAACAAGGTATAAATTTAAATAAATTTAAGCAAAATACTTAGGGTTCACTTAAGTTTGCACTAAAGTTGAGTGCGCACCATAGTTAAGTGCTCACAATAGTTGAGGGTTATTGTTTTGAAGTTATTTCAGTCCAGTTTGTAAGGTTACACTGGTATTTATGTCTCCTTCCAGAGTCATCAGAACCCAATGGATCACCAGAAAAGAAACGTAAATCGGAAGACAAGTCGCCATCATCCTGAGTAACGTCACCTCCAGAATCATCCAATTTATTGTCATTTCATTGTGTTATATTTCTGTCATTTACTGGTCAGATATTCTTGGTCTATACAACATAATGTAATTGTTGTCATTCTTATTTAAATTTTTAGTTCATTGTCACAGGTGTCTTCACTGTCATCAAAAATCATCATGAAGGTGATCTTTGAGTATCATTGTCTTCAACTTATCATTATTTAATGATTATTATCATTGTCACATAGCAGCAAAAAAAAAAAGCAGCAACTGAAGCAGCAGCTTATATAATTCACGTATGGTCTTTTTTGTTAAACATGAAATCTTTAGAGATATTTGTAACTTTTTATGCCACATGGTCAATTTAATCAATGTACATTTTGTAAATCATTGTAATAACTGTCAATAATCCAGCATTGATGCATGAGGGTGCCTGTGGCCGAGCCGTTGATCTCTTACTTACAAGTCCTTAACCTCTCATTGCATGGGTTTGTGTCCCATACAGGTCAAGAACTTGTATGTCGGTCTTGCTGCTGACCTGCACTGTGCCACTGGTTCTACAGAGACTTTTGTTAGGGGTCTTCCTCCACCAATTATTAGCAGGAGATTGCCAGTATGACCTTTATTGAGTCGTTGCAATGTAACAACAACAACAAAAGAATGGCATTGTTGCATTTGACAACTCTTACGAATTTAGTTAATTATGATTGCTACTACTTTTTATGACAGCTTTCAAATATTTTAGGGTTGTGGGGTTTTTTTTAATTCTAAAGATAAAAAGAGGATCTGATATGAGTGGTCATCAGGTACTGAAAATATTAAACGAGTTGAATGAAACGATACGAAACGAGGCTCTGCCGCGCTTCGTATTGTTTCAGACGAATTTAAAATTTTCAGTACCTAATGACCACGAATATTAAATTCTATATATCACATAACCAAAACATCAGTTGTCTTTTGTTTACAATGCATCATCTTTTTATAGTTTGAACAATCCGCCTTGACATGTGTAATTCGGTTTGGGAGAATCCGCACAAAAAATAGTTCCACCCTTTATTCGGCCATTTTCCATAAATAGGGAACAGATTCGTTTACACCATGACTAAAATGTTATTTTTTATTTATTACAATGAAATTGTCCAACAAAATCCATAAGATGGCGACAACAAAGTGATGAGGAAATGATATATACACAACACAGCCTTAATTACGTATCACTACGATAATGACGTCACACTAAGGTAACTAACTAGTGAGTTACCAAAAATAGTGCATGAGAGTAACCTCACGCTCGCGCAGTAGGTTATGTGATAAATTATAATCTTAAATGTACAGATTTTGTCAACAGTCACAAGCTGGCCTATTTCTACATAGGCCCATATTAAGTATTTCCACAATGAGTAATTTACATAATTACATGTACTATACATTTTACCTGTATGTGATAAAAACCTTGCACCATGCTACTGCTAAGGTTAAGTAAGATTCACATAAAAAATATTTAAAACTTTACCAGAATTTTAGTTTCATGTGTGGTACAATTGTTTTTACACCTGAGCGTCAGTCTTCATGAAAAACCAGTGGACCTTGAAATGAGTCCATCAGAGTCTAATGGTCTAGTATAATTTTCTCTATTCCGGTAGATTCTGCTAGCTTAATGCAGCTAGGGTCCACTTTTTTAAAATTTCACTTTCAAAGACTGGGATTGTTATAAGGGCCTATTTGCATATAACTCGAAATCTGCTCAACACACCTGGGAGTGACTATTGCATGCCAGTGTTTGTCAAGTTGTAGTATATGGAGTTTTTTATTTTTTTTTCATATGTTGAAAAATGTTTGAATAAATACTTTTAGTCATAGCATAAATGTATTAATACGTTTTGCTTAAATCTATTCTTAACAAAGATTTTGGATATAAATAGGTTGTTTTTTTATGTAATAAACTTTTTCAAGTTTTCTAATATAAATGGTTAAACTTTTATAAGACTTAATAAGAGTCAATTAAAACATTGCTGTGTTTATTGTTCAGTTATGTCTTCAAGTTGTCCTATATCTCGGAGCCTGGTTTTAGAACTTTGAGCTTAAAGTAGATATTATTTGTAAGCACCTGATTTGTCAGATTAAAATTTTACCTGCCAAACTTTGAGCTTGAGGCACGGCTTATTTGTAGGTACCCGATTGGTCAACTTCAAACCTACCTACCGGCTGACCAATCAGATACATGGAGATGAGCAGGGTCTTACAAGTTTTATAACATAAATTCCAGGACCCATTGTTATGGAACTTGAAACTTCAGTCCTAGACTTCTTAATCCTATTTATCCAATTTCAAATAATGTTAAAAATTGACCCACATATCTCTCTCTTATAAATGTTGTCTGAAGCGTGTTAAAAGTGAAATATGACAAATTTGACGAGGCCGACGTCGTGAAGCAGAAAAGTGCTTGACCGATAATCAGGAGGCCCAAAGGTCCTGGCTGCGGCAGACCATTTTTAATTTTGATTTGCGAAGTTATAAAGGATAAGTTTCACAGCTTCCAGGACCCACTTGCAGGAACATTTAGTTAAGATAGTGCTCAAGATTAACAATTACCCAGCAGTCTAATGCCAGTATTTTAATGTTGTACATCTTCAACACTTGTAGTAATATTTGAACACCTATTAAAGTTGGTGTAAATATTTCTTAAGCAAGATCAAACCTGCATGAGGTTCCAGGTGGTTTTTCACGTGTTTATAAGGATGTTATAAATGAACTTGCAAGATTGAAAATCTTGTAAGTACAAAATGTTTCCATTTGCTTGTTTTAAAGCAAGAAGTAAATGGGACTGTAACTGTGCTTTGTAACCCATTTGTATAACGAAGTGCATTTTTACTCCAGTCATTGTAAGAGAGCACAAACTGTTGTGGTGGAGAGCACATGCTGTTGTGTTGGCGAGCACATGCTTGTTTGTTGTACTTAACAGCAACCTCGGTTTAATTTGAAGATGAATATAATTTGTCTTCACTATGAAATTGCTTAATGTTAAATAGTACCAATTTTTACACTCAACAGTCCATGCACATGTGCTGTGTGTTTGTGCAATTTCAGGTATGATTGTAAATGTATGTAGAAATTAGACTCATTGCAAAGTCAGGGGTAATTTTTAAGTCTTAAGTCCACAGCATCTTTGTGTCATTATTATAATTAAGTTTGTAAGTCAGGAAATTATATTTTATTAAAGGTATAAAGTTGTTTATTGCTGGTGGGACAACGCAGACCATTTACATGTGGAAAATAGATATTATTAGGATTTTTAAGCATTTTCAGTCAAATCGAGGGTTTTATATAAACTTAATTCCATTTATACTTACTGCATGTCTGAATTTCATGGAACATTGTACACTTTTACTTGGATTTCATTTTTACAATATACACTTCACTTTGATGTTATGCTATATGTGGATATGTAATATATTTTATTGTATTAAAATATTTATTGTGAAAAGTTGCTTTGTTGTTTTCTTTTTATGCCATAATTTATAGCCATTGGTTGGATATACACGGGCATTTCAGAAGAAAAAAAATGACTGAAAAGTTTTGAATGTAATTTGGAAATATGTTAACCAAGTATGTTCCTTGTACATCCATCATTTTTTTAACGGTGGTATCCAACAGTTAGCATGTAACAATATCTTTATGTTTCGGGAAATTTAGGCATATCTGCATAAACTAATACTTTGAAAGGCCACTTTGAGCATAACCCTAATTTTTAAGAACAAATCGTGAAATACTACTTAAATGGTCCATTATTTCCAATCTATAAAAATATTCCTGATGGGGATTTAAGCTTAAAATAGGTGTCAAAGTCAGATTACCCAGAATGTCATGTAACATGGTCTGAAAAAAGGGACGTTATGCTTTACTTTTTAGATGGATGAAGGGCACCAATAAATGGCATTTCATGGGATCTTTCAGGTAACATTTTTTTTGATTGCATGAGGAAAAAAATTGGTCCAAACTGTTGGATACCACCTTTAATGTTGCTCTTGTGATTGTCCACTGGAACATAGCCCAGGCCCCATTTAAATTAAGGAAAAACAAAGCTATAAATTTTAATAAAGCAATGCATATGCATAAATTTGGTGTCATTCATTACAATGGACCTGGTAGTGCAAATGGGCATAGGCTCCAACTAAGGGAGGCCACTTTTTGCAACTAGGCCGCAACATTCTAGAGTTAAAAAGGATAGTAGTGTAGCTCCCTTGCTAATGCTTAAGCAAATATACTAGAATTTTACATAAATAGGACAAGAAAAAGAACTCAGACACTTGTATTTCAAAACATATTTTTAACGCAAGCATTCAGTTCATGTCCTTTAAAAAAAAAAAAAATCGATGAATGAGCAATGTTGCTTAATAATGCACACACTTTTTCCAAGCAGACAATAAAAACATAAGTGATTCTGCTTCCCAGCTTCTATCAGCATGGAAATCCTGGCTATTTAATTTAAATTTACTATTTGCCTAAATGGAACCTCCTGGCTATTTAATTTAAATTTACAATTTGCCTAAATGGAACCTATACATGTCCAAAGTACTTTCACTACGAACATCACCTTTGGCAGATTTTTTTTCTTCCAGATTACAATAAATCCCCAAACTTAATATTTTTAAATGACAGTTGTCCATGGATAGACTAATTAATTGATGAAAATACAATTATTCTTAATCATTTTTAAGAAAGCAGGTGTGGAAAGGTTGTTTCACATTATTTGTATAATAAACGAATATGTAGTTATTAGATCTTTTTGCTCTAATAATTGTTCATACTTAAGACTGACTTTAGTAAATATTACATAAGAGTTACAGAAATTTATATGGAAAAAAATAAAATATCCCTATTTAAAGTTGGACTAGCACTATTATTATATATAAATATGCAAAAGTAAAAGTTGTTTCTGTGATCTTTTTTAGTTCAGTAATCACACCCCCACCCCAGTTTAAAAGCTCTGTCCAATAATTTGGCTTCATTTTTTTAACTATTTCAAGAAACATGTAATCTTGATTTTCGTGCAATAAATCAAATTTAGCAACTAATCATTTATTTTTACTAAAAATGAAAATTTAAAAAATGCTGCATGTGGGGTTCAAACCAAGGAACTTTAGTAGGCGTGGCTAGCACATAACCACTTGCCTATCCAGACAGAGGCTGTTTATAAATATCTAACTTGGCCGTTAATATATTTGGCAATTACGAAACAACAACAATAAACAATTTCACATTTTCAACTATTTCATGGAAAAAAATATATCTGAAGATCAATATTTAGGAAATTTTAAGAGTAAAACCAGGTGCATAGTATAACTGAAATAAATGCAGGAATTATGGCAGTACATGGTCTCCTTTCGTGTTTTTCTTTAAAATATGAATCAACTGGCAAAGGACTTTTTAAGGCCAGTTTTACCACAGATAATCATACACCTTGAGTAATGTTGTATTGCTTTTCTCCAATGAAGAATACAGGCTCTGAGTATAGATTGATATTTGTGACTGTAATTTATAGATGGTATTTTCAGACAGTCAACAGGACAACATATTACACAGGTGTGAATGTTTTTTATTTCAATGGAAGTTTGAAAAGTAAGAACAGCCTGCTGCAAAATGTTTTAACAGTTTCAAGATGAAATACAAAAAGTACTTATCAAAGTGAGTTACAGCAATATTTTATCATTTTCCACTGGAAAGGGGGGTGGCAACACCTTAAGATGCATTCAGTTTCTGAGAGAGATAATAAGAGGAGTATACAAATGCTAAACAAAAAACAGTTTTCTGAAAAGAAAAAAAAAATACAATGCGTTGGAACTGCCATTTAAAAATACTAATTTACACACTTTTTCTGCTTCTTACAGAATAAACAAGTCACATTTAGCAAATAAAAAAGAGTGAAAGAAATAACTGCAAATCCTTTTGTAAAAAAAAAATCTATTAGGGCATATAAATATCCATTTACACATGGTTAATTGACATACAAGTTAGGTGACAGACTTAACAATGAACTGGTGGCAAGTTGTAGAGAATACACATCTTTAAGCTACATAACAATTTACATATAAAAGAAGCCATCCACTGACCCAGACATTTATAAGAATTATTCCAGTATCAGCCTAACAACTATTTGTAATATTCTTAACAATGGCACAAATATCATAGAACCCACTTTCTTCCTAAATCATTTTGTTATTTTCCTGAACCCCTAAATCATGATTATCAATCTTAAAGGTGGTATCCAATAGTTTGGACCAATTATTTTCTCTCCAAACACAAAGTTAATTATTGTCACATGAATATATCCCTCGGAATGCAATTTATTGATGCCCTACATCTTGAATGCAAAGCATAACACACCACTGGTCATTACAAAAAGGTATTTTTTATCTGAGCCACTCTGCACAGTTAGTTATTTTTAAACTAAGAAAACCATGTGACCACTTACTAGTAAGATCACGTTATATGACAATCCAGATAATTTGCTGTGACAAAGATATCTATTTTTTTTTCAGAAATCTCCATTGTGCTTATTTATGAATTTGGAAAGAATGGAGATTTAAAGCATTTTTTTTCCTGACTTGTACTGTCTAACAATCAATGTAGTATTATATTAGTCTTTGCTTAGATTATAGGAAGAGTTTATGTAGGAATAATGCACATATTCCCCCAAACATGCATCATATGTAATTCCATGTATTTTATAAAAACAAATTGTCATATATCTCCTTGAAAACCTTTTCCATTACCAAATTTGAACAAATTAAAAAAAAAAAACCCACCCTCACCCGGTTCTTCCTGCTGGTTTTGCAATCTGTCCCCAAACTCAATGGGCTTGCTATTCTGCATTAAATAATGTGGGTTTTACGGCACACTGACACATGATATATTATATATATTGCTTACTACAATATGCAAAAATCTCCAAGATTAAAAAATGAAAATATCTGGACCACTGCTGTTTGCCTAATTCCATGCATCAGCATTTGCACAACCCTACTAACACACAGAAATACAAATACAATAAAATCACATAAAAATATACATAAACTTGCATTTTCATTTTTTTCTGAACAAATATAAGTATTGTTAATTAATATTGTCAATTGTATAAAAATAAACTGTCATTTTCTGCGCAGTTCTCTCAACAATTCTAAAGAGACAGTATTTATTTAAAGAATGATATTTATTGCAAATGAAATTTTCATTAAAAAGTCATTGTAAACCAATGCCAACTATATTTACATCTACATGTATCCTGCTCTTAAGCTTTTTTTTTCCGATGAGAGACTTATGAATTATCCTGGCAATTATTAATAATGCTGGTCATTATTTGTCATAACAGACAGTTTAAAATGCAGCCATTATTGTAAAAAAAAAAAATAATGTATAAAAAAAAAAGATTCTTTTGCCACGAAAGATTACCCAGATATGAAAATTTTAATTCATTTAATTCTTGTTTAAGTCATATCTTTGGAACAAAGGTGTATTCATAGAATACATTAATTTTAATATTTCTTACATTATTTCGAATGTGGGTATTTTTATTAATGTCACATATCTAAAATGAAGGTAATAATCAAGTTTGCCAAAAACAAATCATAACTTAATCAGAAAAGACAAAAATGTAACACAGATAAAGTAATAAAAGTCAAAAAAAACAAACACAATTTGCCAAAAGAACACACACTCTAAATTTAACTAGAAGACATGGAATAAAACTCCATTTGTTTGTTTATTTACACACTTTAAACATTTAGAAATGTTAAACAAAATGCTGTTATTTTACACTTTTACGAAATTCTAAACTTCACTATGAAGTCAAAACTAACAGTTCTCAGCACTATGCTAAAATATACTATGTAACAAACATTCTCATTCGACAGCAGTTAACAGACTGGACCAATCAAAATTCACACTGGATAGCAGTTAACAGAATCGACCAATCAAATAGCTTGAAAATGTCAAAAAAAAAGAGAAAGATAAAACAAAGTTTAAATTTAGAGTCCAAAATGTGAAGTACGGTCCTTGTTTAAGAAACTTACTGTAATTACCATTATTTTATTAATTAAGGAAGAAATCTCATTAACATGAAGTACAATTCATATTTCTGTCTGTTATGTTTTTTTGTTACATTGCACTGTAATGGCCATAATGGCGACTTCCAGCTCATTGGTGGAGGACAACCCCAGACTTATGTCTGGGTAGAACCACCGGCACACCTCAGGTTAGCTAGAAAACTACCCCAAATGAAAGTTCTTGCCACCGGGACTCGAACCCATGCGGTGAGGGGCTGAGGATTTACAATTCAATGAATCTAATCACTCAACCAGGGGCACCCCTCAATAACTCATGAAGATTAAATGAATTTTTTTGAAGCATAAAAAACCCAATAAATCCTGATTTAATACAAACAGCGAAGTATGAAAAAAAATGACACTCGTAATAAAGATTTAGTTCAACACTAACTTTTTACGCTTGAAGCATCAGCAATTTCTGTGGATATTTCTGTTCAGGTATAACATCTCGGACCTGTTTCAAGTGAACAACATCATCTGATGGAGACAAACAAAATACAAAAGGATAATGCATGCAAACATATAATTTGGGGAATTATATACATGTATATATAAAAATACCCAAGAATGTTTTTAATGAATCAAAAAGACTTAAAAGAACAAAAACACATCGTACGGATGATGCGAGCAAAAAACAGAACTTAAATTTGAACCACAAGGCAAACTTTACATAAACACAGAATTTATCCTCTCTGAATTTAATGCATTAAAGAAATATTAGATATTTTTTTAAATAATCATAAATGTAAGATTAACCTGAGAGAAGTTAATTATAGTTACAATATAGCATATTAATTACACAGCAATAATTATAATTTTTAAATACGTCAATATGACATTATAAACAGCAATTAATATCCAAGTCATTACCCTCTGTGATGTTTCAATAACAATGTAACTTTTTATCTTATTGACTGATTTTTAATTTAATTCAGAGAGTTGCTAATTAGCAAAAAGAAAAAGAGTTTTGTGTAAAATATTCATTGCACATAAACAAGTGCTTACAAAACTTGTATTTAAAAAAATGTAGAAACATCATAACCAACTTCAATTTCTGTCTATTATAAAAAGAGTTTTTCGAGATATGGAAAATACCGCAAAAAAAAAAAAAAACCAACCCAATATTGCTGATTGTACATTTTGTTCATTTGAAAGAACGTTTTTTTACAAGTTTAGGAACTTGAATTTCACATTGAAAGTAATATTTTATCTTCGCCATACCATGCAATGACTAAAACATCATCTTAAACTAAACAATTATACAATATGTTCTCAAAGTTTTACCCTTCTTTAACAAATGAGAAAAGTAAAATAAGAGTTTGACAACTTAAAATTGGCAGACAAACACACACTGGTCTTAAATATTTTGTATTTTGGGTTTTACAGCACACTGACACTTAACAGGTCATATGGCGACAAACTTAAATATTTTGAACTATGACAACAGCATGAAAGATTAATAAAGATCTGAGGTAAGATATTTCACAGAACCACAAATATGATGATATAGTAATAATGACACCATTTTGTGGAATAGATGAAAGAGTTCTGGTTGGGAACTCCAGACACAATTCAGACATTTCAAGTTATAACTTGGCCTATATTCGGATTAGCCGGTATTTTTACCGATATTGCGCAGCGACATTTCTATCATTATAGCACAGGGGCACTTATGAGGTGCCCAGGGACTGAACCCGGCCGGTCCATTATAGTGACACCGACGAGTCAGGCGTAATGCTGTCCCCTTAGCCCCGAGCGTTAGGAGGGAAGCCACTACTACCAACTTTGGTATGACCCGGCCGGGGTTCGAACCCACGACCTCCCGATCCGCAAGCCGACGCTCTACCACCTGAGCTGTTGCAGCCGGTGGCCTATATTCAACAGAAAAAAAAAAAAAAAAAAATTAAATTTGAAATCAATAAAGAAAAAATAATAATTTATAACATCAAATTATTGACAAGCCTTTAAATTGATGATTTTCATCTTAAGACTGCCTGTTGTATTGATACATGTTCATGGATATCAAAAGAAACAGATAGTACCTAAAGTCCTGAGTCTAACTCATCTAACAGCATTTGGGCGCAAAATATTTACTAAATTATGACTCTCCTGAGGATGATTCCTTTTTTCCACGAAAAGCATGTTTATTTTAAGTATCTGGTAATTTGAAAGTGTCTGGCATCGAGTCCTCAACCAGTCCATGTTCGTGGTGAAACTCCATTCACACTTAGCTGCTATCAATAGCTACACCAGAGACAGCTGCTATCAGTAGCTACATCAGAGACAGCTGCTATCAATAGCTAGACCTGAGACAGCTGCTATCAATAGCTACACCAGAGACAGCTGCTATCAATAGCTAAACCAGAGACAGCTGCTATCAATAGCTACACCAGAGACAGCTGCTATCAATAGCTACATCAGAGACAGCTGCTATCAATAGCTAGACCTGAGACAGCTGCTATCAATAGCTACACCAGAGACAGCTGCTATCAATAGCTACATCAGAGACAGCTGCTATCAGTAGCTACACCTGAGACAGCTGCTATCAATAGCTACACCAGAGACAGCTGCTATCAGTAGCTACACCAGAGACAGCTGCTATCAATAGCTACACCAGAGACAGCTGCTATCAGTAGCTACACCAGAGACAGCTGCTATCAATAGCTACACCAGAGACAGATGCTATCAATAGCTACACCAGAGACAGCTGCTATCAGTAGCTACACCAGAGACAGCTGCTATCAATAGCTACATCAGAGACAGCTGCTATCAGTAGCTACATCAGAGACAGCTGCTATAAAATGCTAGACCTGAGACAGCTGCTATCAATAGCTTCACCAGAGACAGCTGCAATCAATAACCAGAGACAGCTGCTATCAATAGCTACACCAGAGACAGCTGCTATCTCATTAACTGAGATGACTATTCATAAGAACAATATACGCTAAATAAGTCTATGACAAGTAGTGATGCTAAGGGTTAGTGGCCGTATAAAATACTTTCCACCACTTCATGATCTGTTGCACCAGAAAGCAGATAGGAAACATAATCTACACTTGAAAGTGAAGAACAAAGCAATCTGCTACTGCAAATATTAGCTACTGAAAATTAGCTTCTTAAATATTGTAAAATTACAACTTTATTTCTTGAGTACTATTATTAGAACAAGCAAAAAGAGATCAGACCTGAATAAAGTTTAAATTCTGCTATGAAATTTCAAAATAGGACACACTATTGATAAATTTTATGCCACTCATTTCCAATGAAATTCAAGGCACAATGTTAGGAGAAAAAACATTCACATCATCCAATCTTAAAAAATATTATTATCAACAGTATCATTGAGCATAACAAAATGACAGTTGAAAGAATTCTAAACTTTAAGTTTTTAACATTCTGTTTGTATATACATGTTTTGCTAAAATAACAAGCAAGATACCCCTTATCTTCATCATTTAGAATATAATACTAAATGTTTCACCTGCATTTTACTAAGAAACAACATGCTGACCACTTATACAGTAGTGGTAAAAGGTCAAATATAATAAATCTGTTATAAAATGTTAGTTGTAGAATCACTAGACATTAAGCGAAGTCTCAGTCTGTATTTAACAAACGTACAACGGCAAGTCAATGACCATAAACATCGCTGATTATGATTTTTACAATGAAAATAAGATTTATTTATTTCCAAGAGTACCTATGTTTTCAACATAACCAAGATTTCCAAAGCAAGCATACTAGAGGTAACAAGCAAACTAATAATATAATCACAATTAAATGACTGTATTATTATATCCTAAAATTTATTTTTATAATAATTTCATTAAAAGCTGGTGATCAATCTCCAAAATAATTTGCAGAAAAAAAAAAAAACGCAATGGAATAAAAGGCACAATCAAAACTGCTGCTGTATATTCAATAGTCAGAATTCCATACCAAGTTTAGCAAAAAATGAATTGTGACTTCACTACCATTTCGTTATTGTTATAAAAAGAGAATGCACACAAAGAAGAAATATATTAAAGGCATTACTATGACAATGTCATACAACGATATTACAGTTGAAGTAAATGACTTAATGAAAGTGAATTAAAAATCATAATACAGATAATGACAAATAGCTAAACAAAGTTGAAATGCTTTTTTTTGGAAGATCACAGATAAAGTTACCACATAAATAGTTTCTAAATTGAAGCTACATTTTTTGAAATTCGCACAAAAATAGAAAAAAAAAACAACACACAACAGGACAAAACTAAAACCTCAATCGAGTGAAATAAACAGACAAGGATATTGTGCTGATGGAGAAATCTTTATATATATATATATATATATATATATATATATATATATATATATATATATATATATATATATATATATATATATTAGGGATATACATTTAATCCCAAAATGATATTCGAATATTCGTAACGTGTATTCGAATCATATTCGAATATTCGGAACGAATTTATATCATAGTGGCACATAACACGGTAATTTTCCATTACATTCAATGTGTTTATTCATTGTAAAATGTTTATTTCTGACCACAGTTTACATTGCTAGCCTTACTTAATGCAGAAGTGGCGGTAGATTATGATTTTAGCATAGCATTTAATTTTAAAACAACAATTTCTTTTTTTTGAAATACAAACGGCAATATTATCAATCCGCCATTATCCTGTTTATAGTGAAGGACCAGATGGTGAGTTTCTTTACTTGGTCAGCGATAATTTGCAATAAAATACTGTCAGTGAAGAATGCCAGTAAATGCGTAAACAATGTCATTATTACTCAACAATTATTATTATTATTATTATTGAAACTCTTATAAAAACTATACTGTAACCAATCAATGTTAAGATGACCTGCAAAGTCCGTATAATATATACATTATCAATTAGTCACCTTAAACTTGGGTGTCTTTTTGTTACGTGTTGTACTTCGTGTAATAACCTTTACAATTTAAAGGCATTTTGCGTAATTAATTACTTTTTTGTTTTAACATATGACGTATTAAATGTTTACATATCGATTAAATAAAACCATATCATAATTTTATTAGATGAAACTGTAGAACACATGCAAAATAGCTCACAATTTTAATATTTTACTCTACTAACCGCAAACAATGTATAATAACAAAGAGTCAATTATGTTTTGTGAACTAATCTTATAAAATACATTAATGATTAAAGGAGGCATTTTAAAAAAGGACAAAATGCGGGTGATACTGGATCTGAAGAATGATTAAAATTGTAAGCTCGTTGAGTTTTAAGTGTGTAAGTAAACCAATGACGAACAATTAAAAAGTATGTAGATTTACATTTTTGTTATTGGGAGAGAATGAAGCAAAAACAGAGAACAAAAAATCACGGTGACAAAAAATAACAGACGTCGCGGTATTGTATAGGACTAAAATAACAAGTATGAAGTAGAGTGACAAAAACAGAAAGTGATAGCAACTACATTTTGTTTGACAGTGATCTAGTTGTGCTTTCCAAAAATATAAGAAGTTCTGGAGGACTGTTATCAATAAGTATAGCCTTATATAATGTATTTATTACACAATATCCAGACCGAAGCTGGGTAGAGTCAGTGTTACGTAATTGCTGTAGCTAATTGCAGCAGCATTAAACTGACATGCATGTTTATTGTAATTTGGCAACTGTTTCCACAGCTGTATGGTGATGTGGGTGATGTGACTGGGTCTAAGTGGGAGAGGGGGCAGAGAAGGAGCTGTGCGCGGTAAGGTGATTTCACGCTGTTAACCAGATGGCAATTCGTTATCAGGAGACATGACCCACCCCCTCTATCTTAGAGCGTGCGCGATCAAATATCGCTAGCGTCTTAAGTCGCTGGGAGACACTACGAGCAACTAAAGAAATGTCTTTTCAATTTTCCTTCGAACTTACCAAAAGTGAAATAAAAATTGTAAAATATTCGAAGCCCAAAATCTCTATTCAAAAAGCAACTTGATATTCAAATATTTGTTAACATCCCTAATATATATATATATTGCATTGCTACAACACAAGATTTTCTATATATGAGGGTTGTTCAGATATAAACATAGACCTGCATCATTGTGATGAAACTTTTACACAGCAACAGAGCATAAAGAAAAATACTTCAGAATTTCCCAAATTGTATGTGGAAATCAACTTTAAAGAGAAAAACAATACCAGTAATATTTTTTTTTTTTCAGATGAAGTTAATTTTCCTTGAGTATTAGCTCTAGACCACATTTTTTCTGAACATCCATCATATAAGATTTGTACAATTCCTTCTAATATAGAGGAAATGTTACCATGTATATTTTACAGATACTATTTAAAAGTACATAAAATGTACAAATATGAATATTAACTATTATGAGAAGTTTCCAATTAAACTGGAATTTTAAGTGCTCATATATTCATAGAATTCTATACATCATACAACTTGTCACACAATTGACATAGAACTAAGTAAAACAACAGAAAATAGATCTTTGTATCATAATTGGTTAATGATTATTTGTTAATAAAGTTAATTTTTATTAACAAGTAAACATTTGTTATTAATAAAAATAAACGTGGATTATTAAAAAAATGTTTCAATGAGATAAAAAGCCATTAAATGCCTATGACTAATTTAGTCAATCAAAAAGGGTGTTTGGTATACTTCGGGATGATATTTTAATTTAAATTAACATGCAGATAAATAAAATTCCACAAACACTTACCTAATACTTGAAAAAAAAAAGAAAAAAGGGAGAAAAACGACTGCAACTGACAAAAGTTTAAGTAAATAAACGATGCCACTTTTTTTTACTGATTTTTTTCCCCCAGTAATATTTTAAGCTGTAATGCTATAGCAAGTATCCCAGTACTCGAATATCTTCGGATCCTATCAGAAAATCAGGTATGAATAATCGCCATTGCATTTCATTGAGTTGTGATCTTTTCTTAAAACATTTGCATAAAGCAATTAAGTACGAAATGTAAACCAAAAATCCACAAGAAAAGAAATTATTTCTGTACAGAAGTTTGTGTTAAAATAAAATTCCAAATTGTTTAACAAAGTTATCAAGGCATAACTGTAAATTAAAACTTCTGGATTGGTGGGTTCTGGTGTCAAACTCTAGACCTGAAAAGCATTTTCTACTATTGATTCAGTCCAGGAGGTGTACATTTGAGGGGGTTCACTGGTACTGGTAATGGAAACAAAAAGAGCTGGCTTCCCAATTACCTGCCAGTATTTACATACCGTACTTTCTCACTTATAAGACTATTTGCTTATAAGATGACCCCCCTACTTCACCTGTGAAATTGCCAGTTTCTGCTTCGACCCACTTATAAGAAGAGGCAAAAAAGTGAACAGGAGCGTTGACCAGTTATGCTGTCTCAACAAAATGGTTAATTGGTAAACCAGGACTGTAATTTTTACACGTTGCGGGATGTATCTAGTTTTAGCTGCACTGCTATCCTGTAGCGCATGGCGGCATGACATTAATTTTTTTGATCTACGTCACCAAGTCTGGCAGGACTGTGGACAGTACACGATATATTGGGGAACAGTGCAGTGTCCTTGTGTACATGCCGCCAATCAATAATTTCATGGAGAAATGTAATCAGCAGCTACTTATAAAAACACATTGTTCACACCCTCACTGTCAAACTGCTCCGATCGATGTCACCTTGACAACAGCTTATCACAGGTCAGTCACTTGACCTGTGTAATGAGGCATGTCTACACAGAAATGCCAAGTAAATTACAGCTTGGTGTATTTGGCAGACTGAAGTTGAAAGTTTGTTTCAGTGTTTACTAATGGATTAGAAGCCGTTTTTCATGCAGAACAAAGGAAAATGTATGTGAGACAGTTAATCATTGACTAACAGAATTCAAAGTTCAATTAAAGTAAATTATCAGTGATCGATAATGACGGCACGTCAGGTCATTGCATAACTGCTAACAAGTTTATGTGGTATTTTTTTTTTCCCCTTAAAACAATGTGGAAACTTTTTGCCAGATCGCTAAACCCCGCCTATAAGACGAGCCCCACACTTTGAACATGATTTGAAGGAAAAATCCCGATCTTTTAAGTGAGAAAATACGGTATATATTTCAATGCACTATTTTGGAAGTAAGTTAAGACTGATAACAGCCAACCTTGAGCATACACAGTTCTAAGCAAATGCTAGTGGAAATTCCCCAGTCCTGTAAGAAAAAAAAGTGGATAGAAAACATATATAATAGTTTCCTTCCAATTGAAAGGTGGTCTCTTGAAGATAAACCTTTAATTGTTAATGTCAAAGTTCCAAGTCAACTGAAACAATTACTTCCAGTACATGATACTGTGCATGATCAGGTAATATCAGAAAGGGGCATATGGAGGGACATATACAGCCATCCGGTGATTGTGCGTGCCATGCCTTAAATTCTACATTGCTGGCATTCATCAGCACTGACCCTTTGAGACAAATTGTATCGATTGATTTACCTACAATGTTTAAATTATCAGGTGACAATGTCAACTTGAAACAGATATGGCGCTGCATCCACTGAGAATAGGGTGCTGTGAACAGCTGGCATGATAACACACATTATCCTGATACAGGGTTTTTATTTGCAATATTTGTCTCGTATAAATGTGACATTACATAAAGTGCCCAAACACAGTTCCACCTATGAGCAGTCAGATTGTTAGAGCACGTCAGATGTTCAACAAGCCCCGCCTCTATTGTTTGAATCTTAACACTGATGCTGCTTCCCACACCTGTTGTTACATTATATAAAAATTGTTGTTGTGGAATGATTGTTTGCTGAGTGATCAAATGTTGTTAGAGCAAGCGTGTCTTGACCACAATCCAAGGTTTGGCAGAAAGTATAAAACTTTAAATCTGACCAAAAACCTTTAATTTTGTAAAAACAGGGTCTTTTTGTATATTAAACAGGGATTTTCTGTAAAAAAAAAACAGTTTCACAAATTAACTGATAATCAATAAGTATAATTTTTAAAAAAGGTATTTAAAACATAGGTCAAAAGTATGATAAATTTCAAAATCAACTCAAAATATACACAGTAAAATTAAATGCCCCTTTCCAATAAAACCTGATTTATGCACGAAACAAACTAATGTAATGATAAACATTTTTAAAGCTTTTCAATTTAAGCAAATATATACACATTTGTCTTTACACAAATTTACAACTAATACACTTAAAATAATTCAATCTTTTTAAGTTCAGTAAAAAATCACTATAAAAACACTTCACATTACATTACAGGAGTATGCTATGTACAAACCACATGATACAATGTATATACATTTTTAGAATGTTTAAAAAACATGAAAAATGTTTTAACACACTATTTCTGTTATGTATTCAAAACAGAAGCAAAAAGTCAAGAGCAAATACCATTATGACATATTTAAATGTTCATTTTATACATTACAATAACAGAAAAATAATCATAAAGATGGAAATCTTCAGTTTATCCGTTAAATTTATGGTGCCAGAAAAGATCAACCATCTACTACATCTAAGAATCCTTTACTTCTTTAGTTATATGTGCTAATAATTTTTTCAATTTAATCATATATAAATGTCATTTTTTTCAATTCTACGTCACTGTGATAATTAGACTTCATAGTAAATGAAAATTTCTGATGTCTATTAACCAAATTATTCTGAAATATGTTAATACTTTATACTTTACATGTATTAAAAAGATCTACTCTCTGGCAAAAATTACTTAAAAATAAACTTATTGTTAGTCTTAAACAGTGTTACAACTATAAAACAATTAACATTCCATTGTTTCTTTTTAAGATCCATTATATACATACATTGATAACTTTACATAGTTACTTGGCATCATTAGAAAACATTCATGGTGTTTTGTAAGACCATTACTCTTTTTAGAGTCATTGACTGACTTCGAGGTTCTTTTAACATTTTACCATTGTCAATAATACATCCTTCATAACTAAGCTACAAACATTGTTTTCAACTTAACAATAACTAGACTATTCTGGAGCCCTACATTCAGTCAAAATGACATGTAGGTAACGATCACAAAGATACTGCTACTTAACAAACTGGCAACTATAAGGCTAAAAAAAAACTAACTCCATTTCATGTTTCAGATGATGCCTTGTATAGTAATCTTTAATATTGAATAGCATCCTACAGCCCTAAGTTCACAGACCAACAAAAAGATGCACCAACAGATGCCTCATGATACCTGTGTCTAAGAGGTCCATAATAAAAACTTGAAAACTGGTACTGTACACTGCCGTCGTTTTCCAAATCGCCATATTTAAAACACTCCAGATTATTTGTCACTGCAATGCTTCTACAGGTGAAGCAATAACAAACACAGATTACAAGATTCATTCCAGCATGTTCCACCTATTTATATCTCTTCTATGTAGCTTACAGAAGACATCTTGTCAACTGGACAACATCCAGAAGAGCAGCAACCAAAAGACACGTCAGTCAGTGGATCCTCAATTCAACATCACTCAAATGACTTGTCATCACAATGGTTCTCCTGCTGGCGCCGCTTCATATACTCGGACGAGAGCACCTGGCGTCGTCCGGCGGTCTGGGCTTGTTCAAGCAGCTGCTCTTTCTGTTAATAAACAAAGGAGGAAACAACTAATAACACGGGCTGCATCATTGAAAAATCTTAATCATTTTGTCTCACTTAAAAAAAAAAGACATTTCTGTACTTTATGAATTGAACTTTTCTTAAATCTAAGGAAATATTTAATTTAAAGGAATGTTCTAAGTTTACACCTTAAATAATAACTTAGTTTCATCATAAATATAAACTCTGGTGTTTACATTGATTCTAAACAAATAGCTAACTAATGGCCTCCTACAGAACTAAAATGTTCACTGATAGTGGGATAGTCCTGTGATAGGATGCATCACTGGGTCTCTGATTCCAAGCCCAGATGGAACAATGATTTGGGTTAGACTGGAACCTCCTGCACCTTCACCTGAAGCTCTTGTACTTCTGTAACACCAAGCCAGTATATTGTTGGTTATGTGTTTTCACAATTGTAGTCATATTGGCCATGTCCATCTAATTGTTGGTGGAGAAAGAGTCTTTCTGTGTAGATCATTGCAGGTTAGCTGGAATACCTCCCCACATGAAAGTTCCCACCCTGACTTGGACTCAAGCCTATGCAGTGATGGGCTGAGGAATTAAAAATCAGCGACTCTAAGCGCTCGGTTACAGGTGCCCTCTGCAAGCCTGTATAAGATAAATAAGGTTATATCGTTACCATGGAGATCTGCAGCTCCACAGCCTGTAATTTGACACACAGTTTCTCATCCTCCGTGTTGGCCTCTTTGGCCTTCATTTCCAAGAAGTTGACCTCATTTGTCCTGAAAAAATAAAGATCTTTTTAGCTCAAAAAAGGAAAAAAAATCCCTCAGTATTTATGTGGGAGGTTTTTAATCTTCAAACATTATATAATGTTTATAGTAAAATGCCTTTATGCATACCAGAAACAGTTTGTTTTTGTTTTGTTTTTGAAAATACATTGCACTGACCAATTATGATCATTACAGTAATGTCCAGTTTTTTGGTGGATGAAGACACCAGACAAATGTCTGGGTAGAACCACCGTGCACTGCAAATCAGCTGGAAGACCTTCCCACAAGACCTTCGCCCTAAACAGGACTCGAATACCAGAAACAGAAGTCCTTGCAAGCTTTCTCACACTGAAGTGAGAGCCTCTTAGAGAGTCAAGGCATCATGATCATTATTTTGCTTCATTATGTTCTCAAACTATAACTTGGACCCTACCTCTTAATGTTAATTTTTAATATTCATGTTTAAGTTTTATAACATAAGGATACATACCAGAGGGAGTAGACCTTATAAGCTTCCTGTGCTAAAACCACAGGCTCTGCCAGATTACTGGTTCCCTTCAGGATAGTGCCATCCAAGCTGAACCTTGATGGTACCATCTCAGAACTCGGCAAGGGTGGTCCATTGATAGGGGTCACTGCGGTTACTGGGGCAGTCTTTGCCATCTGGAATTGTTTCACAGGCGTCATATTTTAAAGGTTCAAACAGTTCCATTCAAGCCACAAAATAACAATGTAAAATATGCTGAAGCTGTTGTCCTTTGAGAAATTCAACAGCAACATGTCTTCAATAAATAATCTCCCTGTTTGGTGTCAATGTAATTTCGAGGGAGAAATCAACACATTTTAAACCTTTGAAGTATTAGACAGTTCACATAAGCCTTATTTAACATGGAATTTGGTCTTTTTTGGTGAGGATTGAACTGTGTGGAAGTATATATAGAACGAACTAAAATAATTTAAACTTTGAAAGATCAATTAAATTGTGTAAGATAAGAAAGAACAGAACTTACATCAACCATATCATGTGACATATGGTTAAATGGTTTGATCCTGTGTAAGAAATTCGGAAAGATAAACCCTCGATGCAGATAAATATAAAAATTGCTGTTGACTTACCTCATCAGCCATAACTTTGACAGAGTCAATTTTGCTGGATTTCGAGATGCGGGAGATTGGACCAAACTTGGAGATTGTAGGGGAGCCTTCAATGAATGGGATGTGATCTTCTTCTGTCGAGAAGGTGCAAGTTACAGTAAATTGTTACATTTATGTTCTCAACATTCATAAAAAATAAACTTTTAGGGGTTTTTGTGTGTGTTATATCCAACTGACACAATTTAGGTTATATTGGCAATGTCTGGCTTATTAATGCTAGAGGAAGATCCCAGATGTGGTAGAACCACTGTCACACCACATGGAAGTGAACAACAAAATGTCAGTGAAAACTTACTTATGTATTCATCCACATTTACAAAGCATGTAGATATTTAATACTACCAAATATATACAAAGTAATGGACAAGATGAAAATGTTAATTCAATTAAGAAATAAATGATAAATAATGATCGCGTAATGTGACTATTTAAACAAGAGGACCATGATGGCCCTTAATCGCTCACCTGATGACACAGGCTTTTAGTAGGCTCAAATCTGGCATCAAGTAATTAAGAGTTATTTACTTTAGAAATCTTTGTCGAAGTGTATCCACTGGTTTAATAACATTTTCTAGTATTTTATTAAGTAATCTACTGAATCCATATCACACTACTTCAAAACATATGTAAGATATCATACTGGCAAACATGCTGGTCAAGTTTAGTGAAGATAGGGGCATCAATGTGGCCTCTTAAGTGTTTTCACAAGCTTTTTCTAAGATTTGACCTAGTGACCTTCTTTTTGACCCCACGTGGCCCAATAATGAACTCATCCAAGATTTGATGCAGACAAACAATCTGATAAAGTTTGATGAAGATTGGGCTATGAATGTTGCGTCTAGTGTGTTCACATGCTTTTGATAAGATATGACCTAGTGACCTATTTTTTGACCCCAAGTGACCCAATAATGAACTCATCCAAGATTTCATGCAAACATTCTGACAAAGTTTGGTGACGATTTGGCCATAAATGGGGCCTCTAGTGTGTTCATAAGCTTTTTTTAAAATTTGACACAATGACCTACTTTTTGACCCGTGATCCAATAATGAACTCATCCAAGATTTCATGCAGACAAACATTCTGACCAAGTTTGATGAAGATTAGCCAATAAATGTGGCCTGTAGTGTGTTCACGTGGCCCAGTTCCAAATTCATCCAAGATTTCATGCATACAAACATTCTGACCAAGTTTGGTGAAGATTGGGCTATAAATGTGGTCTCTAGTGTGTTCACAAGCTTTCTATAAGATTTTACCTAGTGACCTACTTTTTGACCCCAGGTGACCCAATAACAAACTCATCCAAGATTTGATGCAGACAAATATTCTGACCAAATTTGGTAAAGATTGGGCTTTAAATGCGGTCTCTAGTGTGTTCACAAGCTTTTTCTAAAATTTGACCTAGTGACCTACTTTTTGACACCACGTTACCCAATAACGAACTCAGCCAAGACTTCATGTAGACAAACATTCTGACCAAGATTGGCCTATAAATGTGGCCTGTAGTGTGTTCACAAGCTTTTTCTAAGATTTGACCCAGTGACCTACTTCTTGACCCCATGTGACCCAACAATGAACTCATCCAAGATTTCATGCAGACAAACATTCTAACAAGTTTGATGAAGATTGGATAAAAACTGTGGCCTCTAGTGTGTTCACAAGCTAAAGTGTTGAAGCCGGACGCCAAATGCCAGACGAAGCGGTATCACAAAAGCTCCCCTTGAGCACGTTTTGTTCAGGTAAGCTTAAAACAAAATCTGACTTACCAAACACATATCCAGCATATGATGTGGAGGCTGTTGATTCGATGCTTTTTCCACTATATGATGTTGTAGTCCAGTAACTACTTGGAGTTGTGTAACTGGCCAGGGAGCTGTACACAGACGTTGAAGGTTTGCATGTCGTATCATATTCCGACGTATACAACCTGTAACTTGTTGGAGGGTAGCTGTTAGATTCGTCCATTCCATACGACCAACTCGGATTCACCGTCCGATTGTACTCATCGTCAGGTTTTGTCACTGATGTGTATGATGAATTTGTGTAAAGATAGTCAGAATCATATGCCAAATGTGATGCGCTGTACGTGGGAGCTGTCGACGTCATGACTGATGAGGTGTGGTACATGGCATTAGAAACTTTGGCTACAGAGGTGGGGAAGCTTTGAGATGAGATTGAACTCTGGCTGTTGATGCTGGAGGTTTTCCCACGATACGAGTCTGAGAATGAAGTGTTAGAGGCTTGTGGTCTACTACCATTACTTGTCTTGACTGGCTGCGGGGTGGAAGGTGGGGTGGTGATTGGAGAGTCAAGGTTCTCAGTTATATCCTTCCAGTAAGGGAAGTTGTTCTCATCACACTTCCATTCGGTCATTTTCTCCTTGGACTAGTGAAGAAAAAACAGATACCTTATATGTTTCTTCCTAGAATACTTTCATTTCAAATGTTGACAGCTATACTTAACTAATCATATAAAACTGTCCTTATTCAGTATTGAAAAGTATATAAATCTTATATTGAACATATTTACGAATAAAATTCTATCCTTTTCTTTTCTATTTGTGATATTCTTCTAGCTACTAGATGTCAGGGTAATTTGTTTATAATAACATCCCATCTGTTCATGGCTTTATTGTCTATGCACAGGTCAGTATTAACCAGTTAGGTTTACAATAGACTATCCTGAAAGGGTTTGAGTAATTAAGGTCAAAGTTCATAAAGCCACATGTCTATAAATCATTTCAAAATGTAAACAGTAAATGTATACAGAGTTCTGGAGATAAGGTTTGTTTGAAAGATTTTATCACTGGCTGCCATTTTGCGCAATGGAGCAGAACAGTTAACGCAATTATGATCAAAGTCACAAAAGGCACATTTCTGTGAAATTCATTCAGGGGTTAAGGAGAAGTCATTTATGGCAAAAACTGATGATGGATGAATAATGTGCCATGGAAACTGGACATAGAGAAAAGGGACCAAAGAATCAAGCCAAAATTGTTAAAAAATAAATACAAAACAAGTTTAATAAACAAATAAAGAAAGCCATTTGCTTATGTCTATAAAAGCCATTTGTTGACCTTTCTTACTTGTACTGTAGAGTCATGTTTGGTCTGCTTTGTAGCTGTCTCTAATTTGTAAGGGTCACAAATTGGACTTTTATTCCTGGTTTGATCGGACTCAGCTGACCACTCTGGAATAAAACAACAAACAGTGGACAAATAATACAAGCATGTGTTCAAAAGACTTTCCAAGATAATTCATATAAAGAAATCATAACTTCCTACATGTCATCAAATGTAAGCTTTTAAGAATTTCAAATGATGCCTTAGTAGTTAAACATTATTTTAGCAAACATTAGTTCATTAACAGTTATTTTTGCTTTTAAGAATTGGTCTTTAAATTCCAGTAATTGACTTTTTTTACCTCTTTAGTTGCTTGACTACCCTATTAATGGTGGGGTATGTGGAATGTTAAAGGGGTAAATGTTGCTTCCAGTAAATAAAGGGTTCAATGACTGAGATTTCATCACATTTAATGGTTACTTCAGAATTTCAGTCTGTTTTCCTAAAAACAGCATTTTTGATTATTTAATTGCAAAGAGCTAACCTCTAAATTATAGCTCGGGAATCATACTTCAGTTTATACACATATTTGTAATAAGTAAAATACAACTACAACTCACCAGGGGGATTTTTTGGCTTTGTTTGGCTGTTTAGAGCACTGGTGGCCCATGAAGTCATGATGCTGTCATTGACAGATCGTGGCGGGAAACCTGAAATGGCGCCCAATCTCTCAAAGATCTCCCCATTACTGGGCAAGTGATCCTTTAGACTCACTGGGCCAGTGTCCATGGGGCTTGGGTGCTTCAGGGTGCTCCTATAAGCACCAGATTCCTTCACGTCCAAGTGAACATACCTGAGGCATAACAGGATATCAAATGGCTTCATTTAGGACAGAAATATTGTTTGCTGGAAAATGTAGGCAGTAAAAAAATAATGTAAGGGAGTAAAAGCACTTAAAAAATCCTAGTTTTGAATAAAGCATCGTGGGACACCCACAACCGATTCATTCCGTTACTCTCCATTCATCGCGCGTGGGATATTTAGTTCACTTTTTGCTGTTTCAGGTAATGATATTTCACTGGTCGCTTCATAAGCTCGTTCTGTCATTGCTTCTGATTTCCTTCCAAAATGATGTCATCAATAAGAATAATATAATAAATAAGAATTTAAGTTTCCAGATACTTAGCTACCTCCACACGACAAGTAGTGAAAATGTAAGTGTTGTTTTGATTGGCTGCTATCTATTCAAATTTAACTCTCAATATGGCGATATGATAGATAAAAATCCCACGGTGTATTAATTTCTGGGTTTTTTAAAGTATCCGTGGGCTCCAACGATGTGAATAAACCTGAAACAGTACTGACAGTACTGAATGGGCATATGATATGGGGGAACAACTATATTCATAAGAATATTTATTGACAGTCAAGCCTAAAACACTGTTTATGAGAAAACAAAAATTAAGTTGGAAGGTAAGCATGATTTCAGGGTGTTCCTTCTAAGCTTAGCTAACAGTCTATCTCAGTCTCCTTGTTATACAGATAAACATCGAGAAATAATAATAATAATTTGATATATATATATATATATATATATATATATATATATATATATATATATATATATATATGTATATATATATATATATATATATATATATATATATATATATATATATATACACACACATCGAGGAATAATAATAATAATTTGATATATATATATAATATAAATATAATAATATACACTGTCCTTACTTGAAGAGAGGAGGCAGTTCATCTAGGTGGGACTCTATCTTGCTGACAGGAATGGACTCCTTGCTAATCTCTTGCAGCTTTGCTAAAATCTTCTCTCGTCTCTCCTTCAGATTATCCAAAGATTGCCGCTGTAATAGATGACAAGTTACAAGGAAGGGTTTTCTCAATTCGTTCAAAATAACAAATGTATGTCAAAGGCCTGTTTTTCATTGGCAAGAATATTCTACAAGAAAGCAGAACCATCAATGGCTTCATATATTTGGCTATGCCTGTCGTTTTATGATTCTACAAATGGTTTTGATGAGGATTTTTAGTATCGTGACTGGACTGTATCAATAAAAGTACTTTTTTAATTTCCATGCTTAATTTAACATGCCAAACCAATTAATTCTTAATTATTTATTCTAAATGATGTGGCAATTCTGAATTATAGACAAATTAGAGCCAAGCTTCTGCCACCAAGTGGACAGTCACTGGTGTATAACTCTAACTCCATGGCCACTATGCAGTCTCGGTAAGGGCGAACCTTTCATGTGGGGATGTCTTTCAGCCGACCTAAGGTGCGCAGGTCGGCTGGATGATCTTCCCACGTTAAGTCCTTCATCCCGAACAGGACTCCAACCTACGTGGTGAGAGTATACAGTGTAAGGAGTTACAAATTGATGACTCTACTACCACGTCACGGGTGCCTCTTAGTAAGTAAAACTTACATGTAATTGTGCATTAGGTTCATCTACCACAGGTAGTAGGGGCACTTCTTTGATACGTCTCAAGTGACTTGCATGGTCACACTGAAAATATAATAAACAATTCCTTATTTTTGTGATATAATATTTTTACTGATTTGTGTATGCTGAAAATGTTATTAGGACAATATTTAAATGGGTCAAGGAAAGACTATTCAAACTTGGATTTTCATACCTTACAGGACAAAGTAAAAATATTACTTTTTCAGAAGTGAACTAAAAGATTCTCTTTTGAACATGTGTTATAATACAACATTTTCTAGTATTTGTTATAAAGTGTTTGTAGATGTAACAATATAAAGTTCTGCAGAAACAAAGTCTAACCACAGTTCACAAAAGCAAAAAATGTATCTGACTGAATCAGACTGCATACTCTATTATTATTCTTCTTTGATGTAAATGATTCTTGAAAAAGTGGCAGGAGGTTAACTCCCCGAAACATTGGATAAATTTTATGCTTTTGAGAACAATATGTGGATGGAACGATTTGACTCTGATTAAAGTTAAAATTTAAATACTTTCTACTATAAAATGGTGTTTAGTATGTGTAAAGATAAATGCAGCTTTCTTAAACATGAAAAGATTTATGGTTATAAGATATACTATCTCATGACTTCATTATGATAAAAATAAATTGAAAAGCATTTGATCAACTGCTCAAACAAAGAGTGCCTTGCATCTAGATCAATAGTACAGATGAATGTAACCAAATGTATCTGGTCGTTTCACAACTTCTGGCTATCGGAAAATAAAAGTTGAATTAAATCTTTCTTCCTCTACCTGAATATTTCGAACCATCATTTTAGTATTCAAGAAGTATTTTCAGAATGAGATGACCATTGTCTTCTTATTAAACATTGTTCATGATCAATATATTTGTCCGATATATATTCCGTCGATATTTTAAATCAAATAGAGTATGCAGTCAGATTCAGTCGATATTTTAAATCAAATAGAGTATGCAGTCAGATTCAGTCAATATTTTAAATCAAATAGAGTATGCAGTCAGATTCAGTCAATATTTTAAATCAAATAGAGTATGCAGTCAGATTCAGTCAATATTTTAAATCAAATAGAGTATGCAGTCAGATTCAGTCAATATTTTAAATCAAATAGAGTATGCAGTCAGATTCAGTTTATTTTAACCAAAGACAATATGCACTACACAGTCAGTATATTAAATCAAATAGAGTAAGCACTAAACTGGGATTTAGTCAACAATTTAAAGCAAATAGAGAATGAAGTAAGATTAACTCAACATTTTACAAAAGCCACTACCTGTAACTCCTTGCCGCTGTTTTTACTCGTGAAATGTTGCTGCTTATCATCACCATCCTCCAGGTTGTGGACCTTTGATGATGATGATGACTGCAGCTGACTGGTATCATCAATAACATCATTACTGCCATCATCATCATCATCCCTGCGGTAGGAGTCATCATCATCATCGTCTTGGTCACAATGCCACTTGGAATAAACATTCCCTCCAGAGGTAAGCATCAGCAGTTTTCTGCTGCTGTTGATATTTTTGCTGTTTCTGGGTTTTATACTGACTACTGCTTGTAGTGGGGGAATCAGTCCCATTTCCTCTTGGATACTGCTGTTGTTTTGAATACTGATTATACTGGTTCTCATATTGTTCACTGATTTGTTGTTTATGACTTTGTTGCTGCCTCTGCTTTTGTTGTTGCAGTGGTGGTTGATTTTGCTGTTGTTGCTGCAGCTGAAATTTGTTGCTACTCTTTGTTGAGTCTTGATCATAGTCCCCCTCGTCATCATTTGTATTGGTATAGCTTGAATATTGTTTCTGTTGTTGAGAAGTATACTGCGCCTGGGAACCAATCTGCTTTTTATTTTGTAGTCCTGTCTGCTGATAATTTGTCTTATGCTGAGGCAAATGTTGAGGATTCTGTTTAAGGTATGATGAATTTTCCTCGCTTTCTGTGTTTTGTGGTTTGCTCTTCAGAGTCTGCTGCTGCTGAGGTGGAGGATACTGCTGTTGCTGCTGTGATTGTTGTTGTTGTTGTTGCTGTGGTTTCTGCTGTGATTGAGACTGTGATGGACTATGACTACTTTTGTCCAAGGATTCGTCATTTTGGAACTGCAGATTAGCAGGCCTGGAATCATGAGAAGCGTGCTGACACATTCTTGAATGTCCATGATTATGATACTGATGTTGTTGCTGCTGCTTCTGCTGCTGCTGTCGTTGCTCAGCTTGCTTATGATTACACATTGCACATGTCTCTTCTCCCATGTTTCTGAATGAGTCGGGATACTGCCCGCCATACGAGGGGTTCCATGGCTCAGCGAAAGGGTTAAGGGCAGTGTAATATTTGTCATAGGGCATCCTGGTGTTGTCTGGTGGGTAGAAACCCTGATGGTAGTAGGCCATGTATGGCGGCATAGGAGGGTAGGGGTACATCATGGGGTGATGCATCGGAAACCGGGGACCCATCATACCAGACCCTGGGGGCGAAATTAAATGTGGTAAAACACAAGCAAGTTTGTTGTGGGTGAAAAACCTAATCAAATCATAGCACAATCTGGTAAATGAAAGATTGATGAAAGTAGTACACACAGAGAAAATATGTTACAGAGATTTCAGCCTCAGTCATATGATAACAGTTCTTAGGTTACAAGATACAGTTGATAACAGCGCAGATTTACATTTAGTTGTATGAATTAATGTCACCCATTTACGAAGCCCAGTAACACAATCAACATAAAACATTATTTTCACATATCACTGGTGATTTAGTATGAAGCCTGCCACGCATTTAAGCATAAAATGCCATAATACATACAAGGATAAAGCTGTAGATAGAATCATTATTATACATGATGTTGTTTTACAATACTAAAGTTAGAAATGTCTATTATTATACCAGCAGGTCCATAGGGTGTCATGTAAGTGTTCATCATGCCCTGCTGTCCAGGTGGGATCCCTGGCTGTGACATCTGGCTTCCTTCTTGGTTAACACCCGCAACTGCTTGCATCATCGGTGGGTTCATCTGCTGGTTCTGTACTTGCACCTGGCCTTGAGCTGTCCCAGCAGCCGGGACTGTGTTCACCATGGGAGCCTGTTGCTGCACTACCATCTGACCTGGCTGTGGAATCACATTTCCTGCCTGAACTATGGCGGAGTCACCATTCACCTGCAAGGCAACAGCAGTGGCTTGGTCCACAACCATGGTGCTCTGTTGTTGAACCTGCTGCTGAACAAACGCAGATTGGGTTTGAACTGATGCCTGGGCATATCCTTGCACCTGCTGCTGTGGCTGTTGTATCATTTGGGGCGCTTGCATTGCCAGACCGCTGGCTGTCTGAACCAAACCTTGAGGCGTCATTATGATGTCTGATGGACCCTGTTGCAGGATGGTGCCCTGCTGAATGGTGCCTTGCTGAATGGTGCCCGATTGAACAATGCCCGGCTGAATGGTGCCCTGCTGTATGACGCCCGGCTGAACTACAGCTTGGGGAATGTGAGCTGTTCCAGCTACAGCGGCTGGCATTACAGTAGGCTGGACAGGGAGGGTTTCATGCATGGGTGGAGGGAGGGTGGGAACTGTGCCCATGGTAGGCTGGCCTTGGCGGTTAAACCCTGGGGTAACAGGTGGTCTTGGGGGTGTACCCATTATATGGGGATAAGAACCCTTCTTCTGCGGGATCTGGGACAGATTTTTCATGTCCATTAATAGATCTGGCCTGTCCCCTCCAGTTCTGAAATCAAGATTTAATTTAATAGGCTTATGTCGCACCATAATCTAGAACAAATTTTAAAATTACAAGTTCATGCCTTTACAGATTGCTCCTAATAATATGGCAATGCAAAAACCCTTCTTAGCAGCAAGCTTGTCAGTAGCTTCTCCCCTGAAAGATTTGAGGCACAAATAGTATTAGTTAATAAAAAATGCTACTACTAAACAGTCATTGACTGCACAAATGAAGAAGGTACAACATTCATGACACCCAAAAATGCAGCATTTACAATGAAGAATATCCCACATTTGTAATTTTTTTTTTACTAAAATTAAATATTAAACTATTTCTAACAGTTCTAATGGCAAAGACCCCTTTAACATTTCAATATATCATGCAGCAAGAAATTATCCTCTATAATTGTGATCATTACAATAAACAACAGACTCCGAGATATCAACATACCTGGGATCTTCTTCATCATCTTGGTCCAATCGATGCAAGATAAAACCTTTGGATGCTCTCTTGTTTCTTTGGCGATACCTGGAACAAAAAAAGAGAGAGAATAAAATGGCAATGTCAACATCAATAAATAGGAAGTAAGATACACCAGAAATCCAATTTCATACAAAGTTACATACACCAACTAACAAAATAAGCTATACAGTAAAATAATTTCAACTAAGATTCTGTTTGTAAATCATACAAAATGCAGGAAATAATGAACAATAAATATCATATGTGTCAAAATAATGAAAATTCAACAAAATAACACATTTAAAATAAACATTTAAAAAACCATTCCCAAATGATATAATGCATGTCCAGAACCTCACAAAAGAGAGCTCAAAAATCATGATAATATACTCTTCAAATTACGAAGTTAACGAAAGAAGGTAACTAGATTGCATACTTGTCCAACTCTTCCTCAGAGTGAGCGAATGTGCAATTATTTGCCCGTGGACAGTGACCTCTTTCTTGATAGTCACGACACATGCTTGTCTTGTAGCGCGAGTTGAACGGTGTCAGAAAGTCATGACGACGGATGCCTGAGTTCTGCAGGAAGTGCACAAGACCTTCCACAGCTGTTTTTACCGCCTTCATCACTCCATCAAGGTACTCCCACGATGGCGGCGGCACATCTGAAACATCAGAAAAAGTAGTATAAGTAACTGAGAATGTAGTAGTCACAAACAAGATGGTAAAGATGTTAATATGCAGCAGTCACAAACAAGAGGCCATCAGAGATGGGTGATGCTCCCCGAATGGGTACTTTGTCACAAAAAAAGGTTAGTTGTATGAATATTGAATATTGAGGTTTATTTTGAAAATGTTGTAGTACTATGAAATCAGACATAAACATAAACAAAGGGCAATGACTTAACAAGAGCCGGTCAAACCGGGTAGTTTGTCAAAAACAGTTGTAAAATCCGACTTCAAATAACGAAGTTATGGGCCGGACAAGGTTTTGCTGCAAGGTCATGTTGTGACCTTGACCTTCAAGGTAGCGACCCAAATGTTGCGCGCGACATGTCGTCTCAACATGGTGATCATTTCTGTGAAAAAGTTTCAAAATCCGACTTCAAATAACGAAGATAACGGCAGGACACAAGTTCACTGCAAGGTCACGCTGTGACCTTGACCTTCAAGGAAGGGACCCAAATGTTGCGCGTGACACGTCGTCTCAACATGGTGGTCATTTCTGTGAAATAGATTCGAAATCCGACTTCAAATAACGAAGTTATGGGCCGGACACGATTTTGCTGCAAGGTCACGCTGTGACCTTGACCTTCAAGGTAGGGACCCAAATGTTGCGCGCGACACGTCGTCTCAACATGGTGGTCATTTCTGTGAAATAGTTTCAAAATACGACTTCAAATAACAAAGTTATGGGCCGGACACGATTTTGCTGCGTGACCTTGACCTTCAAGGTAGGGACCCAAATGTTGCGCGCGACACGTCGTCTCAACATGGTGGTCATTTCTGTGAAATAGTTTCGAAATTCGACTTCAAATAACAAAGTTATGGGCCGGACACGATTTTGCTGCAAGGTCACGCTGTGACCTTGACCTTCAAGGTAGGGACCCAAATGTTGCGCGCGACACGTCGTCTCAACATGGTGGTCATTTCTGTGAAATAGTTTCGAAATCCGACTTCAAATAACGAAGTTATGGGCCGGACACGATTTGGCTGCAAGGTCACGCTGTGACCTTGACCTTCAAGGTAGGGACCCAAATGTTGCGCGTGACACGTTGTCTCAACATGGTGGTCATTTCTGTGAAATAGTTTCGAAATCCGACTTCAAATAACAAAGTTATGGGCCGGACACGATTTTGCTGCAAGGTCGCGGCGTGACCTTGATCTTCAAGGTAGGGACTTAAATGTTGAGCGCGACACGTCGTCTCAACATGTTGGTCATTTCTGTGAAATAGTTTCGAAATTCGACTTCAAATAACGAAGTTATAGGCCGGACACGATTTTTCTGCAAGGTCGCGGTGTGACCTTGACCTTCAAGGTAGGGACCCAAATGTTGCGCGCGACATGTCGTCTCAACATGGTGGTCATTTCTGTGAAATAGATTCGAAATCCGACTTCAAATAACAAAGTTATGGGCCGGACACGATTTGGCTGCAAGGTCACGCTGTGACCTTGACCTTCAAGGAAGGGACCCAAATGTTGCGCGCGACACGTCGTCTCAACATGGTGGTCATTTCTGTGAAATAGTTTCGAAATCCGACTTCAAATAACAAAGTTATGGGCCGGACACGATTTTGCTGCAAGGTCACGCTGTGACCTTGACCTTCAAGGTAGGGACCCAAATGTTGTGCGCGACACGTCGTCTCAACATGGTGGTCATTTCTGTGAAATAGTTTCGAAATCCGACTTCAAATAACAAAGTTATGGGCCGGACACGATTTGGCTGCAAGGTCACGCTGTGACCTTGACCTTCAAGGTAGGGACCCAAATGTTGCGCGCGACACGTCGTCTCAACATGGTGGTCATTTCTGTGAAATAGTTTCGAAATTCGACTTCAAATAACGAAGTTATGGGCCAGACACTAATGGGACGTACGGACGGACGGACGGACAAGGCGGCGACTATATGCTCCCCCGAAAGTTTTCGGGGAGCATAACAAGACAATCAAATCAGTCCTTTAACAATAGCAGCTTACAGGCTGATTTCATAAACAGGTCAGATTTAATATAATATATTGTATTAGATATTTTAATACTTTTTTCCTTAGATATTTAGAAAAACATTAGATAACAGAAAAAAAAAAATCTTTCCAAAATCCTTTTCTTTTAATGTAAAACCCTAAGTTTTCATGGCTGTGGTTTAACTACAGATACTAGTAGTTGATAATTGTATACAACTTTGCGACAAACTCAAACTAAGGATGGAATCAACAGGTGTACTTTACCATCATGAAAATCTGTTAATTTTCCTGTCTGTCAGATGCTTTATATGCCAAAAAAAAACAACAGAAAACTGAAGGCAAATTATTGTACCACTGAAAATAATGCATATGGTTTAGTAAACTTATAGACAGACACATTTTTTGGCTTCCTAAACAGAGGTCCTCACATATTTTTCATATCTTTTTCCTGAAGAAATCTATTGAGTTAGTAATGCAGTTAAATTGAAAAAGTTTTAAGCCAGTTCTTTCAACAAAAATGGTTAAGGTTTTCAGATAAAAGCAAGTTAAAAAACAATATTTATGAAAGACTGAAATGTTGGATCTCTTTGGAAGGTCTCCTGGTTGCATGGTAGCCTCACATAGTCCCAGCCCCTATTTTAAACCCTGCATGCAACCTTCATTTTTCATTTTCTTCTATTTAAGGTAAAAATAACTTCATTAAATAGATTGGATTTTTATTCCACATATTCTAGGAAATAAGATAATCTTTTCATTTCGTGAATATTGGAAACTGTTGACACGCTGACAACAAATTGACAGAGAGAATATTTAAAACCAGACTGAGGTAAGTTTTTATCTAAGGTACCTGTGCTGGGATGCGAGAATTTTGAGACACAGTGCACATATATATGTGCTATTGTTTTTTTCTTTAGTGTTGTTTGTTTTGTTTTGTTTTGGGGGGGGGGGGGGGGCTTTGAGGGGGGGGGGGGGGGGGGTTTACCTCGTAAAAATTATGGTCATATTCCAGTGCAGCTAGCTTGTTCCTGTTGGAGTCATATTCCAGACAGCTAGCTTGTTACTGTTGGAGTTATATTCCAGACAACTAGCTTGTTACTGGTGGAGTAAGACCCCTGACATGCCTGGGTAGAACAAAGGGCACACTGCAGGTCAGCGGGAAGATATCCCCACATGAAAGTTCTGGCACGACTGGGAGTCTTATCCACACGGTGAGGGGCTGAGGAGATGCAATATGAGAATTATGGAAATTTATGTAACATACCTGGACTGGGATCAATGCTGGCCAGGAACTCCAGCTCAGGTTGCAGTCTCTGAAGATGGTGGGGGTCATTGGTCCGCTGGAGAGCAATCACCAGCTCATTGACGCTCTGGGAGAATGTCTGAGGGGTCTGCAGCTGCAAGGAGATAATTAAACAGTCTGAGGCAATAAGAGGTGAAAAACATTATCATGACTGTATAAAGAGCTACAAACTCTCAGAGGCTCTTGGAGAAGATCTGAGGGGGCTATACAAGCTCACTGAGGCTCTGGGAAAGATCTGAGGGGGCTACACAAGCTCACAGAGGCTCTGGGAGAAGGTCTGAGGGGGACTATACAAGCTCACTGAGGCTCTGGGAGAAGATTTGAGGGGCTATACAAGCTCTCAGAGGATCTGGGAGAAGGTCTGAGGGGGCTGTACAAGCTCACTAAGGCTCTGGGAGAAGATCTAAGGGGGCTATACAAGCTCACTGAGGCTCTGGAAAAAGATCAGAGGGGGCTATACAAGCTCTCAGAGGCTCTGGGAGAAGTTCTGAGGGGCTATACAAGCTCTCAGAGGCTCTGGGAGAAGGTCTGAGGGGGCTACACAAGCTCACTGAGGCTCTGGGAGGAGATCTGAGGGAACTACACAAGCTCACTGAGGCTCTGGGAGAAGATCTGAGGGGGGCTAAACAAGCTCACTGAGGCTATGGGAGAAGATCTGAGGGGGGTTACACAAGCTCACTGAGGCTCTGGGAGAAGATTTGAGGGAGCTACATAAGCTCACTGAGGCTCTGGGAGAAGATTTGAGGGGGGTTACACAAGCTCACTGAGGCTCTGGGAGAAGATTTGAGAGGGCTACACAAGTTCACTGAGGCTCTGGGAGAAGGTCTGAGGGGGCTATACAAGCTCTCAGAGGCTCTGGGAGAAGGTCTGAGGGGGCTACACAAGCTCACTGAGGCTCTGGGAGAAGGTCTTGGGGGGGCTACACAAGCTCACTGAGAGTCTGGGAAAAGGTCTGAGGGGGCTATACAAGCTCTCAGAGGCTCTGGGAGAAGATCTGAGGGGGCTACACAAACTCACTGAGGCTCTGGGAGAAGGTCTGAGGGGGCTATACAAGCTCACTGAGGCTCTGGAAAAAGATCAGAGGGGGCTACACAAGCTCACTGAGGCTCTGGGAGAAGATCTGAAGGGGCTACACAAGCTCACTGAGGCTCTAGGAGAAGGTCTGAGGGGGCTACAAAAACTCACTGAGGCTCCGGGAGAAGATCTGAGGGCGCTACACAAGCTCTCAGAGGCTCTGGGAGAAGATCTGAGGGGGGCTACACAAGCTCACTGAGGCTCTGGGAGAAGGTCTGAGGGGGCTACACAAGCTCACTGAGGCTCTGGGAGAAGATCTGAGGGGGTTACACAAGCTCACTGAGGCTCTGGGAGAAGATCTGAGGGGGCTACACAAGCTCACTGAGGCTCTGGGAGAAGATTTGAGGGGGCTACACAAGCTCACAGAGGCTCTGGGAGAAGGTCTGAGGGGGCTACACAAAGTCTCAGAGGCTCTGGGAGAAGATTTGAGGGGGTTACACAAGCTCACTGAGGCTCTGGGAGAAGGTCTAAGGGGGCTATACAAGCTCTCGAAGGCTCTGGGAGAAGGTCTGCGGGGGCTACACAAGCTCACTGAGGCTCTGGTAGAAGGTCTGAGGGGGCTATACAAGCTCTCAGAGGCTCTGGGAGAAGATCTGAGGGGGCTACACAAGGTCACTGAGGCTCTGGGAGAAGATCTGAGGGGGGTTACACAAGCTCACTGAGGCTCGTGGAGAAGATCTGAGGGCGCTACACAAGCTCACTGAGGCTCTGGGAGAAGATCTGAGGGGGCTACACAAACTCACTGAGGCTTTGGGAGAAGGTCTGAGGGGGCTATACAAGCTCTCAGAGGCTCTGGGAGAAGATCTGAGGGGGCTACACAAGGTCACTGAGGCTCTGGGAGAAGATCTGAGGGGGGTTACACAAGCTCACTGAGGCTCTTGGAGAAGATCTGAGGGCGCTACACAAGCTCACTGAGGCTCTGGGAGAAGATGTGAGGGGGCTACACAAGCTCACTGAGGCTCTGGGAGAAGATCTGAGGGGGGTTACACATGCTCACTGAGGCTCTGAGAGAAGATCTGAGGGGGCTATACAAGCTCTCAGAGGCTCTGGGAGAAGATTTAAGGGGGCTACACAAGCTCACTGAGGCTCTGGGAGAAAATTTGAGGGGGCTACACAAGCTCACTGAGGCTCTGGGAGAAAATTTGAGGGGGCTACACAAGCTCACTGAGGCTCTGGGAGAAGGTCTGAGGGTGCTATACAAGCTCACTGAGGCTCTGGGAGAAGGTCTGAGGGGGCTATACAAGCTCTCAGAGGCTCTGGGAGAAGATCTGAGGGGGCTACACAAACTCACTGAGGCTCTGGGAGAAGGTCTGAGGGGGCTATACAAGCTCACTGAGACTCTGGGAGAAGATCTGAGGGGGCTACACAAGCTCACTGAGGCTCTGGGAGAAGATCTGAAGGGGCTACACAAGCTCACTGAGGCTCTGGGAGAAGATTTGAGGGTGCTACACAAGCTCACTGAGGCTCTGGGAGAAGATCTGAGGGGGCTACACAAGCTCACTGAGGCTCTGGGAGAAGATTTGAGGGGGTTACACAAGCTCACTGAGGCTCTGAGAGAAGATCTGAGGGGGCTACACAAGCTCACTGAGGCTCTGGGAGAAGATTTGAGGGGGTTACACAAGCTCACTGAGGCTCTGGGAGAAGGTCTGCAGGGTGGGAAAACGAAGCTCTAGATAAATTACACTAATCCATGAATAAAAACCTGGGTTATACTTTCAATGCATCGCAGGTCACAGCCTTAGACTGAAACACAGGCAAAGAAAAGCAGCAAAGTGAAAAAAAGGAATACTGCAGCCACCCAGCTACAGGTAAGCCTAATGGTGTATTGTTTGTGAAAATATAAGGAAGAATTTTCTTTTGAAAACACAAAACATTATTCATGTTTAAAGTGAGAGGGAAAAAAAGTGCCAATTCTTAGGGGTTTTTTAAACATTTACTGCAAGAAAAAATGTATGGCTAGAATCTCAATGTTTTTGGTAAACAAAAACATAAACTTTGTTCTTTGTGCAGGACAGTTCAACAATATGATGAAAAAACAGAAAATAACAGGTTTCACACAAGTTCAGTGTAACAAGTTTTATACTTTTTTATACACAGGTATAGAAATAAAGTCAATATTGAATCAATTCATAAGACAAGAAGAAAAATATCCCCTGCGTGGTAACATTTTTGTAAATAATTATAGATACAGTCAACTCTCGTTATCTCAAATTTCAAGGGACCGTAGAAAATAGTTTGAGATATCCGAAGTTTGAGTAATCCGAAATTAAGGATAGTTTGTGTAAATCTTAAAAATCTTACCTGCTACTCGATGACTGGTAATGACTGAAATTCCTTGTTATATCTGCCACTGTAAACTAAGTTTCTGCAAGTTTGTGTGGTTTTGCATGTTTAAAGTGTTATTCGATTTTTTACAATGTAATTAAATATTCTTCTTTTTATTGTAGGTTGTTGCGTAGCCGTAAGTGCATGGCCTAATTTTGTATACCTAAAGCTGATACCTGCAAGTTCTCAAAAACTTTTACAACAACAAGTACAAACTGAAACACTTTAATCAGCGTTAATAGATTAACGAAATTTTTGTTCATTAAATCAGCTAATTAAATAATAATCGATTAACCTCTTCTCTAAATTATGTGAAATCCTGATTGCCGATAATTGGCGATAAAACTCGCGCCCAAATCTTCGCGAGTTTCACGGTAGGTGTGAAAATCACTATTGTTGCCGTTTTGCATCTTATAGCAATTTGAAGTTTGAGATAGACCAACTGATTTCAACAGTTTTATACGTGTGGGGATAAAGAATTTAGTTTGAGATATCCGATAATTTGACATATCCGAATTTGAGTTAAGCGGAGTCGAACTATATAGAAACTATAGGGAAAAAAACGGGACCGTAGAAAACAGTTTGACATAACCAGAAATTTGAGATAACCGATTTTGAGATAACGAGAGTTGACTGTATTAGAAAATAGTCATTGAAATACTATGTCAGTTTGTTTTTTATAGCTTAAACCATAATATTTCCAGTTGTAACTGGTCTCATACAGGCAAGTTAGTGTTTTTTTTCCTCAATTTTATGTTTTTCACCAACCAATAGTGATGTTTGTTTAGTGAGTAGCCCACCTTAACTATTCTGGTAATGTCACCTCAACCCCCGTCTATAATACAAGATTTTCCTAAACCAGAATGTGTTTTAGCAATTTGCCAAACCTAACTGTCAAAGGACCAAACACACCAAACAAAGCAAAGAGACTAGGCTTGAGACCATCTTAGCTGATATTAAGACTCTTGGCCTCACTTTAGTGAACGTTACATATTGTTGAATTGTGGCCATGGTTTGAACCAAGGCCTCGCTAGGACAACTAGATCCTTGACCTCAAAGTTGATGATGACTATTGTCAACTATGCTCATCTGTGACTAACCATCTCTTCTGCATTCCTAATTTCATTCAACATCTATTATAACCATCACTTTGATTAACGCTTAAGCAAATAAGGATATATACAGGTCTCACAAACATAGAACTATCTGCCTGGGTCCAAGGTCAAGTTCAATGTGTACTAGCGTTGTGACCAGGAAATATGCCTTATAATGTTTGCTGCTTCCTGTCAGTATATCTGACAATGACCACAGCTGTGTCCCCTATAAATCTCATCAAGGGCTTGGTACCTTATCTATGATGGACTGCATGTGTGACTTGTGTGTAGAGTCCCCATACAACAAAGATGACCATTGGTCAGGGGCAATCCTCAGTCCCGCCTCCATGGCAATTTGCACAATCTGTGAGTCATGCTCACGTCTCAACATGTCGTATGAACGATATTCCTCCTTCAGTTGCATCAATGACGATTCCTCATCACGCTTTGTCACCTAAATCATGAAAAAAAGAGATCTTAACAGGTCCCTGTCCGCGGTAAGTTCAACACATAAAAAAGAGGTGTTTTTGTCTTTGTAAACTTAAACACAAATCCAGTCTTATTTCTCATCAGATTTTTTCCAAGAAACATACCTGCACTTTTTATTTCTAATATGGTAGATGCAAGCTTGTAGGTAGATATTATATGTATAAAATAAAAATTATATGTTGACCAGCATAGAGGATGGAAGCACCCGAGGTTAAAAGGTTGTGTGAATGCCACTTGGAAAAGGCCCAACTGGGTTCAATCGCGAGACTTAAATGTACTTAAGATCAGATGTGAGCCTTATGTCATTGTTTTACCATCCACTGACCTTGAAGCAAGATGCCCTATAAAGAAGCTGAACCACGTGGCCTATGGCTGTCTTCGAGGCCTGGGGGTACTGTGCTTCTAGTCTCTGGACAACAAACAGTACCAGGACCTTCCGCGACAGGGCCGAGCCATCTTCCAATGCCAATAGTATCAGCTTTAACACCTCCTCCTGCATACCTGTGACAAGATAAATAATTGTAAATACTGAAAAACATGACAAATCATTCTTGTATTTGTATTTGAATAGAAATTATATACTAATGATCTTGCATCGTACAACCGACAATAACAAAAATGCATATCTTGAAAACGTTCCTGGCACCGAGTGGCATCTGTACCTGGGAATACAGAGTTGTGTTTCTGTTTATCGGGTTTATAGTCCCGCTAACCTTATTTCAGTTATTTGGAAACGGTGTCCACTTGAAGCAGTTATAGAACAGTGCAGCCTTCACTGTGTATACCATGATCTCATCATCCGGCAGGACACCACACCCAGTCACGTTATCCTGACACCGGGCCAACCAGTTGTGGAACTACACTTATATTTGCTTTAGCATTAGCAAGGCAGCTATGCCACTATCATATTTAACAGCTTTGATATGTTGCATCCGAGAATCGAACCTGGGGCCTCCAGTACCAGGAGCCTACACTCTACCAAATGCGCTACCAGGTCCAGTCAACCATTGAGTTTGTGGTTTTTGTTAATAATGTATAAATAAAAGACAGATGTTGGACTCCAATGGAGTATTGAGAAAAGATTGTCCAAATAGATGCTCCCTAGCCCTAGGGCTGTTGCAGTATACAAAAATATTGGTGTTTTGTAACAGTACCGTGGTACTCAATAAACATACCGTTTTTTTATGATTTTTTTTCTAAAATTTGGTTGATGCCACCACTTTGTGCATCCAAAGATCGTATTAATGAACAGTGATCACCATAACTGACTGAAAATGTAGTCTGCAGTCAAATGTATGTTAGGGGAGTTCTAACCCGGGAAAAGTGGCATACTAGATTTGCATTTGCAACATTCCTTTAAACTAGGTTTTGACTATTGATTTGGCAATTTCATTTCTGGATTTAAGAAAAACTAATGCCGCATAGAAGCATGGATCTTACAGGATTTAAAATGTACTACAAGTAGTCACATTGTTGTAGGTTAGTTTGCTGCAGAATACTTAGAACATTATCATTATCTATTGTTCATCAATTTAATTGAATAGGACCACTGAAAATTGTGAACAATATGATTTTTTATAAAAAGCGCAAAAGCGATGTGTGATGCGCCACTTCTTTGTAAAGGATGACAGATCAAAGAAAATTGTTAAAGGTGTCGTATTTGCAAGACATAAAGGGTTAAACAAACCTTAATACACTTGTGAATCGTCATCACCCGAATTCACTGGGTACAATGCACTACAATGTCATAACTTTTTGCAGTGAATTTGTTAATTGTTTTTTCTTGGCTACCTTCTAGACCTATTACTTTCTTGTTTCTGTGTTAACATGTTATACAGCTTATAAAGCTTTGTCATATTACACTCAGGCAATTGTTGTTCATTTTTATTAATAGTTTGATCAAATATGAAAATAAAGTGTGGTAACATATCACAATATGCTCTATATTTGTCACAACATGTTGTGGTATGTTTAAAGTGTAACGTGACGGCTCTAATGCTCCTCGTCATGTTTTGTATGGTGCCTGGAAGCTTCTATTAGAATAAATATGGTATGCTAACTTGCTCTTTACACTAGTTGCCTATGGCTTGCAAACTGAGGTTGAGTGGATACATTAATGTGTTTTTTAAGAGGCTTTTGAAAATTTTCTAGCAGTTAACGAGGCTTTCTCATAAATACTTAAGGGTTTTTCAAGAGCCATGTGAGTCTTGTTTATGGTTCCAGCAACCTATAGTAACAGCATTAAGGTTAGAAACTGTATGTATACCTGGTCCTAGGAACTGACATCCCCTGCCCCTGACTGCAGCCCACAGGTTGGAGGATAACTGCTGGGGATTTTGATGCTGGAGGATCAGTTCTGTGACTGTCCGCTCACCCAGTGACCTGGCAGCACGCAAGGCTCGCGCTCGACCCTCTTCCTCCACCAGCTGGCAGTTTACCAGGGTGATGAGTTTACGCTGCATAGGACGACTGAGGACACAGGTGGGAGTTTGAGAGCCTGGGCCACAGGTAGGAACAGAGATGATAGACCCAGTTGTCGCTAGAAATAACAAGATATGACAGATAAGGCATGTATGGTTGATTAGTCATGGAAATTGATTTTGGATCAAACAACTGTCTACATTCAAGTCCTTAACTGTAAATAGAATTTGTATGTCCCCTTTAATGCAGTGTTTTCTCTAGAGCGCGTTTTCTGCGTTTTTGAAGCAATATATTTTAATTTGGCGCAATGTTATAACAGCCGAGCGTTTTCCGTGACGCAACTATTCGGCAGCGACTTAGATTTAATTGAAAACCGTATCACGTGACCTGTCGTAGACGCTTTATCTAGAATTCACTTTCAGTTGTGAGCGCCAAGACGATACAGACTGTTTCGTCATTTTCTGGGGAAAACTTTCCGATGGCTGCTGCTAAACAGCACAGGTTAACATTCTATTTCGCCGCAAAAAATGACCAAAATAACAATCAGGCATCGGCGGAATCTACAGCAGCCGTTAGTACCAACAGCGTGGCGAATGATGAACCCCAACAAAAAAGCAAATATAAAATCCTGCATCGTCGGTTTTCCCCGTTACATTACTCGGCTATGCTGCGTTATGTACCTGTGGGACAATTGGCTAGGCAAATCTTTTAGTCATGAATAATTAATGAGGCAGTTTCATTGGTGCCACAAGGAAACCACCATGGATAACTAGCCAGTGAAATTACGTTTTATGTCTAAGGTTCGGTTTACCATTCAAATGGCGACGTCCATGAGTAAACATGTACGTTGGTTTCTATTTTTTATAAGAAAATCCCAGTATGACGTCATTGAGATTGAAAAGTATTTTATTGTAACATGCGATTTCATTGGAAGAAGATTGGTCTCCCCTGCCTCATTCACATTTATGAAAACGAGATTTTGCTAGTCAAATTTCCCACGGTATGTATGGAATGTAACGGAAGATAGTACTGTGGTTGCCGACGATGAAAATCCTGGGCCGAAACGGGAGTTCCGAAAAGAATGGGTGGAGCAGCATTTCTGGTTGCGATTTGACTTTAAAATGACTTGTTCAGTTTGTATATCTGAAGGAAAGGACAATCCTTTCACATCAGGCTGTACTTTCCTGCTTCTACGCTAACGAGACATATTTCCTCTAATCAACACAAGACTGCCTTAGAATCTCAGTCACTTAGAAGCGACATGAACAGATATCCAAGTCCCTGGTCGCTGCAATAAACGAAGCTGAAGTGTGTGCCACGCGCTCAGTTTACTTTACAATAAATAGTTGTGACCCATTTTTTTTTGTAAATGTCCCACCCTTTTCGGACAAGAGGGTCAAAAATGACCCTCAAATATTTTGGTCTAGAGAAAACACTGTTAATGTGTATTGAATCGTTGTGGAAATTAATTTTGGATCAAACAAATGTCTACATTCAAGTCCTTAATTGTAAATAGGACATATATGTCCCCTTTAATGTGTTTTGATTCGTAGTGGAAATTAATTTCGGATCAATTAATTTTGGATCAAACAACTGTCTACATTCAAGTCCTTAACTGTAAATAGAATTTGTATGTCCCCTTTAATGCAGTGTTTTCTCTAGAGCGCGTTTTCTGCGTTTTTGAAGCAATATATTTTAATTTGGCGCAATGTTATAACAGCCGAGCGTTTTCCGTGACGCAACTATTCGGCAGCGACTTAGATTTAATTGAAAACCGTATCATGTGACCTGTCGTAGACGCTTTATCTAGAATTCACTTTCAGTTGTGAGCGCCAAGACGATACAGACTGTTTCGTCATTTTCTGGGGAAAACTTTCCGATGGCTGCTGCTAAACAGCACAGGTTAACATTCTATTTCGCCGCAAAAAATGACCAAAATAACAATCAGGCATCGGCGGAATCTACAGCAGCCGTTAGTACCAACAGCGTGGCGAATGATGAACCCCAACAAAAAAGCAAATATAAAATCCTGCATCGTCGGTTTTCCCCGTTACATTACTCGGCTATGCTGCGTTATGTACCTGTGGGACAATTGGCTAGGCAAATCTTTTAGTCATGAATAATTAATGAGGCAGTTTCATTGGTGCCACAAGGAAACCACCATGGATAACTAGCCAGTGAAATTACGTTTTATGTCTAAGGTTCGGTTTACCATTCAAATGGCGACGTCCATGAGTAAACATGTACGTTGGTTTCTATTTTTAGTAAGAAAATCCCAGTATGACGTCATTGAGATTGAAAAGTATTTTATTGTAACATGCGATTTCATTGGAAGAAGATTGGTCTCCCCTGCCTCATTCACATTTATGAAAACGAGATTTTGCTAGTCAAATTTCCCACGGTATGTATGGAATGTAACGGAAGATAGTACTGTGGTTGCCGACGATGAAAATCCTGGGCCGAAACGGGAGTTTCGAAAAGAATGGGTGGAGCAGCATTTCTGGTTGCGATTTGACTTTAAAATGACTTGTTCAGTTTGTATATCTGAAGGAAAGGACAATCCTTTCACATCAGGCTGTACTTTCCTGCTTCTACGCTAACGAGACATATTTCCTCTAATCAACACAAGACTGCCTTAGAATCTCAGTCACTTAGAAGCGACATGAACAGATATCCAAGTCCCTGGTCGCTGCAATAAACGAAGCTGAAGTGTGTGCCACGCGCTCAGTTTACTTTACAATAAATAGTTGTGACCCATTTTTTTTTGTAAATGTCCCACCCTTTTCGGACAAGAGGGTCAAAAATGACCCTCAAATATTTTGGTCTAGAGAAAACACTGTTAATGTGTATTGAATCGTTGTGGAAATTAATTTTGGATCAAACAAATGTCTACATTCAAGTCCTTAATTGTAAATAGGACATATATGTCCCCTTTAATGTGTTTTGATTCGTAGTGGAAATTAATTTCGGATCAATTAATTGTCTACATTCAAGTCCTTAATTGTAAATAGGACATATATGTCCCCTTTAATGTGTTTTGATTCGTAGTGGAAATTAATTTTGGATCAAACAAATGTCTACATTCAAGTCCTTAATTGTAAATAGGACATATATGTCCCCTTTAATGTGTTTTGATTCGTAGTGGAAATTGATTTTGGATCAATTAATTGTCTACATTCAAGTCCTTAATTAAATGTAAATAGGGCATGTATGTATTTCTCCTTTAATGTGTAACCTTTCAACTGACCAGCTACCCTGGAAGACATGGGGATACCATGCATCAGGCTTGGTGAATGCAGTGTTTATGTATGACATATATGTAAATGTAATTAAACAATGTTAATTGAACAAAAGGTCAGTGCAAGACAAGAGGGGTGGACATGATAATGCATGAAAAATTGGTGGAGATGAGTTTGAATTTGTGCAATTTGTCATTCTATTATTTGCAACACAGAACTGGTGGAATCTAGTTATTGTTAATTTTAGACAGGTGAATATAAGCCAGTAAAATTAATTATTATAATAATTATAAGCCTTACTTATATGCTAGACCTTATTAATAAATTTATGTGGAAGAGTTATATTCTTGTGCACCAACCAAGGTATTTTCTGGACAGGCAAGACTGGCAAACAAAAGAATAAAAAGAAAAGAAATGCAAATATGTTATGGTTGTTATGTAATTGCATTTTACCTCTTCACCCGGAAGTCATTGCAAGTTTGAAGTGAATCTATCCACTGATTTTCCAGTTTTTATTCAGACAAGAAAAATAAACTAAGATAAGAGTTGACGTTGGTACAGCTATGTTTCTTGTGTTATATATATATATTGTTTTTTTTTGTTTTTTTGTTACATCGCACCGACACAATTATGGTCATATTGGCGACGTCCAGCTAATTACTGGCAGAGAAAGACTCCAGACTTATGTCTGAGTATAACCACTGGTGCACCGCCGGTTTGCTGGAAAACCTCCACACATGATAGTTCTCGCCCTGACTGGGACTCAAACACACGAGGTGAGGAAATACAAGTCTGCGACTCTAACCGCTCAGCCACGGGCGCCCCATCAAATAATTAATGGGCTGAAAAACTGTAATATTAATGTAGGTAGACTTCTTGTTCTTGTACACAGAACTACTTCTTCTCACCAGACAACTGTATGACCAAGGCAGAAACTAATGTATCCTTTAGTTTTTCAAGTGAATGTTTCCGATAAAAAAATAAAAATGAGGCAACTCAAAAGTTAATGCAGATTTGTCATCTAACTTCCAAGTTTGAAGACAAAATGTTTTTTAGGTATGCTCCAGACAAAACTAGGACAGAAGGATGGATAGATGAAAGAACAGACAGATGGACAGACAAGGTAGAAGCTATATAATGACATATTTGGGGAGTATACAAATTAAACAGATCCTTAACTATTAATCAGTAGTGCATGCATTACGTGAGTATATGAACATAAGATTGTTTAAATAATTCTTATCGCCTTGATATGTTTGCTGATAAATGAGAATACAATTATGAATGAAGATTGTTTTTAATGGGGGAAAATAATAAAGCCATAAGTGGAAAACAGGCTTAGGCAGGAGAGTGAAGTTACAGAGTAACCAAGTTACTAAATAGCCATTTAAAGTTGACCAAAACTACTCTCTTTGCTTTATCTAACATTTATTATTAAAATTTAACAAATATTGAAATTCATGTTTTTCACTTTTATATTTAAAAAGGAACGGGAGCATCGTAATCATCAAATTGCTCTTGGCTGTTTTGATAATAAGTTTAAATAATATTTTGAGAATGATTAAGGTTCTGAATTAAATAACAATTTATAAAAATATTTGCTGCTAAAGGTTTTATACCTGTTTTGATTAAAACACCTTCTTAATTAAGATGTATCAGCACTTATGTAAAGTAGAAATGTACTTACTAGACGATACAGGCTTCAACAATAAAGCCAACTCCTCCACACAGGTCTTTGAATGCTCGTAATATTTCTTCACGTCTTCCGGCACACATCCTTTCTTCACGTCGGGTTTTGCTGTGGAACTCACTAGTTGTAACAAGGCAAAGTTTGCTGGCAAATCCTCCACACTTCTAGTTATTACTGACTGATCGAAGGGACACTTTCTCTGCTGAAACTTCAACAAACACGACTTGCACACTGTATGACCACAGGCTAAACTAATTGGCCGATAATGGGTCTCGTTAAACACATTGTAACATACTGGACAAGATAAAAACTCTGTCCATTGTGGTGCTTGAATAGGCATCTTGAAATTTACTTTCACATCCGGTTTCGTAGAAATCAGGATATTGTTAAACTCTCTTCTCTAATGCCAATATTATTGGCAACAAAACACTGAACACAAATCTGGAAAGAGAAAAAAATCAACTTAAAATGTATTTGGAAAAACTTGGTACCTTCAGTTAAAATTAGAAGTCTAAAATCTTCAGAATGATAATTAAGCTGAGGGTGTCGTTCAATATTTACAAGCAAATTTTGTGTCTTACAATAACAATCAAAGTTAAATAAAAATTTGAAGAAATTCACAACAGAAAATGAAACAATAAGATAAATACCACCCCCACCCCCAATACTGCTTTGCCACAGTCACTGTATGAAATTAAATATAACAATGGGCCATAACTCAGTAAAACACAAGCCAGCCATAACTGGCCAAAGAGATGCACATCTAGGCTTGTTGCTTTCCACTCCAGACCTGTAAAATTTTCATCAAAATGTGACAAACTGTAGCTGAGAAATGGTGCAGACAAATCTCATCTAAACACACACTCACATTCTGGGAGTACAATAAAACAGGCTTGTTATTTCAATTAGCCCTGAGCAAAGGCTTAAAACTATTCTATTAACTAGACTGCTTTTACATCGAATTTAACAAATATTTTATAAGAATATTGTAAGATATATCAGCAATAAAATCAGTTTCAAACAAATCAAAGCTGCATGTGCACTCACCAGTAGTCCGACTCTTTGAGTGACATTTACAATTTCTGAAACACTCTTTTTATTCAGTCTTGTACTTATGTCATGCAATTTTGTGAGGATATTAATAGAGTAAGACTAGGTCAAATCTCTTTACCAAAGCATTTAGGAAAAGTATTTGTTCCATCAACAGTGGAAACCTTTAGTCCAGCACTGACATCACAACATGTGGCCGAGTAGTTATATTTTACAAACAAGGAACAAACGTCATAAAGCTGGCAGTATTTAAACCCTTATCATGCTAAATTTTTTACAATCAATACAAAATCTTCAGTTATTTACCACATGCAAAGGTAACATGACCTATTGCTAGAGACTCAGCAGCACAAAAATGTAGATCCTGATCAGAGCGTTCCCTGTGAGAGATTGTTGATCTGGATCTATAATTTTTTTGCCAAAGCTTGGTCAACTCTCTCTTTGCAGGCAAAGACTTAACCAATGAGGTGAAGACATCACTAATACCAGTTCTTGATATGACCATATGATTAATTAACCTTTATTAATATTAATTATAAACACATGATTGGCCTTAGGTTAACATTCAGTTTAAAGTGTTCAGCCTAGATTATCTTTTACAGGAAGATAGTTTATCATTTAGTTGACTTGTTTATTTTCTACTAGTCGGTCAAAATAAATCAAATATGTTCTATGAGATTACCTTAAACCCTATAAAAGTTCTGTATCCTTGGTAGAACCATTGCTTAAGTAGTATCAATGGCACTTTAGCAATAATATTAAAGATAAGTCATTGAATTCATTCTGCTTTAAAGGTAAGATGATCTGCGTATTATAAATACACCATTTTTACATGCATCAATAGCAAACCATTGCCTTGAGATGTTTGGGAAGGGCATGTGACCACAGGTTTAAGTCTTAATTTAGTTATGACGATTTTAGTGCAACTACAATTGCAGCATAAATATTTGGATATTTTGACCTATAAGTTTATTAATATATATTAATGTTCTGTTGTCATTTATATGGACATGTCAATGCTTTTTTTCATTGCTAGGGGAAGGGGCCCTATAATTTGGGGGAAAATAGCATGATTTCTTCCTTAAAGGGGAATGAAAAACTGATGTAAAGTGACTTTTTTTGGAAAACTGCATGATTTTAAAGAAATTTTCTCAAGGGAAGGCACTTGTAAAATGGCTCCTACTAAAGAAGGAAAAAAGCACTGCACATGTACTTTTACCTCCTGTTTACATTAATATAACTGTACAGTGTACACATTTGAATTACCCTGTACATGAATTAGTACAGTCATTGCTTAGTTATCCATAGTGCAGAAGCCTGTTCAATGCGGATTTCTGGCTGCACATGGTGTATGTCCAAGTACTGGGCCGTCCAGGGGTATAAAAGTGCTGTTTGTTGTTTGTTGGGTTTATCATCCCACCAACAGTATTTCAGTTATCTGGAGACAGTGTCCACTTGAAGCAGATATAGTGATGCCTTCACTGTGTAAAGCATGCCGTGAACACCTGGCATGACACCACACCAAGTCACACTACCGTTATATTTGCTTGAGCGTTAGCAAGGCAGCTAAACTACTACCATTTTTAACAACTCTGGTATGTCAAGGCCCGGGATCGAACCCGGAGCCTCCCTTACCTGGAGCTGACGCTCTACCTATTGTGCTGCCAGGTAAAAGGGCCCTCATTTCTTTGCTGACTCAAGAAGCAGACAGGTTTCTTTCTTTTTGTTTACTGAGTTTTATGTCACTGATGAGGGGAACTTAATCTATGTCTGTATAATTTAGACCAGGTGTAAGACCCCATATTAGAAGGTACTTGATTTATATTTGTTAACATTATTTTTCTTCAGAATTTCTGAAAATACAACCAAGTGTTAACCTCAATCCCTTTGACTGTTATTTTCAACTCCACTGTTCAAACATAGGGCTGGACCCTTAATAAATAAAACAGTAACAACTAAAACTGTTACACAATGGTTAATTTTCTGTTTTGTTTGTTTTTGAAATACATCGCAGTAACCATTTACGATCAATATAACAACGTACAGCTTTTTAGTGGAGGAAGACCCCAAACACATGTCTGGGTTGAACCGATGGCGCACTGCAAGTCAGCTGGAAGACCTCCACACATTAAGTCCTTCGCCCATATCGTGACTCGAACCCAAGTGGTGAGAGGCTAAGCAGTCAGAGGAGTTACAAGTCAGCGACACTACCACAACGCCACGTCAGAGGAGTCATCTAATCTATTTTGAGATGCAGTGGGAATTTTCAATGACCAAAGACTAAGAATCTTATGGAAAACTGGATTTTCAATCACAAAATTTTGTGACTGAATCAAAGTTATTCAACACTATTTACCAACAGAAAAACAACAGTATAATATTGTTACTTTGTCCATGTGTTATTGGTCAAGCGATTCCAAACTTCTTGTGGTGGGTTAAAAAAAAAATAGCTTTCTCGTGCAAGCTTTACTTTCTTTTGACAAAAATGTCAGAAAAACATGGTAGCCATAACCTTGTTTTTAGCAACAATTCAAGGTGAAGCATAACCCCTGTCAAATACCAGTTAAGCTTGCACATTCCATTCTGCTGACATTTTCCTACCACAACACAGCTCCTGGTTCTAAATATTCCATGACTGGACATTCACAGTTATTGTTTGAAATATGTCATTTAACACTTTGGTGAATGTAAATGCAATAGTGTTGATGTCTGCACTTCTGATTGTTTTGGAACAGGTATTGTTTATTCAGCAGATACACTTTGCCAGAGAGATATTCTTTATAATTTTATCATGTCAAGTTGACATGGATTTTCAATTTGATTTGGAGGGAGATACCTAGCCATTATTCGTGGAAAAATACCATAGCATGGTTTTTACCAAATTTATTAGTTAAAATGTGCATTTCTATTATAAAGTTCTAAAGTTTAGGTGTTTTAAGTTTAAAAATTCTGTAATTACACTTTGGGATATCTCAATGATGTAGGGTGAGCTCTTGTTTTGAATTTTCAGTTTTGTTGGTAAAATATCTATTAACATTGGACATATATACTCTAACTTAGAATTAATTACTGTTTTGGATAGCCTTCAGCTTGTTCACTGGGTTTCGGTTATATGACATAATTATTTTACCTGGACATTCCTTTGGTTGATGTAAAAATTTATAGGACAACTCCCTAACAGGATATTTACTTTATAAAATGCAAAAGATGTTTTAATTTAATACATCAATGGGATTTAATAACTTGTCTGGTTATTCAGATACAAAAGTCTGTTTATTTATTATCATATAGGCACGTTTAAAATTGATTACAAGTTGAATCGGCAAATTTCAAAACATTCCGCCTCTGAAGGAAGACATTTTTTGGTAACCGGTACCATGCTTTCTCACTTATAAGACTATTCGCTTATAAGACGGGCCCCCCCTACTTCACCTGGGAATTTGCCGGTTTCTGCTTCGACACTCTTGTAAGACGAGGCGAAAAAATGAACAGAAGCGTCGACTAGTCATGCTGTCTCAACAAAAGGGTTAATTGGTAAACAGTGACTGTAGTTTTCACACATTGCGGGATATATCTAGTCTCAGCTGCATGAACATTGTGTAGCACGTAGCGGCATGACATTAATTTCTTTGATCTACGTCACCAAGTCTGGCAGGACTGTGGACAGTACACGATATATTGGGGAACAGTGCAGTGTCCTTGTGTACATGCCGCCAATCAATAATTTCATGGAGAAATGTAATCGCCATTGCATAACCGCTTACAAGTTTATGAGGTATGTTTTCGACCCAAAACAATATTAAAACTTTTTGCCAGGTGACTAGATGCTGCCTATAAGACAGGCCCATCACTTTGAACCTAAAATTTTGAAAAAAAAGCCGTCTTATAAGTGAGAAAATACGGTATACTGTTCTTAAGAAATGACATGTTTTAAAGATCAATCTTATAAGCTTTTAACTATATTTCAATTACTGGGTAAGGAATGAAAATATTTTAATTAAAGTCTTAATCAGTCACAATTTTTATCTCTAGTATTAAAGGTGGAATTCGACAGGTTGAACTAATATTTTCATTATACATCATAGTTAACCTTATTAAGCGTGTCTATTCTGTACGAAAAAGAAGGGTGCTGGCTCCTGCCATAAATCAGGACAACAGCCTTGAGGAATTCGCTATACAGATCAATGGTATGTTAATGCTTATATTGGGGGCAGAGAGTCCCCAAGTCCACATCCCTAAACCCAAACCCAAAACTTCCGCATCTAGCAATGTTCGCACACCTTGTTGGGCATGCTCAATAAACATTAACAAAATGGCAGATTTGCACCGGCTAAAGTGCAATCTACCCTTTTTTACAATCTCTAGACTAAACTACCTATATATGTTATATGTGGTAAGACTATTCCCAATTCAGTACAAGAGTGTAACCATTCGAGACTGTAGTGGTGCCACGATTCCCTGGAAGGGTGCAGGGAGCAATATAATGAAGCATATAAAATGAAAATGTAAAAAATAAACAAATACAAAAGTTAATAAGGAATTATATCCAAACAGGATAAGAAGTTGCTTGGGATGATTGCAATCACCAATGATAACAGACACTGTGACATGTATGATTTGAGCCATTTTAGCAACAATACTGTAAATATAATGCGATTGTTTTAATAAATTCATACTGATTTCTCTTTACTGGTCAGAACGTGCACTACTCATACGTGTAAGTATATGTTTATGTTTAGCTATAGCTTTGGTTAAATACGCAACATATTTAATACTGTCCTTCGAATAGTCGTATTTTTTTCCATTTAAATGTATCGAAATTCTGTCATAAAAGAAATCATCACAAGAAAAATCAAAAGCCTACCAGTTTATCAATCAATCGTTTATCATGTATCGTATCCAAATATCGGATAAGAAATCCATAAAAAGGAGAAAAGATTAAATCAATTCCCCATATTAATTTAGAATCGCTCACTTTCCTCCATTTTTGGTCATAAGTCACATGACTGTTACACAAAATGTGATTGGACCGTGGTTCGATAGGAAGGATAGTACTCAACTTAACAGCATAATTTGTCTCCCCCTATTACATAATTTACACATGTTGCACTTAACAAGCTACGCATGTTGCACTTAACACGCTACGTGGGGGGGGGGGGGGGGGGGGGGGGGGGGGGACTTAACACGCGCTTGTTGTTTTAAAATGGAATAATATATTTCACACCGTTTTACCTTTTTATCCCTTTTAACAATAACTTTTGGTAAATTTCTTTCCTCGCGATAAATGGTGCCTATATAAAATGTTAATATCTGTTTTAATATAAAACTTGTATATATATATGTGCTAGCAGGCATGTCGTCTCAAAGAAACCAGTCCCGGTGTGACCAAAATGGTCCAAGAGTGTTTTAAAGTCGGCCAGATCTAACTGGATTTTACAAGCGAAGTTTTAAATCAATTAGAATGGTAGATTTATTACCAGTATTTAATCAAGTAGTGTTACCCTTACAGTAACTTACGACCGGTAACTTATATCTTTATGCATGGCTTTGGACATTGGACATACATATATAGATAGTTTCCATGTGATATCATAGGCAAGCACTGATAAGACAGTTTAAGGCAGCCATCTTTGAAGGCAGAAGCTAATGCAGGCCGGAGTCGAGGAAAATATGCTGTATTAAACTCACCACTGTGCTTGTTATTTTTCAGTCTATTTTTACTGAATTTTATATCAAATTTAACAGATTTTATGAAATAGTTTAAATATCAAAACTATATTTTGATAGTTTAAAAGGTAAAAAAATACAACCCAGAAAGTTACACTGATCATTTTGTTTAAGAATGAGTCAATAATTTTGTTTATTTCTGTGTATTAATTCTTAGTGCAATTATCAGTTTAAGAAATATTGCATTCTAAAAAGATGAATTTCAAGAGCTTTCCAAAGGTGTATAGCTTTTAATTTTTGGACCACAGATGAAGAAATTACAAAAAAAAAAAAATTAAGCTCCTATACAATTCATCTGAAAATCCATTGAAGTTGCCATCAATGTAAGGGATTTTCACTGATGTGGAAACTATCTATTGTCTTTTGTTCATAATATCTTCACATTTTCTTTAATTACTTTCTTGAAATAAGAACATTTCAATATCCGATTCTTCCAAAATGATACCATAAAATGTAATACCTGAATTTTCAACAACTTATTGTAGTACATCGGTTTGATGTAAACGTTAAAGGTGGTATCCAACAGTTTGGAAAAAAAACAACTTTTCATTAAATTATTGTTGCCTGAACAGATCTGCAAAATGCTGTTTATTGGTGTCCAGCACCTGTGCGAAAAAGTGAACCATAACGAACAATCGTCATTATAAACGTATTTTCTATCTGAGCACGATGCACAGCTAGCTATTTTTAAACTAAGAAAACCACGTGACCACTTATGTTTTAGGTCATTTACGTCATCCGCTCTAACGTTAATATCTATTTTTAACCTTAATCCCAATCGTTCTTATTTAAAGATTTAAAATGAATGAACATTTTGAGCGTTGATTAACGAGTTTTACTACCCTCAAATTGAGATCCTCTTGAAAATCGTCCGAGCTTTGATTAAAGTACATGTATGATCTTTCTTCAAACTATGCACAAATACCCCAAACAGAAGTCAGATATTGTTACATATATTTGACATAAACAAACTGTCGGATACAACCTTTAACTGTAGACCTCTTTCGACAACGTTATTTCTTTAAAATGTTAAATTAATTAAATTTAAATAACGACATTTTCCTCTGAGTCTTTCAGTCTAGTCCTTCAATATTTCTCGTGCTGCATTTTTCATGTTTTTTTTTTTTACATTTGGTTCTTATAATAATATTGTTTAATACATTATGTAACAAGAGTGTATACATTTAATAAATATTATCTGTATCTGTATCTGCCATATACTCCAAACCCTCTATACAGAGTATTATGTGGAGTGCGCTGTCAGAAACTTTAGGAGTAATATAAATTGTAATGTTTTGGGGAGGTAATTTTCATAGGTGTTTGGGTTGGTTTCTGTACCTGCACAGTTATAAAATGTCATAGATATTAAATTACAGAAGTCTGGTGTGGTTTGCAGGTAAGTTGCTTTGCCCAGGGTGCTACAATAAAAGATGAATGATGGATGTTCATTGAATGATGAAGAACAAATGATATGATGGGGGTGATGGATGAGGTGATAATGGTGGATGATGATCATTTGTAGCACTCTGGTTAGAAGCAGTGGCTGTACAGCTTGGCCTTGAATAAGGCCAGGCTGTCCGCCTGAGCAATGTCTGGTGGTAGACTGTTCCAGATCTTTGCTGTGCGTGGAAAGAACGAATGCCTGTGTCCATCAATCCTGGAGAAGGGGATACTATATCTGTGCCTCTGTGTATGGTGTATGTAGTGTGGGAATGGTATCCTTACACGGTTGTGTTTGATCTTGTAGAACATACATAATGAAGTAACTTTACGGCGTGTCTCTAGGGTTGGTAAGTTGATCTTTCTTAGAAGGTTAGTAATACTGCTGGTATATTTGTAGTCATTCAGTATAAATCTTACTGCGCGATGTTGTACCATTTCAATCTGGTCAATGTATTTCTTTTGCCAGGGGTCCCAGACGGAGGCGCAATACTCCAAACATAGGCGGACATATGTTTTGTATGCTACTTCCTTGAGTTTTGGGATGTCAGTTTGAATATTTCTTTTGATAAATTTAATAGTGTTGTTAGCTTTAGTAGCAAGAGTGTTAATGTGTTTAGACCAAGAAATGGTTGGGGAGATGGTTACTCCAAGGTATTTGGCAAATGTGGATGACTGAAGTATTACACCATGAAGTTTGTAAGGGAAGATGATAGGTTTCTTCCTGTTTGTGACTCGTAGGACTTCACATTTTTCGGGATTAAAAGACATCAACCATTCTTCTTCCCATGCTTGGAGTTTGTCCAAATCGGTCTGCAGTACTTGGCAATCTTATGATGAAGTAATGGTAAGATAGGCTATGGTATCATCAGCGAAGAGACGGATGTTACTGACTATATTAATGGGCATGTCATTTATGTATATAAGAAAGAGGCAGGGACCCAAGACTGACCCCTGAGAAACTCCAGACAGTACATCCCAACTTGAGGACATTTCACCATCAAGGACAACCCTCTGAGAGCGGCCAGATAGGAATGATTTGATCCAAGAAGTTACAGTGGGGTTTACACCAATTCTGTTTAATTTGAGAAGGAGCCTTTGGTGATCCACTTTATCGAAAGCCTTACTAAAATCCATGATAATAACATCAGTTTGTTTACCTGCGTTGATGGTGTCTTGTAGGTCTTGTACAAACTGGATAAGTTGTGTTTCACAGCTTAATTTAGATCGAAAACCATGTTGATTTGTATAAAGGAGATTATTGGCATGTAAAAATGTCATGATATTTGAGACTAGTATGTGTTCCATTAATTTACAACAAATACATGTAAGTGAGATAGGCCGGTAGTTGGCAGGTTTTGTCCTTGACCCCTTCTTGAAGACAGGGCTAACAGAAGCATTTCTCAAATCAGCTGGGATAATGGCTTCAGTGAGTGATGTGGTAAATATGTCAGCAAGGATGGGGGCTAAGGGCTGGTGTAATTCTTTCAGGACTCTAGGTGATATGTTGTCTGGGCCACATGTCTTGCTAGGGTTGAGCTGTTTTAGTTGTTTCATTACACCAGGCACAGAGATTTGTATACTTGGCATTTTTGGTTTAAACGGGTTAAGAGGGGAGAGCATTTCGGTAATGTGACTAAGTTTTAGAGGTTATGGGGTTGTAAAGGCAGACTGAAATTGTTTATTTAGTATGTCGGCTTTATCATGTGGGGAAGTAAAGGTGTTACCATCTGATTTGAGAGAGGATATGCTGTTATTATCTGATTTTTTCTGTTTGATAAATGTCCAAAAACGTTTACTGGGTCTAGGGTTATCTGTGTTTGTATTATCATCAATCAGGATTTTTTCAAGATAGCAATTGTATGACTGGCGTATTTTTCTCTGGATCAGATGTTTGATTTCTTTTAATTTGTCTGACTTTCTGTGTTGTTTATGTTTACAGTATAGTTTATCCCGTTTATGCAATAGTCGTCTAATTTCTTTGGTTATCCATGGGAGGTTTTCTTTGTTTTTACATATTTTTGATGGAATGTATTTATCAGTAAGTTTTTGGAGTATGTTTTTGAAAACTGTCCATTTTATCTCTGTATTCTGTTTGTACGTTGTCTTAAAGTAAGTGTTTTGTTGGTCTTTCATATCTGTCCTAAATGTTTCCCAATCTGTTTTGTTATATAAAAATATCTTCCTAGGTTTTTGGAGGCGACTGCCTGGGTTAATTAATAGCTCGTGATGATGTCGTGGTCTCCTAGTCCAAGAGGTGGTAAACTATTAATGTTGTGAACAAGGTTAGGATTATTGGTAAGGAATAAGTCAAGAGTATTTGGACCTCTGGTAGGGATTTTTACCACTTGGGAGAGATTGAAATTATTAATTAATTCAAAAAAGTTGTCATAAACTGACCCACAAGGGCATTTTGATGATATTTCCTCATTTGACCAATCAATATGGGGAAGATTGAAGTCGCCTAAGACCATTATATTACTACTTTGAGGAATTTTTGAGAGACATTCTTTAAGACCATCTAGACTTTCTTGATCATTTTCTCTGGGCTTATAGAAGGATGCCAGATATATGTCTTTAAAACCAGTTATTTTTATTTTTACCCAAATTATTTATCTATATGTTCATCACACTGTTTATAATGCTTGACGCGAATAATTTTTGTAATTTAGTTTCAAATCTTATTTAATCTAACTTAAGAATGTGTCATTGTACTCGTGAAAAGATTTAAACCTTCGCTTCATGTTCATTTATACGTTCTAATAAGCATTTCTTTTTTGATTATACAATTTAAACAATATCTAAGTTTATATTTAATTGTGTGTTGTTTTTTCTTCAAAATACCAATAAATGTGCAGTGATCGAATCGACATCTTTGTCATATGGTTGTGTCTTACACATTTTGTACACAGGACTTTGATATGTCGACAAAGTTTCAAACACACACAAATATGACTATAATCAAAGCAAAGGATGGTAAACGTTCAAAAGAAAAAACAAACAATTTTATACTTCGAGAAATTTAGCCATTGATAAAATGTGCTAGCATCATGAAGTTACTAAAATAGACAGAAACACTCTCCGGAAATAATGGAGACTGCATGCATGCCCGTTGAAAGAATGTGTCTTGAAGGTTAATGTACACTAAACAGGAGTAACGGGGTCGCATGATAAACAACCTGACTATATGGGGCGTTGCGTAACCGAACAACTTGATATGTACATAATCTTTATTTTTACCCACTGGGAATAATCTACGAAGCTTGATGAAACAGAGACTGTATAAACATTCATTCACTCAGGTGATATTTAGATTCTAAACAGCTATATTATAAATAAAACACTTAATACATGTATTCTTTATGCTCTTGTATGAAATCAACTGCAAGTCTCACTTGTAAAAATGAGCCAACAGGTGCATTTAACCGGCAACGCGTAGTTATGTTGTTAGAAGCAGGCGCGTATCTAGGCCGTTTTTTTTTTTTTTTGGTTGAAATTATGCACAATAGCCAGGGAAGTAACCTTTGTAGTAATACTTTTGAATGTATTCGGTTCTTTTCTAATAAATAACAGGTAAAATGTGGACATGCGAGGAACTAAATGCAAAGTATGAACGACTAAAATCCTGACTTTTAGTTTAATCTGTTTAAACCTTTTAATCTTGATTGGTGTAGTAATAAGATTTTATAACACAGAAACTACAGAAATAAAATACGTAATTCCTAACCCAGGTTAGGCATCGACTTTCTTAGTGTTTTTGGTACTTTTCGAATGTCAGAAACGCGCCTGGTTAGAAGCTGTTCTACAAGACTGATTAAAAAGCACGCGCATTTCTTTGTTAACTCTACGGAATTTATGCATTGTTGCATAACTTCTGGTTAGTTTCAAATAACGCATTCTGAACCTGAATTTATTTCATTGATACAGAGGAAGTAAATGGACGCTTTTCAAGGAAAATGTATGCATAGCAATTTAAGTTAAATAACTAAGGACAGAAGGAATCACTTACTAAAAAAAGATGTTAATTTGAAAGTATCAGCGCAAACAGACGTTGAAACTGACAGTGTGTGTACTGTAAACTTTGTAAAACAGGGATAATAAAATCGGTACAGATCCGCGTGGGTAACAGTTTAATTGTGGCTAACACTAAGCAGAGATCTACGCTCTTCGCTGATGGTGGAAATTTAACTAATTTCAAAGTCAGGTAAGTCTTCCTTTGGTTAGTATTTCAGTATTCTTAAACGACAAGAAATAAGGTAGCCTAAGCGTGCGCTTTCAGAGTCTGTCGCGAGTTGATAAAAGCGATATCATTGACAATGATTCATACAGCGTTGATTGCGACCAATCGGAACTTCTTGGATAACTCTTGAACACTTTGGTGAGCTCTTGAAGCAGAAAATATCCGAGGAGTTCAGTTTAAATTGCGCCTTAACTACCACGTGCAATACGTTGTTCTTGTATTAGAGGCATAAATTGAAAGACCTAACCTCTTATAGATTTTGAACATGTTTTATTTACAGAAGTGAGGTAAAAATACGTCTTAAATAAATAAATCAGTATGAAATACAGGCAGGAGACTTGTTTTTCCTATGCTAAATGGGGAAACAACCGTGGCTCGACGTTCTCGCGATTTGTTCGAGTAACATAGAGTAGCCTCCCTTGTAAATTATGCGGGGGACGAGATATCATGAAACAGGATAACTAATTTACGGACATTAAATCGCATCCCAAGGATTGTTTTCGTTTGAATTCTGTGTAGTAAGGTAAATATGTTCTAACTTATCAATCATATGTACATTTTCATTCACTTCTAATTTTTATTTAGTCAATTTGTGTTAAAATAACACGGCAATGTAACACTCTATACAGTACACTCTGCAGACTTTGTTACGTTTGTACAGCATTACCTGTTGTTGCTGAACTCGTGGACTAAATACACGCAGTGCTACGTTAGCAGTTTAGTGACATACTTTACGAATGTTAAGGTCAAACTTTTTATTATATAACTAGGGACCTGTTTAGCGTGGGGTTCGTTCTGAAAAATAAAAGATATTCGTGAACAATAAACTGTGTTGTTTGCAAATTAACTTTTATACACAATACTGTAAAATATCACAGTGCCACTGGAGCATAGCCTTCTGGCCTACATCCATCTGGACAATTTGTGAACTGTTAATGTCATTTGTAAGAGCAGTTCAACAGAACTAATCCAGATGGCTCTAGACCAACATAACATATCAAGATTATAATTCAACACAGGCTGGCTCTATCATGCAAAATAGTTAAGGCTGATCTTCAGATGACCTCAAATCAATGACTGTACAGTTGTTGTGAGCACATTCTCTATTGTTTAGCTAGATATAAATATATGGGAATAATATTGTCTATATATTTTAGTTGGATATCATTTTGTACACCTATTTCTTCATTTATCTGTTTCAAGATACTGTACTAGTATAGTACGGTAAGTAGGCTTCAATGGTCCTGTGCAGCAGAGCATACTCAGTTGCCATAGTTTCTTGATTTTTGTTTGGCTTAGACATGCAGTGGGAAGAAGTTTAACATTTAACTTTCTGTATATTAAAAGCATTTCAGTATTGTGTTTTCATCATATATTTAAAGAGCTTTACTAGAGGAAAACTTCTAATGTCAAGTAGAAAACTGCTATAGTTATTATGATAGGAAATAGAATAGAATAAAACCTAACAAAAGATGCTGTTTTTCTGAATAATACTGAACTTCTGAGATTGGTAAGAGTTCTTCAACTGAGATCTTCTGTGTAGGAGGTATATAGGTTATAACATCTTTATATATAGTAGGTTCATAATTGTACACCATCTAGACTGATAAGGGGTAAATTATGCCATGATTTCTGGTCAACTCTACTTCCATTAATGCCTTTTGTAGACAGAAATGGCAGAAGCTGTGATATGTTTATATTGCCTATGTCCATTTTTCTTGTTTGTTTACACATTACTTGTCAGCCAGTTTGTACCCCCATAATATGTTTGACATGCTAAAAAATCCTTCAGTGCTAGGGAGCTAGTAACTTTCCAATAGAATTTGTGTATTCATTAGATATCTTAAAAATCTCAAAATTTATTACATGCACATTAACATTGTATTATACTAAAGTATATTAAACTTAAACATTGCTTTATATAAAATAATTTATTATAAATTATTCATTTCAATATATCAAATCTAATTTAATCTGTGTGGAGATGTCATAACTATGTGATACATGAAGAATAAGCATAGAAAGATGTTAATTGCAATGTGAGAAGAATTGTTTGCATGACAATTAGCAGTAGGTCATTTACAGGAGCAGTTCACTGTTAGTTCGTTGACAGAGTCTTTATATCTCAGTAGGTAGAACAACCCGCTAGTATTGGGGAGGTCTGTGGTTCCAATCCCAGTGGAAGCTTGCTTTTTTCTGCTCCTGTTACATTTTGTGCCATGACCTTCTGCAGTAACCTGTTTGTATTGTGATATGCAACAGTGCAGTAGATCAGAACCAGGGATGAGATTCTGGCTGAATTTATTGTGTAAGAAGTGAGTAGTGCAGCAGTTTCACTGGTAGTTCGTTCACAGAGCCTCTATTGCTCAGTTGGTAGAATGACCCGCTAGTATTGGGGAGATCTGTGCTTTGAATTCTAGTGGAGGTTTGTGGCCGAGCGGTTTGAATCACCGACTTAAATTTCCTTAGCCTCTCATCGCGTGGGTTCAAGTCCCAGTCGGGGCGGGAACTTCCGTGTGGGGAGGTTTTTCAGCTAACCTGCAGTGCACCGGTGGTTCTACCCAGATGTGTGTCTGGGGTCTTCCTCCACCAATAATTAGCTGGAAGTTGCCAATATGACCATAATCTCAGCGTTGGTCTCATGATACATGATAATTTTTGTTAGTTCCAGTAACATGGCAATGCCTTATAAGGGGTCATGTAAAACTTTTTGAGGATTAAAACTTTCATATAATGTTGATTATTTCCATATTGATTTTGTTGTAGGAACATTTTACATGTACCTTGGTGTCAAGGACAAGTGTCTAATGTAACAGTATTGGATATTTGATTTTTAACCATTTAGTAGATCCTTAGCCTACATCCTGTATAGATTGATAAAACTACTGGTGAAAAAGAAAATATGCAGTTGTTTTAAGTGTTGCATCATCTTGCTTGTACAGAAATACAAGTTCCTTTCTTCCCAAGACAGTCAAACTCAAGCCAAACTGGTGCAAGCTAGTTAGGATATTGTCAGAGAAAGTAATGGAAATATCATCCTTTTCTTGTCATTTTCTGACTGCAATCTTCCACATACTACTTGAGCAGACTCGCTTCACATAGGCTGTACCTTGTTGCACCTATCTTGGGTACATAAGTCACCTTAGCATCTGTTGATCAAGTTGTCGGGTAATCCAGAATTAGGTGAGTAAGATTGGAGATGGGCCAGTACCAACCTGTATATATTGCAGTATATAGGTCAACACAATGTCATGGATTCATGAATTGGAGTTGGGCCAGTACCAACCTGTTTATATTGCAGTATATAGGTCAACACATGGATTCATGAATTGGAGTTGGGCCAGTACCAACCTGTATATATTGCAGTATGTAGATCAACATATGGATTCATTAATTGGAGATGGGCCAGTACCAACCTGTATATATTGCAGTATGTAGATCATCATATGGATTCATGAATTGGAGATGGGCCAGTACCAACCTGTATATGTTGCAGTATGTAGATCAACATATGGATTCATGAATTGGAGTTGGGCCAGTACCAACCTGTATATGTTGCAGTATGTAGATCATCATATGGATTCATGAATTGGAGTTGGGCCAGTACCAACCTGTATATATTGCAGTATGTAGATCATCATATGGATTCATGAATTGGAGATGGGCCAGTACCAACCTGTATATATTGCAGTATGTAGATCATCATATGGATTCATGAATTGGAGTTGGGCCAGTACCAACCTGTATATGTTGCAGTATGTAGATCAACACATGGATTCATGAATTGGAGTTGGGCCAGTACCAACCTGTATATGTTGCAGTATGTAGATCAACACATGGATTCATGGATTGGAGTTGGGCCAGTACCAACCTGTATATATTGCAGTATGTAGATCATCACATGGATTCATGAATTGGAGTTGGGCCAGAACCAACCTGTATATATTGCTGTATATAGATCAACACATGGATTCATGAATTGGAGTTGGGCCAGTACCAACCTGTATATATTGCAGTATGTAGATCAACACATGGATTCATGGATTGGAGTTGGGCCAGTACCAACCTGTATATATTGCAGTATGTAGATCAGCACATGGATTCATGAATTGGAGTTGGGCCAGTACCAACCTGTATATATTGCAGTATGTAGATCAGCACATGGATTCATGAATTAGAGTTGGGCCAGTACCAACCTGTATATATTGCAGTATGTAGATCAGCACATGGATTCATGAATTGGAGTTGGTCCAGTACCAACCTGTATATATTGCAGTATGTAGATCAGCACATGGATTCATGAATTGAAGTTGGGCCAGTACCAACCTGTATATATTGCAGTATATAGATCAACACATGGATTCATGAATTGGAGTTGGGCCAGTACAAACCTGTACCAAAAACACTAAGAACGTAGATGCCTAACCCGGGTATTTTTATTTTATTTCCGTTGTTTCAAATTATATTGTGTCTTAAAGTTGTATGCTTAGTCATTTCCAAGCAAAACAACATATTTTCTTTTCTTCTTCTCCCTTTTAGAGCGAAAAAGACCCTAAAATACGACTGAATACAACTGAACCAATGTAGCAGAGAAAGAAATTCGGGGGCGGCATAAACCTCCCCCCCACCCATCCCCCCTCGGGGACCCCACTAGTTATTGTACGTAACTTCAAAAACGGCACAGATACGCGCCTGGTCTGGACATTATAATTTTGTTCAGATAGATATCATGAATACAAGGCTGTCATTTGATGAGCAAATAATGCACACAATCCCGGTATCTTTGCACTTCAGCCAAGTAAATTCTCTTGCCAACAACTCTTTAAAGCTCAATTTTCTTTTATCTTTTTTTTATCTACGCTAGAGTCTCTAACAGTTTTTCATTAGTTTTAGCTTTGCTGATCAGGGTTCAATGAGAACATTAAAAAATATAACATTGTTTGATTTTGATGATGTTTTCGAAGTTTTATAAAATCACTAAAATATATCACAAAAATTGAAAAAATTGATGTCATTCAGCTTGCACAGTTTATTGATACATTAAGATTGTGATTACCGCTTATTATGTTATACAGGATTGATGTTGGTTTATTGAGAAAAATGTGTCATGTTCCTATAGAACAGCAGCAAAAAATACAGATCCTAAGGTTATTACCCCTTGGGGATCAGTATTATCACACAGTAATGTTTTTATCACATGACCAGCAATGGACTAATCAAAATGCTTTTAATTCATCTGGTATGCAGTATTCTTAAAAAACAACAACAGTTGCATTATTTAACTTATTAAAGATGTCTCATTTAAAAAAAAAAAATTGAAAAAAAGAGGATTTTACATAAAACATTTTATTCTAACCTCTCAATCTTGCACTCTTTATTAACCCTATATTACCGGACCTGGTAGCGCAATCGGTAGAGCGTCGGCTCCAGTTACTGGAGGCCCCAGGTTCGATCCCGGGCCGCAACATACCAAAGTCGTTTAAAATGGTAGTGGTATAGCTCCCTTGCTAACGCTCAAGCAAATATAAGGGTAGTTCCACAACTGGTTGGCCCGGTGTCCGGATAATGTGACTGGGTGTGGTGACTGGGTGTGGTATCATGGCAGGTGGTAATGGCATGCTATACACAGTGAAGGCAGCACTATATCTGCTTCAAGTGGACACTGTCTCCAGATAACTGAAATACTGTTGGTGGGACGATAAACCCAATAAACATAACCCTATATCATGCTACATTGTTAATTAACAAGACATTATTTAAATCTGTATTGAATAGGTCTTATCTAACATGTAAACAAGTCCTGCTGGTTTAGAAACAGCAGCAAAAATACAGATAGTGATCAGACAGCTTCTGCTGGACCTGGCTCATTGGGACCTAAACTATTTACCTAGGTCTGATCAATTATTGCTTAGCAAGGTAATTTAGTTAACATTGAACATCCAATCAGAACTCCTCGGGTAATTCCGTCCTCGGGACAATCATCCCTCGGATGTATCTGGTGCAATAATACTTAATGAAATCACGATCGTTTTGCTCGCCGGAAGTAGGAAGAAGAATATGCCTAAGTAGTTCGCACAAAACATAAAGACTGCCATCGTTTGACAGCTGCGTGTCTGCTGCCCTAGGTAAATTAAAATCGAATGACTTAAATTTGAAGCCGCCACAAATTGAAGTTTTACTGGCATCGTCCTGTAGTGAGCTGTCACCCGAGCTGCCATCTTTATTTTGACCTCTGTCCCAAAAGGAGTCCCATTTAGGGAAATGGCCGCGGTGATTCGACTACCTACATACATCCGAGAGATGATTCGTGAATTATCCGAGGTGTTTCGATTGATTGAACATCATCTGCAGGAGTGGGTGATACAAAGGTCTGATGTCTCCTATTTGAAATAAGATCTTGTTGGCAATGAACCAACTTGGCAACCTTTAGGAATCTAAGAAGACGGTTGTGAACATATTGACACCTTGATAATCTTATCTTGTAGATAAGGTGGCCATTAGCATGTTTAGTTTAAAAGATTAAAGAATGATTGTTTAGTTGAGTAACTAGTCTGCTCAACTTTAGACTGGACTAGTGCCTTGTGCTTTAAATTACCTGTTTACCTGTTCTTGTTTTTATGTTTACCTTTTGGAAGTGTCAATTTATTTTGTATCTTGTAAGTAAGTTCAAATATTCATCTTTGCTTTAATTGAATATTTTTTTCTAGTTATCTGTTAAAAGTGTTAAAATATATTGTCAGACAAAATAAGCACTTCTGATATCATGTCAACTGTTTAAGATGTGCAATATCATGCCATCACAATAAAGGCAGCACTAAATCTGCCTTAATCTGCCACTTGTATCACATGAAAAGTGTTTAATGCTAATCAACAATGAGACAACTGGTTAAGTACTGTGGTATGCGCTGCTTTGGAAGAGTAAGGTCAATGAACTTTCATGTGGGGAGTTTTTCCAGCTAGTCTGCAGGTGTACTGGTGGTTCCCCACCAATAATTAGCTGGATGTCGCCATTATGACCAAAATTGTGTCGATGTGAGGTAAGAAAAACAAACAAGAAATGGAAGGTCTTCCTTCTGTCATGTGAAGTAGCGGCTGTGGTTAAACTCTGGCATTTGTAATGTCAGTCTTCCTCCACCAAAGCAAGTTGGAGGTCACCTTTATTATGTTTATGCAACAGTTTGCGTTCATCAAAACAAAGTCTGTAATGCACATTAAATCAAAGACTGAAAAGTCCAGCCTAACCAGTTATACTGCAGGTCAAGTACATGTATTCAGAGCAGAGTTCTGAGATAAACTTCACTAATTACCGTATTACTCACCCATAAGTCGAGTAAAAACGGGTGCTAAAATTGCTCTGAAAAGCAACTAGGTATTGAACCCATAAAGGGTCACCTTTACTTACTTGTAAATTCTCAGTCCCCTTACATGTACCACATGGGTTTTAGTCATATCGGTCCTCTCACATACAAATCATTCAATATACTGCAAAGTTTGCAAGAAATAACTCTGCTTACTGTTAGATTGTTTCACTTTGATAGGATGTTGTTATTTACACTGTTTGTTTGCTAGAAAAACCTTCAGGAAGTGCGAGGTTGGAGCGCTTCACAAGCCAGGTTTAAGCACCCAGTTGGCCCTTTTACCGATTGACTGTTCCAAGGCGATAATTGATGGTTTTTCTTTATGTGTGTTATGTCTCGGTATCTGTGTTTTTGTCACATTTGCATTTACCTTGTTTGACTTTGTCTTACATGGTAGATAAAATTTAAATATCTGTGAAAATTTTGATAGGACCTTCTCTTATTTACCTATCTATATAATTCATCCCACATCATAGAGTGCATGACAAACCATTTGGACGAGAAGAAAGTAAAAAATAAGTGTGACCTCATTTCCATCACCTGTCTTATGTTATGGATATAATTGTTCTATCTAGAAACCAGTCACCATGACACTGCCATGCTGAATCAGGTATTCTACTTCGACATTTGTTTGGGGGGGTGTCTCTCCCCTTCAAAAATTTGCTTGGACATTGCAAGTGTGCCAATAGTTATGTCAGAGCGATGTAATAAAAAACAGAAATTGAAACCATGACCTTTTTTTTTCTTTACCTGTGACCAGTGTGTCATCAGCATTTCATGAATTCAGACATACAACTGGTTTTAAAGTATGAAAGATGAAGGCCTTGACAGTGTCATCTTACAGGATCCAACTCCAGCCATCTCTAGTTCATCCCTCCCACACACTACTCAAGTAGGTTACATAGCAAGTTTCTAGAAGATTGGAAGTGCATTAAGTTGAATGCAAAAACCTGCTTACCTAGTAGCATGCGACTGTTTACCTTACAAACATCCTGTTAGGTAAATTAGGCAAAAAACATATCTCAAGGGTTAGTGAGGTATGGCTGCACTTTCTGAATCACAATGTCATCACAGTTAATATGCAAATAACTGTACCAACTTTCAGATAGGCCAAGAAGCATCATATCTTTATTCCTGCAGTACTGGTAGACATAGGAAAATTTTCTGAATCACTATATAATCTAAAGGAAAAACAGCAAAATACCATTAATGCCATACTGCATAATGCAGTGTGCTGCAAATACACAAGATGCAATAAGAGCTTTCCATCATATACATTTTGAAGATGTGTAGTGCCACAGTCAAACATCCATGGATCAGCGTCCTGGACCACTAAAGCTTCAGTCTGGCAGTATTAGTAGTCAGCCCTACTCTTTTGTAATTGGAACCCATTTCAAAAGGGCAAGTAACCATCAAATAATTTTTTTCAGGGTTATACAATCCTTTTTTTACTTAAATTTTTTTTTGTGTTGGATAAGGTTTTTGAAATGGTCCATTTCTCAAAATTTCTCTTCAAACTTCATATGTTGGTGAAGGTGTTTTGAGTTAAGATGAGTTATACTGCTGAGTTAGTTTGTTAAGATGTCCTGAAATCCACAGCGGCTTTTTAGCTCATAATGTAATACCTCCAATTATTCATTTGCATTTAGCAAAGTTTTAGTATTATTCGAAGTCAATTTTACTCATCAACGTACAATTATAATGCTTTATTCACAAATCTTCACCAAAGCCCAATCACGTCAATGGTCGACTGACCATTGTGTATTGTCACCAGTCATAAGGGACGTTACTCCAGTAACATCTATGTTTGGCTTTGTTAATTGGTTGGTTGAAGTTGAAAATTGCATATGACATGTTGATTAGTTTGACAATCAGTGACGATGTGTAATCAATTAAGCAGATTGACAATCCAATTTAATATTGACTTGTATTGACTTTGTCCCACAGCTGTATAACAATATGTTAGGATAGATAGGTATAAATGCTGACCAATATCATCTCAGTTAAGAAATGGCAAGCATAGTGGATAAAATGTTAGCTGAGCAATCTGGAGAAGGACCCAATACAATGTAATACTATGTGATTAAATACTATGTGATTGTAACTATTATGTAATGTATGTTACCATTTGTTGACAATAATAGCATGTTCATGTATATTTGACAATACTTAATACATAAATGCATGAATTGTGATTTGTTATTTTTTTGAAAAGATAAAAGATAAAACATGAAGCTTATTCTATCATTCATTTCTTTTTAAACAGATAACTTATGTTTCACTGTTAAAAGTATTATGGTATATATGCATTGCTCCTTGCACATTAAAAAATAAAGAATGTTGTTACTAAACATGAGCTTTCTCTGCCTGAACCTTACGAGGTTTGTTGTGTGACAGATGGAGATGACAGAGTCCTGTTTTAAGCGTTGTAAGTTTTCATTGCAGACCTGCGATTACATTAAAAGAAACATGGATTTTGTTCCAACCATACATTGTCTTTGTAAGACTACAAAATATTTGTTTGTAATGTAAGACAAAAACAGTAACAAATAAAGTACAAAACACTGTGGTCAGTAAGTTGGTACAGCTTTGAAGGTTGTCAGAGAGGTTTCTTTTTAAAAAGAAATTTATCATTTCTGTCATACTGTTAATGTTTAGATTTATCATTCTTGTTCTCTTTCAGATTATAATAATCACCTCTGACTTCCCACTTCCTGTGTAGAATCAGTTCTAAGTTACTTGCCTAAGGACAAAGATCTTGTCTGAGATTTGAAATCCTAGCCCTAAGGTTCAGAGTCCCATGTCTAAGCCATTAGACCATGCGTCCGTTATTCCTGTTTCTACAATAATTCATTTTATAGACTGCATTTGTGTCTGCAAACATGCATCCTACAATCATTCAGTTAATTGGTTTCAGTTGTGTATGAAAACATATTTCCCAGGTTGGTATAGGTGTGGATATAAGCTGTTGGGAAGAATGCTGATTGTCCCAGGTTGTACTGTAGTTTTCTCTCTAAATATAAAGACACCAGTCTGTCGACAAACTGGTGCCTTAGCAGTGACATAAATTCTGTAAGGTCTGGCTTTACATTTTTCTCATGGAAAAAAATGTATTTTATATGTACATATGCCTGGAAATGCCATAAACTGCTAAACAAACGTGTTGTTGTCCCATTCCCCCCCCCCCCTCGGAGAAAGTCCCCCTAACCCCATCTGCTTACCTAAGCAGTTGGTGCTTACATTTTATTTTACCAAGCAGCACTGCAGGTTAGTATGTTGTTGGTGATGGCTGTGTTGAGATATATTACTGTCAGTATCTGCATTTGCTAGTGTTGTATGAGGGGAGTAAGTGGTTGGAATATGCTGGCTTTGTGATCCGATACAGGCTGGTAAGTTCCACTGATTATTGGTGACATTCAGTTATTTCTATAAACAAGATCAGACTTAAGAGTGTGAAGGCTGCTGATGGAGAACACAATCTCTTCATACCTCTGTTCTGTCTAAACATGTCACAGATTTCTAACCAAAATAAATGTCAGGGTAGGACCATCCTCATTCTGCCAGCCAGCTGGGAGATCTCCTTTCATTTTATTGTTTTTATTTCATATTAATTAGGTCTTAAACCCATGCATTGATATTTTGAGAGGCAAAAACTAAATGAGATAAAAGTCGGTTTACCCCAACAGCGACTGTTGTGTGTGATGTCTTCTTTGTGTTCATGGCTGTAACAACTGGTTATATATAAACCATTATGACATGTTCCCTTGAGCCAGCTGTAACATCTTGACTATTGATGCTCTTTGTGGCTGTTGGTGTTTTTGATGATGATGAACATCGTCATGCAGGTCAAAGGCTGTGTTGTTCTGGTGTAGTTGAATCGCTTATATGACTGTAATCTTTTTCTGGTTGCCAGATTGTCAGGCCGTAGCTCTTAAAATAATCCTTTCGCTCTGCTCATCATTGAGTGTGTTCTATGTGATTTGTTTATACCATTGCAATGTAACAAGAACAAAAAGCAAGAACCAAAGCTTAAAACTTACTTAGAAGATTAGAAGACTGACTCAATGTGTGCATTTACATGTATACAGACTTTGAACACTTGTGTCTTTATTGTATTCCTTGGGGCTGCCAGTAGCACAACATGTTAAAGGTGACCTCGTCTGATACCCCTTCTTCTTCCGTGTGTGCAGCATCAACAATTTCCTTGTAAACATTCTAGAGGCTACAGTTTTGATCCAGTCTTCACCAAAGCTGGTCACAATGTTTGTCTTTTTGAATTTTTTTAAGTGTTTGCAACTGGGTCATCAGGTAGGGTCATATAGTAGCGCACTAGGTTTAATTTTAGGACAACCATGTGAACACCCTGAAGTTCACATTTATGTGCCATTCTTCAACAAACTTTGTAAAAATGTTTGTCTGCATAAAATCTTGAACGAGTTCATAACTGGGTAATGTGGGGTCAAAAATTAGGTCACTTAGTCAAATCACAGAAAAACCTTGTAAACATAACAGGTGACACATTTATGGCTCAGTCTTCACTTAACTTGTTCAGAATCTTTAAAAGTATGTCAGATGTTTGTGTAACTGGGTGTGGTCAAAAAGTAGGTCACTAGGTCAAATCTTAGGAAAAGCCTGTAAACACACTAGAGGACATATTTATTTACCAATCTTCACCAAACTTGGTCAGAATGTTTGCCAGCATGAAATCTTTGATGAGTTCATAACTGGGTCACTTGGAATCAAAAAGTAGGTCACTAGGTCAGATCTTAGATAAAGCTTGTAAAGACTCTAGAGGCCGCATTTATAGCCCAATCTTCACCAAACTTGGTCAGAATGTTTGTCTGCATGAAAGCTTAAATGAATTTGTAACACATTTTTTGTGTTACAAAACAATGGTCGTATATACCTTATAGATTCTACTTAGAGGCAATGTGTACAAACCTATGATAAACTATACAGGTGCTTTTAGTTTGGAATATATAGGTAGATAGATATCATATAATATTTAACATAGATTTTTTAACCTTCTAGAGCCTGTGATAAACCAGTATTGTTTTTTTAGTTGTGACTTATATTATATCATATTTAATATCTTACATATCTTAACCAAACTTGGCCAGAATGTTTGTACGTATGAAATCTTACATATGTTTTGAAGTGGGTCACATGGATTCAGTAGGTCACTAGGTAAGATTGTAGAAAATGCTATCAACCCAGTGGCCACACTAATGATTTAATCTTCACCAAAGATTTCTGAAGTAAATAACTTAATTACTTGACACCAGATATGAGCCTACTAAAAGGCTGTGTCCTCAGGTGAGCGATTAAGAGCCATTGTGGTCCTCTTGTTTTCCTGTTTCTACACAAACTAATGCTTAGGGCACTAATGGCAGAATTCTATTATTCTATATAAAAGATACTGTTGTATGTAATCAGCCAGATTTCATAAACATAGAAGATAATGTATAATGGGTACTCATGTTTTTTGTTCCCCAATGTTTATTGCACACCTATGTATAGTATGCACCATGTTTATTGCATATTAATGTAAAGTGTGCACCAATGTTTATTGCACACCCATGTATAGTATGCACCAATGTTTATTGCACACCCATGTATAGTATGCACCATGTTTATTGCACACCCATGTATTGTATGCACCATTGTTTATTGCACACCCATGTATAGTATGCACCATGTTTATTGCACACCCATGTATAGTGTGCACCAATGTTTAATGCACACCCATGTATTGTATGCACCATTGTTTATTGCACACCCATGTATAGTATGCACCATGTTTATTGCACACCCATGTATAGTGTGCACCAATGTTTAATGCACACCCATGTATAGTGTGCACCAATGTATATTGCACACCCATGTATAGTGTGCACCAATGTTTAATGCACACCCATGTATAGTATGCACCAATGTTTATTGCACACCCATGTATAGTGTGCACCAATGTTTATTGCACACCAATGTTTATTGCACACCCATGTATAGTGTGCACCAATGTTTATTGCACACCCATGTATAGTATGCACCAATGTTTATTGCACACCCATGTATAGTATGCACCATGTTTATTGCACACCTATGTATATGTGCACCAATGTTTATTGCACACCCATGCATTGTATGCACCATTGTTTATTGCACACCCATGTATAGTGTGCACCAATGTATATTGCACACCCATGTATAGTGTGCACCAATGTTTATTGCACACTTGTGTATAGTATGCACCATGTTTAGTGCACACCCATGTATAGTATGCACCATGTTTAGTGCACACCCATGTATAGTATGCACCATGTTTAGTGCACACCTATGTATATGTGCACCAATGTTTATTGTACACCCATGTATAGTGTGCACCAATGTGTATTACACACCCTATGTATAGTGTGCACCAATGTGTATTGCACACCCATGTATAATATGCACCAATGTTTATTGCACACCCAAGTATAATATGCACCAATGTTTATTACACACCCAAGTATAGTATGCACCAATATTTATTGTACACTTGTGTATATTATGCACCATGTTTAGTGCACACCCATGTATTGTATGCACCATGTTTAGTGCACATCCATGTATAGTGTGCACCAATGTTTATTGCACACCCATGAATAGTATGCACCAATGTTTATTGCACACCCATGTATAGTATGCACCAATGTGTATTGCACACCCTATGTATAGTGTGCACCAATGTGTATTGCACACCCATGTATAATATGCACCAATGTTTATTGCACACCCAAGTATAGTATGCACCAATGTTTATTGCAAACCCATGAATAGTATAGCTATATCATATTTACAAGCCTTATCAGGACTAAATTTGCAATAAATAAATGTATATCATTACCCATGTTTTCTGTTGTAGAGTGGGCACAATCTTACCAGTGAAGTGTTTGGCTGCATTTGGAGGTTGACAAGGAGGTGCCAAGACAACTAAGCACAGTAATAGGTCTAACGGAGGTGATCATGTCATGTCATGTCACTAGGGATGACCAGTAGACAGCGTACAGATTGTACTCTCGGAATCTGTTAGCAAGGAAGTTATTGAATTTTTACTTACATGAAGTTCTCATTCTGTAAGAGCATAAAAAATGTGAAGTGGCGTAGTTTGAGATTGTCTAGTGTTGCATAGTCTCAAAAGGAAACAAATTGGAACAGGGCCATCTGCACTGTGCTTTGTAAATCAGCATTAGAAGTTGTTTATATCTCAACATTGTGAATGAGAATAATTGATTGTATAGGGTTTCATGATTATAAGTGTGAGAGCGTGAAAACATACAGGTAGATATAAGTGATATGAAATATAATATTTCTAAATAATTTAGTCAAAAAACATTGCGTTTAATTTCCTTACCTCAGGAACACTTGATTCCCAGCTTGCTCAGGTATTAGACTTTAGGCATTTAGATTAATTTACAAAAGTAAAGTGCCTTGTGACATGCTGCATCCATTTGCAGAAGTTCTTGACACCCTGCAATAGATTGTTTCGACCAGTGATGGTTTGTGATCTTCTGTAGAAGTGTGTTACAGCCTGGGACCGTGAAAAAAAAATCTGTGTCAATCTGTGCTTGCTATCACAGAAATGGTGAGCATGACGAAGGATGAAGTTGATGGGGACCTTCCAACTGAGGATCAGGCTAAAGAATTCTATGCCAGATATGAGCCAAAGGACATCCTGGGAAGGTGAGTCATAGAACTGATCTTAATTGTATCATTCTGTCAATCAAAGTGACTTAATTGGAGACGTAAATAGAAGGCTGTTCTATTAAGCGGAACTATTATGTCTGAAAAACCATTGCAATAAAAATACAATCTGTTTACCAAAGATTAAGTAACACTATAATAAATGCAAGAAAACATTGTTTAAGTACAATCAAAAGTCAGAAAAGTATTTTTCAGTTCACTTTTCCCCCTCCCTTGTATAATACGAAAAACCTAGTTAGAATACCATATTTTCTCACTTATAAGACGGGGATTTTTCCTTTAAATTTCATGTTACAGTCACTGTTTACCAATTAACCCTTTTGTTGAGACAGCATGACTGGTCGACGCTCCAGTTAATTTTTTCGCCTCGTCTTATAAGCGGGCCATAGCAGAAACTGGCAATTTCACAGGTCAAGTAGGGGGGTCGTCTTATAAGCGAATAGTCTTATAAGTGAGTATGTACGGTAGTATTCTGTATAATTATATATTGAATGAACCTTTATCATGCTGCATTTTACTGAAACCCCATTAGTTGACTTTCTCTCCTTTTCTAATCAACTTGTGATGAACTTTTCCCCCAAAAAGATCCAAACCCTCTGCCCCACCATCTTATTAAAAATTTGATAATGGGATTTACAGCCACTTCGTCGTAATAAAATGTCATTTTCACAAAATGCAGATTTGATCAGCTATGATCAAGTGGCTTAAATGATCAATTAAGGTTTTCTAAGATCAGTCAATTTTGCCATAAAGCATATAAAATGTTCTGAACATTTACATAACTTAAATTGATTATGCCTCACTTATTTCCCATGTTGTATCCCCATGTGCATGTCATTTGCCAGTCAGCAATGTTACCCAGTGATACTCCTTTTTTTAACCTCATGTGAGTCTAAAAATAGATTTCTGGGAATAACACAAATCTGTGTCATTAAGTGCTTATTGAAATGTATTGGAGTATGTGGTTCTCATCACTTACATCATTTCTAAATGATGTATTTCCCACAAGAAAAAAAAAAGCTGTACTCCAGAATATGCATAATATCAGGAAAGAAGGAGAATCAGATAAACAAATTTGTATTGATTTTCTTCAGCATAATAAAATAAATTATCAGATCCAAATAAGGGCAATGCTCGGCGCTAGGGGGACAGCATTACGCCTGACTCGTCGGTGTCAGTATAATGGACCGGCTGGGTTCAGTCCCTGGGCACCTCATAAGTGCCCCTGTGCTATAATGATAGAATTGTCACTGCACAGTATCGGCAGAAATGCCGACTAATCCCAATCCCAATCCCATCCCAAATAAGGGCGATAGAACGTAATGTTTACCTGTGGCAGTTGATGTCAACCTTTGCTTTCATCTCAGTTGACATTAAGTGTCTTTGTGAAATTCTGTTCTTACTGGGATCTGATATTTAAATAATATCAAAATGTAACTCTGACATGATAGGTTTCTCATATGGTTTTCGATAGAAATTGAAATGACATTTATGTTTGTATTGTATACAAGGTAACTATCTAATAATTAAGGATTTCATGTATGAATACCATTTTCCAAAGGTTGGTATTCTCTTGGCAAACATTCTTTGAAAATAATCAAAAGTGAATCTTACCATACAAAACACATTAAAAATAATAAATTTGCATACAATCATACAACCATACAATCATACAACCATACAGTCATACAACCATACAATCATACAGTCATACAACCATACAATCATACAACCATACAATCATACAACCATACAATCATACAACCATACAATCATACAATCATGCAATCATGCAATCATACAACAGCGTTTTTTTTTGCCTCATTGGGAATGGGTCCGGTACCATCAAATTGGGAATTTTTCGAATCGTGAAAAGTGCCAAATTGGGAATTTTCGCGTCGTAAAATTAGGCTAATTGGGAATTTCATGTACAAGGTGAATATATTGCAATATTTGCATAAATGTAAATGGTTAGCATTCTTTGTATGTAAGTTTAATGACTTGAGAGGAATAAAGTGAAAAAAGTCTTAAAATATTTTTATCAGCATGTTTATTTGAAACATGATAATGTTTCAGCAAAGTGATGTTGCAATAAAATATATCACTTTGATGTAGAAAAAGTTAAAAAAAAATGATCGGTTTTTAGTCGTTTGCGGTAGTATTTACTGTTCTGGCTCACCCTGGGGCTGCCTTTTATTTATTCTGTAGATATAAAAACAAGTATAATAATTTACTGATGAAAGAATGTGTACACATAAAAGATATTTAATGTTAACCACTGTTATAAAAACTGTCTAGATAAACTTGTCTAAACAAGCAACTTAATTTATAATTATGAAATGTTATGCACTAATGAATAGTATACATCATCATAAATTCCCCACCCACTTAAAAATACAGTAAATGACAATTTTCAGTTTTGTTTCAGACTGTTGTGACCAGTGTTGTTATTAATATAACCATCTAAACTGAAGTCTTTCTGTTTATAACATTAAAAATATTGATTACTCACTTAGAAAAACAATTCTCAATCGGGACCAAAACGGCAACAGAAAAAACAACAACATGGGATCAAAATTCGAGACGATGTGCCATTTAAAGGTTTTAGACATCTTAACGTGCATGATTTAACTCAAAATCTACTGGGGTTTTTGAAAATCAATGCTTGTATTTAAAAGTTATCCATTGCTATTTCATAATACGTTTTTAGTGAAGCATTACCTGCATAAATTTTGAATAATTTGGACGATTGGACGATTGTCATTTTAAAATTTCGTAGCAGCCATGCCTTTTTTTACGTCACCAGAAAATGCGATTTACGGTAAAGGAATTTCTCGCTGTTAGCCAATCAGCGTATCCCAAACTGGGGAAATACCATCGCGTCATTGTTTTTGGCACAGCGCGTCACATATTCTGTGAATCGACTGGTTAATGTTTCTATTTTCATACCTCGTGGTTTGCTATTAGATATTGCAAACCAGTCTCTAACATTTTGTTCGTACCTATAACTTTTCGATCCTAGCGGCGTAAGTGAAAATGAGTAAGAATTGAACGGAATTTTGTTTGTTTTTGATATTTTTCGACTTTTTTGTGGGTTGTTTTTGATGAAATTAGGAAAAATGCTTCTTCGGCGTCATTGGGAAGGGTCCGTTCCCGGAATTGGGAAGGGTCTGGTCGCGAAATTGGGAAAGACCGGTACCGATTGGGAACGGGTCCGTTTACCGGACTCGGCTAAAGAAGGAAAAAAAACGCTGTACAACCATGCAATCATACAATCATATCATACAATCATACAATCATATCATACAATCATACAATCATACAATCATATCATACAATCATACAATCATATCATACAATCATACAACCATACAATCATACAACCATACAATCATACAACCATACAATCATACAATCATATCATACAATCATACAATCATACAATCATACAACCATACAACCATACAACCATACAATCATACAACCATACAATCATACAACCATACAATCATACAACCATACAATCATACAATCATATCATACAATCATACAATCATACAATCATACAACCATACAATCATACAATCATATCATACAACCATACAATCATACAACCATACAACCATACAATCATACAATCATACAACCATACAATCATACAACCATACAATCATACAATCATATACACTCATACAATCATACACTCATACAACCATACACTCATACAACCATACAATCATACAACCATAAAATCATACAACCATACAACCATACAATCATACAACCATACAATCATACAACCATACAATCATACAACCATACAATCATACAATCATACCATACAACCATACAATCATACAACCATACAATCATACAACCATACAATCATGCAATCATACAATCATACCATACAACCATACAATCATACAACCATACAATCATACAACCATACAACCATACAATCATACAATCATACCATACAACCATACAATCATACAACCATTGACATTAATTTCCTCCTATGCAAATGAAATTCACTGTCTGACAGTTGCACCAAGTTTAGTAAGAAGGACTTGTAATTTTTTACTGTACTGTAGATCTTTATTAAACTTTGTGAAAACTGTTACACTTTACACTAATGATCATTATTTGTGGTAGCATTCATTATGATGATGAATTTACACTCTGTGTTACACATAAATTTATTTCTGATCATGTTTAACTTGTAGCCAATCCAGCTTTCATAAACACACAGTTGTATGTTTTGTATGTTTAAGTTTTCCATTATTATGTTTTACTGTGAAAGCATTTTATTTTGTGGGGCATTAAATTTTGTGGAATTCGTTGGCAAGTCAATCCACGAGTTTAAGTACCAACGATATAAAATCCCCTCGGTTAGACTTTCAAATGCTAGATTTACTTGTAAATCATGTCAACACATTTTAACTAAACAGGACATAAAGCTCAAACAAACAGACGATTTCACCACACTTTATTTACATTGTATTGACATAGAACGATAAAACATGTTTACGAACATAAGCCATTTAATCATAAAAAACGATCTATGCTAAGTAATTTTATACTGTAATATATACACGAGCACTATAAACTTTAAAGGTGTAGGGTGTGTTTACTCAAGGGTCTGTTTTGTGTCAGTTTGCATAGTACGCAAATTGGCGTTAATTGACAGTCAATGGCTTCATAAAATTAGACCCTTAAAAGAACCCGCGCCCCTTACATCTTTATGAATATAATTCCTTAAATGACACGCTAATTGACAGGTGTCATAAAAGTCGTCTGATGAGACTCGAAAACATTCACTCGCTAATCCGTAGTTTCGCAATTGACCCTGTTTCAGTGTTAGGCCTCATTTTCGCATCTGTCAAAAATCAAAGGTATTTTTTTTCATTTTCGTGGGTAGGGCAATCCACGAAATCAAGTACCCACGAATATGCCCATCCTCTTCAAACAATGAAATTTCTGCCCCACGAAATAAAATGCTTTCACAGTATACTGGCTTATTTTTTCACCAGATTATTTAATGTAAGCTAAGTCATTTTTTTTTTTTTTGATAAATAAATTTTACTTCCTGATCTATTTATATAATTGCTCAAGGATGCATGGTTATTTTCTGTTGTTATTGTATGGAAGTAAAATGTCACATTTATATGCTGATAACATGATCATGGATAGATTTCCTAAAATAACAACAGATAAACAAGGATAATACATTAAGATGCTGTCCTTCACCCAAAATATCCATTCTGATGTGTCCTGGACACCTTAATAGGCCACCTGACAATAAAAAGCTGCATATATGTGAACTCTCCTGCTTTTGGAGGGAGGCTCCCTCTTTCAGTGCTCAAATTTATTTGAAAATAAAGGGTGTTTTACAGATTTTCAGAAATACTTGGAAACAGCTATCTTCCTTCTTCGTCTATATAAAAATAACAAATCTCCCTGTTCGTAAATGAAAATCTCCCAGTTAGCCTCAGAAAAAGTTCACATGTTTGTGACATATGGAGAAAAATGTGCAGCCAGTCTGGGACACGAACCCTGACCAGACTGCGTACACATTCTCTCTTTGTCGACTGGCTGCATACACCCCGGACAACTTGAAATTCGTCCTCGAATTTCCACAGACTATCTGCTCTATCAAGCACTTGTACCGTAACGACCGCGGGTCATTTACGTTGGGCACCATTGAAACATAGGGAGACAACTGTGCAGCCAGAACGGGACCCTTCTCTACAAGGGCGATTGCTCTACCGACGGAGCTAACCGGACCACTTACACATTCTCTCCCTATTCTCCCTATCACCCAGCTACATGTATGAAACTGATCAGTTAGAGGTTAGAGGGTATCACTTGAACTAGTGATTTTGTAATATATACTTTCATAAAGTAAAATATATATAATAATATCCCAACATATTCATTTTATGTCAAGTAAGAATGAATAACCACTCAAAGGATTTGTAATCTGTTGACCTACATGGGAAGTAATGAACTGATTAACCATTACTATCCGTACTTATCCGGGTTCAATCCCTGGCTGCGACATACCAAAGTAGTTGAAAATGGTAGTGTTATAGCTCCCTTGCTAACACTGAAGCAAATATAATTGTAGTTCCACGACTGGTTGACCTGGTGTCAGGATAATGTGACTGGGTCTGGTATCATGTCAGGTGTTCACAGCATGCTATAGACAGTGAAGGTAGCACTATATCTGCTTAAAGACGACACTTTTCTCCAGATAACTGAAATACTGTTGGTGGGACGATAAACCCAATAAACAAACTACTTTATTTTAACACTTACTAGTGATTGTATGTAATTTCTTATCCCTTTGATTCCCTTCCTTGCACCAACATGTTTTTAGGAGGATGAATAAGAAAAACTGTCCTGTGCGAAAAACTGTCCTGTGCTGTTAATGCTCAATTACAATTTGTGTTTAGGAGATTATGTTTCCAGATGAGATTAAAGAATCTTAACAAGTGCAGTATCTGCAGAAGTAATTACATTATACAGTCAGATTATTGCTAGTTTTCTCACTCCCAAGCATCAAGCAACATTTGTAATTATATTTATCAGTAAAAGAAGGATGGCAAAATATAAATAGAAATAATGTAATTATGTTATTGATTTTATTTTAATTGGTATTTGATAGTAACAGGTCACTTGAAATGAAAAGCCAATTACTGATTGCCAAAGTTTTATTATAAGCTCTCTTGTGAAATGTAGTGTATGTCATTGATCAATTTGATATCCTTTGATTGGAAAATACCACAAGTAGATAATGATGATAACATTAGGTTGATTTGAGTTTAAAAAACACACATAATTATTGAATTGGATTCTTCAGCAATAAAAGTAAAAGACAAATAGTAAGAATAAATGTTATATATACTAACATAATGGTGTAAATAGCATTCTTTTTAACTGCTTTGGCAGAGTTGTGTTAGGGCGGTACATTCTAAATCTTGTAACAAGATAATAGCTGTCAATAACATTATTGATTGCTTCCGGCGATTCATTTTGTTTACGTTTCTATCAACCATTATACTCTGGCTGTCTAATGTTTATATGTTATGCTCTGATCTTCAAATGTTATAGTATTATATTTATGTGATCTTTATTGAGAAATATGTTTTAGATTTATTGTGATAAAGTAATGTGTGTGGCAGTATGATTTTCTACATTTGGAGGAAGTTTTACTTCAAAGCTCAAGAAGGACAACTCTTTTGAGTATAGTCTGTCATTCTGGTAAGGGAGACAACTTCATATTTATTCTCTAAATTATAGTTGAAAATAGAAACGGAGGTCTATAATATGTTTGAGACATTAATACTTTCTGTCTATTCCCCTTATACATGTACTAGGACATAATCCTGGATTATGAAAAAAAATTGAGATATTATTGTTCAGGGTTCAGTTCTTTTGATTATATTGTTTTATTTAATTCCTATACATGACACATCATCTACATAGAATCATTTCAGTATATGTATGTGTGATATCTTTTTTAGAATTACTTTTCAGAAATTACTATACACCTATCAAAGATGGGACGAATTATGGGATCACCATAGGCTGGCGGGCAGGAGGGTGTGTGGGTGGTTTGTTGGTCATGCGGTTCCCAGATGTTTGTCCAGAGCAGAGCTCTTAGACTATCAAAGCTATTGACTTGAAACTTCCTATGTGGATTGATCTTTGAGATGGAGTGCAGTGCACAAGAACTATCACTCATTATGTACTTCATGATGTTGGAGTTAATGCCCTTTGTTTAATTTTCTTGTCCGAAGCATATCTCCTACATTATCAAAGCAATTGACTTGAAACTTGATACATACATAGGTCTTATTGAGACAAAGTGCAGTGCACAGGAACAGTAACTCTGTACTTCATGATTTTGGAGTAATGCCCCTTCATTTAATTTTCTTGTCTGGAACATAACTCCTACATTATCAAAGCTATCAGTTTGAAACTTCCAATGTGGATTGATCTCATTGAGATAGAGTGCTGTGCACAAGAACCATCACACTGCACTTCATTATTTTGGAAATATCCTCCTTTGTTTAAATTTTTTTGTCTGGAGCATAACTCCCACACTATCAAAGCTATTGACTTGAAACTTCCTAGGTGGATAGATCTTATTGAGATGGAATGCACTGCACATGAACCATCACTCTGCACTTCATACTTTTGGAGTTATCTCCCTTTGTTTAATTATCTTTCTTGGAGCGTAACTCCTACATTATTAAAGTTTTTGACTTAAAACCTGATACACAGATAGGTCTTATTAAGACAAAATGCATTGCACAGTAACCATAACTCTGTACTTCATGATTTTGGAGTTATGCCTCTTCGTTTAATTTTCTTGTTCCGAGCATTACTCCTATGTTATAAAAGCTATTGACATGAAACTTCACAGGTAGATAGATCTCATTAAGACAGAGTGGAATACACACGAACCGTCACTGTACACTTCATGATTTTGGAGTTATTCCCATTTTCTTCCTTGAAGTTTGTCAAGACCATACTCCTATATTATCAAAGCTATTGACTTAAAACTTTATTGGTGGATGCTGTTGAAACAGGGTGCAATACACAAGAACCAACACTCTGATCTTCTTACTACATAAATGCCATTACATGTAATTTTTGTGTATTTGATGTTATTCCCATTTGACTTGTTTAATTAACCAGATTTCAGTCCACAATCATGCCACAGTGTATTGCACAACATTGAACAGCAGTTGGGCAATTTGGCAGATTTAAGGTTTTTTTTAATGTTATTCAACTTAAATTTCAGTTTTTCTTGTAATAACCCATAGTACAGTTCAAACCTTTGCCATACTGCATTGCACAAAAGTGCACAGCAGTTTGTTTCAAATTGCTCAATTGATGGGTGTATTTTGTTTGCCTCTTGTTTACGTTGATATCCTGGCATGAAGATGGAGGGTGAGGTCAGCATTACTCTGATATACAGCTTAAGAAAATCGTGATTTGTTTACATTGCTGATGTTGCTATTGAATAAGAGGAATTATATCAATAAACTGTATTTACATTCAAACTATGGGAAAAACATCACTTCCATCAGTTGGGAAAATTTAGATGTGGCAAATTAATGAAACACATTAAATTGGAAGTATTTAGGAATGTTGACGTGCAAATTTTGCAATGCTGACTTGTATAAACACCCAGGTTTAGTTATCCATTGTCCATTTTGTCTATTTATAACATTAGCTCACTGTAAATAGATTAAGGAAGTGTTAATAATGCTTTTCTCCGCATGTCTCCGATCACAACTTACCTTCCAAAAGGCACAAGTGGGCGGATCTAAAATGGTCTGTGATGCATGTTTACATGCACTGGCTTTCCAAATCAATGTTCAGTATAAAAAACATGCAGCAGAAGTATAAAACATGTGGTGGAAGTATAAAACATGTGGTTAACAGTTGGCCTACTTTAGAAGAAAACCAAATGAGCATCTTAATTTTGTTTGTGGTACTGTTTTTGATTGTGGTACAGTTTTGATTGTGGTACAGTTTTTTGATTGTGGTACTGTTTGTGGTTAGCTCAAACTTAATCTGGCAAAATAGAAATAGAGGAAGTAGTAAGGTACAAATCATAGAAAGGTCCATGTAGGCAAATAGTGTAGATTCAGCACAACCAGTTTCCATCTGGAGCTATCAGATCAGGGTTTGCACAATAGATAGTTCACACATCAGTGAAGATCCCTTATCTTGGTGGTCATGTTTGATGGCAACTTTTTCAGATGAATTGTATATAAGCGTAAATTTTATTTTCTTGTAATTATTATTTTCTTGTAATTTTTATTTATTTGCGGTCCAAAAATTCAAAGCTATACACCATTGGAAAGCACTTAAAATTTCATATTTTTAGAATACAGTATTTTTTTTAAATTAATAAATGCACAAAGAATTGATACACAGAAATTAAAAAAATAATTATTAAATCATCCTTAAACAAAATGAATAGTGTATCTTTTTTGGTTGTATTTTTTTCACCTTTTACCTTTTCACCTATCAAGATATAGTTTTGATATTTATAATTTTTTATAAAAGCTGCTTAATAAAGTATAAAATTCAAGAAAATAGACGGAAAAATAAAAACAGTGGTGAATTTAATACAGCACATATTTCCAGATTTTGGCCTGCATTAGCTTCTGCCTTCAAAGATGGCTGCCTTTAACTGTCTTATCAGTGCCTATGACAACCCATGGAAACTATCTATTTATCATGTTTTATTTCACAGATGGTCTATCTGCACATTGCCAGAAAAATTAGGTGTTCAAAAGACTGAATAGAACATATTCATATATTGTTGTTGGGCTGTTAATCAGGATTTATTTCTGGTTTTTCTTTTTCTGTGTTTTTAAATTACTAGTTTATATATTTTAGTCATTATTCATTTATCCAATAGAATCATTCACAAAGGCACAGCTATATATTTTGTTGATAGACTATATCAGGTGAATATAATGGTAAAATTACTGTCACATCATATAAAGCTGGAATATTTTATATACATTAATGTTTGAGTTTCTTCTTTTTGTATATTGTGGGGCACCTGTGGCATAATGGAAGAATCAATGATTGTTAATTCATCTGACTGCTTAGCCTCTTTCCATGTGGGTTCTAGTTTCTTATCGGCAATATATATATATACATATATATATATATATATATATATATATATATAAACTAAATACAATTATATCCCTTGCTTTGGCTTCATATGTTATATTTTTTATTGGATACATACATTGGTGGAGTTGCTTGTAACTTACTATCAGCGTGTTTTGTTACTTTTGCGTGAACGTGTAAAAGATTACCAACACTGGTAGGGATTAAATGCTACACATGCTTAATATTTTCCATAATTTATCCATTGTTTATTCTTTTTTATAATGCATCCTTATAAAAAATGAAATGCAGTGTCTCTTATCTACAAAAGATGTTTATGTAGTTCCTTTTAATGTGAGGTGTTTTTTTTTTCCTTTTTAGTCAACACATGTCATATGTTTTATAATTTAACTTTCTTACATATCTTTTCATATCTTACAATGTACACATTATTTATTCCTTAGTTCGCGTTGCAAGGACTAAATGGGAGAAGACCTTACAATTGCCTTTTGGTCATCAAAATAGCTGGACATTGCTGTAATAATCATAAGTGGTCGCTATGTGGTATTTACAAAACAAAACAATCATCATCAAAATAGCTGAACATTGCTATAGTGACCAAAATTGGTCGTTGCAATGTATCTTTAAAAAAAATTTATGCAGGTTCTGTCCCCTTGAAGGTGTGTATACCAAAACCTAAACTGACCACAATAGCTCAGGTGGTGGGGTGTTGGCTTGTGGATCTGGAGGTCGTAGGTTCAAACCCCGGCCGGGTCAAACCAAATACTTGAAAGTTGGTAGTAGTGGCTTCCCTCCTTACGCTCAGGGCTGTCGGGGAGACAGGATTACAACTGACACGTCGCTGTCAGTATAATGGACCGACTGGGCATCTTATAAGTGCCCCTGTGCTATGATGATAGAAATGTTCTGCACAGTATCAGCAAAAATGCCAGCTAATCCCATCCCATCCCAAAACTTGAAGAGGGATGTTCCATGAAGATATGTCACAAGTAATGCTGCTAAATATTGTTTACATTAACAGCATATTAATAATGATATCTCTTTGTTTCTAGTGTATTTTAATTGGCAATTGATGGACATGTGTTAGCGCATTCATTCATTATTTTGTTCTAGAATTTAAATACGTGTTGTTTTTCAAAAACGATAAATACTGCACACTTGATGTAAAGCATGTTGTGTTTTTGTTTGCTTTATATTGCCAACAGGATGGGTGAGGGGTTCAGTTATCTTTCAGCGTGCCATATATTGACTTTGTCATTACTGCATCTGAGTTTGTGCAAATGTATAGATTCTGGAGCATAACTTTGCAACTAAGGGATTTCATCCACATTGCACAGAATTATTAATCTAAATGTAAATGAAAACCTAGTTTCGTCGCATGACATTGTTTTTATGTTATGCTACTTAAATTTCAGTTTTTCTGGCAATAACCCAGAGTGTAGTCAAAAACTTTGCCATACTGCATTGCACAAGAGTGCACTGCAGTTTGTCTCAAATTGCTCAATTGATGGACATATTTTGCTCCACCATGCGGTGCTCTTGTTTTTTGCTAGATTGAACCGACACAATTATGGCCTATATTGGTGACATCCAGTTAATTATTAGTGAATGAAAACCCAGACCAAGACAAATGTTGTAGTCTAAAAAAAGACGATTGTAAGGTCTGCTGGAAGACTTTCCACATAAAAGTGCTTTTTTCAACAATGACTGCATGGTGAGGGACTGTGAAGTTGATGATGAATAACTGCTCAGGCAGGTAAATTAAAGTGTAGATTGTTACTGAAGGTAGCATGGTAAGGGATTAATTCAGACTCATCATGAGACATGTTGGCTACAGGTGGGTGGCCCATGTTTCATGAACGTACCTGATGTATACAGGGAGGAGACATATAGCATGCCATAGCCATGATATCTCTGTCGTTAGAGATCTTTTTACCTAAGTGCAGAAGGGAATGTTTGTTTTAATTAAGCTTTCAGTTAATCCTTTGATGTTGTTTAATTAAAGGAGATGCACTGATGCCTTCTCTGTGATAGCATGTGCTACAACAACTGGTCATATTATCGTTGCCACCTGGCTAACCATATATTTACCATCATCGTTTTAAGATTTTAGAATGTTTGGCCAAGAATTTAACTTGGATGGGAACATATTGAAATTTATGTTAATGTTATAATAAAGTTTTAACATGGAAGACAATTTTTGCAGTTTTGATTGACCAAAAATTTCCATTTAGGATGAAAGTAAAGCAAAAAAATAAGCCTCATGGTTTCAGTACACAGTTTGTCCATACAACATTGCAGATGATTAGTAAATGCAAATAATTTGTGATTCTTTTGATGCCTGCCTACTATTCACATTATTTGTATAGGTATTACTTTTTTATATGCCCATCGAAGATGGGATGTATTATGGGATCACCAATGGTGGGCAGACAGGCTTGTAGAGAAAAGTATTGATAGATCTGATTGCACAAGAACAGTTACTGTACACTTCATGATTTTGGAGTTAATCCTCTTAGTTAAGTTTTCATCCTTGATTTTGGTCTGGACTATACTCCTACATTATCAAAGCTATTGACTTGAAACTTCAAAGGTGGATAGATATTATTAAAACTTCATAGGTGGATGGATATTATTGAAACGGAGTGCAGTGCATGAGAACCGTCATTCTGCTCTTCTTATTTTTGAGTAATGCAGTTTTTCATGCAATAACCCAGAGTGCAATAAAAAACTTTGCCATGCTGCATTGCATAAGAGTGCACAGCATTTTGTTTCAAATTGCTCAATTGACTGGCGTATTTTGCTCTGCCTTGCAGTGCTTATGTTAGTGACATGGTCACAGTTAGTTAAAGTTGTATTTTTTTTTTTTTTGTTCCAAAATGCAAAATATTGTGGAATGACAATGAATAAAGGAATAAAATGTTGCCTTTGATTAGTACACCTCATGTAAACATGCCATCCTTCAAACGATTGTGTTGTCTTTAGCTTGATGTAAATAATAAAACTTTTTACCATTTTGAGTCTAGGAACCTGGTTTATTTAAGGTCATATACATTATGTTTTTTTCAGTTCTTAACAAATTAATGATTTGTTTGATAGAGATGCAATTGTTTTAATAGATTAAATATGAATCGTGAAGTTCAATGTTTCATGTATCGATGCAAAACTGAAACTAAGTTGCTCTGTTTTTGTCCGTCTGTTCCTGAGTTTAGTTTTCTGCTGCGGTTGTCTCAGTTTCTGGCCCAGAGTCTAACACCCGCTCTTCACATATCTGGATGCTGACTGAATTGCAGGCTTTCAGGTCGGTTTTGACAGACTCTGACCATAACTTCCCCTATGAACTCTGATGAACTCCCATGAACTCTGATTGACAGATTTTGTAAGAAGTGAAACTTATAACTTTCAATCCTTCCAGTCAATGCTCTAAGCAGGAAACATACCATTTTGCACATAATCAATTCAGGTACTTACATTTTATGAATATTAAAGTAATCTATATGCAAATGAGAAATTATTGATTATTTATAAAATCCTGTTTATGGCATTAGAAAGAAATTTCCCATTTTTGTTCTCCAGACTGTGGGAAAAGTTTATTTGGATTTGCTTAATCATCCTGAATCTGTTTTTTGTTAAATCTATTTTTTGTTGTTGTAAAAATGGCTAGCATATAAACAAATATTTGTTTTATATGTCAAAATTTACTTTAACTTCCATCCCATGGTTAAGCCACATAAAATGTATCTTTCTGTTTTTAATAGCACATTAATTTCATTCGGAAACAAATTGAACTAGGTATCTACCTGTAAATTCATATTTGGCACATTTACGTTTGACCGCAGTTCTGAATGCATTTGACCAAGGTCACCAAGGTCACAGGAGTGTCTGAAAATTCTCAACGGATTGAAAAAGCTCAACTACAGTACAAAATGCATGGGAATTAGCTTGTATAACAATCGCAAATTGTCAGACCATTTCTTTATTCATTGCCAGGCACTATATACATAATAACCATAAAAGTACAACAAAACAGTTTAAATCCTAACAAAACTTGAATGACGAAGAAATTTCACACACATATTAAAATGTTTCTTTATAAGTCTGATAATTAGTGCAGTCTGCCCTTTCATACGAATTAGTTCAGTCATGTAATATAAAAAAAAGAATCAACAATTGATATAAGTAAGGTTTTAATTGTGATTTTTGTCACATGTTTATTGTTTTTAGCTTAAGGTGTTGTTATGTTTAGAAACAAAAGAATCCAAACACCATAATAGATATATAACAACATGGTCATTTTACTGCTGAAATAGCATAAACCTTACTGTTAAGAAATAATATTGCTTCTCAAAGCAGTGACTTCACCCCACAATCATTTCCAAAACCAATTATAAATATAAGGGTTGACAAGAACTGCGACCCAAAGAACCACCAGTCAGCTGGTAGACATCCTCACATTAAGTTTTTGACATCAACTTGGACTCGAATCTAAAGAGTGAGTAATAATCTCCTAAAGTACTTTCAAGACACATATTTGCATGCTCTTTTTGCTGGTGATTTAGAAAATAAAGTATGTTTGTCAAATTAAATTGCAAATAATCAGGATAAGGATTTAAGTTCGAGTTATAACTTGAACTAAAGATTGGTAGCTGTATACAGCTTCTTTATCTTACATTTATACTTGGGGACATATTTAGTAAAGAATATTTTTGCAGTGGGTTAAGAATGTCCTAGGCAAACATTCCAAACTTGATAAATAACATTCGTGAAATTTCTCCTACCTTATATGGCTGAAAAGCAGCACGTAGGTGTATATCAGTTCCTAGCCTACTGTTCATGTCTAGGCAAATAGTGCCGGGACTGCTGTCTGATTAGGTTCATGGTTCAGGACTGCTGTCTGATTAGGTTTGGGGTCAAAGACTGCTGTCTGATTAGGTTCATGATTCAGGACTGCTGTCTGATTAGGTTTGGGGTTTAGGACTGCTGTCTGATTAGCTTCAGGGTCCAAGACTGCTGTCTAATAAGGTTCAAGGTCGAAGACTAATGTCTGATTTAGATCAGGGGCTTGGACTGCTCTCTAATTTAGATCAGGGCAGAAACTGCTGTCTAAATGGGGTCGGGGTTTGGGACTGCTGTCTGATCAGGGTCCAGGACTGCTGTCAGGATCAGGGTCCAGGACTGCTGTCTGATCATGGTTTGGGACTGCCGTCAGGATCAGGGTCCAGGACTGCTGTCTGATCAGGGTCCAGGACTGCTGTCAGGATCAGGGTCCAGGACTGCTGTCTGATCATGGTTTGGGACTGCTGTCAGGATCAGGGTCCAGGACTGCTGTCTGATCATGGTTTGGGACTGCTGTCAGGATCAGGGTCCAGGACTGCTGTCTGATCAGGGTCCAGGACTGCTGTCTGATCAGGGTCCAGGACTGCTGTCTGATAAGGATCAGGGTCCAGGACTGTTGTCAGGATCAAAATCAGGGACCAGGACTGCTGTCAGGATCAGGGTCCAGGACTGCTGTCAGGATCAGGGTCCAGGTCTGCTGTCAGGATCAGGGACCAGGACTGCTGTCAGGATCAGGGTCCAGGACTGCTGTCTGATCAGAATCGGGGTCTGCACTGTTTGGATCAGAGGTTCACATTAGTGTTATTTCATTTGCTTGTATTTTCATTATCTTTTCGGAAGTCAGTATTTAGGAGTAAGTATGGGTAATTAACAACCTTGTCGCAGGAAACAGGCTTTTGATTGTTCTAAAAGCCCACATCGCAGTGTGACGTTAAGTCAACAGGAACTTGACAGTTTGGAGATAAATCTGTTGTATGAATTATTGCACCAAATTTAGCATGTGAAAGTGCAGCAAGTACACTGCTTGATCAATTCTTCATTAACTATCTTGACATCTGTGTATGTATCATGTATTTTTTCTCAAGGGACGCCTGTGGTAGAGCAGTTAGAGTTGATGACTTGTAACTTATCAGCCTCTCACTGCATGAGTTTATGACCCAGTCAGGGTCGAGAACTTCATGTGGAAATGTTTTCCAGCTAACCTGTGGCACACGTGTGGTTCTACCTAGACATAAATCTGGGGTCTCCGACCAAAAATAATTATCTTGACGTCACCAATAGAGCCCTAATTGTGTCTGTGAAATGTAACAAATTTTTTTATAAAAAGCAAGCAAATACTCTTCTCAGCCATGGAGTAAAATCTGAATCTCTTGCACCTGGGTTCAGTATTTTACCATAAATTATGTGCCTCCAGTGTAGATTTTTCACGTGCTGGACCTGGTAGCGCAAACTGTAGAGCCTCACCTGAGCACAATATGCTTAAGGTGAGCTTTTCTGACACCCTTTCGTCCGTCGTGCGGCGTCAACATTTTAGCTAGTGAACACACTAGAGGCCACAGTTTTTATCCAATCTTCATCAAACTTGATCAGAATATTTGTCTGCATGAAATCTTGGATGCAGTGTATTATTGGGTCACGTGGGGTCAAAAAGTAGGTCACTAGGTCAACTCTTAGAAAAAGCCTGTGAACACACTAGAGACCACTTTTATAGCCCAATCTTCACTAAACGTGGCCAGAATCTTTGCCTGGAAGAAATATTGGGTGGAGTTGTAAAAACGTCATGTGGGGTCAACAACTAGGTCACTAGGTCAAATTTTAGAAAAACCTTGTGAAAACGATTGTAAGCTACATTGATGGCCCAAACTCGGCCAGAATGTTTGCCAGTATGAAATCTTACACATGTTTTAAAGTGAGTCATGTGGATTCAGTAGGTTACTAGGTAAAATTCTAGAAAATGTTATCAACCCAGTGGCCACACTAATGGTCCAATCTTTACCAAAGATTTCTGAAGTAAACAACTTAATTACTTGATGCCAGATATGAGCCTACTAAAAGCCTGTGCCCTAAGGTGAGCGATTAAGGGCCATCATCGCCCTCTTGTCATAATTACATAATTACATTAACTGCATATTGGTATAACATACCATCAAGCCTCCAGCCAATTGCTATTATTACGATTTCTATTTTTATGATAATATGATTATATGGTATTACTATTTCTATTTTTATGCTAATATGATTATATGGTATTACTATTTCTATTTTTATGATAGTATAATTATATTGTATAACAATTTCTATTTTTATGATAATATAATTATATTATATTACAGTTACTATTTTTATGATAGTATAATTATATTGTATTACAATTACTTTTTTAATGATAATATAATTAAATTGTTTTACGATTTCTATTTTTATGATAGTATAATTATTTTGTATTATGATTTTTATTTTTATGATAGTATAATTATATTGTATAACAATTACTTTTTTTTAATGATAATATAATTATATTGTATTATGATTACTATTTTTAATGATAATATAATTAAATTGTTTTACGATTTCTATTTTTATGATAGTATAATTATTTTGTATTATGATTTTTATTTTTATGATAGTATAATTATATTGTATAACAATTACTTTTTTTTAATGATAATATAATTATATTGTATTATGATTACTATTTTTAATGATAATATAATTATATTGTATTATGATTACTATTTTTATGATAGTATAATTATATTGTATTACAATTACTGTTTTTATTGTAGTATAATTATAATATTTCCAATAAAAAACAGCAATAGAATAGAATCAGATTAAGGCAGGTATTTATATTGTAAAATAATTTATGAATATTTCAGAATGTACATGTCTAGCATTCCAGCAAATCAATAAACTATTTTGAATTAAATGATTGAAAGACCGGCCGCAATAGCTCAGATGGTAGAGCGTCGGCTTACGGATCGGTAGGTCGTGGGTTCGAACCCCGGTCGGGTCATACCAAAGACTTTAAAAGTTGGTAGTAGTGGCTTCCCTCATAACGCTCGGGGCTACGGGGACAGCATTACGCCTGACTCGTCAGTGTCAGTATAATGGACCGGCTGGGTTCAGTCCCTGGGCACCTCATAAGTGCCCCTGTGCCATGATAGAAATGTCGCTGCGCAGTATCGGTAAAAATGCCGGCTAATCCCTAATCCCTAAATGATTGAAAGTTGGACTGGTGAAGAAAAGTATTGATTATTTCCTACCTCGATAATTTTGATTAAATTTTCTCAGTGTGATGAATCAATTAAGAACCACCTTGTGAGTTTTGGAGAAAAAATTAAGCATTCAAATAGAATTTTCATTTCATATTTACCCAAAATGTTGTAATCAGTTTGATTAACTGTATCTTTTGTTAGATGTTTTACAACGTTTCAGGCTATCATAAGTTTGTGATATTTTACATATTGCAGGATATACATGCCTTCCATTTGGAAGTTCTCAGAGATTTAAGTACTCCAGTGAATACTGTGTACATTTTGCCCAAATCTGTATTTTGTAGATAAAATTGGCCAAATGAGAAGTTTGACACATATAAATAAGACAGTTCACAGCCTCCTCCCAGTGGTGATGCTATGGTTACGCTATGCTACTGTTATAGATGTTGTCTCAAAAAGCATGTGACCCAAGATGAGATTGCTCTTGTGTCAAGTCTACATCAAATTCTGTAACAGTTGTGTTTCAAATGTTTCTTATGTAATAATACCAGTTTATTTTGTTACCATTTTAACATTTTCAAACTTAATTGTTACAGTGAATAAATGTTGAAATATATCAACATATATTGACTTCAAAATATAGATAGATAGATAGATGATAGAATAGAGTAGGATAGGATGGGTGGGTAGGTTGGTAGGTAGGTAGGTAAGGTAGGTAAGGTAGGTAGATATACCATAGTTATGTTGTTAAGCTGTCCCCAATATATGGATTATACCATTGTTATGTTGTTAAGCTGTCCCCAATATATGGATTATACCATTGTTATGTTGTTAAGCTGTCCCCAATATATGGATTATACCATTGTTATGTTGTTAATTAAGCTGTCCCCAATATATGAGTTATACCATTTTTATGTTGTTAAGCTGTCCCCAATACATGGGTTATACCATTTTTATGTTGTTAAGCTGTCCCCAATACATGGGCTATACCATTTTATGTTGTTAAGCTGTCCCCAATACATGGGTTATACCATTTTTATGTTGTTAAGCTGTCCCCAATATATGGGTTATACTATTTTTATGTTGTTAAGCTGTCCCGATTATATGGGTTATACCATTTTTATGTTGTTAAGCTGTCCTCAATATATGGGTTATACCATTTTTATGTTGTTAAGCTGTCCCTAATATATGGGTTATACCATTTTTATGTTGTTGAGCTGTCCCCAATACATGGGTTATACCATTTTTATGTTGTTAAGCTGTCCCCAATATATGGGTTTTACTATTTTTATGTTGTTAAGCTGTCCCGAATATATGGATTATACCATTTTATGTTGTTAAGCTGTCTTCAATACATGGATTATACCATTTTAATGTTGTTAAGCTGTCCCCAATATATGAGTTATACCATTTTAATGTTGTTAAGCTGTCCCCAATATATGAGTTATACCATTTTTATGTTGTTAAGCTGTCCTCAATATATGGGTTATACCATTTTTATGTTGTTAAGCTGTCCCCAATATATGGGTTATACCATTTTTATGTTGTTGAGCTGTCCCCAATATATGGGTTATACCATTTTTATGTTGTTAAGCTGTCTTCAATACATGGATTATACCATTTTAATGTTGTTGAGCTGTCCCCAATTTATGAGTTATACCATTTTTATGTTGTTAAGCTGTCCCCAATATATGAGTTATACCATTTTTATGTTGTTAAGCTGTCCCCAATATATGAGTTATAAAATTTGTATGTTGTTAAGCTGTCCCCAATATATGGGTTATACCATGTTATGTTGTTAAGCTGTCTTTAATACATGGATTATACCATTTTTATGTTGTTAAGCTGTCCCCAATATATGAGTTATACCATTTTTATGTTGTTAAGCTGTTCTCAATATATGGGTTATACCATTTTAATGTTGTTAAGCTGTCCCCAATATATGGATTATACCATTTTTATGTTGTTAAGCTGTCCCCAATATATGGATTATACCATTTTTATGTTGTTAAGCTGTCCCCAATATATGGATTATACCATTTTTATGTTGGTAAGCTGTCTCCAACATATGAGTTATACCATTTTTATGTTGTTAAGCTGTCCCCAATATATGGGTTATAGCATTTTATGTTGTTAAGCTGTCTTCAATACATGGCTTATACAATTGTTTTGTTGTTAAGCTGTCCCCAATATATGGGTTATACCATTTTTATGTTGTTAAGCTGTCTTCAATACATGGATTTTACCATTGTTATGTTGTTGATTAAACTGTTCCTAATATATGGATTATACCATTGTTAGGTTGTTAAGCTGTTCCCATAAAGGTTAGCAACAACTGTGCTTTACTGGTATAGACAGTCAAATTGTTAACATAAACTCAAGGTATTGTGCACTTAAAGAAACTATTACTCAACTCTATATAGGTTATATAAGAGATGTGAGCCTATTAAATCTTGCCCGACATTTTAGTCTTGAAACATGGTGGCACACTGAACGAGATATAGGGAAGATACCTAGTTGGACTGATAGCCTAGTCAGTGGCCTGAAATGAGGTAAAGTTTGTGTTCACAGCGTAAACCGTCAGTTCAGAGTAAGACCTCTACAGAAGAAGCAGCCTACCTTACAGTTAATTGTAGACGGTCTTCAACTTGACAGAAAGTAGTTCCTTTTAGTTTTAGGATTGTATCCTGGGATACAAATCAATCAAATGTTTACTAGGCAAATTCACAAAGATCAAATCAATCAAATGTTTACTAGGCAAATTCTCAAAGATCAAATCAATCAAATGTTTACTAGGCAAATTCACAAGATAATAATCAATGTTTACTAGGCAAATTCACAAAGATCAAATAAATCAAATGTTTACTAGGCAAATTCACAAAGATCAAATAAATCAAATGTTTACTAGGCAAATTCACAAAGATCAAATCAATCAAATGTTTACTAGGCAAATTCACAAAGATCAAATCAATCAAATGTTTACTAGGCAAATTCACAAAGATCAAATCAATCAAATGTTTACTAGGCAAATTCACAAAGATCAAATCAATCAAATGTTTACTAGGCAAATTCACAAAGATCAAATCAATCAAATGTTTACTAGGCAAATTCACAAAGATCAAATAAATCAAATGTTTACTAGTCGAATTTACATAGATCAAAAGTAATAAATCAAATGATTACTCAGCAAAGTCATGTAGATGAAATAAATCAATATTTACCAGGCAAATTCGTATAGATCACATAGATCTTACAGATAAAATGTTTATGAGTACAATATAAGCGCCACAAATCAGGGGTTGCCCTTGGCATAGTGGTAGAGTCTCTAATTTGTAACTCATGACTGCATAGCTTCTCATCATGTAGGTTTGAGTCATTTTCAGGTCGAAAGTCTCAATGTGGGATGGTCTTCCAGCTGACCTGCGGTGTGACGGTGGTTCTACCCAGACATTTGTACGTGGGTCTTCCTCCACTTTATTGCTGGAAGTCACCATACTGATCATACTGGTCTCAGCAATGTGTCTAAAAACACGAAAATTCCAATGTTTGGAGAAGGAAAATGGAGCAAAGTTTCATGACCTATTCATCAGCTTCTTCATTGGCCTGGACATAGATAGTTTCCACATCAGTGAAAATCCCTTATCTTGGCAGCCATCTTTGATGGTAACTTCAAGGGATTTTCATATGAATTGTATATAAGGGTAAATTTTATTTTCTTGTAATTTCTTTATTTGTGGTCCAAAAATTAAAAGCTATATACCGATTGGAAAGCTATTGAAATTCATATCTTTAGAATACAATATTTTTACAATTGATAAATGCACACAGAATTAATACACAGAAATGAATAAAACTATTGGCTCATACTTAAAACAAAACAAACAGTTTATCATTTTCTGCTGTATTTCTTTAACCTTTTAAACTATCAAAATATAGTTTTGATATTTAAAATACTTTATAACAGCTGTTAAATTTGATAAAAAATTCAGTAACATAGACTGAAAAATAAAAACACAGTGGTGAGTTTAATAGAGCACATATTTCCAGATTTCGGCCTGCATTAGCTTCTGCCCACAAAGATGGCTGCCTTAAACTGTCTTTTCAGTGTCGATCACATGGTAACTATCTATTGGTTAACCTCTATATTTGATCCTACTGTATAGCAGAGGTTTAATTGATATACAAGAATAAACAGCTCAGTCACAGATAAACTCAATAATTTAACCCTTTACACTCTTGCTGTTAACTGGTTGTTATGACCCATTACCTTCTTTATTCCTAGTACAGTAAACTTAAAGTTGTTGTTTATTTTATTTGAGAAAGTAATGTCTGTTTAACTGACACAAAGGTATGTTAATTACTTTAGTGTTAATGAAAGTTCATCTCAAACTGCTGTCAGCAACTCAGAATGCCTATGACTGCTATTTCATAGTGTTTGTCATATTTTCATTTTGTCTCCTATGCACAACTTTGAATAAACTATCTTAATTGCCTTCTAGCACTTGCTTTGAAACTCGCAAGTTCAGTTTCCTGTAATATACAATTTGTTAAAGTGTTCTTTCATGTTTATCAACTTTTGTGTAAGAAATTTGGAGGATTCAAAAAAACATTCATGCTCTATTTATAGAACTCTCAGATTTTCTTCTACATGTTGTGAATTATGATAATGAATAGACATGAGAAGGCTATAACTTGCCCTAGATAAAGTCACGTTGCAGCTAGTGTGGTTTGGGGAATGGGTCAGAAGAAAATGTCTGTAGACTGGCTACTGGGGTGACTGGGCCACAGAAAAAAGTGACTGAGCCAGAAAATGTGGCAACCAGACAGGAGGCCCTTTTAAAATATGCAGGTTTAGTATTAATTAAAAATAATAAGGTTCCAGGATAGAACTATTTGCATATTAGCAGTAAAATTAATAACTAAATAAATATCTTGTTAATTTAATTTTATGTCTGTCACATTATTATCAGTTTAATGTGTTTATGTTAATGTGTTTTCTGGTCTAAGGAATATTTCTACTTGTTTTGGTTGTATCCATCCCCCATGGGCAGTCCTGATGCAAGGTGGTCCATATTAAGGTGCTTCATTGCTAGACATCTGGGGCAGACCGCCCGCAATAGCTCAGCTGGTAGAGTGTCGGCTTGTGGATCGGGAGGTCGCGGGTTTAAACACCATTCGGGTCAAACCAAAGATTTTAAAGTTGGTAGTAGTGGCTTCTCTCCTACGCTCGGGGCTAAAGGGACAGCATTACGCCTGACTCATCGGTGTCAGTTTAATGGACTGGCTGGGTTCAGTCCCTGTGCACCTCATAAGTGCCCCTGTCCTATAATGATAGAAATGTTGATGCACAGTATCTGCCAGCAAATCTCATCCTATCCCTCTGGGGCAGATGCTAGCAGCTTCCCACCTTGTTCAGATTTTGTTGCTACATTCAGCACTTGGTTTCCTCTGAAGGTGAGCTTAAAAAATGGTCAAATTCAATTTATAATGTAAGGCTACTTTTAAATTAATTTTGTATACAAACAAAAGCTTCCAAAAAGGAAAAATCTGCAAGAGAACAGCTGTTTGACTCATTGCCAACTAAAACAAACTTTAAACTAAGACATTTTATTATGGCGATGACCTTGTCTTTTATATACCATTGTGGAGTGCAGACAGAACATGCATACATGCGGCCTTGCACTATTCAGTCAATACCTTGCCAAGTGCCAATAGTTTACAAAAAATGAAGGCAAATATAGATATAAAAATACTAGTTGAGCCATTGTGCTGATCGGCTAGCAAAGATTTAGGCCCTGGTGATTCAATGGGTAATGAAACATTCTAATGAGATGATATGAACCAATCAGAATGCAGCATTTATTTGTGATTTAATGATGGTAACTAACAATTTTGACCATTTTTTTTAATTTTTGCGCAAACAACTAAATAATATTTTTTTGCCTGAAAAGGTCCAGCAAAATGCTGTTTATTTGCGTCCTTGTTTTTTGTGAAATGTGAAATATAAGATTCAACTTGTCATTTCCATGTATTTCCTATCTGAGTCATGCTGCACAGTTAGCTCTTTTTAAACTAAGAAAACCATGTGACCACTTACTGTAGTGATAATGTTTTTTTTATAATATGGCTTATCAGCTCTGATGTCACTATCTATTTCAGAAAAAAATCCTCATCATGCTTATTTATACATTTAGAAAGGATGAACATTTATTATTTCATGATTTATACAGTCTAACAATTGTTCAAAATTGTCCTTATTAAGTCTTATTAGGTATGAGTGTATGAAGATATTAAGCTTCTCACACCCAGGGCTAAGATAATGTTTCAAGTATTTGATAGAGGTAAACTGGCAGATACCACCTTTTGAAAGTTCTTAGATGCAGGGAAATCCTAAATAAAAACCAACAGGATCTTAATAAAAAGAGTACACGTTTCCAAATAAGTAGAAATTTTCAAGAAGAAATTTTCAAGAAGAAATTCTGCTGACATGGATATGAACCCAAAGTCATTGAATTTTTAATATGGGTTGATATAATTGGATACAAAACACTTTGTTTCTGTAGAGAAAAAAAAATTACCTGTGCTACCTGGCAGATGTGTAAACACTGAAGTTTTCAATTAAGCTCAATTGAATGATAGCTTGTTAAGACTTAGCAACAGTTTCTAGGGCATTGGAGCTGTGCATAGTTTAATTTGCTTGCTTACATTTTGTCTGTAATGGTAGTTAATTGTTCCAACACTGAATGGCACAGTGTATGGAGAGCCTGACATGGTCACATTTCATAGTCAAGTGTTTCATGGCATTCTTGCACATTGAAGGCAGCAATAGTACCTGAATGTCTGTTTCAAGAGAAGTCCTTTACCAGGTAACTCTATGATTCTTTGTTGCATGTTGTACTTTAACTCAATGCAATCCAAAACAAATCTAAGAAGTGTTCAGAAGCCAGGTGCAAAAAAAAAAAGCATGTATTTGGTAAGCCTCAGAAAATCTGGGCAAGGAAAGCCTGGAAGAGCCCCTGCAGAAAATGGACAGCAAAAAAATAGCGGTATTAGGAAGCCATGGAAGAAGCAAGGCATACACAAAAAGCAGTCTTTGATAGCTCGGGCAAGGTAGGACACACAAAAATAGCAGTATTTAGCAAGTCCTTGCACAAGCAGGCCATAAAATGAAAAGAAAAAGTATTCGATAAGTCATTGGTTGAAGAGGGGCACAAAAAACAAAAGTATTTTAAAACCAAGGCAGAAACTGGGCACACAAAAAAACAGCAGTATTTGGCAAGCCCCGATAGAAGCGAGGCACGAAAACAAGTATATGGTAATTCCCACCATAAGCGATGTGCAAAAAACAGCAGTATTAAGGAACCCCAGGCAGAAGCTGGCCACAAAAAAAACAGCAGTATATGAAAGGTCCTTGCAGAAGAGGGCCAAAAAATGAAAAAAATCAGTATTCAATAAGTCATGGTTGAAGAGGGACACAAAAAAACATAAGTATTTTGAAACCCAGACAGAAGCTGGGCACCAAAAAAACAACAACAGCAGTATTTGGCAAGCCCAGGTACAAAAGGGGCAGTAGAAAAGGGGCACAAAAAACAGCAGTATTTGGCAAGCCCAGGTAGAAAAGGGGCAGTAGAAAAGGGGCACAAAAAACAGCAGTATTTGGCAAGCCAAGGTAAAGAAGGGGCACAAAAAACAGCAGTATATGGTAAGCCCAGGTAGAAAAGGGGCAGTAGAAAAGGGGCACAAACAACAGCAGTATTTGGTAAGCCCAGGTAGAAAAGGGGCAGTAGAAAAGGGGCACAAAAAACAGCAGTATTTGGTAAGCCCAGGTAGAAAAGGGGCAGTAGAAAAGGGGCACAAAAAACAGCAGTATTTGGTAAGCCCAGGTAGAAAAGGGGCAGTAGAAAAGGGGCACAAAAAACAGCAGTATTTGGTAAGCCCAGGTAGAAAAGGGGCAGTAGAAAAGGGGCACAAAAAACAGCAGTATTTGGTGAGCCAAGGTAAAGAAGGGGCACAAAAGACAGCAGTATTTGGTAAGCCCAGGTAGAAAAGGGGCAGTAGAAAAGGGGCACAAAAAACAGCAGTATTTGGTAAGCCCAGGTAGAAAAGGGGCACAAAAAACAGCAGTATTTGGTAAGCCCAGGTAGAAAAGGGGCACAAAAAACAGCAGTATTTGGTAAGCCCTGGTAGGAAAGGGGCACAAAAAACAGCAGTATGTGGTAAGCCCAGGTAGAAAAGGGGCACAAAAAACAGCAGTATTTGGTAAGCCCAGGTAGAAAAGGGGCACAAAAAACAGCAGTATATGGTAAGTCCAGGTAGAAAAGGGGCACAAAAAACAGCAGTATTTGGTAAGCCCAGGTAGAAAAGGGGCACAAAAACAAAAAACAGCAGTATATGGTAAGTCCAGGTAGAAAAGGGGCACAAAAAACAGCAGTATTTGGTAAGCCCAGGTAGAAAAGGGGCACAAATAACAGCAGTATTTGGGAAGCCCAGGTAGAAAAGGGGCACAAATAACAGCAGTATATGGTAAGCCCAGGTAGAAAAGGGGCACAAAAAACAGCAGTATTTGGTAAGCCCAGGTAGAAAAGGGCAGTAGAAAAGGGGCACAAAAAACAGCAGTATTTGGTAAGCCCAGGTAGAAAAGGGGCACAAAAAACAGCAGTATTTGGGAAGCCCAGGTAGAAAAGGGGCACAAAAAACAGCAGTATTTGGGAAGCCCAGGTAGAGAAGGATCACAAAAAAACAGCAGTATTTAGTAAGCCCAGGTAGAGAAGGGTCACAAAAAAACAGCAGTATTTAGTAAACTCCAGTAGAAGCTAGGCACAAAAAACAGCCCCTGTGCTCTTATTCACAGTCACATTTAGAGGCCATGCTGTATGGCTAGTCTACAACTGCTTGGTTCAATGTAAACACAACATAGCCTTTTATTCCAACCTAGTTGCTGAACTAACTACCTAGCCTGACCAGGTCAAATGATATTTTAAGTAGTAACTGAGTTTTTCATTTGGACAGTTCTTGTTAAAGAGGTCTGTTTCGTTTGTGAATTTTCAAAGATAGTTTACAGTTGTCTCATACAGCCAAGGGCAAGTTCACCTGCAAGGCAGTGCATTCTAGTTGTCTGTGTTGTTATTTGTATGTGAAACAGGTGACATGATTCGAGACATATTTTGCGCATGGATTTTTAAGCGACTGGTCAAACAGAGGTATTAAATGCAGTTCAGAATAGTTGAAATACTTACAGTCAAACAGTGCAACACATCGTGTGGAAACAAATGCCATTTGACATTGTAAAAGCCAAAACACAAAAGTTATTCGTGAAAGTATGAAGATTTTATGTGATCCAAACATTTGATATTTGTGAGAGATTGCAACTGTTGCTTGAATTGTTAAGTTAAAATTCTATCGCAGAGGATTGTTTGATTTGAAAAAAAGTGTGTGGCTTTGAAAACACCTTTTTAAAGAAGGAAGAAAGTTGACTGGGTTTTGACAAGTGTGTGGATTATGACTAGTTTTATAACTGATAAGCATGTATTCCATCTGTAGCCTGAGGGATAGTGGGTGTTTAATAGGTAAGTGGTGACATAGGATTTATTGAAAGGTCTGGCAGATAGATGATATTTTGGTGTTATTACTGTTGATACATATTTTGATAAAATTTGAAAAAAAGTTTTTTGACTGATAATCTATTCTATTGACTAAATTAATGCTGCTGTTGTTTGGAGATAAATTACATAAAGTGAGATGATGTTGACTGGAAACTGTTGAAAAGGGATTAACAATAACATTGATAGATCACTTGTTTGAATAAGATTGGTCATTTAATTAACAAAAATTAATTCTAACAAAATGCCCCACAAGCCAGTGCCACTCAATGTTCAACTGCAGAGAGAAAGACGTTCTGATTATAATGTTATCTTGAGTGGGAAGGACCAAGTTCAAATTGACAATGACAAGCTCTTAGTTGACAGACAAATGCAAGTACTACCACAGAAAAGTGCCATTGAAAGTCTGGTGGGGAGATTTCAGTTAGGGCAGCTACCCAGAGGTGAAGGTTTTTCACAGTTTGACCCCAGCCGCCACAGTCCCCCTGAGGTGAGTGGAGAGTTTAGACAACGGGCTCACACCAGCCCATATAATGGAACCAAGACCACAAGCAAACAGTCACCAGGGGTAGATTCAGATGCATCATTATTCTGTGACAAGTACCGTGAAAGAGCGAACACCGAGCCATTGAGTGACCAGTTTTACCACCATAAGAGACGCATCAAAGGGTCAAGGTTAGGTCCCAGGGACCATGGACACCTGGATATGACACTTGTATTTGATACATCCTCAGGGGAACAGTCCAAATTTATTCTTCATGGCTTCTGTGGCAGGTACAGTCTTTTGGTTTAGACACCATGTTTTACTATCAATTACCCAGATCAATTGACAACAAAATTGTTTTAAAAATAAAATACTGTTAAGTCAAGATTAAACATTTTACTATTGCACTGCCTGCAGATCAAAGAAGCATAATCTCAATTAGTTAGTATTAGTTAGTCTGCTTTGTCTGTCAATTCCTCTGTATTTTGTCTGTCTATTCATCTTTTCTTCCTCTGTGTTTAGTCTGTCAATTCCTCTTTTTTTCCTTTGTATTTTGTCTTTCAATTCCATCTTTTTTTTCCCTCTGTATTTTGTCTGTCTATTCCACTTTTTTCCTCTGTATTTTTTCTGTATATTCCTCTATTTTCCTTTGCCTTGCATTTTGTCTGTTATTTACTTGCTTTTTCAATATTTGCATCCATATTTCGCTGCCAGAGGGTGTTTGGCTTGAGTATTACATAGTTTTTTAAAAAATTTTGTTTGTTGTAAATTCTTTTGTTTTCCTGTCTGCTTTTTGTTTGTCTTTCCTACATATTGGATTGTCAATCTTTGTTTGACCGGCCGCAATAGCTCAAGTGGTAGAGCGTCGGCTTGCGGATCGGAAGGTCGCGGGTTCAAACCCCAGCAGGGTCAACAAAGACTTTAAAGTTGGTAGTAGTGGATTCCCTCATAACGCTCAGGGCTAAGGGGACAGCATTATGACTCGTCAGTGTCAGTATAATGGACCGGCCGGGTTCAGTTCCTGGGCACCTCTTAAGTGCCCCTGTGCTATAATGATAGAAATGTCAGCTGCACAGTATTGGCAATAATGCCGGACAAATTCCATCTTCAATCTGTGCTATGTATGTCCTGTTACCTACTTATGACCATTTCTTATGCATATTTGTCATCCTGTGTTTTGTGTCTTCATATTCCTGCCTATCTTTTTATTTGTTTTATATTCACATTATCTGCTCTGTTTCTTCCACTCTGCCACTTGTTTTTGTTCATTTCTCCTTCAACTACAAGTTTATAAACTTTATTACTCTTATACTTGGCTTCCTTTTGAAAGGGAACTTATTAAGAGATAGCAACCTAAACATAAGTCAGTATTGACAGTACAATTACATTAATGCAATTCCATGAAATATAAGTGCTCATGTGACTATAAAACATACTGGAAATCATTAAATCTAGAAAATAACCGAAGTATAATTGTCATATGGCTGTGTGTATAGACAGTTTCATAAGACCTAGAGTGACAATCAATGGTATTAGTTATCAACATGTTGACTTCAATGGTGTTAAGGTTACTATGACCCTTACTTGAACTTAGTGTTGGGTAAACTTGATGCACTAGTTTACATTTAACGAGAGGTGTGTCACAGTTCTCTGTTTTCATTGGCTGCTTCAGACCATGGCAGCCATTGGCTGGTAAGTGTGTCTGATTCAGTTGATGAAAGCTGAATTTTGATTGGCTAGTGTGAGTGTTGTGGGTTGGGGTAGGGGCTCTGTCTGGTATTTCATTGTAGTGTGTGTAGTAGGTCGTGAGACGGAAGGTTCTGTGGACCAAATATATAGGCTTTCAATGAGTGGATCTGCCTTTATACGTCATAGAAAAATACATTGTTTCCATTTTTAGTGTATTGGAAATTCTTCAGTACGTGTTCTATGTGATTGTGAATCTCTGTGAAGGTTAAACATAAAGCAGGAATGATATAATGTTGTTTGGTAAGATTCAGATTGAGTCATTGGGATAGTAGTTAAAATACAGTCATAGTGCATATATGTAGGATGTACAAGGTGGGAGGGGAGACATGAAGGAGAAACTAAAAGTGATCTCAGTTTTATCAAATTGTATATGATGGGTTTTAAAGAAAAGTGTACTAGCCTGGTTTATTAGTTACAAGTATACCTAAGTTTGCCACTTTGGACCTGTTGTGTTGCTGAGGGTGTTACAATCAATAAAAATGGAAGGTAACCCAGGGCAAGGGGGGTGTTGTGAATGACCAGCTCAATAATAACATGCTCGAGGCAAATATAGCAAATAATAACACAGTTACTGACAGCGGAAGTAGTACAACTGAAGAGGAAGCAGTGTTAAGGAGCTTAAATGCCGGGGAGGATAATAACTTAGGTCTGTCCACCACATTGGGTGCAACGGATTTAGTTGACGGAACAGTTTTAAACAATAATTTATTGACTTCCCCTGGTCAACGAACATCTTCAAGTCCTGGGGGTCATGTAACTAAACCTTCACGAATATTGTATAAACGAAGTGAATCAAATCCTGGAGAAAAGGTGACGGCAGAAAATGTTACATTAACTCTTACAAGTCAAGGACAGACTTCCCGGTTCACGTTACATGAGGTTATAGGCAGGTTAGTATTGATTCTGTCTGTGAAGCTGTGGATGTCTGTAACACAGTCATGCGAAGATGCTCAAATGTAACATGGTGTAATATTTAACATTTTCTACAAAGTAAAAGACAAAATTACAGGGGCATTTTATATTTGTTTTGACATGATTTTTGTTCATTTGTCATATTTCTAAAGACTCACCATAGTAACATTTAACAGTTCCTCTAATGAGAAAATACAATATTTATAAATGTATCTGTAAAATAAGTGTCATTTTATAAATAACACATCAACCACATTTCATGTACCACTAAGTCCGACTTAGCTCCCAAAATTACAGCAATAAATGATTAATATCATTAACTGCAACACCATCGCTACTAACAGTATCATCATCATTATCATCATTTTAAGCATCTATCCTTTTTGTATTCTCTGATTACACCTAACTCTTGCTATTTATCATCATCATTGTCATCATTTTAAGCATCTATCCTTTTTGTATTCTCTGATTTCACCTAACTCTTGCTATTTATCGTCATCATTATCATCATTTTAAGCATCTATCCTTTTTGTATTCTCTGATTTCACCTAACTCTTGCTATTTATCATCATCATTGTCATCATTTTAAGCATCTATCCTTTTTGTATTCTCTGATTTCACCTAACTCTTGCTATTTTTCATCGTCATTATCATCATTTTAAGCATCTATCCTTTTTGTATTCTCTGATTTCACCTAACTCTTGCTATTTATCGTCATCATTGTCATCATTTTAAGCATCTATCCTTTTTGTATTCTCTGATTTCACCTAACTCTTGCTATTTATCATCATCATTATCATCATATTAAGCATCTATCCTTTTTTGTATTCTCTGATTTCACCTAACTCTTGCTATTTATCATCATCATTATCATCATTTTAAGCAACTATCCTTTTTGTATTCTCTGATTTCACCTAACTCTTGCTATTTATCATCATCATTATCATCATATTAAGTATCTATCCTTTTTGTATTCTCTGATTTCAACTAACTCTTGCTATTTATCATCATCATTATCATCATTTTAAGCAACTATCCTTTTTGTATTCTGTGATTTCACCTAACTCTTGCTATTTATCATCATCATTATCATTTTAAGCAACTATCCTTTTTGTATTCTCTGATTTCACCTAACTCTTGCTATTTATCATCATCATTATCATTTTAAGCAACTATCCTTTTTGTATTCTCTGATTTCACCTAACTCTTGCTATTTATCATCCTCATTATCATCATTTTAAGCAACTATCCATTTTGTATTCTCTGATTTCACCTAACTCTTGCTATTTATCATTATCATTATCATCATTTTAAGCATCTATCCTTTTTGTATTCTCTCATTTCACCTAACTCTTGCTATGATCATGTTCTTCATAGAGTTTTAATTACCCGGTGAGTTTCTCATTGACACACAATTTAACCCTGCCCTAGTGACCGAGTAATTATACATATCATCACATCCTGTTCACCAACCCTCGCTCCTTCTGTATTTCTATGGTTCTTTGTGTTTATCTCATGCCTACTTTCTTATTTTTTCATTGCTCTACTATCTCCATATCTGGTGGTTGATAGATGCAATGTGAAGATATTTGCATTCAAATAACTTCCCTCTCCGACATAGTCTGATAGTGATAGATGCACATAAATATGGCAGTTACACACTACTTCAGTGACAATATCTTGACTGACACTTAGCTTTTCGTAGGCCATTAGCCTTACTGATTTTGGCCTTTCAACAGACTGTCAAGCCTGACTGAGCCCAGGCTTTTGGTTGTCAGTCAGACTGTCAGCATGACTGCATCTGTGCTTTCAGTAGATTGTCAGCCTGACTGAACCTTTGCTTTCAGATGACGTGTCAGCCTGACTGAATCTGTGCTTTCAGTAGACTTGTCAGCATGACTGAATCTGTGCTTTCAGTAGACTGTCAGCATGACTGAACCTTTGCTTTCAGTCTACTGTCAGCTTGACTGCATCTGTGCTTTCAGTAGACTGTCAGCTTGACTGCATCTGTGCTTTCAGTAGACTCTCAGCCTGACTGAATCTGTGCTTTCAGTAGACTGTCAGCTTGACTAAATCTGTGCTTTCAGTAGACTGTCAGCCTGACTGAACCTTTACTTTCAGATGATGTGTCAGCCTGACTGAATCTGTGCTCTCAGTAGACTGTCAGCCTGACTGCATCTGTGTTTTCAGTAGACTGTCAGCATGACTGCATCTGTGCTCTCAGTAGACTGTCATCCTGACTGCATCTGTGCTTTCAGTCGACTGTCAGCTTGACTGCATCTGTGCTTTCAGTAGACTGTCAGCTTGACTGCATCTGTGCTTTCAGTAGACTGTCATCCTGACTGCATCTGTGCTTTCAGTAGACTGTCCGCTTGACTGAACCTTTGCTTTCAGATGATGTGTCAGCCTGACTAAACCTTTGCTTTCAGTAGACTGTCATCCTGACTGTATCTGTGCTTTTAGTAGACTGTCAGTTTGACTGAATCTGTGCTTTCAGTAGACTGTCAGCCTGACTGAATCTGTGCTTTTAGTAGACTGTCAGTTTGACTGAATCTGTGCTTTCGGTAGACTGTTGGCCTGACTGAACTGTGTTTTTGGTAGACACCTGACTGAACCTGGTATGGCTTCGGTAGTCTGCCCTTGGTAAAGAAGGCCACTGGTTCAAAACTGAAACAAACTAAAGTGTAAAAAAGAAACCGTTAGTGAAGCTTCCTTGCTAACGCTCCAAATAGAAGGCTTACCTGGATCTTCCTTGTGGCTAAGCTTGATTTTCTGTCAATTACTGTTCAGCAGGTTAGGTTTTATCTACAAAACCACTTTTTATATCAGAAAACATTCACATGATTTAAAATTAAAAATAGAACCATGTTTGTTTGTTTCCTAAAGTTAAACAATGTGGTTAATCCAAAACATACTTGAAAACAGTATGCCAAATGTGACTTGCTCTGCTTATATTTATACAGATACCATAAAAATCTACTTTTTTTGGAAGAAAAATAAAATACCCTTCTTTTGTTCCCTGTACACAATTCAAAAATGCACTGCATGCTCTTTACAAATATGTTCTTCAGTTTGGGTGTCTGCTTTGTGTGTGCTTGAGGAGACGAGGTGATTTTGTTTACCATTAATTTTATCAGGATTGTTGGATTAAGGCGATGAAAAGAGATTAATGCATGATGTTGCATAAGAGAGATAAGTCTTTCTGTAGTGATATGAACATTAGGCTTTTGGGTACTACCAAATAGCAGTAACCAAGGGCTTATCATTCAAGGGCATATGATTTATCTTCAGGTATGCACAAATTGCACTGTATATGATTTTGTTAACTTTAAGCTTTTATAACTTGATAAGCTCCAAATGATCACACCTAGGCAGACAGTGTTAACCAAAAATCTTCCAGCTCCCAAGAAAGGCTGCATAATCAGGATCTACACTATTTTTCTTCTAAGACTGTCAAATGATCTTGTTATAGTAAAGGTCGTGATTAGACAGCATTAAGTCATCAGCACATAACTCTGATTTGAAGTTGGCTTCTTTATATGAAAGCAAGGTATTACCAATATATCTATATATGGTATGTAAAGAGGAGTCAGGGGTAGATAGGTCCAAACTAATGTCTGGGAAGAACCACTGGCGCATTGCTGATCAACTGAATGACGTCCCTTACAAGACTATTGTAGTCCATACCATTACTCAAACAAGTGCAGGGGGCTGGATGTCCTATCATGACAGGTGTTCATGACATGCTATCACAGTGCTGGCGGCACTGTGTCTGTTATCATCTTCCAAGTTAACACAATCTTTGGATGACTGAAGTATGCTGAATAACTGGTGGAATGTTTATGCTAACACACCTGACAAATTACCTGATCAACCAAATAGATGAATATAGCCCATACCTGAAGGGTGCCTGAATGCATTTCTATGGTCACAGCTGGATAGCTGTTGAAATAAAAACTTGGCTTACATAACTCTCTCTAGGGAAGGTGAAGTGGGGGGGGGGGGGATGTTAATTTTTTGTGGTCCATGGCATGGATAAACATTAGTGTAGTGGGGTCATGTGGGATGGTCAATGTGAATCAAACCCTATATAGGGCATGGATGTAAAAATATGTTGAATTTCAGGGAAGTAAATGAAAAACAAGATTGTGAAATAATAATTGTCCTGTTCTGTAATTAGAGTCAAGCAGTTAAAAAACACCAACATGGTAGGATACTCGTCACGTAGTGACTTTAACCTTCAAAGCAAGTGGTTTTGGTGAATGTGCTCTCCCCTGAGCTGTTTGCCAAGGTAGCTCGCTTGAGCACCTGACTCTGGAGCAGAGTGGTTCAATCCTTGCCCTGATTTGTCAAACTCAAATCTCTTCATGGGGACTTAATTCCTTGACTTGTCTCAGATATGATTAAAAGTTTGGTGAAAGTTCTTAGATTTCCTTTTCTTGAATAAATGAACTAATATTAAGAAGCCTTGTGGGATTGTCTGATGGCCAAAAAACCCAACCCCAGGATCTGGATTAATCTGGTGTCGGGATAATGTCACATTTTGACTACCAGTAGGTGTTGTAATTGTTATGGACCTTTATCAAACATAAAGATTTAGCTTGATTGTGATAAAAATACTCCCAAAATATAAAGTGGGCAGAGGGCGCTCCCACGTCCGAGTCATTGAGTCTCTTTACCGCATCGTGGGTTTGAGTCTCACCTAGGGCGAGAACTTTCACACAGGGAGGTTTTTCAGCTAACCTGTGGTGCGCCGGTGGTTGTACCCAGGCATAAATCTGGGGGTCTTTCTTCACCAGCCGGAAATTGCCAATATGACCATAAAGTTATAAAAAACAACAAATTGCAACAAAAAATACAAACAAAGCAAAAATAAACCAATTTACTTGATTGAATGTAACACAGTTGCATTAAGTTCAATAACAAGTTAGTTTTTTACATTATACCATCCCAGATTAAGTACTTAATTGTATAAAACAAAAAAACATACATGTTATGTTGTATATTGTTAGTGTATTTTGCAGGCCCTAAATATAACTGCAGCTCATGAACTGGTAATAAAAGTGTGCCAAGTGTAAGGCATTATAATGATTGATGTGTTTGATAATGTTTTCTCTTATTTATATTGTATGCATAATTAGAGTGCTAATAAGTCAGAGTATTGAGTTTTTTTGTGTTTTTTTGTGACATCACGCCGACATAATTCAATTCATATTGGTGATGTCCAGTTAATTATTGGTGGAGGAAGACCTCAGACAAATGTCTGGGTAGATCCACCTGTGCAGATATTGAGGGAAATGGATATTATTATGGCTTCTTGTTGATGAATTTGATAATTGTGATGTTGTTTATGTATTAGCATTCTGCATCAGTATTGAATACAGACTGTCTGCTCTACACAAGGAACTAGCAGACCTAACAAGTTCTATGTATTTCCATGATTTAACGTAAAATCAAAGAAACGGGGTCACATAGGTAAAATCCTGTACCGGAAGAAACTTATCAATTGTTGACATAAATATGTCCAAACTTTTAAAACTAGAATGCAAATATGAGTATTAAATGCAACATTAAAAATACTATGAATTTATAAATATCCTACACCAGAGCGCACTAGAATATGGTATCTAGACTATCCTGTGAAGAAATCATTTAAGGACAATAGTGACCAACTGTCTCACAATCAAGTGGGTCAACTGCTCTTGGTTCTTGACTTAACCTTTTACATAAGTCAGCTCTATTGAAGGTGGAGTTGTGTAGTTTAAGAAGGGACAGTACACCTGATACAATAGTTATGTACAGCAGTTTATCTTCACACAGTGACATCATTAGTCAATTAGTTGGGGGTTACCAGCAGTTTATCTCCACACAGTGACATCATTAGTCAATTTGTTGGGAGTTACCAGCAGTTTATCTCCACACAGTGACATCATTAGTCAATTTGTTGGGAGTTACCAGCAGTTTATCTCCACACAGTGACATCATTAGTCAATTCATTTGGAGTTACCAGCAGTTTATCTCCACACAGTGACATCATTAGTCAATTAGTTGGGGGTTACCAGCAGTTTATCTCCACACAGTGACATCATTAGTCAATTTGTTGGGAGTTACCAGCAGTTTATCTCCACACAGTGACATCATTAGTCAATTTGTTGGGAGTTACCAGAGCAGTTAATCTCCACAACGTGACATCATTAGTCAATTTGTTGGGAGTTACCAGCAGATTATCTCCACACAGTGACATCATTAGTCAATTTGTTGGGAGTTACCAGAGCAGTTAATCTCCACAACGTGACATCATTAGTCAATTTGTTGGGAGTTACCAGCAGTTTATCTCCACACAGTGACATCATTAGTCAATTTGTTGGAAGTTACCAGCAGTTTATCTCCACACAGTGACATCATTAGTCAATTTGTTGGGAGTTACCAGTTGAAAACAAGTCTTCATTTGCACAAGAATCTTGCTGTCAGATTTACTTTCAGGTGTGGCTGTTGATTGGTCAATAATCATTGAGTGCAATTAAATAGACATACAAAGCGAAAAGAATATACAACATCTTAAGTTGAACCTTAACCATGTTTTGGTGAAGGGTGAAGGACTACGTAAAATATCAAAAATAAAACATGTTTTCATTGCAACATGTCTACATAAGCATTAATGGAGCTCTTACAACTGATTTTCAGAAGCAAATTTCCAAAACATAATCTTATTTCTACGACAGTGTATTCTGGTATGAAGGACTGATAAAGAATCACCTGAAGCTGCTGTACATTGGTCATGCAGTAATGTGGAAGTACATTACTGGGTGCACTCTGTACTATATCCTGGTCTTTATGATTACAAGGAAGTGATTACTTCATTGTAGCTCTTCCGTATACAAGAGTTTACTTGTGACAATTGAAAACACTCGTCATAGCAAAGTCACGGCCAGCTTGACTGGGAGACATGTGATTATAAGACTGGTCACAACAAAATCACGGGTAGCTTGACTGGGTGACATGTGATTATAAGACTGGTCACAACAAAATCACGGGCAGCTCGACTGGGAGACATGTGATTATAAGACTGGTCACAACAAAATCACGGGCAGCTCGACTGGGAGACATGTGATTATAAGACTGGTCACAACAAAATCACGGGCAGCTCGACTGGGAGACATGTGATTATAAGACTGGTCACAACAAAATCACGGGCAGCTCGACTGGGAGACATGTGATTATAAGACTGGTCACAACAAAATCACGGGCAGCTCGACTTGGAGACATGTGATTATAAGACTGGTCACAACAAAATCACGGGCAACTCGACTGGGAGACATGTGGTGATAAGACTGGTCACAACAAAATCACGGGCAGCTCGACTGGGAGACATGTGATTATAAGACTGGTCACAACAAAATCACGGGCAGCTTGACTGGGAGACATGTGATGATAAGACTGGTCACAACAAAATCACGGGCAGCTCGACTGGGAGACATGTGATAATAAGACTGGTCACAACAAAATCACGGGCAGCTCGACTGGGAGACATGACAATTATTGAGACTGGTCACAACAAAATCACGGGCAGCTCGACTGGTGACATGTCACAAATTATAAGACTGGTCACAACAAAATCACGGGCAGCTCAACCGGGTGACATGTCACAATTAATAAGACTGGTCACAGCAAAATCATGGGCAGCTTACTGGCTGGGTTGTTGTGATTTTGTATTTTAACTTTACACCCAGGCACCTGCTCAATTCCCAGGTTCTGTCCTGTGCACCATTGTTTTTACTTTATCTTGGTTCTACCTTCAGCAATAAAAACTGAGTATCACTTAGCACACCAACATTGTGTTGTTGTAATGTCCTTCCCAAATAAAACTTTACAACAGTTACCTTTTTCATAGGAAACATTGAAATTCTTTAATATTAAAAACATTGTACAAAATTAAAAGTCACATGTAAGTTTGTAATTGACATGGAAATTTGACAACACCATAAGCTGTCTCGGGAAAATTGTGCCAGATTTTCCTTCCTGCCCTGTAACCCATTAAATCTATATGTTTTAGCTGCTTTTCGATGTGGTCATACAGATATGAATAAAGGTTATATTAAGAAATGAATTAATTATATCAAAATGAAATAAGACTCAAGGTAATATTTGATATGTAATGCCTTTATAGGACTATTGTGAACGGGGTTGGTTTACATTTAGACACAAGTCATCTATAGTTCTTATTTTCTGGCAAGTTGGAAATGTATTCATTTGTTGCTTTATTATATGGTAAATTCATCCTAAAGGCTTTATTATGGTGTCTAGCGAAGCCGGAGGGCATACAGGGATCATGCTGTGTATACTTTCTGCACCGAACAACGCAGCATCAAGAAGTAGTCCGTAGGAGGATTAATTGGTGTCATAGCTGCCAGAATAGATGTTGTTTTTTCTATTTATAAACATATCAACACAAGTTAGAGTGATTGTTGCAGATATTGCAAAGTAAAGTGATGTACAAATGAAACTTCAACTAAATATTCACATTATTTCAATGCGGAAGACGTCAGTAACATTTATGAATGAATGGCTGTGATGAAGGGATAGACCAAAATATATATTAGGGGTGGTAGGTGTTGCAGCAGATGTATGTTGGAATACATGTAGCAATGTATCTTTGTTATTAAAGTTAGGATTTGTAGCTGTTTAAATTCTCTTTTATGGAGGTGGCAGAAATGGTTAAAAAAAAACAACATGAAACTGAGAACACAGGTTCAAGCAAGAATATTAAAATACAATGCACCATAATGGAATCTTCCACTTGTAAAATATTGTGAGAAACTCATTGAGGCTGACTGTAAACAACACAGAAATTGCAGGAAAAGAGGCAGCCACTTTGACTATTCTGAAGCAGACTGGAAATGTAAAATATTAATTTTAATCTACAGCCTACATAGGTGTGTGTGGTATATTGTTCTACATAGGTGTGTGTGGTATATTGTTCTACATACATGTGTGTGGTATATTGTTCTACATAGGTGTGTGTGGTATATTGTTCTACATACGTGTGTGTGGTATATTGTTCTACATAGGTGTGTGTGGTATATTGTTCTACATACGTGTGTGTGGTATATTGTTCTACATACGTGTGTGTGGTATATTGTTCTACATAGGTGTGTGTGGTATATTGTTCTACATACATGTGTGTGGTATATTGTTCTACATACGTGTGTGTGGTATATTGTTCTACAAAGGTGTGTGTGGTATATTGTTCTACATACATGTGTGTGGTATATTGTTCTACATAGGTGTGTGTGGTATATTGTTCTACATACGTGTGTGTGGTATATTGTTCTACATAGGTGTGTGTGGTATATTGTTCTACATACGTGTGTGTGGTATATTGTTCTACATAGGTGTGTGTGGTATATTGTTATATATTGTTATATATTACTGTTCTGCTGTCTGTCCTGTCTTTATAAACCTGTCTACATTATCGCTTGCAAAAAAACAACATCCTGAGAATACAAAATATATATTTTTATCACTTAGGTCTGCTTCATTAGTCTTTATTTCATCAAGTTTAGCCATCGACACATGTTTAAGTAGTTCTATTGCACGATGCCACTTTGGCTGTGTCAGCCTTTGATATTTATTAGCTTATTATGTTCATTTTTGTTGTTGCGTGGGAGTTTATTTTATTGGACTGATAATCATGCATGATTTTATATATTCTTTGTCTTTTTAAAGGAAGGTAGATTGTTTTGGTGCATTGTGACTCAGGTAGAAGAACGCAATAAGATAGAAATGAAGTTAATAAGTGCAATAAGAGGTTGTAAATCTTGACTTTAGAAATATTATTATAAAATATGATATTGGCTGGCTCAGAGTTCGACTGCATGCATGATTATCAAAGAATAAAGTGGGCTTATAGACCTTCTGGGACATTGTCACGCATGGTATTTGTTGTTTATAGACCCTCTCAGACATTGTCACACATGGTACTTGTTGTTTATAGACCCTCTGGGACATTGTCACACATGGTATTTGTTGTTTATAGACCCTCTTAGACAGTCACACATGGTATTTGTTGTTTATAGACCCTCTCAGACATTGTCACACATGATATTTGTTGTTTATAGACCCTCTTAGACAGTCACACATGGTATTTGTTGTTTATAGACCCTCTCAGACATTGTCACACATGGTATTTGTTGTTTATAGACCCTCTTAGACAGTCACACATGGTATTTGTTGTTTATAGACCCTCTGGGACATTGTCATACATGATATTTGTTGTTTATAGACCCTCTGGGACATTGTCACACATGGTATTTGTTGTTTATAGACCCTCTGGGACATTGTCACACATGGTATTTGTTGTTTATAGACCCTCTCAGACATTGTCACACATGGTATTTGTTGTTTATAGACCCTCTCAGACATTGTCACACATGATATTTGTTGTTTATAGACCCTCTGGGACATTGTCACACATGGTATTTGTTGTTTATAGACCCTCTCAGACATTGTCACACATGGTATTTGTTGTTTATAGACCCTCTGGGACATTGTCACACATGGTATTTGTTGTTTATAGACCCTCTCAGACATTGTCACACATGGTATTTGTTGTTTATAGACCCTCTCAGACATTGTCACACATGGTATTTGTTGTTTATAGACCCTCTGGGACATTGTCACACATGGTATTTGTTGCTTATAGACCCTCTCAGACATTGTCACACATGGTATTTGTTGTTTATAGACCCTCTCAGACATTGTCACACATGGTATTTGTTGTTTATAGACCCTCTCAGACATTGTCACACATGGTATTTGTTGTTTATAGACCCTCTCAGACATTGTTACACATGGTATTTGTTGTTTATAGACCCTCTCAGACATTGTTACACATGGTATTTGTTGTTTATAGACCCTCTGGGACATTGTCACACATGGTATTTGTTGTTTATAGACCCTCTGGGACATTGTCACACATGGTATTTGTTGTTTATAGACCCTCACACATGGTATTTGTTGTTTATAGACCCTCTGGGACATTGTCACACATGGTATTTGTTGTTTATAGACCCTCACACATGGTATTTATTGTTTATAGACCCTCTCAGACATTGTCACACATGGTATTTGTTGTTTATAGACCCTCTCAGACATTGTCACACATGGTTTTTGTTGTTTATAGACCCTCTGGGACATTGTCACACATGGTATTTGTTGTTTGTAGACCCTCTGGGACATTGTCACACATGGTATTTGTTGTTTGTAGACCCTCTCAGACATTGTCACACATGGTATTTGTTGTTTATAGACCCTCTGGGACATTATCACACATGGTATTTGTTGTTTGTAGACCCTCTGGGACATTGTCACACATGGTATTTGTTGTTTGCAGACCCTCTGGGACATTGTCACACATGGTATTTGTTGTTTATAGACCCTCTGGGACATTGTCACACATGGTATTTGTTGTTTATAGACCCTCACACATGGTATTTGTTGTTTATAGACCCTCTGGGACATTGTCACACATGGTATTTGTTGTTTATAGACCCTCACGCATGGTATTTGTTGTTTATAGACCCTCTCAGACATTGTCACACATGGTATTTGTTGTTTATAGACATTCTGGGACATTGTCACACATGGTATTTGTTGTTTATAGACCCTCTCGAACATTGTCACACATGGTATTTGTTGTTTGTAGACCCACTTGGATATTATCACACATGGTATTTGTTGTTTATAGACCCTCTGGGACATTGTCACACATGGTATTTGTTGTTTATAAACCCTCTGGGACATTGTCACACATGGTATTTGTTGTTTATAGACTTTCTGGAACATTCTTACACATAGTATTTGTTGTTTATAGACCCTCTCAGACATTGTCACACATGGTTTTTGTTGTTTATAGACCCTCTGGGACATTGTCACACATGGTGTTTGTTGTTTGTAGACCCTCTGGGACATTGTCACACATGGTATTTGTTGTTTGTAGACCCTCTGGGACATTGTCACACATGGTATTTGTTGTTCGTAGACCCTCTGGGACATTGTCACACATGGTATTTGTTGTTTATAGACCCTCTGGGACATTATCACACATGGTATTTGTTGTTTGTAGACCCTCTGGGACATTGTCACACATGGTATTTGTTGTTTGTAGACCCTCTGGGACATTGTCACACATGGTATTTGTTGTTTATAGACCCTCTCAGACATTGTCACACATGGTATTTCTTGTTTATAGACCCTATCAGACATTGTCACACATGGTATTTGTTGTTTATAGACCCTCTCGGACATTGTCACTTATGGTATTTGTTGTTTATAGACCCTCTGGGACATTGTCACACATGGTATTTGTTGTTTATAGACCCTCGCAGACATTGTCACACATGGTTATTGTTGTTTGTAGACTTTCTCGGACATTGTCACACATGGTATTTGTTGTTTATAGACCATCTCAGACATTGTCACACATGGTATTTGTTGTTTATAGACCCTCTCAGACATTGTTACACATGGTATTTGTTGTTTATAGACCCTCTTAGACAGTCACACATGGTATTTGTTGTTTATAGACCCTTTCAGACATTGTTACACATGGTATTTGTTGTTTATAGACCCTCTTAGACATTGTCACACATGGTATTTGTTGTTTATAGACCCTCTCAGACATTGTCACACATGGTATTTGTTGTTTATAGACCCTCTCAGACATTGTTACACATGGTATTTGTTGTTTATAGACCCTCTCAGACATTGTTACACATGGTATTTGTTGTTTATAGACCCTCTCAGACATTGTCACACATGGTATTTGTTGTTTATAGACCCTCTCAGACATTGTTACACATGGTATTTGTTGTTTATAGACCCTCTCAGACATTGTTACACATGGTATTTGTTGTTTATAGACTTTCTGGGACATTGTCACACATGGTATTTGTTGTTTATAGACCCTCTGGGACATTGTCACACATGGTATTTGTTGTTTATAGACCCTCTCAGACATTGTTACACATGGTATTTGTTGTTTATAGACCCTCTTAGACAGTCGCACATGGTATTTGCTGTTTATAAACCCTCTCAGACATTGTTACACATGGTATTTGTTGTTTATAGACCCTCTCAGACATTGTTACACATGGTATTTGTTGTTCATAGACCCTCTCAGACATTGTTACACATGGTATTTGTTGTTTATAGACCCTCTCAGACATTGTCACACATGGTATTTGTTGTTTATAGACCCTCTGGGACATTGTCACACATGGTATTTGTTGTTTATAGACCCTCTGGGACATTGTCACACATGGTATTTGTTGTTTATAGACCCTCTGGGACATTGTCACACATAGTATTTGTTGTTTTTATACTTTTTGGGACATTCTCACACATGGTATTTGTTGTTTATAGACTCTCTGGGACATTGTCACACATGGTATTTGCTGTTTATAGACCCTCTCAGACATTGTTACACATGGTATTTGTTGTTTATAGACTTTCTGGGACATTGTCACACATGGTATTTGTTTACTGAAGGGACTGTTTGAAATGTGAATAATTTACGGTATGCTCAACTTAATTATTAGCTTTTAATAAACACATATGGCATTGTGTAGGCATGCATTTTACATATATGCTTTTGTGTAAGCCTGTACTCTACACATAATCCTTTGCATAGTCCTGTATTCTCCAGATATGTCATTTTGTAGGTTTGTCTGTTTATTGAGTTTATCATCCCACCAACATTAATTCAGTTATCTGGATACGGTGTCCACGTGAATTAAATACAATGCGGCTGTCACCATGTATAGCATGCTGTGAACACCTGGCATGATACCACACCCAGTCACATTATCCTGACACTAGGCCAACTAGTTGTGAAACTACTCTTATATTTGCCTTAGCATTTAGCAAAGGAGCTATACCACTACCATTTTTAACAACTTTGCTAAGTCATAGCTGGGGATCGAACCTATGACCTCCCATACCCGAAGCCATTGCTCTACCAATTGTGGTGTAGGTCTGTACAAGGTCTGTACATACGTCATCATGTAGGCGTGTACTGAATAGCACCTGGCACTCATGCATGCTACTGCCTCCATACCTGTACATAGATGATTGTATGATTATACTACGTCAATGTGATTCAGGCAAGAGAGATCACAGGACAAGAACGTGGAAGGTCATGAGTGGGTTTAATACTTTCTCAGGTCATGATTATAGAGATACTGTTGTTCACCACTTCAGTAGCCAGATTGCTCCATTACCTGTTTTACTTTATGTAAGAAGTAGTATGGTCAGGAAGCTGTATACAGTTCACTGTTTGACATGCTGGTTACATACAAGTAGTATGGTCAGGTAGCTGTATGCAGTTCACTGTTTGACATGCTGGTTACATACAAGTAGTATGGTCAGGTAGCTGTATACAGTTCACTGTTTGACATGCTGGTTACATACATGTATGGTCAGATAGCTGTATATGGTTCACTATAGTTTGTAGTTCACTTAGATTGAATGGACTTTTAAATAATTTAGGATTCATGACAAAGCATGTGATGCACACATAAATAATCCTAATATTATAAATTTATATTGAAATTTCCTTAAATGTTTTAATATGTAAGAACTTTTCATAATTTTATTAAAAAAACAATACATCAAAGAAATGTCTTAAGTCTTCCTTCAAAATTAACAGATTGTTTTTTAGTATTTCTAAACATATTTTTTCAAAAAGAAAATTTCTTAGTTGAATTCAAAAATTTAAAAACCATAACAACAACAAATATTACTAAGATTTTATATTGATACCACCCCTGAAATAGTTTCTGCTTTTTTGTTGATAATTTTACATTGAGTAAACCACACAAGTAAAAGAAAAGATAAATATCAAATCTTAGGTAAGCAACACAAATGAGTAAGGGACAGAGTGATTACTGTTGTTTATACTTGTGGTTATAAACAAGTAGGGTGTGACTCTTGTGTTTCATTGATTTTGAAATAGTCTAACAAAACAAAGGCTACACTGACGTAAGTTGTGATAAGACAGTGACCTTATTAGAGAAAGCGACAATTGAGTGTCAAGCACTGTTTTCCCCTTGTGATCCAATTGAGGCAACAACATCATGCCACATATTACTGGTACAATACAGACTATTATTGAACAGCATTACTGAACTGTTGTATTTATCTGTTGTTCAGTCCTTTCTCCTGAAATTATAATATCAAATGTAAAATTATCTTTGTTATCAGTACTAGGCAAATAGTATAGATCCAGATCAACCTGTTCCTATACAGTGTGCTGACTGACTTGGATCTTTACTGTTTGCTGCTAAGTCACCAGCAGTGTGTAAACTAACTTGGGTTGTCATTGGTAAATAAGTAAGAGTTTTTTTTGTTGGTTTTAAATAAATGTAGCATGATATGGGTTAATACTTCCAAGAAATTCTAAGGGAAGATTATGTAAACCATGGATCTCATACCAAAATTGTTCAAGATGGTTTCATACCAGAACATTCCAGATTGTTCAAGATGGTTTCATACCAAGACATACCAGTTTTTCCATGATAGTTTCATACCCTGACATACCAGATTGTTCAAGATGGTTTCATACCAAGACATACCAGATTGTTCAAGATGGTTTCATACCAAGACGTACCAGATTGTTAAAAATGGTTTCATACCAAGACGTACCAGATTGTTCAAGATGGTTTCATACCAAAACATACCAGATTGTTCAATATGGTTTCATACCCTGACATACCAGATTGTTCAGGATGGTTTCATACCAAGACATACCAGATTGTTCAGGATGGTTTCATACCAAGACATACCAGATTGTTCAGGATGGTTTCATACCAAGACATACCAGATTGTTCAGGATGGTTTCATGCCAAGACATACCAGATTGTTCAATATGGTTTCATACCAAGACATACCAGATTGTTTAGGATGGTTTCATACCAAGACATACCAGATTGTTCAATATGGTTTCATACCAAGACATACCAGATTGTTCAATATGGTTTCATACCAAGACATACCAGATTGTTCAAGATAATTTCATACCAAGACATACCAGATTGTTTAATATGGTTTCATACCCTGACATACCAGATTGTTCAAGATGGTTTCATACCAAGACATACCAGATTGTTCAAGATGGTTTCATACCCTGACATACCAGATTGTTCAGGATGGTTTCATACCAAGACATACCAGATTGTTCAGGATGGTTTTATACCCTGACATACCAGATTGTTCAAGATGGTTTCATACCAAGACATACCAGATTGTTCAATATGGTTTCATACCAAGACATACCAGATTGTTCAATATGGTTTCATACCCTGACATACCAGATTGTTCAATATGGTTTCATACCCTGACATACCAGATTGTTCAAGGTGGTTTCATACCAAGACATACCAGATTGTTTAATATGGTTTCATACCCTGACATACCAGATTGTTCAAGATGGTTTCATACCAAGACATACCAGATTGTTCAGGATGGTTTCATACCCTGACATACCAGATTGTTCAAGATGGTTTCATACCCTGACATACCAGATTGTTCAAGATGGTTTCATACCAAGACATACCAGATTGTTCAGGATGGTTTCATACCCTGACATACCAGATTGTTCAAGATGGTTTCATACCCTGACATACCAGATTGTTCAATATGGTTTCATACCCTGACGTACCAGATTGTTCAAGGTGGTTTCATACCAAGACATACCAGATTGTTTAATATGGTTTCATACCCTGACATACCAGATTGTTCAAGATGGTTTCATACCAAGACATACCAGATTGTTCAGGATGGTTTCATACCCTGACATACCAGATTGTTCAAGATGGTTTCATACCCTGACATACCAGATTGTTCAAGGTGGTTTCATACCCTGACATACCAGATTGTTCAATATGGTTTCATACCCTGACATACCAGATTGTTCAATATGGTTTCATACCCTGACATACCAGATTGTTCAGGATGGTTTCATACCCTGACATACCAGATTGTTCAAGATGGTTTCATACCAAGACATACCAGATTGTTCAAGATGGTTTCATTCCCTGACATACCAGATTGTTCAAGATGGTTTCATACCAAGACATACCAGATTGTTCAATATGGTTTCATACCCTGACATACCAGATTGTTCAAGATGGTTTCATACCAAGACATACCAGATTGTTCAATATGGTTTCATACCAAGACATACCAGATTGTTCAGGATGGTTTCATACCCTGACATACCAGATTGTTCAAGATGGTTTCATACCAAGACATACCAGATTGTTCAAGATGGTTTCATACCCTGACATACCAGATTGTTCAATATGGTTTCATACCCTGACATACCAGATTGTTCAATATGGTTTCATACCCTGACGTACCAGATTGTTCAAGGTGGTTTCATACCAAGACATACCAGATTGTTTAATATGGTTTCATACCCTGACATACCAGATTGTTCAAGATGGTTTCATACCAAGACATACCAGATTGTTCAGGATGGTTTCATACCCTGACATACCAGATTGTTCAAGATGGTTTCATACCCTGACATACCAGATTGTTCAAGATGGTTTCATACCCTGACATACCAGATTGTTCAATATGGTTTCATACCCTGACATACCAGATTGTTCAATATGGTTTCATACCAAGACATACCAGATTGTTCAGGATGGTTTCATACCCTGACATACCAGATTGTTCAAGATGGTTTCATACCAAGACATACCAGATTGTTCAAGATGGTTTCATTCCCTGACATACCAGATTGTTCAAGATGGTTTCATACCAAGACATACCAGATTGTTCAATATGGTTTCATACCCTGACATACCAGATTGTTCAAGATGGTTTCATACCAAGACATACCAGTTTGTTCAATATGGTTTCATACCAAGACATACCAGATTGTTCAGGATGGTTTCATACCCTGACATACCAGATTGTTCAAGATGGTTTCATACCAAGACATACCAGATTGTTCAAGATGGTTTCATACCCTGACATACCAGATTGTTCAATATGGTTTCATACCCTGACATACCAGATTGTTCAAGATGGTTTCATACCAAGACATACCAGATTGTTCAAGATGGTTTCATACCAAGACATACCAGATTGTTCAAGATGGTTTCATACCCTGACATACCAGATTGTTCAATATGGTTTCATACCAAGACATACCAGATTGTTCAGGATGGTTTCATACCCTGACATACCAGATTGTTCAAGATGGTTTCATACCAAGACATACCAGATTGTTCAATATGGTTTCATACCCTGACATACCAGATTGTTCAAGATGGTTTCATACCCTGACATACCAGATTGTTCAATATGGTTTCATACCCTGACATACCAGATTGTTCAAGATGGTTTCATACCAAGACGTACCAGATTGTTCAAGGTGGTTTCATACCCTGACGTACCAGATTGTTCAATATGGTTTCATACCAAGACATACCAGATTGTTCAATATGGTTTCATACCAAGACATACCAGATTGTTCAAGGTGGTTTCATACCCTGACATACAAGATTGTTCAAGATGGTTTCATACCAAGACATACAAGATTGTTCAATATGGTTTCATACCAAGACATACCAGATTGTTCAATATGGTTTCATACCCTGACATACCAGATTGTTCAAGATGGTTTCATACCAAGACATACCAGATTGTTCAAGGTGGTTTCATACCAAGACATACCAGATTGTTCAAGATGGTTTTGATGCCATGACATTGTTCAAGATGGTTTCATGCCATGACATCGTTCAGGATGGTTTCATACCCTGACATACCAGATTGTTCAAGATGGTTTCATACCAAGACATACCAGATTGTTCAAGATGGTTTCATACCAAGACATACCAGATTGTTCAAGGTGGTTTCATACCAAGACATACCAGATTGTTCAAGATGGTTTTGATGCCATGACATTGTTCAAGATGGTTTCATGCCATGACATTGTTCAAGATGGTTTCATGCCATGACATTTTTCAAGATGGTTTCATACCAAGACATTGTTCAAGATGGTTTCATAAAAAGACAAACCAAAATTGTTCAAGATGGTTTCATACCCGAACATACCAAAAATTTTCAAGATGGTTTCATACCAAGACATTGTTTAAGATGGTTTCATACCCGAACATAAAAATTTTCAAGATGGTTTCTTACTTAGACATTCTAAATCCATAGCAAGACGTAGATAAGTTGTAGAAGATGGTATGTAATAGTATATAATTATTGCTATCAGCACATAAAGGTTTTCTGGTCTGCTGGGGGTTTGGATTATGGGATTGGGTGTGGTATCATCAGTATAATAGTATTATAGTAGTATAGTATTATCATACTACCATATCTTTTTCTGTGGGATACTATCAAAGTGACATCACTTATATGTTTACTGTGAGTACAAACTATCTTACGTTAATAGAAATAGTGCTAATACAACAACCAGACTTTCCTGCTACACTTTCTGTTTTACTTCTCTATCAATTTTAGATGCTGATGAAATTGTATATTCCCCCTCTTTCCTATTTTCCTGCTATACTTTCTGTTTTACTTTCAATTGTAGATGCTGATGAAATTGTATTCAGCCTCTTTCGTATTTTCCACCCATCAAGGACTTTTATTGTCCCATATGGTTTTAATTTGTTGACTCTTCTGCACTACTGTTATAGAAGTTATATAGGTTAGTCAGAAACAGGTTAATTCATGGGGATGGGGTCTACATAGATCAGTCCATTAAAGAAGCTATCTGACAGTTTGGTCCAAAAAATAAATTCTCAATTAACCAAATAAGTCAGTGGTACCTGAAATGGTCTTGCAAAATGTTGTTCATTAATGCCAAAGATTTCTGTGAACAGTCAAGGATAAATACCCACTCATCATTGCAAAGCAGGTGTTTCCTATCAGATCCACGCTGCAGAGATAGCTATTTTAAAACTTAGAAAACCATGTGACCACTTACTTTTATAGAGTCATACGGTTAATCGGCCCTGATGAGGATATCTATTTTTAGCGGAGACCACTAGTGCGCTCTTTATAGAGTAGGGAAAAACTGAACATTTAGAGATTTTCTTTTGTGATTAGTACAGTTAAACTATAAAGTTAAGTTTTCGAAATCGTCTTTATAATGACTAAAGTATAGGGGTTTTGCAAAAAGTATGACTTAATTCTCCAAAGTAGTGGTTAGATATTGGTACCTGTATTTAATATAGGCAAACTGTTGGATGTCACCTTTAACATGGTTTATCAAAGTTTCCTTGACCAATATTTGTTGTCAATGGCATATGATATTGATATGTATATGGAGTAACTAACAATCAGTGAACTGTAATATATTACATATATTACATGTAATATACTCATGGGTATCATGTTACCCGACCAAGTTAAAATGAAAGTGCCCCAAACACTGTGTTATTCACTGCTTTAAAAATATTGTCTCTTTTTTAGACAATGATAACCAGTAGAGATAAGATGCTGTATATCATTTTTGAGTTAGATGAACTCTATTTTACAACGTAGTTGATATACGCAGAATGGCTAGGATTAAGAACCAAGGCTTGTTGACCCACTGTATTGGTAGATGGTAGGTCACAAACCAAATTTGCTAGTATAAAGGCGCCTGGCAATTTCTTTTAAACAGGGATGAGTTATTTATTCTGTTTCCAGACTCTGGTTGTATAACTCTTTTGTCTCACATTGTAATGTGAGACAAAAGAGTTATACAACCAGAGTCTGGAAACTATAAGACTTTGACTTTTGTTTCACATAAAATTATGGAAATACGTTAAACTAGACGGAAATAGCCATAAATTTGTAGGTCTTCGTCTGCTCCCTTTGTAAAACCATAAGTAAGACTGTGAGAACAAAAATAATTTATGGACTGGTGAAGACTGCTCTAGTTTCAGTTAAAGAATCAACATACAAAACAGGAGAATGTGAGAACTGCCATGCATATTTGATTTTTATTCTTAATTGGGTAGAACTTGATTCGCAACTGTATATGCAATTATGATATAGGCTGCTCTTTATCTCAGATTGTGTTTAGGAATTTAGAAAACTGAAGATTATCTAGCTGACAAATAATAACCAAAGATTATTGATACTTTACTGTCTGTTTCTTACGTTTGTATCATCTGGGCCCATGAATATAAAAGTAATTAAGCAGCTTATTGGAATGATATGCACTTTTTGATTAATTGTCTTATTACAAATTGTATCAGAAATGGAGCTTTTATTGTTGTGATATTTTTAGCTCTGTTTAAATTTGTTAAATGACTGTTGTCTACAAGATGGATTTGCCAGTATTTTTGCCGATACTGTGCAACGATATTTCTATCATTATAGCACAGGGTCACAAGAAGCAATTTTATAATAAACTGGTTTTGTATTCTATCAACGTTTAGTGAGTTGTTAACATATTCTGGATATCAAAGACATAAAAACATGCTTTATCATTTATGTATATCTTCAATGGCTGCATCTGAGAACTGATTAATTATATTAAAAGTAAATTTGATTGTAAGAAGTCCTTAAAAATTGTCTAAATCTCTGCTTATAATTTTCTTTAAGTTCTTTTTCTTTAAGTTACCAATATTGCAAGAAGCAATGTTATAATAATCTATATGTATCTGACAATATCCATGTGTATACATTATGTTACCTAGTAACCATAGACTCAAACATGTTTTCTTGAAGATTAAATGACTGAGAAACTTGGCTGAAGACTAATACTGTTGTTCTCTGTATGCCAATCAATGAAGGGCAGTGCCTATGCTGCTCTGCAGACTGCATTTATTGATTAGCAAGAAAGTAACCAGTGCAAAATGTCTTGTATATAGAACTCCCTCTAACTGCAGGGTTCTTGTATATAGGAGTCCCCAACACCCACCTACAGCAGGATTTGTGTATATCAGAGTCCCCTTAAAGTAGGGTTCTTGTATATAGGAGTCCCCCTTACAGCAGGGTTCTTGTATATAGGAGTCCCCCTTATGGCAGGGTTCTTGTATATAGGAGTCCCCCTTACAGCAGGGTTCTTGTATATAGGAGTCCCCCTTACAGCAGGGTTCTTGTATATAGGAGTCCCCCTTACAGCAGGGTTCTTGTATATAGGAGTCCCCAACACCCACCTACAGCAGGATTTGTGTATATCAGAGTCCCCTTAAAGCAGGGTTCTTGTATATAGGAGTCCCCCTTACAGCAGGGTTCTTGTATATAGGAGTCCCCCTTATGGCAGGGTTCTTGTACATAGGAGTCCCCCTTACAGCAGGGTTATTGTATATAGGAGTCCCCCTTACAGCAGGGTTCTTGTATATAGGAGTCCCCCTTACAGCAGGGTTCTTGTATATAGGAGTCCCCCTTACAGCAGGGTTCTTGTATATGGGAGTCCCCCTTACAGCAGGGTTCTTGTATATAGGAGTCCCCCTTACAGCAGGGTTCTTGTATATAGGAGCCCTCTTACAGCAGGGTTCTTGTATATAGGAGTCCCCCTTACAGCAGGGTTCTTGTATATAGGAGTCCACCTTACAGCAGGGTTCTTGTATATAGGAGTCCACCTTACAGCAGGGTTCTTGTATATAGGAGCCCCCCCCCCCCCCTTACAGCAGGTTTCTTGTATATAGGAGTCCCCCTTACAACAGGTTTCTTGTATATTGGAGTCCCCATTACAGCAGGGTTCTTGTATATAGGAGTCCCCATTACAGCTGGGTTCTTGTATATTGGTGACCCCCTTACAGCAGGGTTCTTGTATATAGGAGTCCCCTTACAGCAGGGTTCTTGTATATAGGAGTCCCCCTTATGGCAGGGTCCTTGTATATAGAAGCCCCCCTTACACAGGGTTCTTGTATATCAGAGTCCCCTTACAGCAGGGTTCTTGTATATCAGAGCCCCCCTTACAGCTGGGTTTTTGTATATAGGAGTCCCCCTTACACAGGATTCTTGTATATAGGAGCCCCCTTACAGCAGGGTTCTTGTATATAGGAGTCCCCCTTACAGCAGGGTTCTTGTAGATAGGAGCCCCCACCCCCTTGCAGCAGGGTTCTTGTATATAGGAGCCACCTTACAGCAGGGTTCTTGTATAAAGGAGCCCCCTCCCCCCTTACAGCAGGTTTCTTGTATATCGGAGTCCCCCTTACAGCAGGGTTCTTGTATATAGGAATCCCCCTTACAGCAGGGTTCTTGTATATAGGAGTCCCCCTTATGACAGGGTTCTTGTATATAGGAGTCCCCCTTACAGCAGGGTTCTTGTATATAGGAGTCCCCCTTACAGCAGGGTTCTTGTATATAGGAGTCCCCCTTACAGCAGGGTTCTTGTATATAGGAGTCCCCCTTACAGCAGGGTTCTTGTATATGGGAGTCCCCCTTACAGCAGGGTTCTTGTATATAGGAGTCCCCCTTACAGCAGGGTTCTTGTATATAGGAGTCCCCCTTATGGCAGGGTTCTTGTATATAGGAGTCCCCCTTATGGCAGGGTTCTTGTATATAGGAGTCCCCCTTACAGCAGGGTTCTTGTATATAGGAGTCCCCCTTATGGCAGGGTTCTTGTATATAGGAGTCCCCCTTATGGCAGGGTTCTTGTATATAGGAATCCCCCTTACAGCAGGGTTCTTGTATATAGGAGTCCCCCTTATGACAGGGTTCTTGTATATAGGAGTCCCCCTTACAGCAGGGTTCTTGTATATAGGAGTCCCCCTTACAGCAGGGTTCTTGTATATAGGAGTCCCCCTTACAGCAGGGTTCTTGTATATGGGAGTCCCCCTTACAGCAGGGTTCTTGTATATAGGAGTCCCCCTTACAGCAGGGTTCTTGTATATAGGAGTCCCCCTTATGGCAGGGTTCTTGTATATAGGAGTCCCCCTTATGGCAGGGTTCTTGTATATAGGAGTCCCCCTTATGGCAGGGTTCTTGTATATAGGAGTCCCCCTTACAGCAGGGTTCTTGTATATAGGAGTCCCCCTTATGGCAGGGTTCTTGTATATAGGAGTCCCCCTTATGGCAGGGTTCTTGTATATAGGAATCCCCCTTACAGCAGGGTTCTTGTATATAGGAGTCCCCCTTACAGCAGGGTTCTTGTATATAGGAATCCCCCTTACAGCAGGGTTCTTGTATATAGGAGTCCCCCTTATGGCAGGGTTCTTGTATATAGGAGTCCCCCTTATGGCAGGGTTCTTGTATATAGGAGTCCCCCTTACAGCAGGGTTCTTGTATATAGGAGTCCCCCTTATGACAGGGTTCTTGTATATTGGAGTCCCCCTTACAGCAGGGTTCTTGTATATAGGAGTCCCCCTTACAGCAGGGTTCTTGTATATAGGAGTCCCCCTTACAGCAGGGTTCTTGTATATAGGAGTCCCCCTTACAGCAGGGTTCTTGTATATAGGAGTCCCCCTTACAGCAGGGTTCTTGTATATAGGAGTCCCCCTTACAGCAGGGTTCTTGTATATAGGAGTCCCCCTTATGGCAGGGTTCTTGTATATAGGAGTCCCCCTTACAGCAGGGTTCTTGTATATAGGAGTCCCCCTTACAGCAGGGTTCTTGTATATAGGAGTCCCCCTTACAGCAGGGTTCTTGTATATAGGAGTCCCCCTTACAGCAGGGTTCTTGTATATAGGAGTCCCCCTTATGGCAGGGTTCTTGTATATAGGAGTCCCCCTTACAGCAGGGTTCTTGTATATAGGAGTCCCCCTTATGGCAGGGTTCTTGTATATAGGAGCCCTCTTACAGCAGGGTTCTTGTATATAGGAGTCCCCCTTATGGCAGGGTTCTTGTATATAGGAGTCCCCCTTATGGCAGGGTTATTGTATATAGGAGTCCCCCTTACAGCAGGGTTCTTGTATATAAGTCAGGATAATGTGACTGGGTGTGGTATCGTGCCAGGTGTTCATGGCATGCTATACACAGTGAAGACAGCACTATATCTGTTTCAAGTGGACACCGTCTCCAGATAACTGAAATACTGTTGGTGGGACGATAAACCCAATAAACTAAACCAAGCATTTTAATTTGGCAAAAACACACTAAACACGGATCAGGTGGATATTTTGTCATGCTTATCCTCTGTAAAAACATGGAAGACTTTCAATACGTGACAGATTGTTTACTGTCCTGTTTATCTCTTGTTCATCTAGTGCTTGATCATATCATGTGAAATGTAATCCCCAAGATGTTATTACTGTCTTGCCTATTTATAATAACAAGTAAGAGGCGTCTTTCATGGGAATTTGTAAGGATGGGTATTTTTAAAATATGAAGTCCATTTTACAGTTTGCTGTCAAATTAGATTCTGGATGTGGTTTTGAAATGAGTTCACTCTTTCCCAATTCCTTATTTAAATTCATTTATTTGGATCTGCATATAAACATGACATTTTTCTATTTTAAACAAGTACAATTATAAATATAAGTTATAATATTACTATAAAACATTGACAATCCTGTCCAGTTATAATGTGTACTGTACTGGCTTTATTCCATTAAAGAGAGAGGCGCCCGTGGAATAGTGGTAGATTTGTTGATTTGTAACTCCTCTGACTGCTTAGTCTCTCACCACATGGGTTTGAGTCCCGTTTTGGGTGAAGGATTTGATGTGTGAAGGTCTTCCAGCTGACTTGCGGTGTGCTAGTGGTTCTACCCAGACCTTAATCTGGGGTCTTCCTCCACCAAAAAGATGGACTTTGCTATAATGATCATAATTAGCCACTGCAATGTATTTAAAAAAACAAACCATTAACAGAGAATCTCATTGATTTTTGTCTCACCTGCATAACCTCGCAAAAACATAGGGTTCCCTTTGCCTCTAACTTGCTTAAAAGAAGCATATTTAATACTTGAATTATTACTCTTAGATTCGGCGCGTATGACCTGTTAAGTGTCGGTGTGCCGTTAAACCCAAATAAATAAATAAATATTACTCTTAGAATTTTTTCCCTTGTCGATTTCGCTAAAGAAAACCATCCTGCTTTGCTGTAATGAATGTGTGCCAAGTAACACCACTCTAATTTATTAATACCTAATCATTCAATTATTGGATCTTATGTATTCAAGTCCTGTGATACTTGTTTTATCCATATGACTATCTATCGTGATTCATACAGATGACAAACTTCTTGACAATGCTTAAATGACTACTGAATAAGGTCATGGTGTATGTACGTGTATAAACCCTTGCCACGCTGCATGTAGAATCAATACAAAAACTTAGGTTTTTGCCAATTACTACATGCAGTTAAGTAACAAAACTTAATGCTTAAGACTTAATAGTGAAGGACCTGTTCATTTGGAGTTGGGAGAAAGGGATCTGTACTGTGATCAGGTGGAGTCTGGGGGTAGGGATCTGTACCGTGATCAGGTACTGGAGAAGTTGGGAGGTAGGGATCTGTACTAGTATCAGGTACTGAAGGAGTTGGGAGATGGGGCTCTGAACTGTGATCAGGTGCTGGAGAAGTTGGGAGGTAGGGATCTGTACTAGTATCAGGTACTGAAGGAGTTGGGAGATAGGGCTCTGAACTGTGATCAGGTGCTGGAGAAGTTGTGAGGTAGGGATCTGTACTAGTATCAGGTACTGAAGGAGTTGGGAGATAGGGCTCTGAACTGTGATCAGGTGCTGGAGAAGTTGGGAGGTAGGGATCTGTACTAGTATCAGGTACTGAAGGAGTTGGGAGATAGGGCTCTGAACTGTGATCAGGTGCTGGAGAAGTTGGGAAGTAGGGATCTGTACTAGTATCAGGTACTGAAGGAGTTGGGAGATAGGGCTATGAACTGTGATCAGATGCTGGAGAAGTTGGGAGACAGGGATCTGAGCTGTGATTAGGTGCTGGAGGAGTTGGGAGATAGGGCTCTGAACTGTGATCAGGTGCTGGAGGAGTTGGGAGATAGGGCTCTGAACTGTGATCAGGTGCTGGAGGAGTTGGGAGATAGGGCTCTGAACTGCAATCACTTACTGGAGGAGTTGGGAGATAGGGATCTGAGCTGTGATCAGATGCTGGAGAAGTTGGGAGATAGGGATCTGAGCTATGATCAGGTGCTGGAGGAGTTGGGAGATAGGGCTATGAACTGTGATCAGATGCTGGAGAAGTTGGGAGATAGGGATCTGAGCTATGATCAGGTGCTGGAGGAGTTGGGAGATAGGGATCTGAGCTGTGATCAGGTGCTGGAGGAGTTGGGAGGTAGGGCTCTGTACCATGACTGTGTCTTAGTGGGTTTAGTTTGTGCTTGGCAGGCTTAGACTGACAGTCTGGTGACATTCAAATACAGAATGTATTATTATATATACTCAGGCTTAGACTACTGGTCTGATGACATTCAATTGCCGGATGTAACATTGGACAGACTGATAATGGAAACAAAAGTGCCTTTTATCTGAAGTCTGTCCTTCACAGAGGATACAGTGTTACGGTGTTTGATGAGTCAGGTGCATACAGTGCATTTTATCATTATGGGCATTATGTGTTTCTTTTATAAGAAAATTAACATAAATTATTGTAAGTCAATTGACATGCAGTCTTTCATGCTTAATATTTATATATTCAATGTTATTCTTTATGATTATTTTTTTACTCATTTTAGGACTGAGGTAAGGATGGTTCTTTCTTTTTAGAGCAAATATCTTCAGTTTCATTGAAGATGAAGAGATACTCAAACAGTCATAAAATATCAGAAGGAATATTAACTGAAAAAGAGCCATTATTTTATGCAGAAGAATTAAGAACTCATCTTGCATCATAAAATCCATCTGCTTTTTATAAGTGCTTTTTATAAGGGTTCTAATTCCTCAGTTTATTATGAATACCTGTGCCATAACCAAGCATCCCCAACCTCTCTACAGCCTACACAAAATCAATGGCTCTACTTTCCTTGACTTTTCTCTCCCCTGTTTAAGAGATCCTGCACTCTTAGATCAACTCTGATTGTAGAGGAAGCATTCTTTTGAAGCAGATTTACTGCTGTCTTCACAGTAAATAGCATGTTGTAAATTCCTGGAATGATACCACACAGTCATATTATCTTGACACCTGGCCGACCAGTCATTGAATTGCCCCCTTTTGCATAAGCATAAACAAAACAGCTATACAACTACCATTTTTAATGACTTAGGTATGTCATTGCTGGTGTTAACACCTGTTGCCACCTGTTCCTTGAGCAGATATCTGTACCTACAGCCCACCTGGTCCAGTCAGCAGTGTGGACACAAGTGGCGTAGTGGGCTGTCATGTTAATGTTCCTTATAAAAAAATCATATAAAGAGTAACCTGCCGCAATAGCTCAGGTGGTAGAGCGTTGGCTTGCGGATCGAGAGGTCGTGGGTTCAAACCCCGGCCGGGTCAAACCAAAGTCTTTTAATTTGGTAGTAGTGGCTTCCCTCCTAATGCTCGGGGCTAAGGGGACAGCATTATGTCTGACTCGTAAGTGTCAGTATAATGGACCGGCCAGGTTCAGTCCCTGGGCACCTCATAAGTACCTCTATGCTATAATGATAGAAATGTTGCTGCACGGTATCGGCAAAAATGCCGGATAATCTCATCCCATCACATCCCATATAAAGAGTAAACAATTAAGAACCTGCCAGATCAATATGCTTGTCTCTTAAACATTATGCTTATTTAAGTGATAGATGCCACATGAAACAGTTTTAATTAGCTGTCCTTGCCTGAGACAATGTTAACGACAACTGCTTGTCATTGTATCTCCCCTACAACAACTGAACGCGGCAGACCTTAGAAGGACAGAGCTCTTTGAACAGTCCAGTTGTTGATGTCTCGATTGTCAATTGCCATGCTACACATTGATTTATAGGAGATTAACCCTGCTATTAAATCAGTGATATGAGAAAAAGTTGTATGTTTTCAACATTTTTGTCATTTGAAATACATCACTGCATTCAGCTATGGTTATTATAGCACCACAGGTCCGCTGGTAGACCTTCTCACATTACGTTCTTTGCCCCCAGCAGGACTTGAACCCATATAGTAAGAGATTAAGCAGTGAAGTATTTTATGTGCTATTTTTGAAGCAGAAAACAAATGTTACTGCTTCTAGTGAACACCATTTATAACAAACCGAATGTGGGAGAGGATGATAACCCAAACAAACAACAAAAAAATCGTTAGAGCATCGGCTCCAGGTACGGGAGGCCCCGGGTTCGATCCGGGGCTGCAACATACCAAAGTCGTTAAAAATGGTAGTGGTATAGCTCCCTTGCTAACGCTCTAGCAAATATAAGGGTAGTTCCACGACTGGTTGGCCCGGTGTCAGGATAATGTGACTGGGTGTGGTATCATGCCAGGTGTTCACGGCATGCTATACACAGTGAAGGCTGCACTATATCTGCTTCAAGTGGACACCGGCTCCAGATAACTGAAATACTGTTGGTGGGACGATAAACCCAATAAACAAACAAACTAAACCATAGTATATCAAAATACCATCTATTCATTTGCTGTTCCTTTGTAGACACCATTATGACAAGTTATTCAAAATTTTCTATCTGTCTGTTTCAGAGGAATCAGTAGCGTTGTTCGTCGATGTACAGAGAAGAACACGGGTAATGAGTATGCAGTGAAGATTATAGATATCAGCGGAGAGAAAGAGGATAATTATGAGGCAGAACAGACGAAGAGAGACACAATACGAGAAATCAACATTCTGCGCATGTGTACCGGTCATCAACATATCAGTATGTAAACATAAAATCTTTCATAGCCTGGCTTATAACAAACACATAAATAACCATCTCCAGATAACTGAAATACTGTTTTGGGGATGATAAATCCAATAAACATAAAACAGAAATAACATATTAATGTAATATCTCTATATATTGCATATATAAGTTCGTTTGGCAATACAATGTCATTACAACCTATTAGACCGGACCTGGTAGCGCAATCGGTCCAGCGGTTCGATCCCGGGCCGCGACATACCAAAGTCGTTAAAAATGTTAGTGGTATAGCTCCCTTGCTAACGCTTAAGCAAATATAAGGGTAGTTCCACAACTGGTTGGCCCGGTGTCAGGATAATGTGACTGGGTGTGGTATCATGCCAGGTGTTCAGCGGCATGCTATACACAGTGAAGGCAGCACTTTAACTTCTTCAAGTGGACACCGTCTCCAGATAACTGAAATACTGTTGGTGGGACAATAAACCTAATAAACAAACAAACAATAAACAAACAAACAAACAACCTGTTAGCTTCACATTTACAATGACCTTAACAATATAGGTTCAGTGTTCAAACTAAGCTTCTTGATGCACACTTGAGTCTCAAAGGTGGCATCAAACAGTTTGGACCAAAGAATGTTTTCTCAAATAATCAAGTTACCTGAAAAGTTCCTGCAAAATACTGTTCATTGATGTCCTACATGTTAGCGAACAGTGAAGCATAAATCCCCACTCGTCATTGCATACAGGTATTTCCTATCTGGGCCATGCTGCAGAGATGGCTATTTTTAAACTAAGAAAACCATGTGACAGCTTATTTTTGAAATCATGTTATATCGTCATATGGGTAGTCCACTCTGATGTCTATTTTTGGCAGAGACTACTATCTAGCTTATTTGTAGGTTTTTTGTACAGAATGTACTTAAAGGGTGATTTCTTCATGCTATGTATTGTCTAACAATATAGTGATTGTTCAAAATCGTCTTCATTTAGACTTAAGTTTTAGTTTGTGCAGAAATAAACTATCAGATATCACCTTTTATTGGGAAAAAGATCATAATGTAGAGGGATATTTCAGCTTAATTGCTGTATGCCAGTGGTTCTACCAAGACATTTGTTGACCAATGATAATAGCTTAGGGACCATTGTGGGTTTTTTAAATGTGGTAAAAAAGCTTGAGCATTATTTTTTGATAGAAGGAAGGTGAATAATATTGTTGTACATAAGATAAGGCAGTAAATACGTTGCTAGGCAACACATTATTATTTAATGTATTCAAGTAAAAGTACTGAAAGATTATTTTCACAACTGGTGGAATTTCAAACCGAATTTCCAACTTCCAATAAAAATGGCAGCAAGCATTCCTGAGTATAACACAATGCAGATCAATATTTCAACATAACCTGCCCAATCTTGCACAAGCATGTGTGCTGAAACTGCTTAAAATCTGAATAGAAATTGTTATGATGTCTAGTCTTGTTCTAAGAAAACTATGAAATGGTATCAACATATGTCTGGTTGAATCTTATTAATATATAAGATGTTTATCTTGCTCTCTGGTGTAAAAACTCATGATGAAGGACAGGTATACCATTAATTAATAATATTAAAGTTAAAACTTTTAACTACCATCCCATCGAAATATTTTTATATTTTCTGCTATTTGGACGTCTCATTAAGACTTTCTAAAAGTTCAGTTGGCATCTTTTAACAACAACTTAATAGATATAATTTTACATAATTAAAAGTTTAGTTGTTTAGAAGTTTGAAATATTATGTAGATTGTTAATGAGTTCTTAAACAAACACCTTAGACTTTTGGTGTTGGTTACAATTGTTTATCTGTTGCATCATCTCAAGGTGTTGTTTTTATATCTCCTACATACCATCCTAGTTTGGACCTAAGTACTAGAGACACATTAACTGATTTTGATAAAATAATTATCCACATCCACTTATAAATCCATTTCATTCTTAATTTGACAGTCTTTTACGACACTGATAAATTTATCCCATTATTTAACAATTTTACATGCCACTTTCCAGAACCATTGCCATTCTTAATTGAAAGTCTTACCTGCTACTAATTTTAGAATTCATCATGACCCTCTGTGTGTATAAACATGATGATTATTGTTTCATTTTCAGTTAAACTCCATGACTGTATGACTGTGTATAAACATAATAATTGTTGTTTTATTTTCAGTTGAACTCCGTGACTGTATGACTGTGTATAAACATAATAGCTATTGTTTTATTTTCAGTTGAACTCCATGACTCCTTTGAAACTCCAACATTCATCTTCCTAGTCTTTGAGCTGTAAGTATCAGATATAATTTTACTGCCATATTGTCATTGGCTGTTATATTTTACTCTTAATTCCAAAACAGTTATTCTACTACTCAGTAGGTGTTATTAAATTTTAATATCAGTGTAGCTTATTCAAATAAAGCTTTTGATTTTCGTGTTTTTAAAAAAACAACAAAAAAAAAAACTTTCCATTTGAAAATTGTATCTTTTTAACAACAGTAGCAAGCGTATTGCAAAACTTTTTACTAATTGTACTGATGGTTGTGTTATAACTTTCTGTTAATGAAATTGTTCTGTTGCATCTCAAGTCTTAGCCCTTTAATTGATAAACCCTTTTTATTTATTTTTTCAGGTGTAAACATGGGGAATTGTTTGACTATCTCACACAAGTAGTGACACTGTCCGAAAAACGAACTAGGTAATTAATTTGAATTATTGTTTGCAGGTCAAGTACCTGCCAAAAATAATGGTGTTTGGTGGTTTGGGGGAGTGGTGACTGGTAGTAATGGTGGTACTGGTAGAGTTGGTAATGTTAATTTGGAGATGGTGGTAATAATCACGATGATGATGATGGTACCTATGAGCAGGTGGTCTTAATTATAATTGTTGTTGTGGTTCTGATAATGGTGGTGAAGCTGGTGCTGATGATGTTGGTGATGATGATGATGACTGTTACATTTTTATAAACTTTTATATATTCTATGGCATAAAAAGGCATTTTCAAAGTGATATTTCTCTGTGATTGAGAGAGATACTCAAACAACCATAACATTTATATAGGAATGGTAACAGAAAACAACCCTTATCATGTAAGATGTCAGCTTTTGTTTTCTTAGTTTTGAAATTTTAATGTGTTATTTATGAAAAATAAATCCCAATATTTCAGAGTCATCATGAAGCAACTCCTGACAGCTGTAGAATATTTACATAGTAGAAATATAGTCCACAGAGATTTAAAGGTAAGTGTTTCTGCAGTTGTTCTCAGTAATTTTAACCATATGGTATCAATTGACTTACCTGAAAATGAGAAAGTGAGTGTTTAATGGCGTCCCTGGTATAAATATTGTCTTTATAAAAAATTAAAGGAAAATTAATCAGCAGACTGTTGGGGCCCTTTATTTTAACCTTATGGCCACACTAGACATAAAAACTTGAGCATTTATTACATTACAGAGACAGAAATATAATCATAATGACTTTGTTCAGTTCTAGGTTTGGAGGAAGCCCTGTGATAAATATTTAAGTAGAACCATCATTCAGTTCTAGGTATTGAGGAAGCCCTGTGATAAATATTTAAGTAGAACCATCATTCAGTTCTAGGTATTGAGGAAGCCCTGTGATAAATATTTAAGTAGAACCATCATTCAGTTCTAGATATTGAGGAAGCCCTGTGATAAATATTTAAGTAGAACCATCATTCAGTTCTAGGTTTGGAGGAAGCCCTGTGATAAATGTCTGTTATGTGCAAATCGGAGTCAGGTGCGGGGGAGATTAGAACTGGTCTATGACCTGTCAAGAGTTTAGTACTCATGGTTAGCCAACGCTGTGTCCAAGTTTATTGTGTTACAGGTTATTCCTGTCCCTCGATAAACATGAATAAAATAAGCTGTACATGGTCCTGGTACATAGATAACAAAAAATGCTCAGACTCCAGCACAAAGCTTCAGTTTTCTTGGTTTAAGATTTCTTTTGAATGCTCAGTATCAGTTTGTTATTTACACAGAGGGTAAGGAGAATCTTTGTTCTCACTTTCAGCCTGAGAATATTCTATTAGATGACAACTTAAATGTGAAAGTCTCAGACTTCGGTTTTGCCACAGTCTTATCTCCAGATGAACAACTTACAGGTAAGTTTTCTAATTCGTTTGATTTAAACTTTTTTTAACCTGATCCTGAATTGACCATTACTTTTTTTTAACTTGATAGTTTTTTTATATTTTTATATATTTTACTTACAAAGTTTAGTTTTAAACCTATTATGCGCTATTCACATTAAACTTTGTATTCTGCGCCATAATACCTGTTAAGTGTCGGTGTGCCGTAAAACCCAAATAAATAAATAAATAAATGACCATGCCTAGACAGATACTTTTTTTATTTTTTTTATTTCCTTTTTATTATTTTCACTTTCACCTACCTCAGAAATATGCTGGATTCTCCCAAGGCAATGTTAATCAAAGCTTTTTAATTAGAAATAACTTTATATTAATATTTTCAATATTAAACACAAAAGAAATTCTTTGTTGAACCGCTCTCTCTCTCTCTGTCTTTGTCTCTCTTTCTCCCAGTCTCTGTCTCTTTCTCTGTCTATCTTTCTCTCTGTCCCTTTCTTTCTCTTTGTCTCTGTCTGTCTGTCTGTCTGTCTGTCTCTCTCTCTCTCTCTCTCTCTCTCTCTCTCTCTCACACACACAACACACACACACACACACACACACACACCACACACACCACACACACCCCCCCCCCCTCTATCTATGCCTTGTCTGTTTCAGAGTTATGTGGAACACCGGGGTACCTAGCGCTGGAGGTTCTGTCTGTCTGTCTCTCTCTCTCTCTCTCTCTCTCTCTCTCTCTCTCTCTCACACCACACACACACACACACACACACCCACACACACCACCACACACACACACACACACACCACCCACACACACACCACACACACACACACACACACACACACACACACACACACACCACACACACACACACACCCCCCCCCCCCCCTCTATCTATGCCTTGTCTGTTTCAGAGTTATGTGGAACACCGGGGTACCTAGCGCCGGAGGTTCTGTCTGTCTGTCTGTCTCTCTCTCTCTCTCTCTCTCTCTCTCTCTCTCTCACACACACACACACACACCTATTTATGCCTTGTCTGTGTTTCAGAGTTGTGTGGAACACCGGGGTACCTAGCGCCGGAGGTTCTGTCTGTCTCTATGTACGAGAATGTGCCTGGATATCGGTTAGAAGTAGACATGTGGGCGTGTGGTGTCATCATGTACACATTGCTGTGTGGGGCGCCACCTTTCTGGCACCGTAAACAGATGCAGATGTTACGTATGATCATGCAGGGAAACTACAAGTTTGGCAGTCCTGAGTGGGACGATATCAGCCAGACAGCAAAAGATCTGGTATGTATGGTTATTTGACATGTTTAAATACATTTGTCTAGACATTGAAAGATAAAGTAGGACTTATTGTATGGTAGCCAGACTGTATTAAGACTGGTATGTTATGATGATAAAAAGTATTTATTTATTGTAAGGATGTAATAGAAAATAATACGTAAGGTTTGTTGATTAATAGCATTATTTTACTGCGAAGTTTGATTTATTAAAATGTATTTTATTATTGGCTTGACAGGGAAGATTGAAGTATGTTTGTTTAAAAAATAAATGTTTAAATAGCCATATATGTCAAATAATTGTGTAAAATTAATCGGCCATGGATCACATACACCTCATTAACCCTTTCACTCATACAGTTCTCCTAAATAACCATATGCCTAATGCATAACCAGATGGCTTGTCAGGCCACCTGGCATGCATAGGTAAACTGGTGACAAAGATACCTCAGGTTCATACAGCATTATTGGTTTTGTGTGGGAAGCTGACAGTAGTTATGTTTAAGCTATTTTTTAAGCTAGAATGAGTTATTTAATCATATTTATGTAATTAAAAAGTTTATTCAGAAATCATTTTTCTTTCTGATGATATACTTTTCATGCATTTGAGGTTATATAAATTGTTAGAAGAAAGGTTTGAATAAAACAAAAGAAATATGTCATTGGCAATTTCTTTATTTTATGTTTGAAATATTCATTAATTGCTATTGTTTTTTATTTAAAAAACAACATTTAAATCTGATTCCCCAAAACAGAAAATTCTGACTCAGTGTCACTACCAAACAAAATATCATAAGCATCAGGCATACTTCTGAAGCAAGATAAAGTGAGACTATCAAAAAATATTATCAAACAATTTGTGTGCAAGATCTTTTTCAATAGGTGTTAATGATGCAGCGATTAGAATGCTAATGAACGAGGCAATCAATTGAAGCTTAAATACCTTCCAAGTTGATCCACAGAGCAATAAAACATTTTGCCCCTTTCATTAGTCAGTGGGTTTTATGATCCAATGCTGCCCCAAAGCAACAGGGGGTTCCGGTAAGTCGGCAAAACTTTTCAACATCAAATACTTCACTTCCATTTATTGTGAAGGAAGCGGATGTTTATTACATCGGCATACTCGGTTTTTACTGTAAGGCTGACCATGTGAGAGTTGTTGTGGTTTAGAAATGGTAAGATTTGCCAGCGAGTGTAAATAATGGAAAATTCCATTTGGGTGCTCTACAAACTTAGCAAATTGTCACAATTTTTTCAGAACAACCCCTTTTTTTTATTCACTAAATGTATAAATAAAGGCTTAATCTTACTGAATAAAGATAAAAGAAAGACTTTACATGAAGTATTCACTTATGATTTTGCACTTAACTTTGAGGGCGTAAAATCGCCAAAGCATGAGCCTGATGCACAACGCCAAAGATCGCCAAACTATTAGCCTGACGCACAACGCCAAAGATCGCCAAACTATTAGCCTGACGCACAATGCCAAAAATCGCCAAACCATGAGTGAAAGGGTTAATGGAGCTAGAAACCCTTGTTTATCTTGCTGCATTGAAATGTTTAATCTGTTATTTCTGATTATTTGTTTATGGCTCAAAGACAATGGCCAGACGATGCAGGTGTTACTATTTGAGAATTGTTTATATTTCATTACCTAGACAATTTAAAGGTCAAATCTGGCTTTTGAAAATGTTTATTACTTACTAGACGAATAAAGGTCTGGTGTGTTTGGTCATTAAAATGTTGACAGTATATGCTAGACAGTGAAAGGTCTGGAATGTTGGAAGGATTGCAAAGACATAAAAACTGCATGTGGAAGATCAGATTGCAAGATATTTTTTCAGCTTCCAAAAATTGAAAATCTGATACTTAACACGTAGTTTTGTTATGTTTATATAACAAATGTATATTTCAATTGTTATCTAATTGCAGATCTCTGGCATGCTGGTGGTTGATCCCAAGGGAAGAATGACAGCCAAAGAAGCTTTGAGCCATCCTTTCTTCCAGAGAGATGTAATTTTCTTGCACTCTTACATGCATGACAGATACAACAAGACCTCGATTTCATATATAATTAAACCATCCATTAAAGCTTTTTCCTTTTTAACAACATTTTTAAATGTTGTTTAATGTAATATAATGCTTTAACGAAATGAATGCAAGTTGTTGTTACAAGCGTCATAGATCCATATCTCTGTGAACTTCATATGTGGGCATTTGTTAGACTAGTTAGCTTTAGCATTTTAGCATACCTTAGAAAAATTAAACCCCCTTTCTAAAAGCCCTTTATCCTACAGGCATTATTCATTGTGCGGTGCAATTTGCTTTTAAACACTATAAATGCTACAGTTTTTATCCAATCTTCACAAAACTTTTGTCAAAACATTTGACTGCATGAAATCTTGGTTGAGTTTGTAACTGGGTCATGAAAGGGTCAAAAAGTAGGATGAGTTTGTAACTGGGTCCTTAAAGGGTCAAAAAGTAGGATGAGTTTGTAACTGGGTCATAAAAGGGTCAAAAAGTAGGATGAGTTTGTAACTAGGTCATGAAAGGGTCAAAAGGAAGAACACAAGGCAAAGTCTTTGAAAAGCCTTGTAAACAGCCTACTTTGTTGTTTTGTATGTTCTTACACACTATCTCACAAATCACCAGCTGAACAATCCATGATTGCATATTAATGTCTACAAAGTGTTACTTTTTATGTGTAATAACCAAGTTAAAATAAAGAGAATCTTATAACTAATAAATGTTCCTGTTTATTTTGCAGATTCCACCAGAGAAGAAGTTTTATGCCAAGCGAACGTTCAAGGCAGCTGTTCATTGTGTCAATTTCTTCCGTCGTCTCAAGTTTTTCTATAACAACCCACCCCCTGTTTCTGTTAGAGAGCTAACTGCAAACCCATATGGGGTAAAAATGATCCGCAAGCTCATCGACGGATGTGCGTTTAAAATGTATGGTCACTGGGTGAAGAGAGCTGACAATCAAAATCGTGCAGCGCTGTTTGAGCATGTACAACGTGAAGAATGGCTCGTAGAGTTTCCAAGGTGATAATTCCAAGGCTGTTAGTGACAGTTTTATAAATTATTTGTAAGTTTATTCTTTGCAAAGTTTTCCACATCCATGTCCATATTATGGTTTTAATGTTTAAACCTATTTCCACTTTTTTGTGCAATCTACTTTAAATACATCATGTGTGTTATTGTTTAAATGTGTTATCAACTGATTGCTTATCAAAAAGAAAAACTGAGAAAAACAAGATGTTGGACAAGTCTTCCAAAAGATTATCTGTTGTTCTGTGAACTGGAAACAGTTGCGGCATACTGGATCAGCATCAAAGAAATCAGATACCAACCAGATGTTGAAATAAGGTGACTAACGAGAAATTTGAAGATAGTGCGACACCTAACCTTAAAAGTTAAAAAAAACACACCAAAGTTTTGCTTTGAAAGATAGAAGTAAAAGACGTTGTTGTCAAAGAACTTGGTAAATATCAAAATACTGGACATTGGATGTGCAAGCTGGACAGACATGAAAGGGCTTAAACTAATGCAAACAGTGAAGTATTGAATTATTTCAATTTCCACATTTCCAGAAAAAAAAGTAGCTTCACTAAGTTCAGGTTACCTCAGCTTACAAGTTAATGAATATTCAAATACTGAGGCAAAAAAAATCTTAAGATGCCTATGGTATTGTGATTCATTTTCCAGATTTCTGCTATTATACAATATCAATAGATAATATAAAAAGAAGCATACGGTTTCAGAAAATAAAAGTTAGCCAGGTACTGGCTATTATCGTGGTACTTGTTGGTTTTTCCTCGGTGTAAATAAATGCTGATCAAGGTTGCCTAGTATTTCAGCATAGTAATATTAACCACCAACTTTAGGTTTATCATAAAAAAGTGAGCAGTCAATAACAGTGTTCACCCATGTTTTACAACATGCTGCCATGGCCGATGACCTAATTTACTACCACAAGGGAAATAACTCTCTATTATCGCAGTATTTGAACACCAATTTCTACGGAAGATAAAAATGATCGTAACTAAATGAAAATGTACTAACTTGAGAATTCACAATCCTATCATCTCAGGAAAGTATTTTTAACACTCTTCACAGCAGCAAACTGTTTACGGTCAGTAAAGTTTGAATAACACTTAACAAGAAATTGTCAGTTTGTCAAATACGGCAGTACATAATTTTGTAACCAGATTTATAAAAGGAAAGAAAGTGGTTTTTTTTTCTGATTTGCAAAATAAGAATAACAATATAAGCTCAAAAATGTTTACTGTTAAAGACAAAAGGGAAAATCAAACATTGATTCATATGTTTTGACATGACTGGTAACTGTATAATGAACGATGTACAATAAACATTACAAAACTGCCACAAATGGTCGATATTTGCTTCCGTAGGAAAAGAAAAGTCGATATAGCTTAGTTTAAGAGATAGGACACATGTCACATGGTGAATGACATCATGTGATGTGCAGACAATTTACCGGTGAAAATGTCAAATGGAAGATTAACAATGTTTTACTCATTATTTTTTTCGGTATGGTGTCACAATATATTTAGACCTAGGCCATGTTTGTGATGTTGAAGCAAAAATTAAGTATTTACTGTTGTTTTTTGCATAACTTTTTTTTTTTCTCAGAGCAAAAGATGTGCTTACCTGATTAAATTTTTAACAACCCCTTATAGGTTGCGTTGTCCCAAAATAATGCAAAACCTGGATACCACGATAATAGCGAGCTCATGATAATAGCGATACCTTATATAAAGTATTAAGAAATAGGACTTTCAATAACAATCAGCTGTTTGGATGGAACAGCAAATACTTTTATCTTTTTTTTAATTGTTTTATTTAAATAAAGTTTATATATGTTAAGATTTTTCTTTGATATATTGACAGTGGAATAAACTATGTGGAAAATATAATATGTCAGAGTTATGTGAAGTGGTTTAGACATTATTTGTGTTGGTGAACCTTCAAGATAAGGATTCATATCGCTGTTTTACTTGTATATCTCAGTTTGTGTACCTCCTTAAGTTGGGGCAGTATTTGTTTATAAAATGTGAACACTTGTTAAAAAGGTTTTGGTAAAATGGAAACTAAATAAAGATGCTTATAGAATAGGGAAATTGATTATTCTCTGAACTGAACAAATACCTGCTCTAATAAAATTAGAAAAAAGATGTCGCTAACAATGAAGGAAAACAAACTGAATATCTTAGTTACAATTCAAGTAAGAAAACAAATGCTTTATAAGTGGGGATATAAATGTTTTACAATGAGTATTGATCATATTTTAAAAGTAGTTCAGATGTTATTTATTTCGATCAAACAAATCCAACCACCATACTTTAAATGTTTTACCTGTATGAATAAAAATGTAAGATGTGATCTTTTAACAGAGTATTTCTGTATACATGTATTTTAATTTATAAATTATTTGTTCTTACCAACCTTGCAGAGAGAAGGAAATGTTGTTTGTAAAATGTAGTAGAAATTATATTTCCAGGTTCACTTTTCAACAAATAAGCTAAAATCTCTGCTTGCATAATGCAAGTATAAGATGAAAAGTCAAGACATAGTTCAGATTAATTTTATTCTTTTAAACCAGAACATCTTATTTTTCATTTATATGTCATTTTTTATTTGTATCAAATTACTCAGAGCTGCTGTAAAGGGGAGTTACTCTGTTAGTATACTTTACCCTATTATATACCTTAAATGGGCTTTCATTGAAATTGTCAAATTGAGACCTTTATATTGAGGGACCCACAAGGAAGGCAACTAATTATAATTGTAACAGTTAAAATATGAACTCTTTATGATAGAAAAGAGAACATAGACATTCTGGAGGAGAAAAATGGATTTTACTCGAGAAATACACCCCCACACCCAAAGTTTAATTAAGGGTTCTTAGCTATGTTAATTTTAATTAGGAAAGTACAACAAAGTCCCACAGACTATATTAAAATTTGAAAAGACACAGGACAAAAATATTCACTTGCCAGAGAGTGGTTAAAGGTTCAACAAAACTGTGACGACATACAAAATAGGGCAAAGCCAACAGTTCCTGCCTTGGAAGTCTGCTAGGCACATATTGATCAGACTTTGGCAAATACTGTTAACCCAGGCCATGTATCTGTGCCATTTCTAAGATACTCTTAATTGGCTTACTTGGCATAAGTTACTTCAGTCTAAGGTTAAAAGTGTGTATCCTAATTAGCCAGTCCCACACAAAATGCAGGTCGGGAGATGTTCCAACTGGGTCTCTAAGTGTGTATCCCAATAAGCCAGTCCCACACAAAATGCAGGTCGAGAGATATTCCAACTGGGTCTCTAAGTGTGTATCCACAGATAAGTCAGTCCCACACAAAATGCAGGTCGGGAGATGTTCCAACTGGGTCTCTAAGTGTGTATCCACAGATAAGTCAGTCCCACACAAAATGCAGGTCGGTAGATGTTTCAACTTGGTGTCTAAGTGTGTATCCACAGATAAGTCAGTCCCACACAAAATGCAGGTCGGGAGATGTTCCAACTGGGTCTCTAAGTGTGTATCCACAGATAAGTCAGTCCCACACAAAATGCAGGTCGGTAGATGTTTCAACTGGGTGTCTAAGTGTGTATCCACAGATAAGTCAGTCCCACACAAAATGCAGGTCGGGAGATGTTCCAACTGGGTGTCTAAGTGTGTATCCAGATAAGTCAGTCCCTCACAAGAAACCGATCACTGCAGGGTCTGTAGCAATGTGTTAAGATACCTTTGCATGTACTTACTAAGGATTTGTATGGACTGTCAATGGAATATAACTTGATGGAGAGTGTAAAAAACCATACTTGTTGTTCAGTTTAAAATAGGATGTAGTTTTTTCCATAATACAACTGATATTTAGTTGTGATATACTTTTTACTGTTAATTCTAACAAAATGGTCTTCAAACAGGTTTCATGAAGAAAGAATAAAGATTTTACTTAGTTTATTTTTTTAGAAATCTTTGGGGAAGCATTATATTAAATTTTGTTTTCTTTATATGCAAATTCAACTTTTCTCATATATAGAAACTCCACATTTTTTCAAATATAAAAAAGAATAACCCTTTACTACTGGAAATAAATTTTGCATGTTGACGTACCGTGCTTCCTTCACCATGAGCTCTAGATAGGAGGAGATAATCTGTGTCTATATATATGCCATTATTCTCAAACAAACCCTGTATTGGAGGTACTCATTTGATTTGTCATATCAAGACAATTCTAAAAAGTTACTATAAAGGCTTTGGAGGAGAAATGACAGAGTACACAGAAGTTCTCCTCTTACATGTGGCTCAGTTCACTGTGATAGCATGCCTTGAATTCTTGTAATAAGTTAGTGGATCAGCATTTATAGTATGTGGATTTCAGTCTGTAATGACATGATAATCATGTGGTAAAAATGGCCAACTTGAAACTCCTCTAACTCCTCACCATGTGGTTCAACACTTGTTTGGGTAAAAGACTTCATTAGGGGAGGTTTTCCATCTGAGAGGGGGAGGCGGTACTAATAGCAGAATGTCCATTGATTCGTATAAAATGGAGGCATGTCGTTAAGGTTTCAAAATCTAATGATAATGATAAAAATGAATTAATTAATGAACATGGCCATCACTGGTTCTGCACTAGGAATTATGTCATCTGAAATCTGCAAGTTCCTGTTCCCAATGTTGTATTATTGTTAAGTATCTTAGTTATTTAAAATAAATATGTATGAAAAAATTGTCACAAATTAACAGATGTTTTGTTCTATTTATGAATCCCATTGCAGATAGCCTAACAACACCTCAGTTAAGTGTGTACAGTCTGTAGGCATAAAGAAATGACATGTTTTGAATATATCATTAGAGTATTTCAAGGGGATAAACCTTTTTTTATTTGTAATAAAGTTATATATGAATTTAACAGCTTTGAAATGCAAAACATCTGAGGGATTGGGATTTGCCGGCATTTTTGCAGATACTGCGCAGCAACATTTCTATCATTATAGCACAGGGAAACTTATGAAGTGCCCAGGGACTGAACCCTGGTCGGTCTGTTACACTGACACCGACGAGTCAGGCCTAATGCTGTTCCCTTAGCCCCGAGCGTTAGGAGTGAAGCCACTTCTACAAAAGTCTTTGGTTTGACCCTGCCGGGGTTTGAACCTACAACCTACCGACGCTCTCCCACTTGAGCTATTGCGGCCAGTCGCAAAACATCTGACATCACACAGTATCACGATTGATTGATATAAAGCTTTGTGTTTTTCTTCCTGAAAGTGTTTAGATTGTTTAGACCTGTTTGCATCCTCCAATTGAATGAGAAAGACAAAAAAATGATAAATGAAACACAAAACCAGAAACAAACCAATTTTTTCCTTTTTTAACAGTATTTATTCTAGTTTCATGATTTAAAAATAAAATAACCATGTATCTATAACAAAATATACAAAAATATAATATAGATATACACTATTGTTGGAATACTGTACAAGTCTTGCAAAATGACAGCAACTATTAAAGCAAAAGATATTTTAATCATTAACTGCACTTAGAAAACCAAGGTAGTATTTCAACTACAATGACAGATAATAATGGCCAGGGATTTACATCTAGACAAAAAAATATCCATTCTATTATACACAATGGTTTAACCTATCTCTGTCCTTAAAAGGTAATATAAGGTGCTTTTTTTTATATATTAAGACAATTATAGGACTGTTTAATATTTCCTTTCACAAATCATAGAATGCTACTTTAAGTTTTCTGTAAATATTACTATTATAATATCTCATGGTATTAGAAAACATAAGTATCATTCTGATTACATATGTGTCAAGAAATGTCAAACATTCCTTTAATTGTATAAATAAATGCATACCTTGTTTTACCTTAGGTATCAATCAACTAGAACATATAGTACCTACTGCAAGAAAAATGAACTTTACACATAAATATTACAAGCATATGCAGGCATTAACATTACTGAAAACATGAGCATTCACTTAAGAAATGTATGCCGTCAACACAATGCCATTACACAATGATTTGCCACATATTGGGACAGATGGGCGGGACTTGTATTGCCCACGCTACATGTTGTGGTGATATAATTCTATATGGTTTTTGTCGAACATTTTTATCCATGATCCAAGCAGTTTTAGACTGATTTTAAAAGTAGTGGAAAGTCGAAGAAAACATCACAGATTCAGTGAATATACAAAACTGATAAGTAAATTCACATTTGTGAACTTAAAATAAAAGTGATTATGTTTGTAAATAATGCTTTCATTAGTTAGCACAATAGGACTTGTGTATCTCAAGGTCTCTGAGTCGGGTGTACATTTTATCACAGTTTGGGCAGCTGAAGTTTTCCTGACGGACATATGACCTGTCGCTGTCTGTGTTTGTGGGGATATGGTGGCCTGTGGTTGGTCTGGACACTACAAATGAAATAGATTTGATTTTTACCATTAACGAAATATAACACTTTATATGCAAATGTTATTTATTTTACTTTAAAAAGGTACATTTTACAAATATAAACTGAATGTAAATGAAGGCGCTATTATGAAAATATAAAAGTGAATGTACAATTTAAAATCTGTTTGAAGATTCTGATTGGTAATTTCAAATGAAATCTGGAAATAACTAGAAAATATTATTGTCATTCTTTGATGAAGGTTCAGGTTAGACAGTATCCACTCTGAATGATAAGATAGAGAATCTTTAAGATGTAAGTAACTCTGTGACCAGCAATATATTAGAGATAGTATAAACATTGAATGATAAGACATGATCTTTAAGTCATTAGTTACTACTTGACCAGCAATATATTAGTGATAGTATAAACATTGAATGATAAGACATGATCTTTAAGTCATTAGTAACTACTTGACCAGCAATATATTAGAGATAGTATAAACATTGAATGATAAGACATGATCTTTAAGTCATTAGTAACTACTTGACCAGCAATATATTAGAGATAGTATAAACATTGAATGATAAGACATGATCTTTAAGTCATTAGTAACTACTTGACCAGCAATATATTAGAGATAGTATAAACATTGAATGATAAGACATGATCTTTAAGTCATTAGTAACTACTTGACCAGCAATATATTAGAGATAGCATAAACATTGAATGATAAGACATGATCTTTAAGTCATTAGTAACTACTTGACCAGCAATATATTAGAGATAGTATAAACATTGAATGATAAGACATGATCTTTAAGTCATTAGTAACTACTTGACCAGCAATATATTAGAGATAGCATAAACATTGAATGATAAGACATGATCTTTAAGTCATTAGTAACTACTTGACCAGCAATATATTAGAGATAGTATAAACATTGAATGACAAGACATGATCTTTAAGTCATTAGTAACTACTTGACCAGCAATATATTAGAGATAGTATAAACATTGAATGACAAGACATGATCTTTAAGTCGAAAGTAACTACTTGACCAGCAATATATTAGAGATAGTATAAACATTGAATGATAAGACATGATCTTTAAGTCATTAGTAACTACTTGACCAGCAATATATTAGAGATAGCATAAACATTGAATGATAAGACATGATCTTTAAGTCATTAGTAACTACTTGACCAGCAATATATTAGAGATAGTATAAACATTGAATGACAAGACATGATCTTTAAGTCATTAGTAACTACTTGACCAGCAATATATTAGAGATAGTATAAACATTGAATGATAAGACATGATCTTTAAGTCATTAGTAACTACTTGACCAGCAATATATTAGAGATAGTATAAACATTGAATGATAAGACATGATCTTTAAGTCATTAGTAACTACTTGACCAGCAATATATTAGAGATAGCATAAACATTGAATGATAAGACATGATCTTTAAGTCATTAGTAACTACTTGACCAGCAATATATTAGAGATAGTATAAACATTGAATGATAAGACATGATCTTTAAGTCGAAAGTAACTACTTGACCAGCAATATATTAGAGATAGTATAAACATTGAATGATAAGACATGATCTTTAAGTCGAAAGTAACTACTTGACCAGCAATATATTAGAGATAGTATAAACATTGAATGATAAGACATGATCTTTAAGTCATTAGTAACTACTTGACCAGCAATATATTAGAGATAGTATAAACATTGAATGATAAGACATGATCTTTAAGTCGAAAGTAACTACTTGACCAGCAATATATTAGAGATAGTATAAACATTGAATGATAAGACATGATCTTTAGAGTCATTAGTAAATCGACTTGACCAGCAATATATTAGAGATAGTATAAACATTGAATGATAAGACATGATCTTTAAGTCCGAAAGTAACTACTTGACCAGCCAATATATTAGAGATAGCATAAACATTGAATGACAGACATGATCTTTAAGTCATTAAGTACTACTTGACCAGCAATAATATTAGAGATAGTATAAACATTGGAGGATGATAGACAGGATTCTTTAGTCGAAAGTAACTACTTGACCAGCAATATATTAGAGAGAGTATAAACATTGAATGATAAGACATGATCTTTAAGTCTTTGTTCTGTAAAGTCTAATGACTTAAAAATAAAAAATAGAAAGATGTTTTTTGTCATTCTTGATGATTTACTGTGTTAATTTTGCCTTCAACACTTGATCCAAATATAGTTGGTTTTGAAAGGTCCATCAATTTCTGTCAAATGGTTTGATGTCATTTTAGTGACATTATATATGGGTTGTTTATATTTACACAATCAACCTTTCCCCATTTTATTAACACAATCAAAGTCAATATTGATAAAAATTTCTATCAAAACTTTTCTCCAATAAACCTTTTATGCTGTATTTTTCTTTAAATCTCCTGTAAATATTGTCACAACAGCAAGTTTCTGTTATCAGTAAATCCCTTATAGACAATATAAAAGAATGTCCACAACATGTGACATTTACAACGTTTCCAACATTTTCCACAGTCTTTTTTTTCGATTTTGCGGAAAAGGCTTTTCAGTAAGGGAAAAAAATGGGTGAACAACAGTCCAGAGAGTCAGAAACAATGAAGCAGTTCAGAAAGCCATCTTCCTGGCCCTGAATTCCTTAAACATACCAACCAGTTCATGCCAGTTGGAATCGTTCAAGGAATTTCCTCTAGACTGTGAGAAACTGCTTATCCTGAAAAATGATTCTATATTTTTTGTACCAACAGAATCAGATATTTTAACTTTTTTACGTAGCATCTGCTAGTATGCAACATCGTGGCTACGGGATAAAAGATACTTTTAAGTTCGGAACGATCCTTAAAGGGCTGGCCAGCAGTTACTTTTCGTGATCAAACTATCACACCCCTGATAGCGACATCATTATTCAGTCATAAATATTGTCTACTGGCTATATAAAAAATGCAATTTTTGTAATGAGTTTGAGAGAACAATCAAACATTTTGTTTAAGATTCAGAAAAACAGCCAAAAATTCTATTGACAACAGATTCTGGACCTGCATATTTTACACTCTCTGGAAACTGATATGGATCCTGTGTGTTCGAAACATTGACGATTGGGACAAAAATATGATTTTTTTAAAGGCAAACAATCCATAATAGGTGATTTTTTAAACCTGAAAGGAATTTTCCAGCTCAAGGGGAATTTTTTTCAGGTAGGGAAGTAGACATTAAATGCCTATATATAGAAAAAAAACACCTGGACATGCAACAAAGTTATCTAAACATGCTGTTCTAATGTAAACTTACAAAAGTATGTTAGTGATTACAGTTTTTGTAATTATGTATTTAAGTAAAACTGAAAATTGAACATGTTACCTGCTGTTTTGGCACCTGCAGTTGCTGGCTGTGTATTTAACTTTCCCGATTTTTTCAACTGAATGTAGGCACTGATGCTACTATTATTTACTGGCACCATCCCAATTTTTCCACTAGACGGACGACTTTTCACACCAGACACCTCCCGTTTTGACTTTCCTGTATCGGGGCGAACACTTTTCCCTACTATAAATTCGTCAGCAGTTTTTCTACCACTATTTCCAGTCAATGGTCGATTTCCAAATGGAGGTCGATCTTTCTTTGGAGGAGTCTTCTCCTGTGTGGAGGATTTGTCAAACTCAATATTAAACACACCAGGAGGATTTCTGGTCTTGCTAGCACTGGAGATTCTACTATGACTATTGTCATGGTTGTGGATGTCATGGTGACTGGTTGCTAGGTGAGTGTTCGATTTGTTGTATTTGTACTCCATATGAGTGTGCTCTGGTTCCACTCGTTCTAGATCTTCCATGTGGGCGTCGGTGTAGTCTGGTCGCCAGAGGGGTTTGGGTTTGTTGGTCTGAAACAGACATTCTATCCGGTGATATTAAATCATCATTATAATCATTATAATGCTCATAGATTATTGTTTACTATCTCACCACATAAATTCACAATCTATGTTACTCAAATTTACCCAAATGCCACTGAGGATACATTGACTTCATAGCTTGAATAGCTTTTACTTGTAAAAAACATCCTTGTACATAATGTTATTGTTTGTTTATGCTCTCATATACCCCTGCAACAGGCTGATGACCATGGATGTACAGATTTTTGACGTTACAAAGACAAAGCATATTTTTTAATAGTTCTCTGTTGTTCACTTGGTGTTTGAATTGTAGATATTTTGTGTTGGTCTGAATACTATAATACTTCATTAAGTATTATTATTTTCTGAACCTTTTATGCAAGGCAGAAAAGTATAAATTGTCTACAATTATACTGATCATTTCAAATATACACATAGAGCAATATGACATAAAAACAATTGAAATATGGTAATTTAATTTTTAAAATATTAAAATAATCTGCCATTATCACATTTATATCTATCAAGCTCAGACTAGCTAAATTGAAACTATTTTACAATTCCTCAACAACATTTAACCTGATATCATAATAAATCATGCATCCTAAAGTACTTTAAGCTTGTGACAAAGGTTAATATAACCAATAGTGTCAAAGAGTAATAAAAATGGAAAAGTTCTAGCCGAGATACTAATATAAAACATGAGAAGCCATTTTAAGAAATGAAATGAATGACCTTCAGGGCTGGAAATTTTTTCATTTCAATGACTAGTCCCGGACTAGTAACCTGGACAAAAATGACAAGTCCGAAAATTTGTGTCATTTTCAATTCACAAACACAACACATTTGTCATATCTACAACTAACAAACAAGGTTTAACAAGTTGTTTCTTTTATTTCGTATTGACTGGAAAGAACCACCAGCATACTGCAGGTCAACTGGAAGACCTTCCCACAACACATCAAGTTTTCTGCCCCAAGAAGGACTTGAACTCACACAGTGAGAGGTGAGGAGTAAGAGGATGACAGGAAGCTTACTGTAAATGCTTGATATAACATGAAATTGACTGTCAACAATATACAGTTTCTTAACTGATGAGCTGACAATCAACTCATCTTCTGAGGACTTCACCTGTACATGCGTGGCCCACTGTGTATTATTGGAATGTTTCTCCCTCTCCTCTTCTCCCTCCTGTTGTTGTTGTCGCTGTATGGCCATGAGCTTGGTGATAGAGTTACGCAGCCCCTCATTCTGTGTCTCCAGCAGCTGTATCCGTACAATGTTGGCCTTCACTTGGTTTTCCATATCCACCAGAATATCGCCTGTACCTGGACACAATGAAACAACAAGTATTGAACAATTCTAAGTAGTGAAGATATATTTTGCTCTCAATCTATGCTCAAAAGAATCTAATCCAGTCCAGCAGACAGAAAGCATACTGCTAGAGACAATAAGATAAATAATTTTAACTTATAAATGGATTAGATTGTTATTATCAAAATAAGTTTCAATATAAATAATGTTTTAAATGTCTTAGTTGACATATTATGTCTGTATGTCATCAGTTGCTTAAATTTTTACAAATGATTAAATTAAAAAAAAATAATCGGAAAATTATAAAGGATTTTGTAGCACTGTCATGTCATGTCAAAGATTTTAAATGCTTGTGGTCAGAGCTTAAAATGTTCCGACCAGATACGGACATGCTTGTATCAAACCTGACCTGCACATGTGTGCATAATTTCTGAAAAATGGTGACTCATCCAAAATAATCATGTGATATCTACTAAATACTACCAAGTTGTCCAATAAGAAATGTTGAACCCAGTTATATTCATCAGTAGCTATAATTATCTTTGTTGCTTATTCAATTACAGTAGATAGGATTTAAATTCTAAAGATTTTTATTCTTTTGTTTTGTTACATCACACCGACACATTTATGGTCATATTGATACATCAGGAGCGGTCAAAGGGAGGTCACTTTGTGCATTTCGATCATAATTATTGGTGGAGAAAGACCCCAGACTTATGCCTGGGTATCACCACTGGTGCACCGCAGGTTAGCTGGAAAACCTCACCGCATGAAAGTTCTTGCCCCAACCAGGAACCCAACCAGGACCCCAACCAGGACCCCAACCAGCGGTGAGGAGCTGAGGAGTTACAAGTCAGCGACCAAAACCACTCGGCCACGGGAGCCTCCAAGAGAATTTTATGATAACTTCCAAACTGATTTTCTAGTATAAGAGACCAGAGATATTTGTCTTGTTCTTGTGCTTATGATGGATAAAGACAGTGAGCAGTATTGTTTATTTAAACAGTTGTGCTAAACAATCCTATAGGTTAATACATAACACTGAAGTAAGTGACAAATGGCATGCCTAAGTCCATATATGACCTTTAAACATCCTGTTTTGCCAGATAATATGGAATGACAGTGTACTTTTATTTAATGAACTGTCCCATGTTATACAGATGACATTTTAAATTCAATCAAATTAACAATTTAAGCAATTTCGTTATTATTTTCCACTTTTCTGGTAAAATACTTGTAAGGGCTGAGTGACAAGCTCTATAAAAATGTAATTGTAAATTTAAACATTATTTAGTTAGCAGTGAAAGTAAGTTTAAAATAATTACTGTCCCTGGTTTTATATTTAACAAAATTACTTGCCCAGTGTTTCAGCATATTTTCATACAATTTTCATAAAAAACCGACCTTAAAACTTAAATAATGCTCTCATATCCATTTCACAACTCTGGTCTATGAACCACAGTGAACTTATAGAAGATGTTTATATAAAATTTCAATGGAACATCAAATTGTGACTTGTTCTGGCAAAGGAGAATTATTTAAGTTAAGTGGATGCTAAAAAATCCTACTGATATGCTGTGTGGCCTTGGAGGCTGTGAGTTGGTCATTATTACCAGTTGAAGCAGTCTGTAGCAATTTTAAAAACGCCTTATGATCTAGACATCCAGGCATGTATTTGTAAACTCTAGGTAAAAGTGTTCAGCTCCTGTGTCTGCTCTGCTGAATTGTAGAGAAACTTTTGCACCTACCAGTATCGCTTTAGACCTATAGAGGCTTCCCTGATATAACAGACCTATAATTCGATGGATCTATGGGGGGGTAAACTCAAGGGCACACCGACAAGTGCGCAAGAAAACTAAATTTAAGACCAGACAGACAGATCTGATGTTAACCAACTCTTCTATTATAACTGTCTCTCTATTATAACTGTCTCACCTCTAAACTGACCAGTTCTGGCATGGGCTACTCAACGATAAATCTCGATCCCAACTTATAATTTCAACCCTTCTATTAGCACACCAACACAAGTAAACTGACCAATCATATCAGGGTTGACAGGACCATTGATGTCGGGATAATCCACAATAAGTCTCTCTCTCTCCTTGGCATCCTCCAGCTGGTCTGTGAGTCGCTGCATGCTGGTTTCCAAGGTAACAATTGTCTGCTCCAGGCTCTCTTTGTCAGCATGCACCTGAACTATCTCTGCCTAAACACAAAGATAGATTACATGCTACAAATGTGATACATGTAAGGGCAATGCATCTAATACTGTTTCTATGGGAGTTTAAGGGCATACCTACATTGTAAAAAGTCATACAGCACTGAAAGTATATTATAAAGGATTATTGTGTAAACTACATAGTTTAAATTTATTAATAAAACATTGAGTGTTTAAGAAAACGAAGGAAAAAGGAAAATGAGATTCTGAACCTTTAAATAAGAGTTAATTAAAAGTTTTTAAGCATAAAAACAACAAATGAACTGACAAAAATATAGTTTTGAACCTCTTTCTCCTTTAGCTTTCTTTCTAGCTGGGTTGTCTCCCTTGTCAGCATTTTCCAATTTTCCATCCATTAAGTCCTTTTCTTCCTCCAATTCAGAGATCTGCTCCCTCAGCTCTTTGTTCTCATCATCCAAGTTGCTGATTCTCTTCAACAATGCTTCCTGCTTCGATTGCAGACTCTATGAAAAAAAAAAAGGATAGGAAGAACTAAATCTAACCAGAAAACCACTTATCCACTTTTAACTCATCCAAACAACACTGGCAAAAAAACCACCACACTAGCCCAACCTCCATCCCCACCCATTTCCCCACTATTTCTTCACTATTAAGGGTTTAAAGAACTCTAGTCCAAATATTGAAGATTTCAGGCCCGTAAGAACCATGTGGATGACTGAAAGTTGCTGGCATGTTTTAAACCGAGGTGGACTGTCAAATTACACACATAAGAACAACAGATTATCCAGTTGTCTTACTTTACAAAAGTATGTATTTTTTTATTTGTAAACTGTTTTGTGAGCACTTGATCTAGGTATGTAATAATAGAAAGTAAAAAAAGTTAAAAAAGAAAGGAAAGGGAGTTACATAAAAATTGGTAAAAAAAGCTGTATAATGGAGTAGCATGAAGAGGAACTTTGGCCCCTGTGTGTTTGTCTGTTTGGAAACACTATGTAGCCACTACTCTGTCATATTTCTCCTCACTATATGTAAGACTTGAACTCACCTGTGTATGTTTAGAAACACTCTTATTCCTGGCCTGTTCCTTGTGAAGTTCCTTGGCGGATGTCTCCATGTTAGCTGATACCTCTGACAGTTTCCCATGCAAGGCAGACAGCTCCTCTTCATATCGTTGCACCTCTGCTTCATTCACCTTATTGCTGGATAGCTCCTCAGCCATCTTGGCTTTTGTACTCTCTAGATAAAAGGTACAAAAATTGCTGCAACAAAACTGATTTTGAATTGATTAAATTTCACAAACATATCTTATTCATATCACCTCAAGTCAATTTCATTCCCCTTATAGCTAGAGGCCATCTCAGTCATCTTAGCTTTGTACTCTACTAAAAAAGAGGAAACAAAAGAATTTATCATTGTTTTTTACTTTAAGCAAGGGGTATAATTACCATTTCATGTCCATTTTTCATGAAGTTTGTTTCTTAATCAAAGTTTTAGTGAAATCCACATGTCTAGATCTGCTGGTCATTCAGTTACATTGGCACAAAGGTAAAATAGGAAAAAAGTTTGCAACCATCCTTTTTTCAACTTGGGATCACGGAAATGACAATTGCTTTACCTACTGAATTTGCCATATACACAGTTTTCTCTGAATGATAAAGGTTCATAAATCCTCCATAGTCTATCTACACTATCTTACCAAGTTCTTTTAGTAGTTTCTGTTGTTGAGCCAACTCTGCCTTATGCTTCTCTAACAACTTTTCTGTCTCTTGTTTTGAGGTCTCCAGCAACTCTCTCTGTTGTTTCTCCAACTCCATTGTCCTCTCATGCTGATCTTGAAGATTCTGTATCTTAATCTCATACTGTTTGTGTAGTTGTGTACGCTCATCTTTCTCCCGCTTCAAATCTCGGTCAAAGTTTGAGACCCTAGTCTCAAGTTTATCACTACGTTCCCTACACTCTGAGAGTTCCGTCTGAAGTGGTTTTATTGTGGCGGTGAGTTTGGAAATTCTCTGAAGATCCTTGTTCTGTTCGGCTGCCCAGCGTGATACATCATTCCCTAGTAAAAGGAATGTGAAAGTTACTATTTGAGATTAGTTTTAAAGGCACTGAAAATTGGAAAGTGGCCTCGTCTGGCTTCACACTGTGATCACGACACTAAAGAAGGCCATTTTCAATGCCTTTGACTAACAGTCAGCTACACAAAATAAAGCTTACTATGGATTGTTTTTCTATGGAACTAATGAAACAATAAAAAACATCAGGAACGATATTCATACAAAAAAAAATTATAGGTTGCCTTGGAAGGTAAGACCCAGAAACTGTATTATCTGATTAAGGAATCCTCATTATTGTATATTTCTTATTACAACACTCTGGTCAAACTATGCAACTAAAGTATGTTTATAAATTATAAATCTGTAAAACATTCGTTTACTTGTTTTTACAATTCAAGACTATTTCCTACAGTGTTGAAAAAACACACAGAGGTAATTTAAGAAATGCCAGTCTTTAAATATCTAAAAATTTGAAGAACTGCTAACTTTTACTTATCTCAAAAATCAAAACACCCTTCTCCGCTCAGGTAAAACACAAAAATGCCATCTTCAACCTACCAAAACATCCAAAAGCTGATATCCTTAACTTACCTGATAGCCAGTCTAGGTGAGAGACCTGAGGTCGGAACTTCTGTAGACACGAGGGAATCTGTTGTTGCTGACAGATGTTGATCACAAGCTCCCCTGACTGCCGAAAACTCCGCTGAACAATGGAGCATGAGTCACATGGTGTGAATGCCGTCTCGTTGGTCTGGCACCCCTTGTTATACTCATCCCGACCCAGCAATCCAAACTCACGCAGCTGAGATGGGTTTAAACTCATGCCTATAAATACAGTGGTGAAATAAAACTGAAAGTTAATAATGAAACTCATCCCACCAAATTGAGACACTATGTTTTGTGACATTTTATTTTTCTGCAAATTACTTATTTTTCATACCTCTAAGTTTCTTGACACATTTAGATTTTTTCTAACATAGAAATGAGTCTATGTTGTAGCAGTCATTCTAATCTAACCAGTATCACCTGGGTTATTTTAACTACATTGGAATTATCGATAAATGTGACGCAACCACTATATCATACAGGGTTATCCAAAATATCTGATACCATTTTAAATTTGTATAACTTTTTCATTTACAAAATATTTTTCTTATTTTAAAAAACATTAAATTCAGTAGGCTTCATAGTTTTATTGCAAACATAAACTTCGGGAAAACGTTGACGTCGTGCGACGTTGATGACGTCATTTTAACTTGCGTTGTTTATTCAAAATGGCGGCATCTAGTTAGAAGGCTGCAGAAGCTGTTCAGCTTTATTTTAAAACCCATTCACCAGTAACTGTCATACCGACAATGCATAAACGGTACCTGAACGATGAAAAAATGTCAAAGCTGCAAGTATTGAGACTAGTAAAGAGATTTCAACAGACTGGATCAGTTCAAGATGGCCGACATTACAACACCAGCAGGCCGCATACAAGCAGAAGTGTGGAAAATATTGCCGGTGTGCAGAAAATTATAGAACAAACACCACAGAGATCAGTAAGACAGGTTCTTAGTGATGTTAGAAATAATAGTTATGGAAGTGTGAATAGAACATTGTGTTTAAAATTGTTTCCATATGCATTGTCAGTTATGCAGCATTTGAAAGAAAGTGATGTGATGTAGAGACTTGAATTTGCGTGATGGGCTGTTAGTCGCTCTGGGGTATTTTATAGTGTGTGGTTTTCTGATGAGTCACATTTCCATTTAAATGGGTCAATTAATAGCCAGAACTGCAGAATGTGGGCAAGTGAGAAGCCAACTTTTCATTTGGAAACCCAGCTTCATGACGAAAAGGTGACTGTGTGGGCAGCAACTCCCCATACTGCCAGACATGTTCTGAATGGCTGCATGCAACATTCGGGGACAAGCTCATTTCGTTTAAGACAGACAGAATCTGGCCACCGCACTCACCGGATCTGAGTCCATTAGACTTCTTTTTATGGGGATATTTAAAAGACAAAGTTTACACCCCAGGACCACAAACCCTTGACGATCTGAAAGCAGCAATAAGGAGGGAAATGCGAGCGATCACGCCAGAAATGTGCAACAACGTCATTGGCAATTTCAGCAGACGAATGAACGTCGTTATTGAGCAAAATGGATGTCACATTGAACATATCATGTAAATAAATAAGTAAGTGCTATGAACATGTATCTGTTTTTAATGGCATAATATTGATACCAGTAAAAACTTTAAAGCCTGTATATTAATGTTGAATTACATATCAAATAGTACCCCCAAAATTGACAAAGTTAAACAAGTTCAAAATGGCATCAGATGGATTGTGACATGTGGTAAATCAGTAGTGACTGTTAATCTGACAATTAATCAATGTTCTTTATGTATTTTGACACTTTTTTAAGGAATATTGTTCAATGCATCTAAATTTTGGAACATGATAACAATATTTATGTTTACCTGTCCCAATACCTAGAGTGAATAATCAAGAGACTGTGGTTCAATTCCAGCTGATGTGGCCATTTTTCATGTTAATTTTCAATGCTATTATGTTTTAATGTTCACAATTATCAAAAAAAAAAAAAATGGTTGATTTTTATATCAGAGATTAAAATATATAATCCCTATCTGGACCTTTCTAGGCACCAACGTCTAGAGGGTAATACACTTAAAATTTACATACGGATTGGATTTTCATCATCAAAATTGCACATAATTTTTCAGATACGTCTCATGACATAACAGCTTTCTTAAACAGTTATAGTTATAATTATATTATTTCAAAAGAGTCAACAACAAGAAATGTCACCCGCGACGAAACCAGGTTTTCATTTTACATTTAGATTAACGATTCTGTGTAATGTGGATAAAATTCCTCCATTAGTTGCAAAGTTATGCTCCAGAGACTATAAATTTGGACAAATTTTTACCTTTGAACTGTAAAGTGTGACCTTGACAGCTGAGGTAGGGCCATGCTTCTTGCATGCAAAACACTGATTATTGAGGGGAAATTCTTTTATGCATCTAAGCTGAAGTACATTTTTTAAGTACTGAACTAAACTCCGGAAGCTACATTTTGGCATTTTTTGATACTTTATACCCTATGTGTGAACTTGACCTTTGACGTAGGGCCATGGTTCTTAGACAAGACACTCCATAATATTAGATGAACACTTGTGTGAAGATATCTGTTAAGTATCAAAACTCTACCTTGAATGGTTACTGAAATAAATACAACTTTGACAAAAAACTTAATGAAAATTCTAAGTGAACAAGGTGCATAATTTTGGCAAAATAGAGTCAGGGTTAATGAAACGTGTCCTGATAATTGCTACTGTCATGTCAGATAACTATGTTAAGTTTTAAAGCTCTACCTTGAATGGTTGCTAAGAAAAAATGAAATGTTGATGCCCGCCCGCCCATCCGCCCGCCAGTCCAATGACATACCCAAGTCTAATTAACAGGATATTCCTAAAGAACTCTGGTTAACAAAAGTATTTATAAATCTTTTTCCACTGCCCAATCATAATAGATTTTAATTGATTTCAGTCATATCCAGAAATACTCCAGTTATTTATGAAAGTGCTTGTATTATCCAGTGACATGCATTACATGTTACTGTTTCAAAATATTGACCCATTTAGTATGCGCAATAATTTTCAAAATGATAACTTTAAGTGTATGTGTCACTACCAAAAAAAGATGTACGCATCTCTGCCAATTGTCAAACAAGAAAAGTCCAAATCAAGTGACATAAATCACTGGCCATGTTCAGTCTTCACTAATGGCAAAATATATAAATCCCAGTACATTTACAAAAACTCCGGAATAGATTTTCAAATATGTTCTAGCTTGATCATAAGGTCATTTATCCTTACTGCTTTTTGGTTAATGGTGAAGAATGAAGGTACAATATTTTCTCACTTATAAGACAATTCGCTTATAAGACGGGCCACCTACTTCACCTGGGAAATTGCCTGTTTCTGCTTTGACCCTCTTATAAGACGAGGCAAAAAATGAACAGGTGCATTGACCAATCATGCTTTTTTCAAAAAAAAGGGTAATCGGCAAACAGTGACTTAATTTTCACGTGTTGTGGGATGCGTCTAGCAGGTGTTAACCTCTCAGCTGCAAGAACATCCTGTAGAGCGTGGCGGCATGAAATTGGTTTCTTTGATCCACGTCACCAAGTCTGGTATGACAGTACACGATACAGCGGGGAACAGTGCACTGTCCTTGTGTACATGCCGCCAATCAATAATTTCATGAAGAAATGTAACTTGCACCTGCTTTTAAAAACACATTGTTCACTCCCTCACCGTCAAAAGGGATAATAAACCATGTGTCATGCAGAACAAAGGGAAAAGTATGTGAGACAGTTAATCATTGACCGACAGACTTAAAAGTCTAATTAAGGTAAATTATCAGTGGTTAATAATGACGGCAATTGGGTCATAGCATAATCACTTACAAGTTTCTGCAGTATTTTTTCTCCCCAAAAACAATGTGAAATCTTTTTGCCAGGTCACTAGACCCTGCCTATAAGATGAGCCTCACACTTTGAACATGAAATTTCAAGGAAAAATCCCTGTCTATTAAGTGAGAAAATATGGTAATATGGGATCAATATTGCTATAAACATTTGCACAAATTGACCCTATTTGTTAATACAAAACACTGAATAATGAGGGTGATAAAATTCCTATGTCGCTCACCTGTTATCATTTCTGCCCTGTTGGGCGGTATGAGACCACCAAATCCTGCTGTTTTTGGGCGGTTGGTAGGCGTGGCATGTTTCAGTTCCAGATTCAAACGTGACACTTCCCCTTCCAACTCTGATACTTTTCTGTGCTGAGCATTTTTCTATTTTTAATATAAAACATTTTGAGTGAATAATGCAGGAATTATTCCAACAACAGTTAAGATACATCAGACTAATTTGTGTAAAACAAAAATTACTACTATCTTATGTTTCTCCAAGCTTTTTGACATTCCTAGTGTATTCTTTTGAAGACTGTATATGATATGTTATGACAATTGCCACTGTAATGTACAGATAACACAGGATGTTAATTTTTTTATATCACAAACCTCTTTCATGGTATCTTTAACAAGTTTGTTGAGGTGGGACAAGTGGTTCCAATATTTTTTCACAATCACCCCAACTGATGTTCCCGAAAGCTGTGTCAAAGTGTCGTCCGAGTGTACCATTTTTATTGTGCCATCTGTGTATGAAGCCATTGCATGTAACAGGAGGACCAGCCTGCAATAAAATCAGGCAAAATCTTAAGGAAAAGTTATTTTTGGACTTCACAAAGCATGGAAGGTCCACTCTGGTTAGTACTACCAGCTGATAATGTTTAATGTTTCCTAAATTTAAAATGTAAGTTTAATTAGAATCTTATATTTTACTGAAGAGCGTGCCTCAATACATGTACAGAGGCTATAATAAGTTGCAGTATAATTTAGCGGGCCCATCACATTTGTTCTTTCATGCTGCATTAGATCTTTCTTTACCCCTTAATTAGAATAAGCGTATTAAATTATTATAGACATAGTATCGAAGACTGTGTTGCATATTTTTGCAATAATATTTTTTGACTTGATAACAAATTTACTGCAAAATACTAATATAGTTGGATAAAAATTGTTTTTTGACATATCTTTATAAGCATTTTGTCTGATTAAAACTACCACAACATTATTCACTACTACATGTAATGTTTTAGAAAAATTAGTCTGCTAAACAATACTTCTAATTTTTAAACCTAACCACTTTTCGCATTACTGCATGTGTGTGTTAGGAGAATGTCCAACATAACAAGACTTCCCCATTATAGCCTTTGTGTCATTAAATTAAACAAAAATGTGCCAACTACTATATTTTTTATAATAAAACTATTTGCAAAGTTTAGGCGCTTCAACTAACCTGGAATGGTGTATGCTGGATTTTTTAATTTAAATTTACTCTACAAACCACGCCAATTTACCAAATTTATATGGAGGTATATCAGCAACTTTTAAATTAATTTATATAGAAAACTGTGTCTTTTTAAATCTTATGTTTATAGCAGTGTAGGTAAAGGACAATCCCAGATTTGGAACTTGTTGGCTGGCCACTTTTTTGTTTGATTAAAATAAAATAAAGATGACATTTACTTATATAGGTTTAGGTTTAAGGGCACGCTGAGGTCATTTGGCACCATATAAAAAATATAAATACAAATCTTACTTATTAAAAACCATTAGAGCTATGTGAGCAGCTTAAAAATGAATGTACCCAGAAAATAAGAATTATCGTACTTACTCACTTATAAGACTACTCGCTTATAAGATGACCCCAGAAAATAAGAATTAAAAATATTCTTACCTATCAATGACTAATTCATACAGAGCAATATGAGCAACCTGTCTCTCTTCCTCATCATCAGAGTAACTATAAAGGTCCAGTAGATCATCTATGTCAAGATCAGCTGCAATCTTATCCGGGAACTTCCATGATGTACTCTTGACTGGTCCAACACGGGAAATTATGTCTGCCACACATCCCTGAATGTCCCTTACATCTCCCTGCAAACTCTCCATCACTGCTGCGGCTCCAAGAAGGTATGCCATTCTTATCTTCTATCTTTGATATGCTTGAAATTATTTATACACTTTGTAATAATGAAGAAAAATTATTTCATGATATATTTTTAAACAAGCATTTCAAAAATGTTTGCCACAATGGCTTGTTAATCCTTAGAATATTGATCAATGTCATGTCTAGAGAGGGTTTAAACAGTCAGATAAAACATTTATAAAAAATGTGAGCATGACTTCTTACATTTATTTAAAAACATTTTTCACCCTCTGTTGACCTTGGCTTTCCATACATGTATGCCAAACACTGTACATGCTATACAACCCTTACCTAATTGCAAAGTGGTTGGAGAGAAGTATAAACTGCAGTTAGCATAAGCAATAAGGTTCCTATGACATTTTTTTCTATGCAAGTTGAGGGGTTATTGCAGTAACAATCTATTATTTATTTCCTATCATTTATTAACAGGTACAAGATTATAAGATGGTGAACAAACAACCTAACACTGTGAACAATTATTTATTTATTCACTACTGGTCAAAGATAGAAAATCAATTCATATAGTTTCATGAATTCACAAGATTTCATGAATGTTTTATTAACTAGACCCTGACAGTGGATATGTTTAATTTTTGTTTCGGTTGAGTCTGCTTAGAAATAGATTTATTCTTGATGTAGATTTAAATGGGCAACCAAAAGAAAACAGAAAATATATTTAAATTGAAAATATACCAGTTTAGAAAACCATCAGAATTTTTACGTTAGTGATAATATAAATCAATTGTTGTACTACATGGGTGAGTGAATGAAATGGTAGGTATTTAGATGCAGGACTTATTGTGAATGTGAAATGATGAAACTAAACAAAATAAAGATTCATGGAAAAACACATTTCTTCCCCAGACATTTGACTTGTTGGAAGCAAAGCCATATTTCTGTTTATTGCTATTGTGTTTGGACTTAGTGCTTGCTATGGTTTACAGAGATGTTTAGTAGCAGAACACATAATTCACAGTTCAATTGGAGCATTTGAAGTGTCTGAGAAGGTTTAAGCTCTTTAGTTGACAAAATCATGGCAAAAAAGTGTATAAATATTTTATAGCAAATTTACCTTTGGTTATGGTATAACTAAAGACCCCCGCTTATTTTTTAAAAGATTAATGTGGTTCATTATACAAAAATGTTGTTTTGGACGCCATGTTGTTTACCGTGTTACCGAATTTGGTTTATGCAATTCCATTGGACAAGCACTTTTACATCGACTAATCAAAATGGAGATTACTAAAAGGGCCGGTGTAATGAAAAAAATTAATTAACTGTGAAAACTGCCAGCTACCTCCTGGAAGAGTTTTTGTGTAGGTACTTGACATCAATCAGTGCGGTCTGAAGTGTATAAATGCGTAAGGTCAGTGGCCACGCTTTCAAGAATATGAGATACAGTCAAAACGTACCTCTCGCCAAAACGTACCCCCGATGAGAAGTCAAAACGTACTCCTGTTAAGAGTTAAAACGTACTACCGACGAAGTCAAAACGTACTATCGAAGTCAAAACGTACTATCGACGAAGTAAAAACGTACCCCCAATTGTTAACCAATCAAGGACAGCTGATAGATAAATGGTTTGTTATTGACAGTTACTGCTAGGTGTTTTATCGCCTATTGTATACTAATTATGCGTTAATCATAGTCAATCTGCAAGTTTTATGCACATAAAGTTAGACGCAAATAAACCCTCGATATCTTGTTGACAGCGTTTTATTTTTTTAATTTAACCATATTTTACTTTGACATACAATACGTCTGTGGATAAAACGTCAATTTTAATGAATATGTATAGTGGGCCTAATACCAACACGCAAGGTCGGATAGTTCCGATAACCACACTTCTTTAGATATATTTATCATTACGTATACATGACGATTCCGATAACCACACTTCTTTAGATATATTTATCATTACGTATACATGACGATTTCGCATTAAATTAGCTTTGAGATAGAATTCGCACAGAAATATTCCGAAACAGGCAAGCACATACTTCCCTTCGAGTTGGACCATAAAATGAAGAGTGTAGCCAGATTACTTTTGTAGCTCTGTTTTCCTTCGATCGTCAAGTGCATATATTGTGAATGAAAGTAATTTAAAAACAACAAAACAGTTAAATGCTATCTTAGGTTTTTATCAAAGAATCATTGCAGTATCGTCGGATTTAATGCCTTTTAAAAATACAGTTATATGTTCTAAATGGAGATTGTTGGTGTTTGAGGAGGTATTGTGCATATTTTCGATGAAGAGTATTTATGGAATTTACAACTAAAAATCGTCTTATATAAAAAAAAAAAATCATTTGGAGCAATAAATGGTTTGACAAATAAAAAACAACAGATTTGCCGGGAATGCTTTATTAGATGTGTGCTAGACAAAATACAACTATTAGTAAATATTGTAGAACAAAATATAACTAAGCATTTTCAAGATATTTTCTCTAAACTTCAAAATGGATTTTCGGCACACCAACCAAGCAAATCGTTTACTAAATCTTGGACTGAAATATAAAAGATTGTTCACACATCGTCACAAACTAAAGAAGTGCTCCAGTACACTGTTCATTTGGATTTTTAGAAAAGAATTCATTTCTACAATGTCAAAGCAACACATTTTATGTAAACCATTTAGAACAGTATTAAGGAATATGGGAATACGTACAGCTCCTCTGAACTTCTAGCTTTTCGAGTCCTGTTCGGGGCGACGGTACTTAATGTGGGAAGGTGTTTCAGCTGACCTGAGGTGCGCCGGTGGTTCTACCCAGACATTTGTTGGAATCTTCCTCCACATAAATAGCTGGGCGTCGCTATAGTGATCATAATTGGTCTCTACATTTCAATAACAAAAACTACACATATCTACTCATGGTGCTTCCTGCAGCTGCAGACCACTAGATTAAAAATAATCATCAACTTAGCAGTATATTTTCCATCTTCTTTCTTTTTTGTAACTTGTTGCATAATTCTATCAAGTCTGGTTTATTGCTTAAAACAGAGTACGGACAAAATACTTCCAGAACCAAATTCCTATTGTTCATTTTAGCAAAGGCAGACCCTTCAGTATCTTTTGAAATAACCTGCTGTAAATGTCCCACTTTTTCGCAATATCGTTTAGTTGGTTCGCACAGGTAAGTCTTGTAAATAAAATAATATTATTGTTCGATCTTTTGTTATAAAATTCCAACTTCGAGATACGTTGTTATAAATTACCAGATAGATTTTGTCTGCTGTTAAAGTTTAGACTTTGTCCACCCATGCTAAAATAAATGGAAAGGATTTTTTCCAAGGAGGGATTTTGTCATACAAATGCTAACAACTATTGCTACAGTTTGTGTTTTTATTTTGCTTGGATATAACTTTAAATTTTATTTTTGCTCTATTCTATTTCCGAATCAATGTCAAAGCTTAGTCCTTAATATATTTTTTTAATTCACAACTAAATAATCTGAAAATAAAAACAACCAAATTCCAGTTCGCATCCTTTAACTATTTTGTCATGACCTGAAAAACTTTAAGTCCTCTGCAATATTCGTGATATGACTAGCTTATGTATACATATAATATTTTTATACGTTATTTACTTACTCATTACATATCTACATGTGTGTGTGGGGGCGTGGGGGGGGGGGGGGGGGGGGGGGGTGAGTGCTTTTAAATAAATCCAACGTTTTACTAACCGGCAATGACTTTCGGCAAGCTACCCTAGCCACATATTGCTACTACCGCTTCCTGTTGTTTTGAGTATATTAAACGTTTTTTTTTCCTGAAAATCCGAGCAGTTACCAAACTTTTGATGTTATTAAACATCGAACCTTACGTGTTGATTGGCTTATCAGACCGCATGTGTTGGTGTTATTAAACATCGAACCTTAAATGTTGATGGACTTATCAGACCGCATGTGTTGGTGTTATTAAACATCGAACCTTACGTGTTGATACAGAGAAGGACTGCTAGATACACCTTACATCAATATAATTACCAAAGTAGTGTCAGTGCTGCATCAACTACAGCTAAGAAGAGACCTTACAACAGTCATAATGCTTTACAAAATACAACATAACTTGGTGAACATCACAGTACCACCAAACTATCTCATTCCAACTCGCCAGCACAAATTTGTACAACCACACTCACCCACAAACTACCACTCAAACTCATTTTTTTCCAAGATCTATAAAGTTGTGGAATTCCTTGCCAAACCATGTAGCTACTAGCCCAGACCTGACATCCTTTAAGGCTGGCGCTAAATCATTCTTCATGTAAATCCACAGCACACTGTTTTTATCTTACACAGAAAAATAATTTAAACAAAAAGTTATATAACACAATTATCACAAATTGTATATATTCACTAAATTTTATTTCCCAGACCCTGACATGCGCCTTCTAGTTTCATCAATATATTGACTTATCAGACCGCATGTGTTGGTGTTATTAAACATCGAACCTTTAATGTTGATGGACTTATCAGACCGCATGTGTTGGTGTTATTAAACATCGAACCTTTAATGTTGATGGACTTATCAGACCGCATGTGTTGGTGTTATTAAACATCGAACCTTTAATGTTGATGGACTTATCAGACCGCATGTGTTGGTGTTATTAAACATCGAACCTTAAATGTTGACGGGCTTATCAGACTGCACGGGTTGATAATATTAAACAACGAACCTTACACGTTGATGGACTTATCAGACTATGTTAACTAGTGTTTATAAAGTCTCATAAAACTTAAGTGAAGCAAATTTAACGCCAAAACAAACAAAAAAAACACACAAAAAAAAAACAAATATAAAATACTGATTTTAAAAGCTTTTGGATCAGAACTTCTGTGTTCGTGACAGTGTATAAATATTTATAAGGAGGCGTGGTGATCAAACCATCGGACCTTACATTTTGTAAGAGCACATTATTTATAGCTTAAAGATAATTGAATGCATGGGTATTTAATGATAAGTAGATGTAAGGAAGTGTTGTTATCGGAATTATCAAACCTTACTTGGTATTAGATAGTTCACCGTATACATATTCATAAGAAGGCGTGGTCACACCCATATATATCAGACCTTATGGATTTATATATATCAGACCGCACAGATTTATATCAGGCATTTACGGGTAGTCTGGGGCCCAAACAGTACACCCGCAGATAAAGTTTTGTGTACACGTAAAAGGAAATTGACATTTTATCACTAGATCTAACGATGTTATGAGCTTTATAATTTCGAAATTAATAGTTTTTTTTAAATAATAGTAATCAAACTGCTGGTCTGGTATTTCTTCGGCTATCTTAAAGTAGTGCTTGCTGTCTGTGACCGGCTTGACTGTAAACACACATGAAACACTTACGTTATTAACTCTTTCGAAAACCCATTAACAGCTGGTGACAGCACGCCTCACAATGGATGAGACTCAGAGAAATGGTATGTGGTTTGAATTAAAACTTTTTAAAAGAAAAGTTGTTGTTCTTTGACTAGTCACCGATTTATTTTTAAACAATATGTCACGACATGGAGTGCATCCGCTATTTCAGTTTTCAAATTTACCTTGCTACAAATCACATTTTACATTTTGTACCTAAATTGATTTAATTTGACTTTTTAGCAATAAGCATAAGACCAAAATGAATATTTACAAAATCCTAAGGAGTGTTTTGCATTACACAATTAATATAATTACAAGTAAACCAGGCTGATGCAACAATGTGTCATATAATTTAAACATTAGTGTCCAAGATACTAAAGCAGAAAGAGCTAGGCTGTCCAAGGCACTGTAAAAAGCATACACTTTAAACAAGAAGGTGACTCTCCTAGGAACTAAACACTCTTTTACACCGTCAATTATATAAACATTTGACAGTAATGAACCATAACTGATGGGAAGTAGAGTAATTGCTACTTTGTTTGTTTTCCTTATTCTCTGCTTCATCTGTATTTACATTGTGCATTGCCAGCATTGGTAAACTTGGTTTCTTTTGTTAAACAATACTTTGCAGAACAGCTGTAAATTCCTATAAATGTCAGCTTTTTTTTACAATTTCAAGCTACACATTATTGTTTGACAAAGGTCTCACATAAAAGTTGCGATTTCCTGTTTTTGTCAGCTACACTATCGACCCCATAAAAAACTACATTCAGTAAGAGGTACAACTCTCAAAAGTAATGCCAGTAAGTTAAAAAAAATTGTAAATGTTTTATGTCCTTTTTTTTAGAGATAGCAAAATATTAAAAAATATAATCTGAAAGTCTGAGTACATAGCAATATACAATGTTCACAAGAAATTAAACAATTACATGTTAATACAATTTATATTGTTATAATAGAAAATGTCAGAACATCAAGCGGTAGAGTGTCGGCTTGCTGATCGGGAGGTTGCGGGTTCAAACCCAGACCGGGTCAAACCAAAGATTTTAAAGTTGGTAGTAGTGGCTTCCCTCCTAATGCTCGGGGCTAATGGGACAGCATTACGCCTGACTCATCGCTGTCAGTATAATGGACCGGCCGGATTCAGTCCCTGGGCACCTCATAAGTGCCCCTGTGCTATAATAATAGAAATGCCGCTGCACAATATTAGTGAAAATGACGGCAAATCCCTCATAACATTGGAACTACTTTTATCACCTCTGTTGCTCACGTATAAGTTGGGGTATATTGTTGCTTACGCATGAAATGTTAGCATTAGTACATAATCATTTGTCCTGACATTCCTGGACATCTGCCCCTTCCCTCCCCCATGTACTGTGAGTGTGTGTTAAATTTTACATGTGACTCATTATGTGGCCTACAAAAAATAATTATCACCAACATGATGTTAAAAAAGTCAGGTGTTAACAACAACAAAAATTATTTATGTATTACTTTTATAGATAGTCAGTTTGAAATATGAGATCTATACAGGTGTGTGGGGGCATAATAAATGTTAATTTAATTTTTTATTTTTGGTTAACATGAAATTTTTCTTACTGCAGTTTTGTTTTATACAGAGTATGAAGATTGAAATATATTTAAAATGATAAAACAAAAATAAATCTGACTGTTCCATGTACACTAGCATTTGTATTTTTTTTTTTGTGGGGTGGGGTTGTGTAGAAAACAATGTTAGTATAATTTTCAATATTAGCAGAAAAATTACATTATCATCCAGATAAATTCACATTTCAGTTAAAAAGCATTTTAACCTGTCTGGTGGAAAATTTATTCGTTGAAATAACATAAAGTTGAAATACAAGAAAAGCACAAGTCATACTAAAATTACATCTCATATTACTAAGTTTTAAACTATGACTGAGTACTAAATAGAAGATTACAATTGCTCTTGTTTTGTCATTAAAGTCACATCCTAATTATAAAAAAAAAATCAAGTAATTTACATTATTGCCTTTGTCTTTTGCTTTCAATTGGTTTTAACTTGCTGAAAATGCATGTGCATTAGAAGTGTATATGTCATCTGTGGTGAAAACCCCTTTATGTTCATGAAAAATATAATCTAGTGATCTTGGCATTGGTGTATTATAGGGACCATGTGGCCTGATTAAACAGTCACTATCATAAAACTCTAAAATTTGTTTATTTTTGATCCTTTTAATTTTGAAATTGGATCACACCCTAGTCTACTTAATAATATCTTTTTTTTTGTAAAAAGGTATCCTTCAGTACTTCAATGAAGTTGGAGAAAAACAGCCTGATATATCTGCAGCCGTCATTGCCATAAAAACGTTGGTCCACTTCATTGAAAACAATAAGAGTAAGTATTTTTTGTTCTTTAAGTATTTTTGCTGGTTAAGAAATTCATCAAGCTTTTATAGTATATTTATACATTGTACCTCCATTGTATCCAAGCAAATTAAAAGTGCATATTCGTCGGTGGTATCTGAGTTTGTTTGGATCAAGTGTAAGTAATAATACCTTACCCCTGTTTTGGAGAATTTTTGCTCAACGTCTGCATAGACTTAAGTCAAATGATGACTTTGAACACTACTTTTAATTGTTTTACAGTACCAATGATGAAAAGATATCCCTTGCTTTAAATCTAAAAAAAGAGCACAATGGTGGATCTTCTAAAATTGGATATCAATGTCAGAGAGGGTTGCCTAGGTGATGAGTTAAACTAAGTGGTCAAATGGTATTCTTAATTTACAAAAAAGCTTGGCTTAGATAGGAAATACATGTTTATAATGACAAGTGAAATTTTATGCTTCACTTTTCGCATAGTTATGGGACATCTATAAACAGCATTTCCCATTTACAGGTAACAATGAATAATTTGGTTGTTTAAGAAAATTACAAAAACAAAAGTGTTGGATACCACCTTTAATGTAAGCTTTTGATTTAAGACCATTTTTATGATTAACCCATTATTATTAAAAAATAATTGAATGAAATCTGAACACTCAAAAGTTCACACTAAAATTTCTATCATTTTTTCATGTTATAAGGCCCTTATTTGATATGCCTTTAATTATAATAAACAAAGAAACATTAAAGAAATTAATTGTTTGTTGTTGGTTTTTAAACTGAAAATATGATATTATTTATATGGTCTCAAGTCAGTACTTGATCATAAAAGCTCTAATGTCTTTATGTTGTTATATTTGTTAGTGATTGTTTATATGCAGTCTGTACAGCTAATAAGGCAGAGTCGCTTACAAATAAAATATCTTTCAGTGGAAACATTGGCGGAACTTAGAGCCACCCTGAAAGATGCCATTCACACCCTGACGCAGACAGACAGCAGTGTTACCTCCATACAGTCTGGATGTGAACTGTTCCTCAGATTTATCACCCTTACTACTAGTTTAGAAGACTCAGTAAGCATATTTATGTTATAATTTTTTATATTTATCACCACTGCCAGTTTAGGACACTCAGCACATTTATGTTACATTGTCTATATTCATCATGGTCACTAGTTTAAAGGACTCAGTAATCACATTTGTATAACAATGGGATTTTTATCACATTCATTTTTTTAGATAATGTTAAGCAGAGAAAATGAATAACTGGCACCATTGGCAAGAATCAGTAAGCATAAATGTCTTAACAGAGTTTTTATATTTATCACCCTTTGTAGCATTGGTGAGTACGAGTTTTGAGTTTTATTGCTGATATAATGATTGTTCATTGCCAAGAAATTCGAGACACTGACATGTAAATGCTTCAGGCCGTTTACCACATGGGTTGAAGTCTCAGGGAGAGCAAGGACTTTAATGTTAAAGTTGGCATGTTGAGTGACAGTAGTTCTGCCAAAAAACATGTGTCATTGTTATTCCTACACTATGGCTGTAACTTAGTTGCTGTCATGTATTATACCTTTAAACAACAACTACAAAAAAACACCCCCCAGAAAAACATTGTAACTTACATTGGAATGTCTTTGTGAGGATAAGGATCTCTTGAGAATTGCAATTAAAATCTTACCTAATTTGAATGGATATGATGTTCAAGATGATGGTTTAATCTCTCTAATTGAGAAAACGCAGACTAGAGAAATTTATAATAATGTTTATTTTCACAGCATTTCTTTATGGATTATTCCTGACAAAGATCCCAAAAATGCCCATTTTATTTCTCGTCATTTGTTTACATTGCAGCAACCAGTTAGGATTATAATAGCCATGCCCAGCCATTTTTGTGGAGCAAGACCCCAAACAAATGTCAGGGTAGAACCACTGGCGTATTGCTGGAAGACTTACTCATAGTCCTACACCTAGAATGGGACTTGAACCCACACAATGAAAGGCTAAGCAGTCAGAAAGTTATTTGTCGGTGACTCTACCACAATGGAACGGGTGTCCCTGTTTCTTGTTACAAATGGTTGCCTTATATGTCTGTACCCTAAATTTATTTTTAACATTCTCTTCCCATTTTTTTGTTTTCAGAATTTTGAAAAATGTCAAAAAAATTTGGTGCAGCGAGGAAACACATTTCTTGAGCGAGTGGCTTCATCCAGACAGAAGATAGCTCAGCAGGCGGATAAGTTTATCAGAGATGGTTCGGTAATGTGCTTTCACCGCTTATACATCCAGTTTTGTTTGTGCAATATGAGAATAGAACTTTCCATACCCATATAATTGGGGACTTTTTTAAACCCAAAAAGCAGGCATGTTTGGTGACAGTATGTCACATATCTGCAATATCGCTTATACTTTTGTTTGATATGTACATTTGTTTTATAGTCAAAACTGATTTAAATCAATAACTTTCAAGCATTTATTTCATGTAGAACAATGTTCCACTGAAATAATTATTGATTGAGAGAGATGTATTATTAAGTAGAAATAGAAACTAAAAATTAAAAAAAAAAGCATTATTTCCAAACAGCTTTATATATTTCTCTTATATATTCTTTTATTTTTGTCTGTCTTTTTGTCATTCCAGAAAATACTTATTCACTCCCATTCTAGGGTTGTACAACAAGTATTGGTTGAGGCAGCAAAATCCAAGAAAAGATTTGAAGTTTATGTCACAGAATCTCGTCCCAATGATGCAGGGTAGGTAACTCCAGGTTTAAAAAAAATATATATATGTATATTTCCAGTCATTGCTGTATGTTGTTGACAATACATTAGCAAATACCAAATTATTAACTTAATAGAATTTTTAGAAAGTGTAGGACTAATTTTGGACACATAATTACAATTAAAAGGTGAACAAAAACCATTTTATGTTAAAGAAAATTCTGTTCACATTTTCTTAATTTTCCTTAAACTTTTATGATCTAATTTTGTCATGTTTCACTTACGTCTAACACCACTAACACACTTTTATAACCCAATCAGCTGTGTCCGGCAGCTACTCTGCTATCAAAGGACTGTGGTATAAAGCAAATGAAAGCTACCTAACTGTACATATATACAGTAAAATGCCACCTAACGACCACGCCACTAAAGCTACCATGCCACTATTAACACCAATTTTCATAAAGTACAAAATTATTTGGCTTCTTTATTCAATGTAACATCTGACTGCTATTACAGCATTATGACCAGTTCTTTAGAACAAATTGTGTATTTCTTATATAAACACTGACCACAATTGCGACCAAGTCAACCGTGGTGTAATTAGCACTCGCTAATTGACAAAATTCTTCCCTCCAGCATGTTTCCAATTTACAAACTAGGACTCCGAGTCATTCTAGATCATGATCTTAAGTACTCGCTTATTAATTGGTAAAGGCAAGAAATTTATGATGCGGATCAATTAAAAAATGTGTGAAAAACAATCAACTTGTCAGCAAGGTTGGACAGATTTATACTGTACAACCTGAATTCCTCCAAAAATAATGGCGCGTTTGCAAAACTTTATGCACTAACATTAATTAAGCGCTTACTAAAAATATTTAATGTCCTTAAAGATACCTACACGATTTTTTTTTTTTTAGCTTGCTGTATTTAGTACGCTTTGTAATTGCCAATTGAATAGCATTATCTCACTTTGTTTTGTATACTGTTTGTGATGTATTTATTACAACTTTTGTCATACATTTGGTGCGCTTGTCTGAATGTTTGATAACTTGCTAACAATTTATGTTATTATGCCCCTCCCGTGAGTGTCTTACATTTTGTTTCGGTAAGCAACACACCATAATGGGAAAAAAAGAGAATTAGGTTTACAAGAGAAAGTTAAATTGATAGAGTGTAAAGCTGGCAAAAGCATGATTTTGCTAAAAACATTTTGAAAAGAAGTGTTTGCTTGTTTGTCTTTTGTTTTACGTTTTTTTAATACTCAGAGAGGTATTAGGCAGACACTTATATAATTGATACATAATGCCGGTATTGCGCGCTCACCGAAACTGACTAATAAGACCAACTCAGTATTAAGACCACTTTGAGTCAGAACAGAAAGTGGTCCTAATAGTGGGAATTCATTGTATATCAATAATGGATCATCAATACACATATAAATTTGTTGTCAAATATGTATTACGTAATCCTTCACTGAAAGGTGTGTTTACATCAGAGATTTATTTTTTCTGACAGTTACATCTTTCTGTTCTGTTTTGTTGTTGCCATGAAGAAAGTCTGTATATGGGAGGATGTACATGTTTTTCCTGCTGTGATAATGACAAACCTTTTCATAAATTGCTCGGGAAAATTCGGGGCTTGCATTATGTGTATTCCACTACACTCGCTTGTTGGTTAGAGTGTGAGAAAATTACTCCACTAGGTTGACTGAAAACTTCCCTCAGTTTGGCACATTGACACATTTTGTAGCATAGCTGCGAATGTTGGTCAGGTGTTAAATTCATCTCTGATGGCTTCTGTGTTACACAACCTTAGTTAACAGGAGTTAACTGCTGTGTTGAGGAAAATATTAACGAGATATTTTGAGAGCTATCAGGCTACTATGTAATAATGGAATTTAACCTTTAAAGAACCCATAAGTGCTCTTGAGTATAACTTTTGTTCTTCATTAAGAATTTATCATCATCAGTTTAAAGTAAGTGACACAATTTAATGTTAAGTCATTATCTTTTCCAGTGTTAAAACTAGAGCTGAGTTGTCTGCCCATGGTATTCAAGCAACCCTAATCTTAGATGCTGCTGTAGGGTAAGTTCCAATTTCAAACAAAGCAACCCATGTCTTAAATGCTGCTGTAAGTTCAGTTTCAATTTCAAACAAAGCAACCCATGTCTTAGATGCTGCTGTAAGTTCAGTTTAAAATTCAAACAAAGCAACCCAAGCCTTAGATGCTGTTGTAAGTTCAGTTTTAATTTCAAACTCAGCAACCTAAGTCTTAGATGATGCTGTAAGTTCAGTTTCAATTTCAAGCAAAGCAACACAAGTTTTAGATGATGCTGTAAGTTCAGTTTCAATTTCAAACAAAGCAACCCAAGTCTTAGATGATGCTGTTAGTTCAGTTTCAATTTCAAACTCAGCAACCCAAGTCTTAGATGCTGTTGTAAATTCAGTTTCAATTTAAAACAAAGCAACCCAAGCCTTAGATGCTGTTGTAAATTCAGTTTCAATTTCAAACAAAGCAACCCAAGTCTTAGATGATGCTGTAAGTTCAGTTTCAATTTCAAACTCAGCAACTCATGTCTTAGATGCTGCGGTAAGTTCAGTTTCAATTTCAAACAAAGCATCGCAAGTCTTAGATGCTGCTGTAAGTTCAGTTTCAATTCAAACAAAGCATCGCAAGTCTTAGATGATGCTGTAAGTTCAGTTTCAATTTCAAACTCAGCAACCCATGTCTTAGATGCTGCTGTAAGTTCAGTTTCAATTTCAAACAAAGCATCGCAAGTCTTAGATGCTGCTGTAAGTTCAGTTTCAATTTCAAACAAAGCATCGCAAGTCTTAGATGATGCTGTAAGTTCAGTTTCAATTTCAAACAAAGCATCGCAAGTCTTAGATGATGCTGTAAGTTCAGTTTCAATTTCAAACAAAGCATCGCAAGTCTTAGATGCTGCTGTAAGTTCAGTTTAAATGTCAAACAAAGCAACCCAAGTCTTAGATGCTGTTGTAAATTCAGTTTCAATTTCAAACTCAGCAACCCAAGCCTTAGATGATGCTGTAAGTTCAGTTTCAATTTCAAACAAAGCAACCCATGTCTTAGATGCTGCTGTAGGGAGAGTTTCAATTTCAAACCAAGCAACCCAAGTCTTAGATGCTGCTGTAGGGAGAGTTTCAATTTCAAACAAAGCAACCCAAGTCTTAGATGCTGCTGTAGGGAGAGTTTCAATTTCAAACCAAGCAACCCAAGTCTTAGATGCTGCTGTAGGGAGAGTTTCAATTTCAAACCAAGCAACCCAAGTCTTAGATGCTGCTGTAGGGAGAGTTTCAATTTCAAACCAAGCAACCCAAGTCTTAGATGCTGCTGTAGGGAGAGTTTCAATTTCAAACAAAGCAACCCAAGTCTTAGATGCTGCTGTAGGGAGAGTTTCAATTTCAAACAAAGCAACCCAAGTCTTACCGGTAGATGCTGCTGTAGGGAGAGTTTCAATTTCAAACAAAGCAACCCAAGTCTTAGATGCTGCTGTAGGGAGAGTTTCAATTTCAAACAAAGCAACCCAAGTCTTACCGGTAGATGCTGCTGTAGGGAGAGTTTCAATTTCAAACAAAGCTATTTGTTACTTTTTAATACTTATCATTATAATAATAAAACAAGGAAGAGAAATGAAGTTCTTGTCTTGACTGTGACCCTGAATATCCACTTCTTGGATATGACTAGAAACATGCTGGAGATGTACACAGAAAAAAGTCTTGATTTTAACACAGATCCCTGTTATCTTTAATCCATCATTTTATCTCCTTGACCACAGATGGTTTTTAATTACTAATTTTTAAGGCCCATATTCTCCAACCATTCTTAAGCAAGAATTGCATGTCTGTATTTTTGCATGGCACTTTTACTTTGCTACTTTCAGCTTAAAATCACATTGAAACTTCATAAGTAAGCTTTTCTTTTGTTGGTATAAAAATTGTGATTTGGGCTTAAGTAATGTTTTAGGCTTAAGAATGGTTGGTGAATACGGATCTAGATGTAAATAGTCACTAAAAAAACAACTACAGTAATGTTTTACTATCTCATTATGTAGCAACATAAGCTTATTTTTGATAGACTTTACAAAGGTTAAATATAATTGGTCTGTTATATATTTCAGCTATATTATGGAGAAAGTTGATATGGTTGTGATTGGTGCAGAAGGTGTTGTAGAAAATGGAGGAGTAATCAATAAGGTAGTTATAGTTACAGGTGTTTCATCTGTCATTTGGAGTCTGATTTTTGGGGTATTTTTTGTTTTTAGAAATAGATTGCAGGGACCATTTATGTTTATTATAGCTACTTCCAGCTATTAAGCTGAGGACAACCCCAGACACCTGTCTGGATAGAAGCACCGGCGCACTGCTAGTCAGCTGGAAGACCTTCCAACATTAAGTCTTTTGCTGCCACTGAGACTCGAACCCATGCGGTAAGGCGCTAAGCAGTCAGACGACTTACAAATTGGTCACTCTACCACTGGAACCCACTTTGGAGCCTGATCTCACTCCATTTCGTGGGACATTCCCATGTATCTTCACACCAACTGTGTCTATACAGAGAATCTGCTTTGCTGATATGCAGCAAGGCCTGGTCTTCCAAGTGTAGCACACAGAGCCTGGTCTTCCAAGTGTAGCACACAGAACCTGGTCTTCCAAGTGTAGCAGGCAGAGCCTGGTCTTCCAAGCCTAGCATGCAGATCCTGGTCTTCCTAGTGTAGCATGCAAATGCAGAGCCTGGTCTCCCAAGCCTAGCATGCAGAGCCTGGTCTTCCAAGCCTAGCATGCAGAGCCTGGTCTTCCAAGTCCAGCATGCAAAGCTTGGTCTTCTAAGTGAAACATGCAGAGCCTGGTCTTCCAAGCCTAGCATGCAGAGGCTGTTCTTCCAAGTGTAGCATGCAGAGCCTGGTCTTCCAAGCCTAGCATGCAGAGCCTGGTCTTCCAAGTCTAGCATGCAAAGCTTGGTCTTCCAAGTGAAGCATGCAGAGCCTGGACTTCCAAGTGTAGCATGCAGAGCCTGGTCATTCAAGTGTAGCATGCAGAGCCTGGTCATTCAAGTGAAGCATGCAGAGCCTGGTCTTCCAAGTCTAGCATGCAAAGCTTGGTCTTCCAAGTGTAGCACACAGAGCCTGGTCTTCCAAGTGTAGCACACAGAGCCTGGTCTTCCAAGTGTAGCACACAGAGCCTGGTCTTCCAAGTGTAGCATGCAGAGCCTGGTCTTCCAAGTGTAGCATGCAGAGCCTGGTCTTCCAAGTGTAGCACACAGAGCCTGGTCTTCCAAGTGTAGCACACAGAGCCTGGTCTTCCAAGTGTAGCATGCAGAGCCTGGTCTTCCAAGTGTAGCACACAGAGCCTGGTCTTCCAAGTGTAGCACACAGAGCCTGGTCTTCCAAGTGTAGCATGCAGAGCCTGGTCATTCAAGTGTAGCATGCAGAGCCAGGTCATTCAAGTGAAGCATGCAGAGCCTGGTCTTCCAAGTCGAGCATGCAAAGCTTGGTCTTCCAAGTGAAGCATGCAGAGTCTGGTCTTCCAAGCCTAGCATGCAGAGCCTGGTCTTCCAAGCCTAGCATGCAGAGCCTGGTCTTAAGTGTAGCATGCAGAGCCTGGACTTCCAAGTGTAGCATGCAGAGCCTGGTCATTCAAGTGAAGCATGCAGAGCCAGGTCATTCAAGTGAAGCATGCAGAGCCTGGTCTTCCAAGCCAAGTATGCAGAGCCTGGTCTTTCAAGCGTAGCATGCAGAGCCTGGTCTTTCAAGCGTAGCATGCAGAGCCTGGTCTTCCAAGCCAAGTATGCAGAGCCTGGTCTTTCAAGCGTAGCATGCAGAGCCTGGTCTTCCAAGCGTAGCATGCAGAGCCTGGTCTTCCAAGCATATAATGCAGAGCCTGGTCTTCCAAGCATATAATGCAGAGCCTGATCTTCCAAGCCTAGCATGCAGAACCTGGTCTTCTAAGCGTAGCTTGCAGAGCCTGGTCTTCACAGTGTTTAATGCAGAGCCTGGTCTTCCAAGCCTAGCATGCCTTGTCTTATTCTTTGGTCAACTTGTTCTTGTCTCAATAATGTACCAGAAATCCTTTTTGCATATATTTATATCCAGTATTGTATATTGTGTACAATGTTTTTTAAAAGCAAGTTATTATTTTATCTGACTTCAAAATGGTGAAACAACTTTGTACTATATATTTGCAAACAAAAATTGGATGATATTCTCAAGCTCAATGTTGTTTATAAGAGTACTCCTTTTTTATTTAGCCAGTCCTTTCATTGTATATGCTGTGGTTTTACAATTTAAAAAGATTAATCATATTAAAATTACAGCCTTACTGTGTGCACTGTAATTTCTTTTTAAAAATTGCAACAGCATGGTACTGATTTATTCATTCTACAGTATCCTGCCACTTATCTTGGGTCGTCCTCAACCAAGGATTGGTGCATGTTGCTATGATGATAGTTTTGTTACTCTGATGTGTTGTAAAATCAAAACATAAATATGTAGCATGATACATCTTTTTTTTTTCCCAGATTGGAACATTTAACATAGCCATTGCAGCCAAAGCAATGAATAAGCCTTTTTATGTGGTGGCTGAGAGTTTTAAATTTGTGCGACTGTATCCTCTGAACCAGCAAGATGTGCCCAATGAGTTTAAGGTAGGCTTTTATATTTTGTTAAATAATATTTTAAAACAAATAAACCTACTTCGTCCGAACAATTAATAGCAGCAGTATATATTCAACACCAGATAAAAAATAACACAGAACACAGTTTTTGCTTTATTAAATTTATATTCTGATAGACACAACAGCAATAGATAAGCATTATGTTGATAAGTGTGTCAGCGTTTTGTATTCAAATGATAAAACTATTGTTTCCAGTACAAGGCTTCCACCCTGATGCAAGAGAAAGACTTAGATCAGGAACATCCACTGGTGGACTACACCCCTCCCTCCTATATTACCCTGCTGTTCACTGACCTCGGCATCCTCACTCCCTCCGCAGTCAGTGACGAACTCATCAAACTTTACTGCTGACATAATCTTTACTTTTTCATACTAAAGTTGAAGATCATACTTAAAATGTTACTAAATGTTGAAAAATTCTATGCCTGGCCAGTTAGCCCGCAGAAGGCCTCAAGGATTGTTCCCATTGTGGATTAAATACAGTCAACAACAGTAAGACAAAACAACAGTGATGTAAGTGACACAAAACAACAGATTGACATCAGTTAGATAAAACAACATAGGGATGTCCAGACATTGATTTTTGTTCAGCATGAACTTGCTTAAAAATACTTTGTGTTTTTCACTGGAAACAATACCCCCTTCTTTTGAGATTGTTGAAAACATTTAGGAAAACCTTTGGTAATTAAAAAAACATTAATATTTGTGGCACAGAACAATTGCTGCATGACATAAGTGTTTCACCTTCTGGGATATACTTGTGATGCAAGGGATAAGAAGGTATTGTTCTGGTGTGCTGTGGAGATTCCAGTTAGTAAGTAGGTTTCCACAATGCCTTGAATGTCTTCCTGACTCAGCAATGATAGATTTCCCTGATCAGAAATACAACTGTGCGCTGTCAGCTGAAAATTTCCCCCATTGTTAAATGTTGATTTTTAACAACTCCTGATAGCATTAAAAAACACCAAGAAATAATGAATTATTATCCATCACCCTTCAATATATATAACCTCATGATGACTATACAGTATACCCTTACAAGTTCAATGCGCATCCTTGGCATGAATTTCATCCAATAAAATTCTACTTAAATTTAAACTTCAAAAGATAAAATGTAAGAAAATATTAATTCTTTGTCTTCCTCGCAAAAATAGATTCCAATCACATCAAAAAAATTGTTAAAGGGGGAGAGCTGGATTCAATATGTTGGCAAGTCAGTCCTTCCAAACTGATAGTTGATCTGGGATCTGTTGCTGTCATGGCCTGTCTGTTTGGTTTGATGTTGGTTGTTGTTGTTTTTAAAGCACATTTTTTTCTACTTTTCTGTTGTTTAAACTAAGTAGAACTTTAGGTAAACACTTTACATGTCATTTATCACTGTAAGACTTTATCTTGGATTTAGTTGCTTACATGTACCTGATTTATGTTCACCTGTCAAAGATTGTGGTTAACCCTGGTTGGGGAACACCATTAGTTAGGGTATGTGTTAGGTTAATGGGGGGTGAATGGTGTTAACCCTGGTTGGGGAACACCATTAGTGTGGGTATGTGTTAGGTTAATGGGGGGTGAATGGTGTTAACCCTGGTTGGGGAACACCATTAGTGTGGGTATGTGTTAGGTTAATGGGGGGTGAATGGTGTTAACCCTGGTTGGGGAACACCATTAGTGTGGGTATGTGTTAGGTTAATGGGGGGGGGGTGAATGGTGGTTAACCCTGGTTGGGGAACACCATTAGTGTGGGTATGTGTTAGGTTAATGGGGGTGAATGGTGTGGTTAACCCTGGTTGGGGAACACCATTAGTGTGGGTGTGTGTTAGGTTAATGGGGGGTGAATGGTGTGGTTAACCCTGGTTGGGGAACACCATTAGTGTGGGTATGTGTTAGGTTAATGGGGGTGAATGGTGTTAACCCTGGTTGGGGAACACCATTAGTGTGGGTGTGTGTTAGGTTAATGGGGGGTGAATGGTGTGGTTAACCCTGGTTGGGGAACACCATTAGTGTGGGTATGTGTTAGGTAAATGGGGGGTGAATGGTGGTTAACCCTGGTTGGGGAACACCATTAGTGTGGGTATGTGTTAGGTTAATGGGGGTGAATGGTGTGGTTAACCCTGGTTGGGGAACACCATTAGTGTGGGTATGTGTTAGGTTAATGGGGGTGAATGGTGTTAACGCTGGTTGGGGAACACCATTAGTGTGGGTATGTGTTAGGTTAATGGGGGGTGAATGGTGGTTAACCCTGGTTGGGGAACACCATTAGTGTGGGTGTGTGTTAGGTTAATGGGGGGTGAATGGTGGTTAACCCTGGTTGGGGAACACCATTAGTGTGGTTGTGTGTTAGGTCTGGTTGGGGAACACCATTAGTGTGGGTATGTGTTAGGTTAATGGGGGGTGAAGGGTGTTTTAAGCAAGTATGGAGTTATAACTGAATGTTAAGAATATTTATATTCAAGCCTGGAGTGTTGTCAGTAGTCCTTGATAGATATCATTGAAAGAATAAAATTGTAAATATTTGTGTGTTTTTTAATTATTTTCTGACTGAGAAAGCAGATCAACTTTATTTCCAATTGTATGCGATGACATAACTTCACCTCATTTTGAAGAGTGTATGACCAATTTTAAATAAGGCAAAATATCAAAAACGTGTGCAGACTTTCTTGTCAGTTTTCTTTACCTGGCATGATAGTTATTGCTAGTGTTGGCTCAGGTACTGGAGAACCCTGGTTCAATCCCAGGCCAAAACATACCAGTCATTAAAAATGGTAATGTTAAACCTTCCTTGTTCATTCTCAATCAAATTTAAGATATGTTCCTCGAGCGGTTGGCACAGTGTCAGGATAATGTGACTGGGTGTGGTATGTCAGTTTTTTTCACGGCATGCTATATACAGTGAAGGCAGCACTATGTCTGCTTAAAGTCGACACTTTCTCCATATAACCTAAATAACGTTGCTCAGACCACAATAACAAACATACAAAAACTTCTACTTTTCTCAAACAAATTGAGAAATATAGAATAATGTCTTTTAAAAGTAAGTATCAAATGATAGTTTTATTCTTATACAACCCATACTGAACTATAGAGGTTAGGATGGGAGAAAGGGGGCTAGGGGTTGGGAGAAGTGTTCAATGAATGTTCCATTTCTTTAAGATGTAAAAGCAGACAGCAAGTCGCACACTATGCATGTTTTATTGACCTTACTGCACTAAAGTTCTTTTTCAAAAGGACTTTGTCACAGCTGGTAAAAATTGCATTTGTAAAATTCTTGATTAAAAAAAGTAACGCCTTTTTTTGTGAGAACAATGTGGGAGTTTGGTTATTTTCATATAAACAAAGAAGGAAACTATATTTTTTCAAAGTAGAGAGATTTCTGAAAAAAAATGTGTGAAACACCTCTCTGTTAAAAAAATGAACCTTAAAAGTGTGAGTCTCCCTCCAAAAGTGGGAGAGTTCACATGTATCGTTATAATTCAAATTAACTTGGTTGATGAAATGTTTAATATTATTCAAACCCTACTAAACTCTTTAAAAGATTGTGTTGTCATCAGAATCAAAAGCAATGCAACAGTTCACAATATTTTAGTCATTTGTAAATCATTGCTTTCTACCAAATCTGCCTTGGGTGTCCTTAAAAGTACATGTACTCCTTAAGCATGTGTGCACTTTAATGCCGCATCATTCTTCATCTTTTGCTTATACATGTTCTTAAATTCTTATTCATTTTTCCGTTCAAAAGCAGAAGCATTACATATGATTAATGTTGAAAAACAGTAACTATAGCAACATGTAAAAAGTTGAAACACACAGAAAGTGGTTACTTCAAACGGCCTTAATGTCCACTTGTTTATTCTACAAAATGCAGATTTCAACGTTTCACTCTCGATTTTATTACCATAAATGCATTAAGATCTTTTACTCGTTTGGTTAAAGAGCTGACTTGTTGCCATTTGTTTTTCATGTACTTTGAACGATAACGGCTTCTATCATCAGAGTGAGTGGTAAATGTTAATATGACATCATAAACCTAAAAAGAGATTAACATTTAGACATTAATTTAATAATAATGTAAACACTGAAAACTTTTATCTTCATCCTGATATCCTAATATCTAGAATACCTCTGGGGATCGGAACCGGTTTCTCGTGGAGTCCCGTCATCGCTGGTGACGTTTGTTGCACCGCGATGGAACCTAAACTTGCAATACATTCGGATACACACGCGCCGATAGTGGGTAGAATTAAGAATATAAATGAGGCAGTCATTAGCGGCATTGATGTATGCTAAGAAATTACTGATTTCAGTCAAACACCAGAATGTTATCTTATACTTGCCATCGAAGCTGTACTCTTTGTTGTGGAAAGCGAGGATCTTGATGAAGGTGTTCGGGAGAGATAGGAGAAAGTACATGACGGTGATCCACAGGACGGTGGAGGTGATTTTTGTCTGGTGTGTATCGAGTTCTCCATAATTGACATTCAGTCGGTGTCGTCTGGCTTTCAGAAATCGTGCATACAAGACTGGGATCGTTGTGTTGGTGATAACAAGCAAAATTGCCGGCATCATGTAGTCGATAACAAAACGGACACCCCGAAAGACTTTCATAAAACTTACGCTCCCATCGATCTGTCGGATGAAGTAGTGGGTCCGATTTTGTTTCTCGAACGTGTCAACTTGAAGCGTGACGACATATGGAGAAAGAAAGATAACATTGGCGAAGAAACAGAGCAGGATTGTTTGTCCTGGATACAAAGCCAGCCATGTGATTCTGCTCTGCAGTGGCTTCCATAAAGCCATCATCCGTTCCATTGACATAACTATGACAAGTGCGGTGGCGCTATGAGCGAACACCATGTCCAGATAAATAATGCCAAGTTTCATGTGCTCTTCGAAGAAGTTTGCGAGATGATAGTCATAGACTGCCATGAGTTGCGGAACGCTGCGAATTAGTCCGAGGAAGAGGTAGAGAAGATCAAAGAACGTCAAGGCGCAGAGATATTTATAGATAGATAACTTCTGTTTCTTCGAGTCCGTCCACAGCACGCCGAGCCCTAGACCGTTTCCAGCAAGACCAAGGATGCAGATTACAGGGGTGGCGATCAGGTTGATGACGTAAGCAAATTTGGTGTAGAACTCTTCAGAGATGTAAATAAAGGGTTGGTCCAAATCGAAGAGGATATTCGAGTCGTTGTGTCCCTCACTGAATGAAGTGCTGTTCGACATGTTCATTTCTGACTATTTTCTTTGTACGCACTTGAGCTGTAACAGAAAAAAATTAGTACTTAAAGGAAAGTACATTAAATCTACCCACATTAAAATTGAAATAAAATTTAAAGGAACAAAACATGTTTTCATCCCACCATCTCTGTAAATATCGGTTGATATAACCCGTGTGATAAAGAAGTCTTTTTTTTCAGCTACATGGGCGTCGATATTTATAAATTGTGTAGTTCCTCTACGTTTTGAATTATCTTTCGTAAAACATAAAGAGTATTAAACCCAAGGTGAGTCAATAAAGTCACGAGTTTGCGTCGGTTTCTTTTTTATACAAAAAGAATCGTATAGCTCAAACACGAAGACGTGCGAATTCAGTAATTTATCACTTGTTTTTCTCGATTAATTTCACAAATGGTAAATGTGGATAGAACAAAGTTCACTGTATGACAACACATTCTGGGAGGTCAGTCTCGACCATGTCTTGTCACATGATTGCGTATATGTTTTAAAAACTGCATCTTACGTAACTCTCCATCGAAATAGAGAAGGGATTTTGAACGTAGGCATGACTTATAATGTTCATCTCCTTGAGTACATATACAAGAAAAGGAAAAAAGAAAATCACTTGGTTTCCTACTTTTGCAAGATTATATTAATACTAAGGTTTCGAATGCCAGTTTCAATTGCAGATTTATAAATTCTATAAGCAGACAAGGTTTTGTAAATTGCATTTTTATGAGAGAAGTATATAAATTTTACATTGAAGTGAGAAACATAATACAGAGAGAGAGAGAGAGAGAGAGAGAGAGAGAGAGAGAGAGAGAGAGAGAGAGAGAGAGAGACATAGAGACAAACAGAGAGACGGACAGGCAGAGAGACAGAGAGAGTGACACAGAGAGAGAAACAGAGAGGGTCTACCGTGCCCATGTATGTCTTGTGTATGTGAAATGTTTTGCAAAAAGAAAGTGATAATAAATATGTTTAAACTAATTTCACCGTCGAAAACGGCCGCCAAAATCCGGTGTTTTACCTACTTCAAAGCTTCAAGCCCATGTGACCATCGTGCACTGTTGTGTTACAATCGAATAGTTTTTATTTGAATTTCCCAGTAAAAAAATAGGGACGAAAACAATTATTTCTATATTTTTAAAAACAACTTTCGAAAATGTCGAACTTATATACTAAGCGTAAATTGAGCTATTTATGATGTGATATCAAATATGCGTTATTATGATGTTTTGATGCGATTTTTTAAATATATGCACAATTATACTGAAATTAATAAAATGAGATACACACATAATTGTAAACCAACTTCATTGCTAACCTAATTAAACGAAAATAAATGTATAATATACCATATATAGGAAAAGTAAAACATAAAGATACACATTTAACAATTTAAACATACATTTATAAATATTCACAAACTTACAAATCTATGCTATAGTCCACACACGTTGTTATTCTCGCAGCTTGATGTGGGCTGTAATGACGCAGCAAAAGAAATCAGTTTTATATCAGCGGTTTATTTCTGCCTTATAATTTACAAAGTCCAGTGATTGCCATTTCTATTGCTTATTAACGCATTCAGCCTGTAATCCCAACAATTTATTGGTCGTATAACTTCATTATGTACAAAGTTAATCAGATAATATAACAGGCTCTGCCAGTAGGATTACATTTATAAATCGGGTCATCTATCAACCGACTCTCAGATTCGCCCTTGAAATGCATGTATGTCCTTTAAACAAGAGAACCAAACGTGTCTTCAACGGTTTGTAAATGCATGATGTCTCTTTAAATATGTCACTTTAAAGGTAGCATCCAACAGTTTGGGCAAAATATTTTCACTAAACATCATAAAAAAACAAGAACATTGTATCCTGAACAGATTTCGCAAAATGCTGTTTATTGATGCCATACACGTGTCTGAAAAGTGAACCATAACGCCATAATCTTCATTTCAAATATGTATCAGTTATCTATTTTTAATCTAAGAAAACCACGTGACCACTTATGTTTGAGCTCTTCTACGTCATCCGCTGTGACGTCTATGTCTATTTTTTAGCAGGAATCCCAATCGTTCTTATTTATAGATTTGAAAAGAATGAACATTTAAATTTTGATTAGCGAGTTTTGCTACCCTAAAATTGTGGTTCTGTTGAAAATCGTCAAAGCTTAGACTATGAGTATTTTTTTTAAACTGCATAAATTATGTACAAACACCCCAAACAGCGATCAGATATCGTAACATATGTTAGATATAACCAAACTGTCGGATACCACATTGAAATAAACTTAATTATCTGTCATTAGCAATCAAAGCGCTGTTTGGGCGGTGTACGTTTTCCCCAGTAAGCGATTACAGGTGTGCAAACAATGATCAAAATTATTCCGTAGGAAATCAAATGTACACGGTAGGCAAATATTCAGCTGCAAATAAACACCTCTTCGAAAATATAGATTAAACATTGGGACAAAAGGTACATCAGAGTCACTAACATCTGAAAGAAGAAATTATTTTTTAAACATTAAATATTTTTTTCATAACTTTGGATTTAACTTTAGTTAGGTCTTAAGTAAAAGACTTTACATGCTGCCGGATTCGTCCAAAATAAACTAAGTTTAAAATTAAGTTCTACCTCTTACGCCCTTGTAATCTGAATCGAAAAATCGCGAGTGCGCCATTCCTGTCCAAACTCGAGCCGTAGGTTTAGACTGGAATGCTGCGATGAGAAGATTGTCCTATGTTATTACATACCCTGATTCATAGTCGCAAATATCTCGTCCGGGTAGATTATGACTAATATATTATGAAAAGTCAGCAGAACACACGCAGTTCGCTCCCCTTTTCGACTTTTTTCGTCTATTCAATGAATGCTATTCGTGTGCGTCTTGTTCATTCATAAATTTCTACTTTTATGTTTATCTGAATTACACAATATAACGAGCTTACAATTTAAACTGACAACAATAATAATGTTAACATAACATTTGAGGCTTATAGTCTCTAGACATACATATTTGTTCTGTACACGCATTACTTCTTCCAACAGACCTTGAGTAGTCAAGGTCATCCAGGTCAAGGTCATCCAGGGTCAATCCTGTTTACTTCTAAGCTCTCATAACTCTGCTGGCGACACCGCCCAAACATTGGACGTGACCTTAGTTACAAACTTTTACTCATTTTTACTTTTACTCGGAAGAAAGATCGTGCTGACTTAATTGAGCTGACTTAATTTCAATGGCATTTGTTTGTTTGATTTTCTACTTAATGATGTGTTGTTGCGCAAATTAATAAGTCCGTGTTCTATAATTAGTTCCTGTAGCCTACTATTTCGAGATTTTATAGTGTTCTTGTCTGCTAGTCCCTCAGGCTTATACTCTGACAAAAGTACACGTGTTTCTGTGAATATTTGCTAATAAGCGTTATTCCGCCACGTTCATTTGAAGATAAAGTTCTCTCCAATTAACTGAGCACAGTTGCCCTTTCATCGTAGACACGATTTTTCACTAACATGGCCTAATTGTAATCGTAGATTAAGTCGTCTAAGACCAGACCTTTTCATTTACGGCGATTAATAATTATATAAGATTGTATAAGCTTCAGTTCTGTACTGGATGAAGAAAGTCGAGTTCAGAATAAAAATACTAATAAAATTATAAGATCATTAAACGTGTCATATCTATTTATTAGGTAGACACAAGTTAGACGAAATCTATAAACGACAACAACAACCGGCTCTGAAACGTCTTTTAAAAAAAAAACACAACTAGAAACAAAACAAAACAAGCCGCAGTATAGCTGGATTTCGTTTAGCATACACTAGTTGAATGTTATAATTATCTTGTAAAATTGAAGGCTTTTTCTTTATTTCGATAATAAAAAATAAACTTCATGTGTACAAGCATTCTTTAACTATAATGGTAATACAAAAAAAAAGTGTGAAATAACATACGACTGCATGTTGTCAGGGTGGGTTGGGTGTAAAACACATCGCCCAACATATTTATTGTCATGGTGGCGCCGCCAAGCGGAGGTAGCGACCAAACAAATGTCAGAGTTGAATTACTTCATGGACGCCCAATGTCACCTGAATGACTATTCACAATAAAGTTGCCAAAATGAAGTGATTTTTCGCGACCGTTCGGCCCGGTGACGAGAAAGTTTATTTAAAGTTTTGTGGCATGTATACTGTATGCGGCAGGTTAGTACAGTGAACGTGGCACTATACTACTTCAAATGCCCTGACAATGAAAAGATCGGTTCTAGGAGTCTACTCACCGTCCATATACTTCTACTGATATCGTTTTTGATTCAGCACTAGAAACGTCCGTTTATATTAACCGTTAATGTGTGAAAACTGCATTAACGAATGTTAACTGCATTAAATAAACTGAAAATGTTTATGATGAATACCAACTCGCATGCATATAAAATACTTTTAGTAAAAGCAAACCTTCCGCCTCTTCACGTTCGCCTTCAAACATCAGTGGATATACGAACGTTTAAAATTCTGAACAAATTGACACTATGTTTATTGCAAACTGAGATAGTAAAGAAATACAGATATACAATTTCAGATATTCAAATCATCTTCATGTACCCAGTGTTACAAGTCTGCTAAATATCATTTATCTTAAAACTTCAAATAAGATTTACTTAATTAATTAAGCAATAACTATTGAACTAATTTCTATAGGCCTACATTTTTAACAATGCATATAGCTAGCGAATGTAGACTTTATGCTGTATATCTATAACATAAAGGCCAATAAAAACATAATGAATTACTTAATGACATCATTTGTCTAAACAATTTTCAAATAATATACCTTTATCTTACTTATAGATCTATATATAATCTTGACGCAAAAAAAGAAACGGAGTATTGTTTGCATAGTGATTAATTAGAGATAGTTTTGTTTTGGTCTGAAAACTCAACGTTTTACCTGACTTCATACTGGGTCACGTGGCCAAAAATACACTTAGCATCTCACATAGGTAAATGTAATTTTCAACAACAGTCATGGAGAGAGTATAATGCAATCCTAATACCTAGAATACCTCTGGGGATCGGAACCGGTTTCTCGTGGAGTCCCGTCATCGCTGGTGACGTTTGTTGAACCGTGATGGAACCTAAACTTGCAATACATTCGGATACACACGCGCCGATAGTGGGTAGAATTAAGAATATAAATGAGGCAGTCATTAGCGGCATTGATGTATGCTAAGAAATTACTGATTTCAGTCAAACACCAGAATGTTATCTTATACTTGCCATCGAAGCTGTACTCTTTGTTGTGGAAAGCGAGGATCTTGATGAAGGTGTTCGGGAGAGATAGGAGAAAGTACATGACGGTGATCCACAGGACGGTGGAGGTGATTTTTGTCTGGTGTGTATCGAGTTCTCCATAATTGACATTCAGTCGGTGTCGTCTGGCTTTCAGAAATCGTGCATACAAGACTGGGATCGTTGTGTTGGTGATAACAAGCAAAATTGCCGGCATCATGTAGTCGATGACAAATCGGACACCCCGAAAGACTTTCATAAAACTTACGCTCCCATCGACCTGCCGGATGAAGTAGTGGGTCCGATTTTGTTTCTCGAACGTGTCAACTTGAAGCGTGACGACATAGGGAAAAAGAAAGACAACATTGGCGAAGAAACAGAGGAGGATTGTTTGTCCTGGGTACAAAGCCAGCCATGTGATTCTGCTCTGTAGTGGCTTCCATAAAGCCATCATCCGTTCCATTGACATAACTATGACAAGTGCGGTGGCGCTATGAGCGAACACCATGTCCAAATAAATAATGCCAAGTTTCATGTGCTCTTCGAAGAAGTTTGCGAGATGATAGTCATAGACTGCCATGAGTTGCGGAACGCTGCGAATTAGTCCGAGGAAGAGGTAGAGAAGATCAAAGAACGTCAAGGCGCAGAGATATTTATAGATAGATAACTTCTGTTTCTTCGAGTCCGTCCACAGCACGCCGAGCCCTAGACCGTTTCCAGCAAGACCAAGGATGCAGATTACAGGGGTGGCGATCAGGTTGATGACGTAAGCAAATTTGGTGTAGAACTCTTCAGAGATGTAAATAAAGGGTTGGTCCAAATCGAAGAGGATATTCGAGTCGTTGTGTCCCTCACTGAATGAAGTGCTGTTCGACATGTTCATTTCTGACTATTTTCTTTGTACGCACTTGAGCTGTAACAGAAAAAAATTAGTACTTAAAGGAAAGTACATTAAATCTACCCACATTAAAATTGAAATAAAATTTAAAGGAACAAAACATGTTTTCATCCCACCATCTCTGTAAATATCGGTTGATATAACCCGTGTGATAAAGAAGTCTTTTTTTTTTCAGCTACATGGGCGTCGATATTTATAAATTGTGTAGTTCCTCTACGTTTTGAATTATTTTTCGTAAAACATAAAGAGTATTAAACCCAAGGTGAGTCAATAAAGTCACGAGTTTGCGTCGGTTTCTTTTTTATACAAAAAGAATCGTATAGCTCAAACACGAAGACGTGCGAATTCAGTAATTTATCACTTGTTTTTCTCGATTAATTTCACAAATGGTAAATGTGGATAGAACAAAGTTCACTGTATGACAACACATTCTGGGATGTCAGCCTCGACCATGTCTTGTCACATGATTGCGTATATGTTTTAAAAACTGCATCTTACGTAACTCTCCATCGAAATAGAGAAGGGATTTTGAACGTAGGCATGACTTATAATGTTCATCTCCTTGAGTACATATACAAGAAAAGGAAAAAAGAAAATCACTTGGTTTCCTACTTTTGCAAGATTATATTAATACTAAGGTTTCGAATGCCAGTTTCAATTGCAGATTTATAAATTCTATAAGCAGACAAGGTTTTGTAAATTGCATTTTTATGAGAGAAGTATATAAATTTTACATTGAAGTGAGAAACATAATACACAGAGAGAGAGAGAGAGAGAGAGAGAGAGAGAGAGAGAGAGAGAGAGAGAGAGAGAGAGAGAGAGAGAGACATAGAGACAAACAGAGAGACGGACAGGCAGAGAGACAGAGAGAGTGACACAGAGAGAGAAACAGAGAGGGTCTACCGTGCCCATGTATGTCTTGTGTATGTGAAATGTTTTGCAAAAAGAAAGTGATAATAAATATGTTTAAACTAATTTCACCGTCGAAAACGGCCGCCAAAATCCGGTGTTTTACCTACTTCAAAGCTTCAAGCCCATGTGACCATCGTGCACTGTTGTGTTACAATCGAATAGTTTTTATTTGAATTTCCCAGTAAAAAAATAGGGACGAAAACAATTATTTCCATATTTTTAAAAACAACTTTCGAAAATGTCGAAATTATATACTAAGCGTAAATTGAGCTATTTATGATGTGATATCAAATATGCGTTATTATGATGTTTTGATGCGATTTTTTAAATATATGCACAATTATACTGAAATTAATAAAAATGAGATACACACATAATTGTAAACCAACTTCATTGCTAACCTAATTAAACGAAAATAAATGTATAATATACCATATATAGGAAAAGTAAAACATAAAGATACACATTTAACAATTTAAACATACATTTATAAATATTCACAAACTTACAAATCTATGCTATAGTCCACACACGTTGTTATTCTCGCAGCTTGATGTGGGCTGTAATGACGCAGCAAAAGAAATCAGTTTTATATCAGCGGTTTATTTCTGCCTTATAATTTACAAAGTCCAGTGATTGCCATTTCTATTGCTTATTAACGCATTCAGCCTGTAATCCCAACAATTTATTGGTCGTATAACTTCATTATGTACAAAGTTAATCAGATAATATAACAGGCTCTGCCAGTAGGATTACATTTATAAATCGGGTCATCTATCAACCGACTCTCAGATTCGCCCTTTAAATGCATGTATGTCCTTTAAACAAGAGAACCAAACGTGTCTTCAACGGTTTGTAAATGCATGATGTCTCTTTAAATATGTCACTTTAAAGGTAGCATCCAACAGTTTGGGCCAAATATTTTCACTAAACATCATAAAAAAACAAGAACATTGTATCCTGAACAGATTTCGCAAAATGCTGTTTATTGATGCCATACACGTGTCTGAAAAGTGAACCATAACGCCATAATCTTCATTTCAAATATGTATCAGTTATCTATTTTTAATCTAAGAAAACCACGTGACCACTTATGTTTGAGCTCTTCTACGTCAACCGCTGTGACGTCTATGTCTATTTTTTAGCAGGAATCCCAATCGTTCTTATTTATAGATTTGAAAAGAATAAACATTTAAATTTTGATTAGCGAGTTTTGCTACCCTAAAATTGTGGTTCTGTTGAAAATCGTCAAAGCTTAGACTATGAGTATTTTTTTTAAACTGCATAAATTATGTACAAACACCCCAAACAGCGATCAGTTATCGTAACATATGTTAGATATAACCAAACTGTCGGATACCACATTGAAATAAACTTAATTATCTGTCATTAGCAATCAAAGCGCTGTTTGGGCGGTGTACGTTTTCCCCAGTAAGCGATTACAGGTGTGCAAACAATGATCAAAATTTATTCCGTAGGAAACCAAATGTACACGGTAGGCAAATATTCAGCTGCAAATAAACACCTCTTCGAAAATATAGATTAAACATTGGGACAAAAGGTACATCAGAGTCACTAACATCTGAAAGAAGAAATTATTTTTTAAACATTAAATATTTTTTTCATAACTTTGGATTTAACTTTAGTTAGGTCTTAAGTAAAAGACTTTACATGCTGCCGGATTCGTCCAAAATAAACTAAGTTTAAAATTAAGTTCTACCTTTTACGCCCTTGTAATCTGAATCGAAAAATCGCGAGTGCGCCATTCCTGTCCAAACTCGAGCCGTAGGTTTAGACTGGAATGCTGCGATGAGAAGATTGTCCTATGTTATTACATACCCTGATTCATAGTCGCAAATATCTCGTCCGGGTAGATTATGACTAATATATTATGAAAAGTCAGCAGAACACACGCAGTTCGCTCCCCTTTTCGACTTTTTTCGTCTATTCAATGAATGCTATTCGTGTGCGTCTTGTTCATTCATAAATTTCTACTTTTATGTATATCTGAATTACACAATATAACGAGCTTACAATTTAAACTGACAACAATAATAATGTTAACATAACATTTGAGGCTTATAGTCTCTAGACATACATATTTGTTCTGTACACGCATTACTTCTTCCAACAGACCTTGAGTAGTCAAGGTCATCCAGGTCAAGGTCATCCAGGGTCAATCCTGTTTACTTCTAAGCTCTCATAACTCTGCTGGCGACACCGCCCAAACATTGGACGTGACCTTAGTTACAAACTTTTACTCATTTTTACTTTTACTCGGAAGAAAGATCGTGCTGACTTAATTGAGCTGACTTAATTTCAATGGCATTTGTTTGTTTGATTTTCTACTTAATGATGTGTTGTTGCGCAAATTAATAAGTCCGTGTTCTATAATTAGTTCCTGTAGCCTACTATTTCGAGATTTTATAGTGTTCTTGTCTGCTAGTCCCTCAGGCTTATACTCTGACAAAAGTACACGTGTTTCTGTGAATATTTGCCAATAAGCGTTATTCCGCCACGTTCATTTGAAGATAAAGTTCTCTCCAATTAACTGAGCACAGTTGCCCTTTCATCGTAGACACGATTTTTCACTAACATGGCCTAATTGTAATCGTAGATTAAGTCGTCTAAGACCAGACCTTTTCATTTACGGCGATTAATAATTATATAAGATTGTATAAGCTTCAGTTCTGTACTGGATGAAGAAAGTCGAGTTCAGAATAAAAATATTAATAAAATTATAAGATCATTTAACGTGTCATATCTATTTATTAGGTAGACACAAGTTAGACGAAATCTATAAAAGACAACAACAACCGGCTCTGAAACGTCTTTTAAAAAAAACACACAACTAGAAACAAAACAAAACAAGCCGCAGTATAGCTGGATTTCGTTTAGCATACACTAGTTGAATGTTATAATTATCTTGTAAAATTGAAGGCTTTTTCTTTATTTCGATAATAAAAATAAACTTCATGTGTACAAGCATTCTTTAATTATAATGGTAATACAAAAAAAGTGTGAAATAACATACGACTGCATGTTGCCAGGGTGGGTTGGGTGTAAAACACATCGCCCAACATATTTATTGTCATGGTGGCGCAGCCAAGCGGAGGTAGCGACCAAACAAATGTCAGAGTTGAATTACTTCATGGAAGCCCAAGGTCACCTGGTTGACTATTCACAATAAAGTTGCCAAAAGAAGTAACGTGCTTTTTCGCGACCGTTCGGACCGGTGACGAGAAAGTTGAATTAAAGTTTTGTGGCATGTATACTGTATGCGGCAGGTTAGTACAGTGAACGTGGCACTATTCTACTTCAAATGACTTCATCCCCTGACGATGGAAAGATCGGTTCTAGGAGTCTACACACCGTCCATATACTTCTACTGATATAGTTTTTTGATTCAGCACTAGAAACGTCCGTTTATATTAACCGTAAATGTGTGAAAACTGCATTAACGAATGTTAACTGCATTAAATAAACTGAAAATGTTTATGATGAATACCAACTCGCATGCATATAAAATACTTTTAGTATAAGCAAACCTTCCGCCTCTTCACGCTCGCCTTCAAACATCAGATAGTTTCCACGTCAGTGAAAATCCCTTATCTTGACAGCCATCTTTGATGGTCACTTTAAGGGATTTTCATATGATTTATATAGAAGGGTAAATTTTATTTTCTTGTAATTTCTTTATTTGTGGTCCGAAAAATATAAGCTATACACCATTGGAAAGCTCTTGAAATTCACATTTTTAGAATACAATATTTTAAAAATTGATAAATGCACACAGAATTAATGCAAAGAAATAAATAAAACTATTTGCTCATACTTAAAACAAAATGACCAGTGTAACATTTTCGGTTTCTTTAACCTTTTAAACTATCAAAATATAGTTTTGATATTTAAAATACTTAATAAAAGCTCTTAAATTTGAGATAAAATTCAGTTAAATAGACTGATAAATAAAAACACAGTAGTGAGTTTAATACAGCACATATTTCTCGATTTTGGCCTGCATTAGCTTCTGCCCACAAAGATGGCTGCCTTAAACTGTCTTATTCTGAACAAATTGACACTATATTTATTGCAAACTGAGATAGTAAAGAAATACAGATATATACAATTTCAGATATTGAAATCATCTTCATGTACCCAGTGTTACAAGTCTACTAAATCTCATTTATCTTAAAACTTCAAATAAGATTTACTTAATTAATTAAGCAATAACTATTGAACTAATTTCTATAGGCCAACATTTTAAACAATGCATATAGCTAGCGAATGTAGACTTTATGCTGTATATCTATAACATAAAGGCCAATAAAAACATAATGAATTACTTCATGACATCATTTATCTAAACAACTTTCAAATAATATACCTTTATCAGGGGCGTAGCAAGGCAGGATATGATGTATATGCATGGCAGCTAGTGAGGTTCCGGGGACATAATCCCACGGATTTTTTTGTGTTTCTAGATCGATCGTTGTGGCAATACAAAAATTGCAATTCTGTACCTATCCCACTGCCAGATACCAGCAATTTGTGATTATAAATCATCACACCAATAAATGAGAAAAAATGTCCCATATCAAACATTTTACTTTTCATGGTGTAAGTAGGGGTTCTCGTTGATCGACCTTAAAATACACCTGATCCCTAATGGTATACAATTTTTATTCCATATTTAATCTTCTTATGTTTTTATTCTTTGAGGGCAACGTGTACGCGGCTGCGTACTCCGCGTACAGGCAGCTACGCGCCTGTTTATCTTACTTATAGATCTATATATATTCTTTAACGCAAAAAAGAAACGGAGTATTGTTTGCATAGTGATTAATTAGAGATAGTTTTGTTTTGGTCTGAAAACTTAACCTGACTTCATACTGGGTCACGTGGCCAAAAATACACTTAGCATCTCACATAGGTAAATGTAATTTTCAACCAACAGTGCATGGAGAGAGTATAATGTAATGCAAGTTTTTATTGCCTGCTGTCCTAACATTCCCTCATCTAGCTTGTGTTGTTGCTTACTGCTTGTCACATTGACAACATTACGAAGTTGATGCCATTGTAATTTTTAGACACATTACAAAACGAAACTAAACAAGGCAAACAATCATGAAACATCATCATGGCAACTGCTGTAAGCGTCGAAAAATTAGAACTTTTAAAGAAGGACGTGTTTAGGTCTGCAAGCAACGGCCACGCGATCAGTTTGTTTGCACTGTTATGGAACCAAGATCAAGAAACGGTAGTGAAAAAAGTTCTGTCTCACAGGACCGAGGAAGAGGGACAAAACACTACACCGCTGATTATAGCAGCTCGAAATGGCCATGATAAAGTTGTCAGAATTTTGTTGACGAATTTTCCTGTCGACATCGAGGAAACTGGGACAGTGAAGTTTGATGGCTACTGCATTGAAGGGGCCTCTCCACTCTGGTGCGCGGCAGGGGCAGGTGGGTGTTGCTTGTTGGTGTCCCAATGGGTGTTGATATATCAGTGGGTGTTGTTGTACCAGTGCAGTGGGTGTTTGTGTACAAGTAAGTGAAGAATCAAAATAACATCACAGAGATGAGGATGGTCTCTGTTAAATGCAAACACTCAATCTTGCAAGCATAACGGGCAGGGGCACTTATCAGGTGCAACATGTACTGAAATAAAACTGCACACCTGGTCGCATTATCCTGACACCATCTATATTGTCCATAATGTAGCTAACCTTTATTTCTTGAGCATAAAGAAGAGTAAGTCTTTACAGTCAATTATTATTTTTAAGTCATTGACTTGACCTGGTCGGGGATTGAACCTAGGACCTCTTGATTAGCAAGTAGACGCTTAGCCACTGAACTTCATAGTCGCTTTATGATCTGATAATTATAGAAAATATAACGATTTTGGAGTGAAAGAAGAAACCCAAGACAAATGTCTGGGTAGAACCAGCTGCACACCCACAGGCCCGGATCCAGGTTTTTTAACCTGGAGAATAGGTGGAGGTGTAGGTCCAGTATCCACTCCCCACTCCACCCTGGAACGAAACATGCCCCAGCTATTTGTGTCTAGGTGTTTTTTCTAGGTGGACTCATAATTACGATGATATTGGTGAAGGATGACCAGAGATGTAGGGCTGGAAAGACCCACTGACACACTACAGCTTAATGACCTCCTTCCATTATTCTTACTGTACTTCTCTTGTTCTATTTTTCTTGTCCTTAAGACAACTTAAAAGCTACTGAATGTGCAGTCGTTTGGGGTGTCGTAGCAGAGCACTGATGACACTTTCACTGCATATGCATTAGAAACAAGTATTTTCAAAGTACAGAACAATCATTTACATTGCAAAAAATGTCCTCTTTCCAAAAATGCTAACCATTTTAATCTCTGACAGATATTTCTTTGCGAACGCTTCAGTTTTTGATAGACATCACTTTAGGGTATAGCAGATCACATGATAAACATCACCTAGGCATCTTCTGAAACCATCAGAAAGGTTGTATTTGTCTGAACGATGGAACTTAAATATGTTAACAGTATGTTTGATTTGGTTTGTCATGAAGAATGCTATCAAATTGTTTTCAAAAGAAGCATACTCAGATCTTATGGCTGCTCCCTCAAGTTCAGTCTACTGTTCTAGCAGCTGTCTGGTATGTGTCTCCTCTATGCTTGTTCACTATTTTGGCACAACATCTACACAAAGTATGGTTGTGTCAAATACATAAGTATCACCCAAGACAACAACTACAGCATGCACAGAATACACACACGCACGCAAAAAGTTAATTGGGATGGGATATAAATACCAGAGCAAATAACATTGAGTAAACTTTAATTGAAATCAGTTATTGGAATTAGAAGATTTAACTTACAATGACTAAATCACATGCATTTTGTACCTTTTGTCAAGTCAATCATTAGTTTTCACAATAATCCTGGATTTTATTTGTATGAATTTACTGGAATTTGAAAGATGGGTAAGACAAGGGGATATACAGTAAAACATCCCAATAACAAACGTGCAGTCAAGCAAACATAACAGATTTAAATAAGAAATTTTCTGACCTGTGGCTGCTGTATTTGGTTATTAGTACGAGATGTATGTGAAAGATAACAAGTATTTTTAATAACAAATAAGGCAAAATGCTTAAAGAGGTCTAGACACAGCTGGGTTATTCTGTGATAAACATAATGTAAGTGTCATATATATTATCGATAACATTTGCAATTAACTAATTGGAAATATTGTCCATAAACATACCAATTACATCCATACACCAGGCATGAGTTGGAAAATTTCCATAATAATTTTATGGGCACGGCAAGACATTAAGAGTTGTGATTGATACTGCATTATCATTTTAAATAGTGTGTAACTCATAGGCTAATCACTGTTTTTACCGTTGATGCATGCCCAGTTTGATGCTGCCTAAAGATCTTTTAATGGAAGGTATATTCATATATTTTTAAGTAATCTGTTGTGATATTTCAGTTAAGATTGAATGTGGTTCATCAAAGTTTCCGTAAATGAGCAAAAATTGAAAAATTGCTAAATAGAGAATCTGTGTCAAGGACATTTTAAACAATATTGCAGCATAATCAATGTGGAATAAATTATACCAAAAAAGGCAAATCATTAAAAGGAAACCAAAACCTCTTCTCAACAATTTCCTATAAAATTATTTAAAATGCCACTGACTAGATCATATGTGATCACAATCTATTATTTCAACATACATTAAACATTTTAGTGAGATCTATTTTTCGTTCCTAAAAGAGGTTGCATACCTTATGTACTGTTAGCTGTCAACAGTTAACTTCATATGTCATATTTTTATGGATTGTAAACAATAAATAAAGCAGTGAATCTGTCACAAATTTGTATGTCTATGAGCAAACAAAAAGATTATTTATTTAACAGTATTCCTATTCTGTCCGAGAGAATCTGTAGTAAACAGAGTTGCCCTCTTTTCTCTTTGAACAATACCAGCTAAGAACTGCAGATTTTCCAATAGATACATTGTCTTTCTCTATAAGCAAAATAGCTCTCTGGGCATGCACTGTCTTCCCAGATTAAAAGGTTCTTCTTCTTGATGGTTCCGACATTTTTTACAGCTAGATTTAATCTGAATTAATGGAGCAGCCTTTTTTTTTGGTTGTCTAACCATTTTGTTCTGAAAAAAAAGGTGACAATGGTGATGATGATGATAAATTAAAAAAGATGATGAGGAGGAAGACTATGGATATGCCAGTGTATATTGTTCAAACTCAAAACAGCCTGGAAACTTTGACAGTACATATACTTTGTGAGTTTTCTTTCGAAGCTCTCCTCAATTCTCTCTTCCCATGGTACTGTCAGTTCAACCAAGGCTACTTGTTTGGTTGAAAGTGACCACATAACCATGTCTGGTCTCAGGTTGGTCACGGTGATCTCTTGTGGAAATTTGAGTTGGCTCTTCAGGTCTACCTCCAGTTTCCAGTCACTGGCAGTGCCTAGGATTCCACTCGCACTTTTTGCTCCTTTGCCCTCTTGCCCTGCTTTGACAAAGGAAATGAGTGAAGGGCCTTTGCTGACTGTCTTCTGTGCACGTCTTGCCTGGTCTACGTGTTCTGCTATGGATGACAGTACCTTGTCGTGGCGCCATCTGTATCTGCCATCTGACAAGGCTTTCCTGCACGAACTCAGCACATGCTCCAGGTTCGCTGGGCGGCCACAGAGTTTGCAGTCTGGACTCTCGGATAGGAAGCACATCGTAGACAGACTTTAGTAGAAAACTAAGTTTGTCGCCTTCCATGGTCCAGATGTCATTCCATGTCAACTTTCTTTGCTGTGCGCCCTCCCAGTTAAGCCATTTCCCCTGCTTCTTGAGGGTTACAGCCTTAGTGAGCCTGGTCTCCTCTTCCATTCGGCGGACTTCATCCTGCACTAGTGTACGGCGTTCTTTTTTACTGGCTTTGCTCCATCGTGAACGTGTAATGTACCCAAACCCCAACCCGCCTTGTGCAACACTTCCCACGATGTAGCTGTGCCGAAGACGTGCTTCTGCTTCACCCACTACCTTGTCTGCCTTCCATTTTCTTCCGGTGTTGACCTGTACACATGCCTCCCGGACCTTCTCATCCCCACTGTCCCGCAGCATGATGACCTGGCGAGCCTTGTGACCTTGTATTCTTCTGTCAGGGATTTGAGTGGCACCTGCAACTTGCTTCCTGTACAGTACAGCCCAAGACTTGCAAAACTTTTGGGCACGCCCATCCATCTTCTGAGAAAGGAATTTATAGTCCTCTCCATGGTTTCCACCGTTGACGATGGGACACTGTAAACCAGAAGTGGCCACAGTAAGCGTGGTAGAATGCCGTGCTGGTAGATCCAGGCTTTGAATTTTCCTGGTAATCCACACTTGTCAACTAGCTTTAGCCAGTCTTCCATCTGTGTGATGGTGTCTTGTATACTCTGCTTGTCGTTGAGCGAGTCACGGAACCATTTCCCAAGAAATTTCACTGGTTGCTCCTTGACAGTAGGTATGAGCTGACCCTTGACCCTGTATCTGGCACTCTTTTGCATCTTCCCTTTCCGCAAGACCAGACTCCTTGACTTCTCAGGTTTGAACTTCATTCTGGCCCATTGGATGATTTCTCCAATATCCTGCAGCATTCCCCTTCCTTCGATGTAGGACTTTGCCGTTATGGTCATGTCATCCATAAATGCCCTAGTTGGCGGCTGGATTGTCCCTGAAGCCATCTTTGGTCCTCTGGTGGTCTTCTCTGCCGACTTCACTATGAGATTCATAGCGGCGGAAAACAACACGACTGATATTGTGCATCCAGTCACAATGCCTATTTCAAGTCTATGCCAGTCGGTGGTTATGTCTCTTGTAGAGAATCTCAATGTGAAACCATCAAAGTAATACTGCAGCATCTGTCGAAACCTTACAGGCACATGATAGAGCTGTAGAGTCTTTTGTATCAGCTGGTGCGGGACTGAACCATATGCATTGGCTAAATCGAGCCAAATCACGGCAATGTCCCCTTTGTTTTCCCGTGCCTCCTTGATGATCTGAGTAATGACACTGGTATGCTCGACGCACCCTGACACTCCTGGTACTCCTCCTTTCTGTACAGTCGTATCAATGTACTTGTTCTTGAGCAGATAAGAGGTCATTCTTCTTGCGAGGACTGCAAGGAGAATCTTTCCTTCAACGTTGAGCAGGGATATGGTCCTGAATTGGCTAAGTTTTGTGGAATCCTCTTCTTTGGGAATAAAACAGCCATCTGCCTTCAACCATTCTCTGCAAAGATCTCCCTTCCTCCAAATGACCTTTATCAGCTTCCACAATCTGAGCAAGATCTTGGGACAATTCTTGTACACTCTGTACGGAACTCCATTTGGACCTGGTGCTGAAGATGTTCTGGCTTTCTTCACAATGTCCCTGACTTCTTCCAATCGTGGTTCGGCGCAATCGAACTCTTCCTCTGGTTCCTCTGGTGTGAGCAACTTCTCGCATTCTCCCAGCTCTTCGTGACGATTGCTGTCACTATGCATCTCCTTGATGTACTTGTCTGCCTCTTCCTTTGTGCAATGGAGCTCGCCTGTCTTCTTTTCCCCTAGCAAGCGCTTCACAAACTGGAAGGGACTCTTGGTGAACTGGGCTCTCTTTCGTTGTCTCTCATGCCTCTTTCTGCGCAGATTCTCTGCTCTCCGGAGCTTCTGTATCTCCTTTCTTGTATGATCTCTCAGTTCTGTCAGGGCTTGCTTTTCACTCTCTTCTTCACATCTATAGCTGGCTTTCAAGCGTCTGAGGTCTCCCCTTAGATTGGAAATTTTCTGCAGTCTTCTGTTTTCACCAACCTTTCTCTTAGACTCTCTCCCCTGCTCTAAGCCAAATCGTTCCTTTCCAAAAGTGTAGATAATCTCAGACATAGTATGCAGTTTGTTATCGACTTTCCCAACCAGAACGTTCTCCATCATCAGATTAATATCCTCATCGAAGGTCTTGCACTTTGCCTTTTCTGCACTAGCCGGCCACTTGACTTTCTTCCTTCTCTCCTGCTCTGAAGTTTCCTCCGCACCACTATCGTTTGCAATCTCAGTATTCTCGATGCTCTCCTCCCTCTCATCTGATGATTGGAGGCTCTGGACACTGTGGTGTTCTTCCTGATCCAGTTCCTCCTCCGTCTCACCAAGTTGCCTTGTGCGTTGCACCAGATTTAAGGTTGGCGGGCATCCCATCTTTGTGCGGTGAATCTTCAGTCCCACCTCGTTCTTCAACACTTTCCCATAACTACTGCATGTTCTTGACCAGTCCGTGTTCTGTCTCGTAGTCGATTGATCGTGCGTGTTCGTTTCCAATTGGCTTGATGGTCGATCATCCTGCCCCGCTCTCGCACGACCTTGGGGGTATCTTTCTTCTTGGCGTTCTGTAGCTTGATTGGGCTTCTCACAAAGAATGTAAACTGACTTGCTAGGCCAGTCTACCCCGGTACTGGTCTTTCCCAGCTGTCACCTGTCTCTCCAAGGCGTCACTGCACTATTCGCAGTTGTCAGCTGGTCTTTCCCAACAGTCACTGGCATGCCAGAAGGTATAGTTGCAAGATACAGCATTAAATGCTGCTGCTATCTCCATCATCAGGTAGGTGCCATATTCATCGGACGTTTCGGCACTAACCCACAACGTCCTCCTATGGTGTGCCGACCGGAGTTGATCAGATTCCGGCCTGGAGATAGTATGCTTCAGCTACTCTGTCTTGTCTGCCAAATTTTGGTGGCTGACTACTTCTCTGCACTGTGGCCACCAAACCACTGTTCCTCCCTTTTCGCCAAATCCACAGTGAGGCGCCTTCTGTTTCTCGGGCAATAGCTGATAAGGCTATCTTCCGGGATTGTCCAGTAATCCCAAGTCGGCACACAGAATGGGTTTATAAGTTGGGATGAAACTGTGTGATATGTTTGGCAGATCATATTCATTTTCACTAATGAGACGGCCCCCCTACATTTAACGATCCGTAATACCCTAAAATATGTGCGTCCTCTTTTCAGCTCACACATCCATAAACACACGTCCTAAGAACAAACAATTTCGTGTGGTTATAAAGGAAATATACGCCCATCGATTGATGCCATTGGTTTGATCAATTTGTTGGAAAATTCGCTGTTGATTTGTTCTTTCGTTTTTGGCATCTCCGTAGAAATGTCAACTTCCGGTGGCCTCGGTTTGGTTACGCCATCATTTCCGGTTATTGCAAACTGCTAGCTGAAAATTTCTCCGTGGAAATCCTATCAGGACATCACTTTTTCTAATGATATGATTTTTATTTGGTTTAAATCAACAAAAGTAGCAAAAATATCAAGCTGAGATGTGGCTGATCCGCAATACCCAAAGATCAGCTACACCCCAAACAACTGTATTTCACTCATACTTGGTATGTAAGCACCTGATGATAAATAGAAGTGAAATAAACAATCCTACATCTACCTGCATATTTTCTATTTCTCTTCCTGTGCCCAGGCTCATATGCATGTCTCGATCTGCATTCGTTTATTTTTATATCCATTTTTTAATATCCTGCAGCATCTTTGCAAGGCTATTTATAATGAATTTATATTTTGAGAGGCTTATGTTCCTGTATCCTTACTTGCTTTGCTGGTCTTAACTGTTCTAATTTCTACTGGTTCCTTGTTTTGAATTTGATTTGCATGGAACAGTTTTCATGACAATTGTAAAAAAATCTTAAGATAACCTTTTTTGCACAATGAATAGTTTTTTATGTCTTTTTTAGTATAAATGAATGAATTTATGAATAATTTCAGGTCACTTCAATATCGTGACATTGCTGATTGAGCATGGAGCCAATGTGAACCATGCTACCTCCACAAACTCCACTCCACTCAGGGCAGCTTGTTTTGATGGCCGTCTTGATATTGTCTTATACCTTCTGCAACACAAAGCCGATATATCCATCGCCAATAAGTACAGAAACACCTGCCTCATGATTTCTTGCTATAAGGGTCATAATGACGTTGTGACAAGTTTACTGGAATATGGCGCGGACCCCGATGCGAAGGCGCACTGTGGAGCAACTGCGCTGCATTTTTCAGCCGAGTGTGGACATGTTGATATTGTTAAAATGTTGCTAGATCATGGAGCTACAATGGTACAAAATGACAACGGTATGTCCCCGTTGATGGTTGCCGCGGAAGGTGGTCAGGCGTCAGTGGTGGATTATCTTACATCTCTGCCTTCAGTGAGAAGAGAAGAGAGAATAGATGCCTTTGAATTACTTGGAACGGCTTTCGCAAATGATCGAGAAAATTATGACATTCACAAGGCTTATGAGTATCTCATGAAAGGAATGAAGGAGAGGTATAAAGATCCAGATAATGTGATAGATAAAGTTCTGCATGAACCCGTGCCTGCATATGAGAGCCGTATTGAGTGCAAGACTGTAAAAGACCTAGAAATGATTGAAGAGAATTTCAATACCCTGCATATGGAAGCATTGGCAATTCGTGAGAGAATTCTCGGTTCACATAACCCAGATGTTCCTCATCCAGTTATTTTCCGTGGAGCAGTTTTTGCCGATAGCAGACGATTTGACAGATGTATATCCCTGTGGTTGTATGCATTACAGCTGAGGCATAACAACAATCGAAGCATCAGCAAGGACCTTCTGCGTTTCTCGCAGGTGTTTGCTCAAATGGTACAGCTGGGTGTCTTTCCAGAGTTTTCGGAAATTCTCAAAGTGTTTGAATACGGTACATTGGAATTAATCCGTGATCAGCAAAAAATTGCTGCAGCTGTAGATGATACAGCAGGGATGATGGAAACCTATGAAGAAAACATTCACTCATGTATTTATTTACTAGTAATCATGCTGAAGTTGTCTCTACGCCCAGTTCAGTATCAGGCTTTACTCCGAGCTGTGTACAAGTTCCAGCAAACTAAGCTAAGCCTAAGAAATGGCTATACACCTTTACACATGTCCACTGACAGTGCTACTATAGTGGATGACTTTCATGTTAACGATGTGGTGAAATTTCCTAATGGTGGTTTGTGTAAACTGTTAATTCTTGGCGGAATGGACGTCAACTGCCAGGACAATCAAGGTAATACACCATTGCATGTGATAGTAAAGTACAACAACCCAGGTCAGTGATTTCGACAACCTCCATGCATGCATGATTTCACTGCTGAGTAATGGCGCCCACCAAGACATCCGAAACAAGGACGGTAAGACAGCAATATCTGCCGCCATGACCGGGGTAGCTGATGTTATCCTGCGTACAAACATGACAATAAATCTCAAGTGTTTTGCGGCGCAAGTGATTCGAAAACATGACATCCCATATATAGGTCACATACCCAAAACGCTTGAACGCTTTGTTGAATTACATTGATAAAATTAAGGTCTTGAAATTTTGTTTGAAGTATGTTGATGTTTCAAATGCTGCTTAAAATCAGAATCAATAATTGGAAATTGTCGACCAAGGTAATTTTATCACTCATTTATAATTCATTGAATTTTTTTTTATGATAGTAATGTATTTTTAGCCAAAAAAAAAACCCTTATCAACTGACTGAAAAATCTTCGATCATAATATATGCAAACCTTGGCATGTCTATACATGCCATGGTAAATATTAAATACTTTGTAGATTTTTTGCAAAATGTTTCAAAATTCTTAAGCAAGTTTGCTTTTTTCTAGCCATTGGCACAGACAGTGATCAAACAGTTAAGCTTAAGAATCGAGGAACTTGTATTTCCTAAACAAAGAGTAACATTTCTGCAATCATTTGTTTATAAAATATAATTAATGATAGAGTAAAATAATATTTTGTTATTCTTCATCATGTTTATTTTCTACATTTAACATTGATAATTAAAGTCCGTCAAACATATTGTACAATGCTTCTTTGTTTAATGTTTTTGGTTTGTTATAAAAATATGTTCTGTTTGAGAAAGATATTTTGCAATATTGTAATAAAACTGCATTTTGTATTTATTTGAATAGGACATTTAAACATTTTAAACTTACGTGAAATAACTAACTGCCTTTAAAAAGTTAATAAAATCATGTACTTGCATGTAAAAATGAGTTGTTTATTGATGTTTTGCTTGTAAATCAATTTTGTAATAAAATCCTTTTTGAAATATTTTTCATTGTTAAAAATATGTTAAAATTACTTAAATATATATATCGCCCCTTAGTGATTAACAATTTGAAGAGCAATATACATAAATAACAAAAAGGGCAAATAACACTCCAAAAAAGATCATAAGTTCATAAGAATATTTGAATAGAAAATAATAAGACTTAGTATCAATAATAAAAATATTATTTACGCTTACCGAGATCCCATAAACTTACGAGTGTTAATTTGATGGATAACAGTCATTGAAATTTACAAGCAAGTCAGGCTAGTAACTAAGAAATTTTTACTAGTCGAAAAAAAAATTCATTAGCCATGAATTTAATTCTGTTTTAATTTTACAAGTAAGGATAAAAAAACTATGAAAACTACGGAAAAAGCACCATTTAAGTATCAATCGTCCTGGTAACTTCATGTTTTTTCCGGGTTGTGCACCAGAAACATGTTTCAGTTTAATTTTCTCGGCCATTTTGTTCTTTGGCCCAGCTGATTTTAATTTGGTATAGAGCATACTGTCCAACGCGGGCACCAGAATACCGTTTGGTTCCTGCACAGTAAACATATTATCGGTTTAGTGCATAACATGTTTATGATACAAGCGACAGCTTGCCTAATGAAATTAGCAGCTCAAAAGTTTACAAATCAAAAATGAAAGTACAATGATTTTTTTACGATCAGAATCTTAGAAGTGAACATGGAAAAAACATATTAATTTCCTTTTGTGTTCTGAATCTTTTTCTCTTAATATAAACATTTATTTCTTGCTTGGTAACCAGTAAGGTGATATTTTAAACAATTTAGTTGGTACAAAATGTGTAGTAGATAGTTTCCATGTGATGTCATCGACACTGATAAGACAGTTTAATGCAGCCATCTTTGTGGGCAGAAGCAAATGCAGGCCAAAATCGGGAAATATGTGCTGCATTAAACTCACCACTGTGTTTTTATTTTCCAGTCTATTTTACTGAATTTTATATCAAATTTAACAGCTTTTATAAAGTATTTTAAATATCAAAACTATATTTTGATAGTTTAAAAGGTTAAAGAAATATAACCAAAAATGATACACTGTTCATTTTGTTTTAAGTATGAGCCAATAGTTTTATTTATTTCTGTATATTAATTCTGTGTGCATTTATCAATTGTAAAAATATTGTATTCTAAAAATATGAATTTCAAGAGCTTTCCAACAGTGTATAGCTTTTAACTTTCGGACCACAAATGAAGAAATTACAAGAAAATAAAATTTACCCTTCTATACAATTCATATGAAAATCCATTGCAGTTACCATCAAAGATGGCTGCCAAGATAAGGAATTTTCACTGATGTGGAAACTATCTATAATTGAACTCGCCATGTTTAAAAGTTCTGTCACAAGTGTTGACCACATTATCACCATTACAGGATAGATCAAGCAATCGTTATTACTACAAATAATACAATGTCACGAAATGTTCTGGTTATTTATTCTGATACGTTTTCAAAATACGTCACAGTTATACATTATTGCCTGATTGTCACAGCATTGTAAAACATTAAGAGCATTGTCACAAGACAGTTCGTTATTCTCCCCACATTCTGATTTGGTGCGGCTTCATTTTAATACAAATTACCTTTTTGCTCTGTTCGATGCCTAATTATTTGTGTCTCCTAGCCGATATTGTTCGGCTACAATTCACCGTTCGTAAGATCTAAAAATAGATATACATTGTGTATTAGCATGGAATTAGCCAATCACATCGCATTGATTGACACTTTATCTGCGTTATGCTGATTCTCACTTGCACATTGTCTCACAAACAATGATTTTGACAAGCGATCAGTTTAAATCTGTTTGAGCCTTTGGTTCAATTTAATAGCAACAGGGTTGTTTGTTGTTTGCAAGGAATCGCACGCTGCTGTAATCGCTTCTCTGTTTGCATCTTAATTTAGTTCACTGGATGAGGCTTGTCCATTTCTGCATCGAAAGGTAAAATCTCGCTGTAGCCAGCAACAACTTTCTTTCATAATTTTGTGACATGAATTCATCATTGGGTGGAACTGTCTTAATCTTCATCTAAACATCTCCATCACAAGCTCTTTGCATTTGGGAGATATCAAAATATTTTCGCGGATCTGTAAGATAATCTGTAAGATCTGTCACTTTAAACCAGGTTGTTTGTGGGCAATGGGGCGGAGCTTAACTCTATTTTTAGACTCGCGGAAAGGTGAATTAAAGATTTGTTCAGGTTGGAATCGAATAGAAGCTTCGGGGTTTACTCCAAATACGTGTTTTAATGAAACATACAAATTAGAATCAGGTGGTCATCAAAACATACATTAAAATGCTCTGGCAGATATAGGTCAACTGTATGGCAGGACAGATAGCAAGGGAGTAATTCGTTAGCTAGAGTGAGAAGTCTAGTGGGTTCGAAGCGGGGGTAAAAGGTTGAAATTTACGTGCATCCTCACATACAACATTACTTCCATCCCAGACACTATCATATAAGTATAAATGCTCATACATAATCATACTGGACAAGTCACATGGTTGGAATAAGACATCCCATTAAGGGGCATATGATAGACAAGTAGTACCAGACGTACAAACACGAATAACATATGCAACAACATACAACAGGCTGTCACATGTAATTTTCCAGGGGTTGATATAAACCTGGGTTACAGTCGGTTTATTGTTTGGAACGCAGTCGGGTTTAAAGTAATGTAGGGTCAGAGTAAAGTGCATGAACAGAATCTATAATCAAACGATCTGCACTGATATTTATTATTTAACTGATTGTTTCTCAATCAAAATTAGTTTTTGACGTTTTAATCCAAAACCTCGAAGATTGTTTGGGCTTACATAACGACGTACACGGAAATCGTGGTTCTTTGAACAATGTTTAAACCGTAAGCCGTTTACGAAACCAGAGAATAGGCATGAGTGCAAGTTAAAAATTGCCAATGAACACTCGCTGACATACACATAATTTATTATTTAACAACCGGCACTCGAGTTTATTCGCTGGTTCCCGCTAACGTTTTGTTCCTATCTCCTATGCATATGTATGATTCCTCACTACCAATCAGAAAGGGGCTCAGACCCAATCTATTTATAGAGTATTTACCCTCACATGTACCTTAGCATCATTCTGATGGTAGAACCATACTAGTAAACATCCTTGTTTTTATCTTATTAATAAATATAGTCTTTGGACACGTTGTTGTATATATATTGGTTTTCCCCACACCAAAACACGTTTACAGACAATCGGAACACCTCGGACTAATTCACGAATCATCTCTCGGATGTATGTTGATAGTCGGATTACCTTGGCCATTGCCCAAAATGGAACTACTTTTGTGACGGAACTACTTTTGTGACGGAACTACTTTTGTGACGGAACTACTTTTGTGACAAAAGTCCAAACAAAGATGCCAGCTCTGATACCAGCTCATTTCAGTGGATAAACTTTGTTTTTCGACATAATTATAATAAAACATTGATAAATTGAGCTACAGAAACGCATACTGACAGTCAACATATAGGTTAGTATCTGATATATCAAACTTTTTCCAAAGCCTGTTGGCAACACGGCCAGTGTATCTATAGATTATGCAAGTTAAACTCTTATTTGTTGCGGCTTGCTTCAAATTTAAGGCATACAATTTTAATTTACCCAGCGCAGCGGAAAGACAGCTGTCAAACGATGCCAATGTTTATGTTTTGTGCGAACTACGTTTTAGGCATATTCTTCTTCCGACTTCCGGCGAACAAAACGATCGTGATTTCTGTATGTATCATTGCACCAGATACATCCGAGGGATGATTGTCCCGAGGACGGAATTACCCGAGGAGTTCCGATTGGAACAGACAGTTCAAAGAATCACGATTTCCGCGCCTGGGTTTTTATAAGACCGAACAATTTATGGGTATGTTGGAACTATGCTGGGTCCATCTATATGGATGAAAGTTGAATGCCATTAAGAGACATTTTTACCAACCTAGAGTAGAGTCAACCTGTCTTTTGAAGAACAGCATGTTCACATATCTTGTTATCCAGTGTAATATTTGAATCAGTTGATTGAGATTAAACAATGTATGCGTGTTAAATTTTACAAATATTTCAACTATACAATTTTGACCAACTTTGATCAATTCGCATTAAAGCCTCATATGCAAACAGTTTTTCAGAGTTTGTTCTTCAGGAATCGGCTGATTCTGAAAGGTGTCAGGTCGAACTTTGGCGTCTGATTCATAGCAAGGTCGGCCAGTATGGAACCAACGACCGGGGACAACTTGAATCCGTGACCTGAAATAGAAAGACACGCGTATTTAAAGTTGCAATGCGCTTATGAAGATAGGACTATTCAAAGATATGCTAGTATGTCTTGTTCAAATCTGAATAAATTTATGTTATGTTCTATCTATTTTGAAAGCTAGAGAGATACAATAATAAGCAGACACGCGTAAACCAGAATATTACTCTCGCGCTCACCTGCAAGTCTTAAATTCAAAATGTGACGCTTACATTATTGATGGGGATTAAATTACAATTAAAAATTCATTTTTTACCATTTGCTTAGGCATTATTTGCATAAAACTGTCACTTTATAGTAGCGAAGTAAGAATAGGCCCTACGACTTCATAAGTGTGTCTCAACGGGCTTTTATTAGAAATATGTTTGAGAAATGCATTCATATTTACTAGAAGACAGACACAAAACATTATCATTCTGTGATACTAGATTAAAATCATGCCAGGCAAATCTTTTAAACTCCTTGTGTTGAATAATATTACAGTATATTAACAACCTTGTCGGTTTTGCATCTGTGGTGTGGTTGCTTGGTTTGTCTCCAGTTTTGACATTTTTCACATGTCTGAGCATGTACATATAGAACAACCACAGACGTTTTAAGACATTTTAAACTCATTGACAGTCAAATATATTGTGTCTAAACGTTTACCTGAAAATCCCGCACCAATCACAACGTTCTTCCACTGCGGATGTAGGTCAAGGATAAAATCCTGGTCTGGGGTCATCTGCAGTACAATTTGACAGTTTATTTTCTGCACAAAGCAGCTTGGTGCTTACGGGTACACAAAAAACTTTTAATTGTCACGACGGTCAAACAGATAATAAAACAACATTGTAGAATCCCAGCCACAAAATAATAAAACAGCCTTTTCGTTAATGCTGTAAGAAACAACTACAATAAAAACATAAGACACAAATATTTTTGTTGTAAAATGGTTTATCGACAAGCTTTTGGTCCCCGAAGCGTTTATTGAAGAGAAGAACATTGTTTATGGATTAATGTTTCCTGACGGGTAGGTGGAGAAAAGAAGATGCACTATGCCTGAAACTGAAACACGCAGTGATTGCCGGATTAGAAACAGGATGGAGTATGCCTGAAACTTAACTACGAAGTGATTGCCGGAATAGAAACAGGATGGAGTATGCCTGAAACTGAACCACGTAGTGATTGCCGGAATAGAAACAGGATGGAGTATGCCTGAAACTAAACTACGTAGTGATTGCCGGATTAGAAAAGGATGGAGTATGCTTGAAACTAAACCAAGTAGGGATTGCCGGATTAGAAATAGGACCAACTTTGCCTGAAATTTTAAACTGGGAGAATCGAAAGCATCACGACAGTTCTCAACTGATTAGCCATTTACCGCTGAGGAAGCTGGTACACCTAACTACGCATGCAAGAATATACGACAAGTGCATAGGTCAATCAAAAACGATACACTGATCAAATTGAAGACATGTGATGTTCGGGTCATTTGGTTATATGCACTTTGTACAGACTGTTACCTGTGACCAGCACATTGTAAGGTGGTATCGGCGTTTCTTCTAGATTAGTCACGCGCTGGCTGGTTCTAAAACAGCTTACTATGTTGCATATGCCCTCTGAAATTATGTGTGAGGTGTTCCAAGGCAACTTTCACACACATCTATGTCACCAACAAGTAGCTTTTAGCATTCCTTCATATCAATGTTTTTTACACTACCGTGTATATGCATGTCTCAATAATGGAGGGATCTGAGTCCAGGGTCGGGGCGTGTCTGGCCACCCAATCCTTCACCCGTTGTATCGCCCAATCAGAACTTGCCGCGTCACGACTTTCTGGCATCACTTCCGGGCCGGTGTGGAGGCACACCTGAACAAGAATGTGAAGTCTTATTTCCACGACGATTATTTAACGTAGTTATTGATTATACAGGCGAAGAATGGGCCCAATTTGCGAAAATTATATAACTGGAAATAAGACGAGTGCGCACAAGCGTTTACAGATAGCCCTTCGCAAAAATGCATAGACGGGCAAAGAATCTTCTGCAAAAAATATAAAGGCTGACAAAACATATGCAAAAAAAAAACACTTACAAACGCCACTTTCAGAAAAACATAGGTGAACTAAATACTGTTATGACAAGGAAGTCCCTTATGGACAAAACAGTGCCATAAATATTTCACGAAGTAGCTTTCGTTTCAGGGTCTAATTTCTGTTCTAAACGTTGTCAACGCTAAACATCCAATCAAGAACATAGGTGATAATGTCGTACCTCACCTTGACTAAACCTGGGTACTCATATGACGGTAGTCCATAAATGTCATACGGCTTGCTTCCATCCTCATCAAAAAACGTGGGGCAGTTTTCGTGCTCGAACTGGGCGGGCGACTGGGCCCGCCAGTACAACACAACCACCCGCAGCGGCTGTAAACATATCACACAGTAGATGGAAAAATCGTGATTAAAGATCATTTCGAGAGAAAATTCATTTCAATTGCTAAATGTCACTTTTTGTGGTCAAATAATGGGAAAATCACTGCAGGATTGACAAAAAAGGTAATCTTGCCTTTAATGGCACATTTATGCCCATCTTTGGAAGGAATGTTTTGGCCCACGGCCCCATGGACAAAACCACGCTGGTTCCAGAATATTTCCCCTTTTCTGTGACAACAGTAACGGTGGTCCCAGGAACTATTTCAGTGACTGGCTCTCCGTCATTGAGCACGCCACCATACTTCCGGAACAGTTGCTAGGGGAAGATAAAAGAAACATATTTTAGATATATCATCGTCAGACACCCACGACCGATCCATTCCGTTACTCACCATTCATCGAAAATTTTAGTACATTGATAAAGTTCCTTTCTTTCGATTGTGGCACTGGACGCAGCCATCGTATATGTCTAGTCTCCACGCTGACGAGTATGGATTTTGTAAGCAGTGTTATGATTGACCATTCTTTATCTATTCAGTTCCATAAGACGTCAGAAAATTTACCAATTAATTCCCGGTCGACGAATCTAGTAAAACGGAATAGTCGAGCGGGGTATCCGACAATGTATATATATATACATTGTTAACAAATTTCTTCATGTCTGTCATGCTTCAGCATCTTTAATTGGAAAAAAGACGTTAGATCAATAAGAGAATGAGTCAATGTTAACACGCATTCACTAAATTTAAATCATGATTAATTAAATAACTTAAATTCATGTAGTGCATTTGCTGATTATAACATTTAAACGTCTTTACATTAAACTAATAATGTTGCTTAATGATTTCATTAACTAGTTTTGATCTTTTGTTGCATTTAATGAACGAAGTAATGGATTATCTTGTAAGTAAAATTGTTCAAAATTAAGATAAACTTGTGGACAGACAAGAAGAGAAACATAACTGTGTCCTTACCGCTGTGAGACAGTTATCGCCGTAAGGATATGCAGACCATGGCTTGTTGAGACTGAAAGTGCCCTTTATCTGTGTGTCTGCTTTATCTGTGTGTCTGTTCATGTTTCAAGCTCGTTATTCAATGTGTATTATTAGAGTACGTGGATAAACAGCACTTAGATGGTGATAACTAGGTGCGTGCCTCTGTAGCACGTAGCGCTGGGGAGAACGTTCACATTAAACAGGTCTGCCTTAGTTTATCTATGTATCTTGGCCAAGTAAGAAAGTCAGAAAACAGTTAGATCTATACGACCATTATCACAACCACAACCACCCTTTACTAATACTGCGTAAATTCCTGTTGCTGCCGTGTTGTTTGGGGGAGGTGACTCTTGTGATAGTGTCCACAGTTATGATGCATCACATGTTAACATTCATATCGCAATCTGTTTAATCTAGATGTCCGAGCGATTATACTTTGTAACGCATACACACCTTAAATGCAGATTTATTTATGAACAACGTCGCGCAAGAATATCAATTAGTGATTAGAGGAACGGGGCGAAAGGAAGGAAAAAATGTCATTAAACCAAGAGTTCCACTAACTATCATTATATACTAGGCCGAGATATTTGCATTATCCCACATGGGGTTTCGCTGCCTTCTGTTACTCTATACCAGGTTTGCAATCGGGCTTTTGATTCAGATCACAGAGGTAAAGTGTTGATGAAATATATTACACGAGTAATCTATGAAGCGCGCTAGCGTTACATGGTTAAGGTGCTCGCACAGTGCTGATTATATATTCGTTAAACATACAATGATCCTGAAACTTGATAATACTAGCTATGAACCTGCATATGCTTGCCATTCATTCGTTTAGAGAGTGCAAGCTCTCTGTGGCACCTAAGATGTGCCATCTCTGAACTTTCTTGTTAATGTCTGACAGTGCGCCACCCGACGAGTGTACCTGATACGCCATCAACATCTTATCCGCCTTCAGAAGTCCCCCACTGTGGTCTAAAATGAACGCCGTGTTCTCATCAGAGTATCTAAACTGTGGAAATAGGTGAGGGTTGGTGACAGGGGACCACTTCCGGTGAGAGACGCCATGTTGAATCAGGGACGATTCTGTCTCACGGACGAACTGACTGTCCTTATGGCCAATTATCAGGCATCCACAGTTTCTGTGGGGAAATACATATTACTTTTATATACATACATGTAGCACCGATACAATTATGGTCATATTGATGACGTCCAGCTATAATTAGTGGAAGAAGACTCTAGCCTAATGTCTGTTCAAAACAATCGGCATACCACTTGTCAACTGGAAGACAAACTCAGATATGTCCATCGCTCGTAAACGACAGTGACAGGCTGGGGTGTCAATTAAACTATGTCGGCGACCCTTCCACTCGGCCACAGGCGCCCCCTGGCAAGACATGAGATGATCTACGATAACTTCTGTATTTATTGCTGATTTCAGATTCGGAAGGAGTTACGTCGCCAAATATCGCTAGAGCTTTGGCAATTTCTAAATGACAATGTTGGAGAAGACCTAATATTTTTTGTCCGGGTACAACCATGGACGCACAGTCCAAGTGTCTTAAGATCATAAAATAAGGCACTTATGAGTCCTGAACTCATAACGATTAGGGATCGTGGACATTTTGTCAGCGGATCTAATGACGAGGCTACAGACATCCCTCCGATATATAACAGATTCGAAGCTAGAAGGTCAGTCACGACATTTCTTAATTTGATAAACGATCACAGGTAACATATTTACAACGTATCCTTATCATTTAAGTAGAAATAAATCTGTTTGAACGTTTGATGACACCATTACGCTGCTTTACCCCATGAAGTGAGAATTGAAAATGTAATCGATAAAAAATTAGAATAGATCGCTCAGACGTTCTAATAGCCTTGATAGGTATGCACATATTCCGATACAATTTGACTTTTTTGTGTAAATGTTAAATGTAAATTATAGGTAAAAAATTTAAATATCGGTATTTATTAAAAAAATACTAGCACAGAACTGTGCATAAGAGGATTTGAAACGCCGATGTAACACCCCCACCCCACACACACCCCATTTAGTTCTCTTTATGAGTTAGACATAGTACACAACGCTCAAATCGGATAATTAAGTTAACGAGTTGTTTTTTTACATGAACAGTCGATCGCCACACTCTTTCTGCAGTTCGTCCATCTGTTTGTATGCGTCTGCCATCATCTTAGTATAGAAGTCCTTGGCCCCATACGCTTTCCGGGTGTTCCGTGACTGTGGGGCAATGGGAACTGTAACAGCCGGCAAGTGTGTCCAATAGACTTATATGTTGTTGCTCTGCTTTGAATTATAATTTACTATCAAATGATCAATGTTTCTTTTTTGTTGCATGTTGTTTACATAAATAAAAGAAAATAGGTATTGTAAAAATAAACACATTACTGATACAAACTCATATTATTTGCGTGTTTTCTTTAATACCTGTTAAGAATGTCTTAAAATTCCGATCATTACCGAGAAATTGAAACCGCATTCTTCCCTATATTTCATAATATAACGTAAACCAAATAAGCACAGCTTTGTTTTGTAGGATCTATAAAATTTATCCGAACGTTCGAATGCTATAATGAGTGAACTCTGCCATCCCTAAAATATATGTTATCCATAAACAGGATATTTCTTGTAATTATGATTATCAAATACAATGAATAAAACATCACTCCTGCTTAATATAATATTTATTGTGCCGTGAAGTAGGCTTCGTTAATGAACATGCTGTCATTCGGTTGCTAGATTAAATTTTCATTAAGTGCTGGGAAGAGGTTATCGATATGCTTATATACCGTGATTCGGTCTGATTTCTTCCATAACTTCACAGAAACAACAGAATTTTCTAAAAACGAAATAAAGTTAGATGACTAGTATTAGCGCAAATGTCTATTCTGGAAGGTAAACTATGGCGTTATACCTAGTCAAATTTGCATTTTTAAAAACTGGTTGTCAATAAAGAAAATCCCGGCTTAAGCCAGATGACACAATGAATAAAATTTAATTAGTGTACAATCTCTGATCATTAGATTATATGTTAGCATGATTGTCCATTGTCCTTAAAAGGTAGTATCCTACAGTTTGCCTTATTTAATACACGTAACAATGTTTGATCATTGTTTAGGGTATTTGTGCATAATTTCTGTAGAAAAACATCATACTTTAGTCTAAGTTTTGACGATTTTCAACACGATCTCAATTTTATGGCAATAACACTCGTTAATCAACCTTTAAATGTTAATTCAGTTTAAATCTATAAAAAATAACGAATGGGATTCCAGCTAAAAATAGACATCGACGTCACCACGGATGAGCTAAAACATAAGTGGTGACATGGTTTTCTTAGTTTAAAAAAAGCTAATTGTGCAGCGTGGCTCAGATAGGAAATACGTGTTTTAAATGACGATTGTGACGTTATGGTTCACTTTACAGACATATACAGGACATCAATAAACAGCATTTTGCGAGATCTTTTCAGGTAACAATGGTTAATTAAGATGTTTAATGAAAATATTTTTGTTCCAATTTGACAAATACCACCTTAAAGAAGACAGTTGTCTTTACAACAAATATAAATGTCTCCCAAGCTTTCAAGTTATTCTATTTACACTTTAGTCCACTGAAGCTCAACAAACTAGAATTACCCCCCGAACAACCCAGTTATCATCTAATTATGTCAGTCATAAATAGTACACTGAATGGATCATTAGTGAAGAAGTAATTCAAATAAATATAAAGTGCGGACTGTGTGGGTATGTGTGTAAAGTACCAACACAAAACGTCGAGCTTAATATGTCACTACCATGATATCTGTCTGCGGTATCAACACACTAAAAATAACTTAAAGTGACCATAACGACCACGGTATGTTGATTAATAGAAGACTAATTCAGCTTCATTAAAAGGCAAAACTTCTATCTACTAATATAAAATAAATAAAAATACATATATTCAAGAAAGAATAAAAATGATAAAACAAATGAAAGAAAACATTGTTTATTGTAATACAAGGTCTAAAATGAATATTCCGTTCACTATCTAAATTATTATATTTTTACCGTCTCCTGTAAAATAAGAAACACGTAGTAAGAATAGCCTTCCGATGACCCATCGATCTATCAGTGTGATTTCTACACGACCCATCGATCTATCAGTATGATTTCTACACGACCCATCGATCTATCAGTATGATTTCTACATGACATATCGATCTATCAGTATGATTTCTACACGACCCATCGATCTGTCAGTATGTTTTTTACACGACCCATCGATCTGTCAGTGTGATTTTTACACGACCCATCGATCTATCAGTGTGGTTGCTACACGACCCATCGATCTATCAGTATGATTTCTACACGACCCATCGATCTATCAGTGTGATTTCTACACGACCCATCGATCTATCAGTGTTATTGCTACACGACCCATCGATCTATCGGTGTGATTGCTACAATACCCATCGATCTATCAGTATGATTTCTACACGACCCATCGATCTATCAGTATGATTTCTACACGACCCATCGATCTATCAGTGTGATTGCTACACGACCCATCGATCTATCAGTATAATTTCTACACGACCCTTCGATCTATCAGTATGATTTCTACACGACCCATCGATCTATCAGTATGATTTTTACACGACCCATCGATCTATCAGTATGATTTCTACACGACCCATCGATCTATCAATATGATTTCTACACGACCCATCGATCTATCAGTATGATTTCTACACGACTCATCGATCTATCAGTATGATTTCTACACCCGGACAGACCTGTTCCAGGAGAAGTGTCTTCTTGCCTCGTTTGGCCAGATGGTAGGCGGTTGCCGACCCCTCTATCCCCGCCCCAACCACAATCACGCCAACTGTCTCATGCTGGTACACTGAAGTAATTTATCTTAACACGGACCTGCAACAGAAAATAAAATGTTAATCTTAAAAGACAAACCAGTCTATTAAGAAGTGTCCGTTGTCTGTTCCTCGAGCTTTCAGAGCTTTAGATCTTACATTGGAGAGTCTCGGTAGCGATTCCAAGTCATACGCGGGATCATTTGGCGAGACTGTTATGTATATACTAGGAAATACCTATACCTGAATATGGGTTCTACCGGGAAAATTGAAAGAACATTTTACTATGTGAAATATGGACAAAAAAGTATTAAACCCAATTGTTACTAAAGTAACAAGTCTGTGGCCAGGTACGAGTCTATTGTTCCTTAGTGCACTTGTTTTATATCAAAACAAACAAACAAACACAAACTAACAGAAAGAAAAACAAACAAAATACAAAGGTGAATATGTACTTTGTGAAAGAGATAATGCGGATATTGGCGCTTAGCTGTTTGCTCTATGTAAGTCGGTTAAGAGATACTTTTTCGATTTTGTTTAACATAGAGGTTTTTTTTTCTAAAAATGAATACGATGAATCATTTGAACATTTGACAAATGGTCGATACAACTTACCCAATCTTCATCATACGACGACAACAACATTTGCAAATATCTCTTCATAAGCTATCTATATCACCGTATGTTGTCTATATCATTGTATGTTGCCTATATCATTGTATGTTGCCTATATCATTGTATGTTGTCTATATCACTGTATGTTGTCTATATCACTGTATGATGTCTATATCATTGTATGATGCCTATATCACTGTATGTTGTCTATATCACTGTATGTTGTCTATATCATTGTATGTTGTCTTTATCACTGTATGTTGTCTATATCACTGTCTGTTGTCTATATAACTGTATATTGTCTATATCACTGTATGATGTCTATATCACTGTATGTTGTCTATATCACTGTATGTTGCCTATATCACTGTATGTTGTCTATATCACTGTATGTTGTCTATACCATTGTATGTTGTCTATATCACTGTATGTTGTCTATATCACTGTACGATGTCTATATCAATGTATGATGCCTATATCACTGTCTGTTGTCTATATCACTGTATGTTGTCTATATCATTGTATGAAGTCTACATCATTGTATGATGCCTATATCACTGTATGTTGTCTATATCATTGTATGTTGCCTATATCATTGTATGTTGTCTATATCACTGTATGTTGTCTATATCACTGTATGATGTCTATATCATTGTATGATGCCTATATCACTGTATGTTGTGTATATCACTGTATGTTGTCTATATCACTGTATGATGCCTATATCACTGTATGTTGTCTATATCATTGTATGTTGTCTATATCACTGTATGTTGTCTATATCACTGTACGATGCCTATATCAATGTATGATGCCTATATCACTGTATGTTGTCTATATCACTGTATGTTGTCTATATCATTGTATGAAGTCTACATCATTGTATGTTGTCTTTATCACTGTATGTTGTCTATATCACTGTCTGTTGTCTATATCACTGTATATTGTCTATATCACTGTATGATGTCTATATCATTGTATGATGCCTATATCACTGTATGTTGTCTATATCACTGTATGTTGCCTTTATCACTGTATGTTGTCTATATCACTGTATGTTGTCTATATCATTGTATGTTGTCTATATCACTGTATATTGTCTATATCATTGTATGATGCCTATATCACTGTTTGTTGTCTATATCACTGTATGTTGTCTATATCACTGTATGTTGTCTATATCACTGTCTGTTGTCTATATTATTGTTTGTTGTCTATATCATTGTATGTTGTCTATATCACTGTATGATGCCTATATTATTGTTTGTTGTCTATATCATTGTATGTTGTCTATATCATTGTATGTTGTCTATATCATTGTATGTTGTCTATATCACTGTATGTTGTCTATATCACTGTATGTTATCTATATTATTGTTTGTTGTCTATATCATTGTATGTTGTCTATATATTGTATGTTGTCTATATCACTGTATGTTGTCTATATCATTGTATGTTGTCTATATCATTGTATGATGCCTATATCATTGTATGATGCCTATATCATTGTGTGTTGTCTTCATTGTATGATGTCTATATCATTGTATGTTGTCTATATCACTGTATGTTGTCTTTATCACTGTATGTTGTCTATATCATTGTGTATTTTCTATATCACAGTATGCTATCTATATCACAGTATGTTGTCTATATCACTGTATGTTGTCTATATCACTGTATATTGTCTATATAATTGTGTGTTGTCTATATCATTGTAATGTTGTCTATATCATTGTATGTTGTCTTTATCATTGTATGTTGCCTATATCATTGTGTGTTGTCTATATCACAGTATGCTATCTATATCACAGTATGCTATCTATATCACAGTATGCTATCTATATCACTGTATGTTGTCTATATCACTGTATGTTGTCTATATCACTGTATGTTGTCTATATCATTGTATGTTGTCCATATTATTGTATGTTGTCTATATCACTGTATGTTGTCTATATCACTGTATGTTGTCTATATCACTGTAGGTTGTCTATATCACTGTATGTTGTCTATATCACTGTATGATATCTTTATCACTGTATGTTGTCTATATCACTGTATGTTGTCTATATCACTGTATGTTGTCTATATCACTGTATGTTGTCTATATTATTGTTTGTTGTCTATATCACTGTATGTTGTCTATATCATTGTATGTTGTCCATATTATTGTATGTTGCCTATATCACTGTTTGTTGTCTATATCATTGTATGTTGTCTATATCATTGTATGTTGTCCATATTATTGCATGTTGCCTATACCACTGTATGTTGTCTATATCACTGTATGTTGTCTATATCACTGTAGGTTGTCTATATCACTGTATGTTGTCTATATCACTGTATGATATCTTTATCACTGTATGTTGTCTATATCACTGTATGTTGTCTATATCACTGTATGTTGTCTATATCACTGTATGTTGTCTATATTATTGTTTGTTGTCTATATCAGTGTATGTTGTCTATATCACTGTATGATGTCTTTATCACTGCATGTTGTCTATATCACTGTATGTTGTCTATATTATTTTATGTTGTCTACATCACTGTATGTTGTCTATATCATTGTATGTTGTCTATATCATTTTATGTTGTCTATATCACTTTATGTTGCCTATATCATTGTATGTTGCCTATATCACTGTATGTTGTCTATATCACTGTGTGTTGTCTATTAAATTGTATGTTGCCTATATCACTGTATTTTGTCTATATTACTGCATGTTGTCTATATCATTGTGTGTTGTCTATATCATTGTTTGTTGCCTATATCAATATATGTTGTCTATATCATTGTATGTTGTCTATATCATTGTATGTTGTCCATATTATTGTATGATGTCTATACCATTGTATGTTGTCTTTATCACTGTATGTTGTCTATATCATTGTATGTTGTCTATATCACTGTATGTTGTCTATATCATTGTGTGTTGTCTATATCATTGTATGTTGCCTATATCATTGTATGTTGTCTATATCACTGTATGTTGTCTATATCATTGTGTGTTGCCTATATCATTGTATGTTGCCTATATCATTGTATGTTGTCAATATCACTGTATGTTGTCTATATCATTGTATGTTGTCTATATCATTGTATGTTGTCTATATCATTGTATGTTGTCTATATCACTGTATGTTGTCTATATCACAGTATGTTGTCTATATCACTGTATGTTGTCTATATCATTGTGTGTTGTCTATATCATTGTAATGTTGTCCATATCATTGTATGTTGTCTATATCACTGTATGTTGCCTATATCATTGTATGTTGCCTATATCATTGTATGTTGTCTATATCACTGTATGTTGTCTATATCACTGTACGTTGTCTATATCACAGTATGTTGTCTTTATCACTGTATGTTGTCTTTATCATTGTGTGTTGTCTATATCATTGTAATGTTGTCCATATTATTGTATGTTGTCTATATCACTGTATGTTGCCTATATCATTGTATGTTGCCTATATCATTGTATGTTGTCTATATCACTGTATGTTGCCTATATCATTGTATGTTGTCTATATCATTGTATGTTGTCTAGATCACTGTATGTTGTCTATATCACAGTATGTTGTCTATATCACTGTATGTTGTCTATATCATTGTGTGTTGTCTATATCATTGTATGATGCCTATATCATTGTATGATGCCTATATCATTGTATGTTGTCTATATCACTGTATGTTGTCTATATCACTGTATGTTGTCTATATCATTGTATGTTGCCTATATCATTGTATGTTGTCTATATCATTGTGTGTTGTCTATATCATTGTAATTTTGTCTATATCATTGTATGTTGTCTTTATTATGGTATGTTGTCTATGTCATTGTATGATGCTTATATCACTGTATGTTGTCTATAGCACTGTATGTTGTCTATATCATTGTGTGTTGTCTATATCATTGTAATGTTGTCTATATCATTCTATGTTGTCTATATCACTGTATGTTGTCTATATCACTGTATGTTGTCTATATCATTGTATGTTGCCTATATCATTGTATGTTGTCTATATCATTGTATGTTGTCTTTATCACTGTATGTTGTCTATATCACTGTCTGTTGTCTATATCACTGTATGTTGCCTAAATCATTGTATGTTTTCTATATCATTGTATTATGTCTATATCATTGTATGTCGTCTATATCACTGTATGTTGTCTATATCACTGTATGTTGTCTATATTATTGTACGTTGTCTATATCAGTGTATGTTGTCTATATCACTGTATGATGTCTTTATCACTGCATGTTGTCTATATCACTGTATGTTGTCTATATTATTTTATGTTGTCTACATCACTGTATGTTGTCTATATCATTGTATGTTGTCTATATCATTTTATGTTGTCTATATCACTTTATGTTGCCTATATCATTGTATGTTGCCTATATCACTGTATGTTGTCTATATCACTGTGTGTTGTCTATTAAATTGTATGTTGCCTATATCACTGTATTTTGTCTATATTACTGCATGTTGTCTATATCATTGTGTGTTGTCTATATCATTGTTTGTTGCCTATATCAATATATGTTGTCTATATCATTGTATGTTGTCTATATCATTGTATGTTGTCCATATTATTGTATGATGTCTATACCATTGTATGTTGTCTTTATCACTGTATGTTGTCTATATCATTGTATGTTGTCTATATCACTGTATGTTGTCTATATCATTGTGTGTTGTCTATATCATTGTATGTTGCCTATATCATTGTATGTTGTCTATATCACTGTATGTTGTCTATATCATTGTGTGTTGCCTATATCATTGTATGTTGCCTATATCATTGTATGTTGTCAATATCACTGTATGTTGTCTATATCATTGTATGTTGTCTATATCATTGTATGTTGTCTATATCATTGTATGTTGTCTATATCACTGTATGTTGTCTATATCACAGTATGTTGTCTATATCACTGTATGTTGTCTATATCATTGTGTGTTGTCTATATCATTGTAATGTTGTCCATATCATTGTATGTTGTCTATATCACTGTATGTTGCCTATATCATTGTATGTTGCCTATATCATTGTATGTTGTCTATATCACTGTATGTTGTCTATATCACTGTACGTTGTCTATATCACAGTATGTTGTCTTTATCACTGTATGTTGTCTTTATCATTGTGTGTTGTCTATATCATTGTAATGTTGTCCATATTATTGTATGTTGTCTATATCACTGTATGTTGCCTATATCATTGTATGTTGCCTATATCATTGTATGTTGTCTATATCACTGTATGTTGCCTATATCATTGTATGTTGTCTATATCATTGTATGTTGTCTAGATCACTGTATGTTGTCTATATCACAGTATGTTGTCTATATCACTGTATGTTGTCTATATCATTGTGTGTTGTCTATATCATTGTATGATGCCTATATCATTGTATGATGCCTATATCATTGTATGTTGTCTATATCACTGTATGTTGTCTATATCACTGTATGTTGTCTATATCATTGTATGTTGCCTATATCATTGTATGTTGTCTATATCATTGTGTGTTGTCTATATCATTGTAATTTTGTCTATATCATTGTATGTTGTCTTTATTATGGTATGTTGTCTATGTCATTGTATGATGCTTATATCACTGTATGTTGTCTATAGCACTGTATGTTGTCTATATCATTGTGTGTTGTCTATATCATTGTAATGTTGTCTATATCATTCTATGTTGTCTATATCACTGTATGTTGTCTATATCACTGTATGTTGTCTATATCATTGTATGTTGCCTATATCATTGTATGTTGTCTATATCATTGTATGTTGTCTTTATCACTGTATGTTGTCTATATCACTGTCTGTTGTCTATATCACTGTATGTTGCCTAAATCATTGTATGTTTTCTATATCATTGTATTATGTCTATATCATTGTATGTCGTCTATATCACTGCATGTTGTCTATATCACTGTCTGTTGTCTATATTATTGTACGTTGTCTATATCATTGTATGTTGTCTATATCATTGTATGTTGTCTATATCATTGTATGTTGTCTATATCATTGTATGTTGTCTATATCACTGTATGATGTCTATATCATTGTATGTTGTCTTTATCATTGTATGTTGTCTATATCATTGTATGTTGTCTATATCATTGTGTGTTGTCTATATCATTGTGAATTGTCTATATCATTGTATGTTGCCTATATCACTGTATGTTGTCTATATCATTGTATGTTGTCTATATCATTGTATGTTGTCTATATCACTGTATGTTGTCTATATCACTGTATGTTGTCTATATCACTGTATGTTGTCTAGATCACTGTATGTTGTCTATATCATTGTATGTTGTCCATATTATTGTATGTTGTCTATATCACTGTATGTTGTCTATATCATTGTATGTTGTCTATATCATTGTATGTTGTCTATATCATTGTATGTTGTCCATATTATTGTATGATGTCTATACCATTGTATGTTGTCTTTATCACTGTATGTTGTCTATATCATTGTATGTTGTCTATATCACTGTATGTTGTCTATATCATTGTGTGTTGTCTATATCATTGTATGTTGCCTATATCATTGTATGTTGTCTATATCACTGTATGTTGTCTATATCATTGTGTGTTGCCTATATCATTGTATGTTGCCTATATCATTGTATGTTGTCAATATCACTGTATGTTGTCTATATCATTGTATGTTGTCTATATCATTGTATGTTGTCTATATCATTGTATGTTGTCTATATCACTGTATGTTGTCTATATCACAGTATGTTGTCTATATCACTGTATGTTGTCTATATCATTGTGTGTTGTCTATATCATTGTAATGTTGTCCATATCATTGTATGTTGTCTATATCACTGTATGTTGCCTATATCATTGTATGTTGCCTATATCATTGTATGTTGTCTATATCACTGTATGTTGTCTATATCACTGTACGTTGTCTATATCACAGTATGTTGTCTTTATCACTGTATGTTGTCTTTATCATTGTGTGTTGTCTATATCATTGTAATGTTGTCCATATTATTGTATGTTGTCTATATCACTGTATGTTGCCTATATCATTGTATGTTGCCTATATCATTGTATGTTGTCTATATCACTGTATGTTGCCTATATCATTGTATGTTGTCTATATCATTGTATGTTGTCTAGATCACTGTATGTTGTCTATATCACAGTATGTTGTCTATATCACTGTATGTTGTCTATATCATTGTGTGTTGTCTATATCATTGTATGATGCCTATATCATTGTATGATGCCTATATCATTGTATGTTGTCTATATCACTGTATGTTGTCTATATCACTGTATGTTGTCTATATCATTGTATGTTGCCTATATCATTGTATGTTGTCTATATCATTGTGTGTTGTCTATATCATTGTAATTTTGTCTATATCATTGTATGTTGTCTTTATTATGGTATGTTGTCTATGTCATTGTATGATGCTTATATCACTGTATGTTGTCTATAGCACTGTATGTTGTCTATATCATTGTGTGTTGTCTATATCATTGTAATGTTGTCTATATCATTCTATGTTGTCTATATCACTGTATGTTGTCTATATCACTGTATGTTGTCTATATCATTGTATGTTGCCTATATCATTGTATGTTGTCTATATCATTGTATGTTGTCTTTATCACTGTATGTTGTCTATATCACTGTCTGTTGTCTATATCACTGTATGTTGCCTAAATCATTGTATGTTTTCTATATCATTGTATTATGTCTATATCATTGTATGTCGTCTATATCACTGTATGTTGTCTATATCACTGTATGTTGTCTATATTATTGTACGTTGTCTATATCAGTGTATGTTGTCTATATCACTGTATGATGTCTTTATCACTGCATGTTGTCTATATCACTGTATGTTGTCTATATTATTTTATGTTGTCTACATCACTGTATGTTGTCTATATCATTGTATGTTGTCTATATCATTTTATGTTGTCTATATCACTTTATGTTGCCTATATCATTGTATGTTGCCTATATCACTGTATGTTGTCTATATCACTGTGTGTTGTCTATTAAATTGTATGTTGCCTATATCACTGTATTTTGTCTATATTACTGCATGTTGTCTATATCATTGTGTGTTGTCTATATCATTGTTTGTTGCCTATATCAATATATGTTGTCTATATCATTGTATGTTGTCTATATCATTGTATGTTGTCCATATTATTGTATGATGTCTATACCATTGTATGTTGTCTTTATCACTGTATGTTGTCTATATCATTGTATGTTGTCTATATCACTGTATGTTGTCTATATCATTGTGTGTTGTCTATATCATTGTATGTTGCCTATATCATTGTATGTTGTCTATATCACTGTATGTTGTCTATATCATTGTGTGTTGCCTATATCATTGTATGTTGCCTATATCATTGTATGTTGTCAATATCACTGTATGTTGTCTATATCATTGTATGTTGTCTATATCATTGTATGTTGTCTATATCATTGTATGTTGTCTATATCACTGTATGTTGTCTATATCACAGTATGTTGTCTATATCACTGTATGTTGTCTATATCATTGTGTGTTGTCTATATCATTGTAATGTTGTCCATATCATTGTATGTTGTCTATATCACTGTATGTTGCCTATATCATTGTATGTTGCCTATATCATTGTATGTTGTCTATATCACTGTATGTTGTCTATATCACTGTACGTTGTCTATATCACAGTATGTTGTCTTTATCACTGTATGTTGTCTTTATCATTGTGTGTTGTCTATATCATTGTAATGTTGTCCATATTATTGTATGTTGTCTATATCACTGTATGTTGCCTATATCATTGTATGTTGCCTATATCATTGTATGTTGTCTATATCACTGTATGTTGCCTATATCATTGTATGTTGTCTATATCATTGTATGTTGTCTAGATCACTGTATGTTGTCTATATCACAGTATGTTGTCTATATCACTGTATGTTGTCTATATCATTGTGTGTTGTCTATATCATTGTATGATGCCTATATCATTGTATGATGCCTATATCATTGTATGTTGTCTATATCACTGTATGTTGTCTATATCACTGTATGTTGTCTATATCATTGTATGTTGCCTATATCATTGTATGTTGTCTATATCATTGTGTGTTGTCTATATCATTGTAATTTTGTCTATATCATTGTATGTTGTCTTTATTATGGTATGTTGTCTATGTCATTGTATGATGCTTATATCACTGTATGTTGTCTATAGCACTGTATGTTGTCTATATCATTGTGTGTTGTCTATATCATTGTAATGTTGTCTATATCATTCTATGTTGTCTATATCACTGTATGTTGTCTATATCACTGTATGTTGTCTATATCATTGTATGTTGCCTATATCATTGTATGTTGTCTATATCATTGTATGTTGTCTTTATCACTGTATGTTGTCTATATCACTGTCTGTTGTCTATATCACTGTATGTTGCCTAAATCATTGTATGTTTTCTATATCATTGTATTATGTCTATATCATTGTATGTCGTCTATATCACTGCATGTTGTCTATATCACTGTCTGTTGTCTATATTATTGTACGTTGTCTATATCATTGTATGTTGTCTATATCATTGTATGTTGTCTATATCATTGTATGTTGTCTATATCATTGTATGTTGTCTATATCACTGTATGATGTCTATATCATTGTATGTTGTCTTTATCATTGTATGTTGTCTATATCATTGTATGTTGTCTATATCATTGTGTGTTGTCTATATCATTGTGAATTGTCTATATCATTGTATGTTGCCTATATCACTGTATGTTGTCTATATCATTGTATGTTGTCTATATCATTGTATGTTGTCTATATCACTGTATGTTGTCTATATCACTGTATGTTGTCTATATCACTGTATGTTGTCTAGATCACTGTATGTTGTCTATATCATTGTATGTTGTCCATATTATTGTATGTTGTCTATATCACTGTATGTTGTCTATATCATTGTATGTTGTCTATATCATTGTATGTTGCCTATATCATTGTATGTGGTCTATATCATTGTATGTTGTCTATATCATTGTATGTTGTCTATATCATTGTGTGTTGTCTATATCATTGTATGTTGTCTATATCACTGTATGTTGTCTATATCATTGTATGTTGTCTATATTATTGTTTGATGTCTATTTCATTGTATGTTGTCTATATCATTGCATGTTATCTATATTATTGCAAGTTGTCAATATAATTGTAAGTCATATATATCTTCGTATGTTGTTGATATCCTTTTGTTTGTTTGTTTGCTTGTTTTTTTTTACATTGAACCAACATAACTATGGTCATACTGGTGACGTCTAGCAAATTATTATTAGGAGGAAACCCCTAGACTTCAGTATGTGGTAGAACCACCGATCTTACCTAAGCAGGTAGGCTGGAAATGACAGACATGAACATTCTCGCTCCGACCAGGACATCGTACAAGCGTTGTATGGTCATCATTGCGTTTTGTTCATGCCTCCCTGTATGTATGAAGACACATGATATTTTAGTTATTGACACCTGCGGGTGCGTAAATAGACATCGAAGATAAATGGTTCCTTTTATTTTTGATATGTATGTATATAAGAGTTGTTCATATATCCTAGCTGCAATTCTATTTTTGAATTTATATTCACTTCTTTTTGTCCGTTTACTAATATGCGTTACTTCCAATTACTAAACCGCATTATCAACGACTTTATAATCGTTAATGCATGAAATAATGCACATGTATTTGTAATTTGAACATTTTTGTAAGTATTTTATGTATTTACCATCTTCAAATTATATTTTCATTGTGATATCTCCAGAAATGGGGGAAATTGATTGATGTTTAAGCCATGTATAAGTTTCATTTAACAGTTGTATGCTTATGTTTAAGTGTAGACGCTTCGTATAATCGGTGTAAGTTTTAATTATGCATTAGCTTCGTAAAAGCGTTGTACAGTTATGTTTTAGCTTCGTATAAGCGTTGTATAATTATGAATAAGCTTCGTATAAGCGTTGTATAGTTATGTTTTAGCTTCGTATAAGCGTTGTATAATTATGCATAAGCTTCGTATAAGCGTTGTACAGTTATGTTTTAGCTTCGTATAAGCATTGTACAGTTATGTATTAGCTTCGTATAAGCGTTGTACAGTCATGTTTTAGCTTCGTATAAGCGTTGTACAGTTATGTTTTAGCTTCGTATAAGCGTTGTACAGTTATGTTTTAGCATCGGATAAGCGTTGAATACTTATGTTTTAGCTATGTATAAGCTTCGTATAATCGTTGTATAACTATGTATAAATTATGTTTAAGCTTCGTTTAAGCATTGTATAGTTATGTATAAGCTATGTTTAAACTTCGTATAATCGTTGAATAGTTATGTATTAGCTGTGTATAAGCTTTATATAATCGTTGTATAGTTATGTATTAATTATGTATAATCTTCGTATAATCGCTGTATAGTTATGTATAAGCTATGTATAAAATTCGTATAATCGTTGTATAGTTATGTATTAATTATGTATTAGCTTCGTATAAGCGTTGTATAATTATGTATTACCTATGTATAAGCTTCGTATAATCGTTGTATAACTATGTATAAATTATGTTTTAGCTTCGTATAAGCATTGTATAGTTATGTATAAGCAGTTATCTATTAGTTATGTATAAGCTTCGTATACGCATTGTATAGTTATGTATAAGCTATATTTAAACTTCATATAATCGTTGAATAGTTATGTATTAGCTGTGTATAAGCTTCGTAAAATAAAATCGTTGTATAGTAATATATTAGCTATACATAAGCTTTGTATGATCGTTGGATAGTTATGTATTAATCATGAATTAGCTTCGTATAAGTGTTTTATAGTTATGTATTAGCAGTTATCTATTTGTTATGTATAAGCTTCGTATAAGCATTGTATAGTTATGTATAAGCAGTTATCTATTAGTTATGTATAAGCTTCGTATAAGTGTTTTATAGTTATGTATTAGCAGTTATCTATTAGTTATGTATAAGCTTCGTATAAGCATTGTATAGTTATGTATTAGCAGTTATCTATTAGTTATGTATAAGCTTCGTATAAGCATTGTATAGTTATGTAAAAGCAGTTATCTATTAGCTATGTATAAGCTTCGTATAAGTGTTTTATAGTTATGTATTAGCAGTTATCTATTAGTTATGTATAAGCTTCGTATAAGCATTGTATAGTTATGTATAAGCAGTTATCTATTAGTTATGTATAAGCTTCGTATAAGCATTGTATAGTTATGTATAAGCAGTTATCTATTAGTTATGTATAAGCTTCGTATAAGCATTGTATATTTATGTATAAGCAGTTATCTATTAGTTATGTATAAGCTTCGTATAAGCATTGTATAGTTATGTATAAGCTATATTTTAACTTCGTATAATCGTTGAATAGTTATGTATTAGCTGTGTATAAGCTTCGTTAAATAAAATCGTTGTATAGTAATATATTAGCTATACATAAGCTTTGTATAATCGTTGGATAGTTATGTATTAATCATGTATAAGCTTCGTATAATCGCTGTATAGTTATGTATAAGATATGTATAAACTTCGTATAATCGTTGTATAGTTATGTATTAATTATGTATTAGCTTCGTATAAGCGTTTTATATTTATGTATTAGTAGTTATGTATTAGCTTTGTATAAGCTTCGTATAAGCGTTGTATAGTTATGTATAAGCTATATATAAACTTCGTATAATCGTTGTATAGTTAAGTATAAGCTATATATAAGCTTTGTATAAGCATTGTACAGTTATGTATAAGCTATATGTAAGATATATACATTACCTATGGCTTATGTGGCATTAAATGTGTGTCAGAAATGCAGTATATATCAGTTATATATGTATATCAGCTACACTTAAGTCATGTATCATCTATATATAAACCATACATTAGACATGTATGAACTATGTATGAAATATGCAATAACTATTATTGTTTTATGAGCTATGTACTTAGTTTTCGAGGTTATAGGTAAACATAAGCTATGTATCAGCTATGTATGTGGCTGCCTAGCTACATATTTGCCGTGTAAATAATTTACAGTATCAAAATAATATCCGTGCAAATAAATCAAGTATGTGTCAGTATATAAGTTATGTTTAAGTTACATATCAGGTATGTATAGCCACGTAATAATTGAATATGCTATGTCAATATTAGCGATGTATTTATATATATATATAGTAATTGCAAGCCATGCGTCAGGCACGCATAATCAATGCCTGTGTAAGCTATACATGTATATGGCATCATTGTCTTTAAGCTAAATATATGAAGCTGCTATTGATGTATAACTATAAGCTATGTTTTAGCTGTGTATGAGCCATACATTTCGTTTCTATAAGCTTAAGATTTCTCACCTTATATGGTTTCGCAAAGTGTAAATCCCCTTACTTTAAGTCACGTATTGACAAACACGTTTTATATTGTCAGAATCCCATTGTGATGTGCTACAGGTAAATATGAGCACACATATTATACTGCTGTTGTAATTGAGAACATACATAGCAGTACCGTGTGGATATCGCGCCAACACAGATAAGTTGAACACAGTATACCATATACGAAGACAATGTACACAAACGCAGTCCGATAATGCCGGCGTTCCAATCGGAACTCCTCGGGTAATTCCGTCTTCGGGACAATCATCCCTAGAATGTTTGTTTGTTTATTTGGTTTATCGTCCCACCAACAGTATTTCAGTTATCTGGAGACGGTGTCCACTTGAAGCAGATATAGTGCTGCCTTCACTGTGTATAGCATGCCGTTAACACCTGGCTTGATACCACGCCCAGTCACATTATCCTGACACCGGGCCGACCAGTCGTGGAACTACCCTTATATTTGCTTGAGCGTTAGCAAGGAAGCTATACAACTACAATTTTTAACGACTTTGGTATGTCGTGACCCGGGATCGAACTCGGGGCCTCCCGTACCTGGAGCCGACGCTCTACCGATTGCGCTACCAGGTCCGGTCATCCCTAGAATGTATCTGGTGCAATGATACTTAAAGAAATCACACAAACGACAAGCTGGCAAGCAGTTCCCCAGCAAGCAGTTACTGTGTAAACTTTACCCACGTGCGGCGAGCGACAACGATACCCGATACTAACTGTAAATGTAGCCGGCAAAGTGCTCTAAGGGTAAAAGGTGTAAACGTTAGTTCATGAAGAATAATATTTCCTCAAATAATATTATTTTTCTGAGTTAATTGGTGTGTGTGTGGGGGGGGGGGGGGGGGGGGGGGGGGGGTATACTCTTTTTTTTAAACCATGTAGACGTATGCATGTAGGTGGATACGGATTTTTAGTGGGTAGCAGGTCGGACTCTTTCCGACCCAGACAGACAAGACCGACATAGAGGAAATGGAAATGTGACACCATTTCAAGGGGATCGAACCAGCTTTTGACTCCTAAAGTAGCTTGTACACAATCTTGGGAGTGACTGCCAATGACTCTTTTTGACCAAATCAGGGCCAACATAGAGGACATGTGACAGCACTTCTTCATATTCATCCGAAAGAGGATCGAACCGGCTTTCGAGTCATTAAGACGACGGCCTGAAAAAGGCTAAGTATGTGGTAAAAAAATCCGAAAAAGCGGATCTTTTGGTCGCGGATAGGCGGCTATTTCCGACCCCGACAAGGCCGATATAGAGGAAATGTGACAGCACTTCTTCATATGCATCTTATGTGAAACCACTTCTTTATATGCAGATTAAAGATGATCGAGCCAGCTTTTAACTGCCGAAGAGCGTTTGGCTCTATCTTTGGGCTGACTGCCTCAAAAATGTCTCCGAAAGTGGTAGGAAATCTGCAAAAAAGGGGAATTTTTGGTCGCGTATAGACCTCTTTCCGACCCCGACAAGGTCGACATAGAGGAAATGTGACATCACTTCTTCATATGCATCTGAATGAGGATCGAACCAGCTTTTGACTCCTGAAGAGTTTTTGGATCTATCTTGGGGCTGACTGCCTCAAAAATGTCTCCGAAAGTGGTAGGAAATCTGCTAAAAAGGGGGATTTTTGGTCGCGTATAGACCTCTTTCCGACGCCGACAAGGCCGACATAGAGGAAATGTAACAGCACTTCTTCATATGCATCTTCGTTTCCTGGTCTCTATCTTCACTCTCTAATAATCTATATATATATTTGGTCGACATAGAGGAAATGTGACACCACTTCTTACTATCCATCTTAAAGAGGATCGAACCAGCTTTTAACTGCCACAGAGCGTTTGGCTCTATCTTGGGGCTGACTGCCTCAAATATGTTCCGTAAGTGGTAGGAAATCGGAAAAAAATGCGGATTTTCTTGGTCGCTGAGTGTCCTCCTTCCGATCCCTACTAGGCAGACATAGAGGAAACACCACTTCTTTGTATACATCCGAAAGATGATCAAACCATTGTCCGACTACTGAAGAGCATTGGGCTCTATCTTTCCGCTGACTATCATGAAAATGACTTCGTATTTGGTCAAATATCTGCACTCAAAAAGGCCTTTATATATATTTGGTCGGTTTGAGAAAGATATTTTGCAATATTGTAATAAAACTGCATTTTGTATTTATTTGAATGGACATTTAAACATTTTAAACTTAATGAAATAAGTAACTGCCTTTAAAAAAGTTAATTAAATCGTGTACTTGCATGAATAAATGAGTTGTTTATTGATGTTTTGCTTGTAAATCAATTTTGTAATAAAATCCTTTTTGAAATATTTTTCATTGTTAAAAATATGCTAAAATTACTTAAACAAATATATATATCGCCCCTTAGTGATTAACAATTTGAAGAGCAATATACATAAATAACAAAAAAGGGCAAATAACACTCCAAAAAAGATTATAAGTTCATAAGAATATTTGAATAGAAAATAATAAGACTTGGTATCAATAATAAAAAATATTATTTACGCTTACCGAGATCCCATAAACTTACGAGTGTTAATTTGATGGATAACAGTCATAGAAATTAGGATTGAAATTTACAAGCAAGTCGGGCTAGTAACGAAGAAATTTTTACTAGTCGAAAAAAAAATTCATTAGCCTGAATTTAATTCTGTTTTAATTTTACAAGTAAGGAAAAAAAAACTATGAAAACTACGGAAAAAAGCACCATTTAAGTATCAATCGTCTGGTAACTTCATGTTTTTTCCGGGTTTTGCACCAGAAACATGTTTCAGTTTAATTTTCTCTGCCATTTTGTTCTTTGGCCCAGCTTATTTTAATTTGGTATAGAGCATACTGTCCCACGCGGGCACCAGACTACCGTTTGGTTCCTGCACAGTAAACATATTATCGGTTTAGTGCGCATAACATGTTTATGATACAAGCGACAGCTTGCCTAATGAAATTAGCAGCTCAAAAGTTTACAAATCAAAAATGAAAGTACAATGATTTTTTAACGATCAGGATCTTAGAAGTGAACATGGAAAAAACATATTAATTTCCTTTTGTGTTCTGAATCTTTTTCCCTTAATATAAACATTTATTTCTTGCTTGGTAACCAGTTAGGTGATATTTTGAACAATTTAGTTGGTACAAAATGTGTAATAGATAGTTTCCATGTGATGTCATCGACACTGATAAGACAGTTTAAGGCAGCCATCTTTGTGGGCAGAAGCAAATGCAGGCCAAAATCGGGAAATATGTGCTGCATTAAACTCACCACTGTGTTTTTATTTTCCAGTCTATTTTACTGAATTTTATATCAAATTTAACAGCTTTTATAAAGTATTTTAAATATCAAAACTATATTTTGATAGTTTAAAAGGTTAAAGAAATATAACCAAAAATGATACACTGTTCATTTTGTTTTAAGTATGAGCCAATAGTTTTATTTATTTCTGTATATTAATTCTGTGTGCATTTATCAATTGTAAAAATATTGTATTCTAAAAATATGAATTTCAAGAGCTTTCCAACAGTGTATAGCTTTTAACTTTCGGACCACAAATGAAGAAATTACAAGAAAATAAAATTTACCCTTCTATACAATTTATATGAAAATCCATTGCAGTTACCATCAAAGATGGCTGCCAAGATAAGGAATTTTCACTGATGTGGAAACTATAATTGAACTCGCCATGTTTAAAAGTTCTGTCACAAGTGTTGACCACATTATCACCATTACAGGATAGATCAAGCAATCGTTATTACTACAAATAATACAATGTCACGAAATGTTCTGGTTATTTATTCCGATACGTTTTCAAAATACGTCACAGTTATACATTATTGCCTGATTGTCACAGCATTGTAAAACATTAAGAGCATTGTCACAAGACAGTTCGTTATTCTCCCCACATTCTGATTGGGTGCGGCTTCATTTTAATACAAATTACGTTTTTGCTCTGTTTGATGCCTAATTATTTGTGTCTCCTAGCCGATATTGTTCGGCTACAATTCACCGTTCGTAAGATCTAAAAATAGATATTATACATTGTGTATTAGCATGGAATTAGCCAATCACATCGCATTGACATACATTAAAATGCTCTGGCAGATACGGTCAACTGTATGGCAGGACAGATAGCAAGGGAGTGATTCGTTAGCTTGAGTGAGAAGTCTAGTGGTTTCGAAGCGGGGATAAAAGGTTGAAATTTACGTGCATCCTCACATACAACATTACTTCCATCCCAGACACTATCATATAAGGATAAATGCTCATACATAATCATACTGGACAAGTCACATGGTTGGAATAAGACATCCCATTACGGGGCATAGTGTAGCCAAGTAATACCAGACGTACAAACGCGAACAACATGTGGACAAACATACAACAGGCTGTCACGCGTAGCTTTCCAGGAGTTGATATAAACCTGGGTTACTTTCGGTTCATTGTTCGGAACGCAGTCGGTTTTAAAGTGGTGGGGTCAGAGTAAAGTGCATGAACAGAATCTAGAATCACGCGATCTGCACTGATATTTATTATTTAATTGATTGTTTCTATCAAAATTAGTTTTTTCATAATTTTATCCAAAACCTCGAAGATTGTTTGGGCTTACATAACGACGCGCACGGAAATCGTGCTTCTTTGAACAATGTTTAAACCGTAAGCCGTTTACGAAACCAGAGAATAGGCATGAGTGCAAGTTAACTATTGCCAATGAATACTCGCTGACATAAACATAATGTATTATTTAACAACCGGCACTCGTGTTTATTCGCTGGTTCCCGCTAACGTTTACAGACAATCGGAACACCTCGGATAATTCACGAATCATCTCTCGGATGTATGTTGGTAGTCGGATTATCTTGGCCATTGCCCGAAATGGAACTACTTTTGTGACGGAACTACTTTTGTGACAAAAGTCCAAACAAAGATGCCAGCTCTGATACCAGCTCATTGCAGTGGATAAACTTTGTTTTTCGACATAATATAATAAAACATTGATGAATTGAGCTACAGAAACGCATACTGACAGTCAACATATAGGGTAGTATCTGATATATCAAACTTTTTCCAAAGCCTCTTGGCAACACGGCCAGTGTATCTTCAGATTATGCCAGTAAAACTTTTAATTTGTTGCGGCTTGCTTCAAATTTAAGTCATCCAATTTTAATTTACCCAGCGCAGCGGAAAGACAGCTGTCAAACGATGCCATTGTTATATTTTGTGCGAACTACTTTTAAGGCATATTCTTCTTCCGACTTCCGGCGAACAAAACGATCGTGATTTCTGTATGAATCATTGTACCAGAAACATCCGAGGGATGATTGTCCCGAGGACGGAATTACCCGAGGAGTTCCGATTGGTTTACAGACTGTTCAAAGAAACATTTTCACCAACCTGGAGACAACCTGTCTTTTGAAAAACAGCATGTTCACATATCTTGTTAGCCAGTGTAATATTTGAATCAGTTGATTGAGATTAAACAATGTATGCTTGTTAAATTGTACAAATATTTCAACAATGCAATTTTGACCAACTTTGACCAATTCGCATTAAAGCCTCATACGCAAACAGTTTTTCAGAGTTTGTTCTTCAGGAATCGGCTGATTCTGAAAGGAGTCAGGTCGAACTTTGGCGTCTGATTCATAGCAAGGTCGGCCAGTATGGAACCAACGACCGGAGACAACTTGAATCCGTGACCTGAAATAGAAAGACACGCGTATTTAAAGGTGCAATGCGCTTATGAAGATATGATTATTTAAAGATATGCTAGTATGTCTTGTTCAAATCTGAATAAATTTATGTTTTGTTCTATCTATTTTGACAGCTAGAGACATACAACAATAAGCAGACATGCGTAAACCAGAATTTTACTCTCGCGCTCACCTGCAAGTCTTAAATTCAAAATGTGACGCTAACATTATTGATGGGGATTAAATTACAATTAAAAATTCATTTTTACCATTTGCTTAGGCATAATTTGCATAAAACTGTCACTTTATAGTAGCGAAGTAAGAATAGGCCCTACGACTTCATAAGTGTGTCTCAACGGGCTTTTATTAGAAATATGTTTTAGAAATGCATTCATATTTACTAGAAGACAGACACAAAACATCATATTTCTGTGATACTAGATTAAAATCATGCTAGGCAAATCTTTTAAACTCCTTGTGTTGAATAATATTACAGAATATTAACAACCTTGTCCGTTTTGCATCTGTGGTGTGGTTGCTTGGTTTGTCTCCAGTTTTGACATTTTTCACATGTCTGAGCATGTACATATAGAACAACCACAGACGTTTTAAGACATTTAAAGTCCTTGACAGTCGAATTTATTGTCTCTGAACGTTTACCTGAAAATCCCGCACCAATCACAACGTTCTTCCACTGTGGATGTAGGTCAAGGATAAAATCCTGGTCTGGGGTCATCTGCAGTACAATTTGACAGTTTATTTTCTGCACAAAGCAGCTTGGTGCTTACGGGTACACAAAAAACTTTTAATTGTCACGACGGTCAAACAGATAATAAAACAACATTGTAGAATCCCAGCCACAAAATAATAAAACAGCCTTTTCGTTAATGCTGTAAGAAACAACTACAATAAAAACATAAGACACAAATATTTTTGTTGTAAAATGGTGTATCGACAAGCTTTTGGTCCCCGAAGCGTTTATTGAAGAGAAGAACTTTGTTTATGGATCAATTTTTCCTGACGGGTAGGTGGAGAAAGGAAGATGCACTATGCCTGAAACTAAACCACGTAGTGATTGCCGGAATAGAAACAGGAAGGAGTATGCCTGAAACTGAGCCACGTAGTGATTGCCGGATTATAAACAGGACCAACTTTGCCTGAAATCTTAAACTGGGAGAATCGAAAGCATCACGACAGTTCTCAACTGATTAGCCATTTACCGCTGAGGAAGCTGGTACACCTAACTACGCATGCAAGAATATACGACAAGTGCATAGGTCAATCAAAAACGATACACTGATCAAATTGAAGACATGTGATGTGCGGGTCATTTGGTTATATGCACTTTGTACAGACTGTTACCTGTGACCAGCACATTGTAAGGTGGTATCGGCGTTTCTTCTAGATTAGTCACGCGCTGGCTGGTTCTAAAACAGCTTACTATGCTACATATGCCCTCTGAAATTATGTGTGAGGTGTTCCAAGGCAACTTTCACACACATCTAGGTCACCAACAAGCAGCTTTTAGCACTCCTTCATATCACTGTTTTTGCTGGCTCAAAGTTTTTATTTTTTAAGTATGACTTAAGTATGGGTGAATCAACAAAAACATAACGTTTAATTGGTTACATTTTATGAAATAAACGTTTACTTAAAACCCCATGTAAAGCGTTTAACGTATGCACCTGGTGCACAGAGTCACGTGGTTGGCAAAGTTTGCATGGTTGTAAATTAAAAACTGTAACCTAGATTAAATATGTCCATGTTGCTTTAAAGCTACCGTGTATATGCATGTCTCAATAATGGAGGGATCTGAGTCCAGGGTCGGGGCGTGTCGGGCCACCCAATCCTTCACCCATTGTATCGCCCAATCAGAACTTGCCGCGTCACGACTTTCTGGCATCACTTCCGGACCGGTGTGGAGGCACACCTGAACAAGAATGTGAAGTCTTATTTCCACGACGATTATTTAAGGTAGTTATTGATTATACAGGCGAAGAATGGGCCCAATTTGCGAAAATTATATAACTGGAAATAAGACGAGCGTGCACAAGCGTTTACAGATAGCCCTTCGCAAAAATGCATAGACGGGCAAAGGATCTTCTGCAAAAAATATAAAGGCCGACAAAACATATGCAAAAACACTCACATACGCCACTTTCAGAAAAACATAGGCGAACTAAATACTTTTATGACAAGGAAGTCCCTTATAGACAAAACAGTGCCATAAATATTTCACGAAGTAGCTTTCGTTTAAAGGTCTAATTTCTGTTCTTAACGTTGTCAACGCTAAACATCCAATCAAGAACATAGGTGATAATGTCGTACCTCACCTTGACTAAACCTGGGTACTCATATGACGGTAGTCCATAGATGTCATACGGCTTGCTTCCATCCACATCAACAAACGTGGGGCAGTTTTCGTGCTCGAACTGGGCGGGCGACTGGGCCCGCCAGTACAACACAACCACCCGCAGCGGCTGTAAACATATCACACAGTAGATGGAAAAATCGTGATTAAAGATCATTTCGAGAGAAAATTCATTTCAATTGTTAAATGTCCCTTTTTCTGGTCAAATAGTGGGAAAATCACTGGAGGACTGACAAACAGGTAATCTTGCCTTTAATGGCACATTTATGCCCATCTTTGAAAGGAATGTTTTGGCCCAAGGTCCCATGGACAAAACCACGCTGGTTCCAGAATATTTCCCCTTGTCTGTGACAACAGTAACGGTGGCCCCAGGAACTATTTCAGTGACTGGCTCTCCGTCGTTGAGCACGCCACCATACTTCCGGAACAGTTGCTAGGGGAAGATAAAAGAAACATGTTTAAGATATATCATCGTCGGACACCCACGACCAATCCATTCCGTTACTCTCCATTCATCGTGCGTGGGATATTTAGCTCACTTTTCGCCGTTTCTGGTAATGATATTTCATTGGTCGCTTCATAATCCGATGAAAATTTTAGTCCATTGATAAAGTTCCTTTCTTTCGATTATGGCACTGGACGCAGCCATTGTTATACGTCGAGTCTCCACGCTGAAGAGTATGGATTTTGTAAGCAGTGTTATGATTGACCATTTTTTATCTATTCAGTTCCATAAGACGTCAGAAAATTTACCAATTAACTTACGGTCGACGAATCTAGTAAAAAGGAATAGTCGAGCGGGGTATCCGACGATATTATATATATATATATAAATAATGTTAACAAATTTCTTCAGGTCTGTCATGCTTCAGCATCTTTAATTGGAAAAAAAGACGTTAGACCCCCTAAAAATGTTGCCGTGGAAAAAGATAATGAGTCAATATTAACACGCACTCACTAAATTTAAATCATGATTAATTAAATAACATAAATTCATGTAGTGCATTTGCTGATTATAAATTTAAACGTCTTTACTAGTTTTGATCTTTTTTGCATTTAATGAACTTAGTAATGGATTATCTTGTAAGTAGAATTGTTCAAAATTAAGATAAACTTGTGGACAGACAAGAAGAGAAACATAGACTGTGTCCATGCCGCTGTGAGACAGTTATCGCCGTTAGGATATGCAGACCATGGCTTGTTGAGACTGAAAGTGCCCTTTATCTGTGTGTCTGCTTTATCTGCGTGTCTGTTCATGTGTCAAGCTCGTTATTCAATGTGTATTATTAGAGTACGTGGATAAACCGCACTTAGATGGTGATAACTAGGTCGGTGCGTGCCTCTGTAGCACGTAGCGTTGGGGAGAACGTTCACATTAAACAGGTCTGCCTTAGTTTATCTATGTATCTTGGCCAAGTAAGAAAGTCAGAAAACAGTTAGATCTATACGACCATTATCACAACCACAACCACCCTTTACTAATACTGCGTAAATTCCTGTTGCTGCCGTGTTGTTTGGGGGAGGTGTCTCTTGTGATAGTGTCCACAGTTATGAGCAAGCTGAATTTCCGAAGTACATTGGCTACACGCGGTCAGCCTTTATGCCTGTGATAAAATTGTGCGTGTACGGAAACAACTATGCATGTCGAAGGAGACTGGAAGCATTGATTGTGTCCAGGAATGCATCACATGTTAACATTCATATCGCAATCTGTTTAATCTAGATGTCCGAGCGATTATACTTTGTAACGCATACACACCTTAAATGCAGATTTTATTTATGAACAACGTCGCGCAAGAATATCAATCAGTGATTAGAGGAACGGGGCGAAAGAAAGGAGAAAATGTCATTAAACCAAGAGTTCCACTGACTATCATAATATACTAGGCCGAGATATTTGAATTATCCCACTTGGGGTATCGCTGCCTTCTGTGGCTCTATACCAGCTTTGCGATCGGGCTTTAGATTCAGATCACAGAGGTATAGTGTTGATGAAATATATAACATGGGTAATCTATGAAGCGCGCTAGCGCTACATGGTTAAGGTGCTCGCACAGTGCTGATTATATATTCGTTAAGCATACAATGATCCTGAAACTTGATGATGCTAGCTATGAACCTGCACATGCTTGCCATTCATTCGTTCAGAGAGTGCAAGCTCTCTGTGGCACCTAAGATGTGCCATCTCTGAACTTTCTTGTTAATGTCTGACTGAGCGCCACCCGACGAGTGTACCTGATACGCCATCAACATCTTATCCGCCTTCAGAAGTCCCCCACTGTGGTCTAGAATGAACGCCGTGTTCTCGTCAGAGTATCTAAACTGTGGAAATACGTGAGGGTTGGTGACAGGGGACCACTTCCGGTGAGAGACGCCATGGCGAATCAGGGACGATTCTGTCTCATGGACGAACTGACTGTCCTTATGGCCAATTATCAGGCATCCACAGTTTCTGTGGGGAAATACATATTACTTTTATATACATACATGTAGCACCGATACAATTATGGTCATATTGGCGACGTCCGGCTATAATTAGTGGAAGAAGACTCTAGCCTAATGTCTGTTCATAACAATCGGCATACCACTTGTCAACTGGAAGACAAACTCAGATATGTCCATCGCTCGTAAACGACAGTGACAGGCTGGGGTGTCAATTAAACTATGTCGGCGACCCTTCCACTCGGCCACTGGCGCCCCCTGGCAAGACATGAGATGATCTACGATAACTTCTGTATTTATTGCTGATTTCAGATTCGAAAGGAGTTACGTCGTCAAATATCGCTAGAGCTTTGGCAATTTCCAAATGACAATATTAGTGAAGACCTAATATTTTTTGTCCGGGTACAACCATGGACGCACAGTCCAAGTTTCTCAAGATCATAAAATAAGGCACTTCTGAGTCCTGAACTCGTAACGATTAGGGATCGTTGACATTTTGTCAGCGGATCTAATGACGAGGCTACAGACATCCCTCCGATATATAACAGATTTGAAGCTAGAAGGTCAGTCACGACATTTCTTAATTTAATAAACGATCACAGGTAAAATATTTACAACGTATCCTTATCATTTAAGAAAAATAAAACTGTTTGAACGTTTGATGACACCATTATGATGCTTTAACCCATGAAGTGAGAATTGAAAATGTAATCGATAAAAAATTCTTCAAGTGAATAGATCGCTCAGACGTTCTAATAGCCTTGATATGTATGCACATATTCCGATACAATTTGACTTTTTTTCTAAATGTTAAATGTAAATTATAGGTTAAACATTGAAATAGCGATATTTATTCAAAAATACTAGCACAGAACTGTGCATAAGAGGATTTGAAACTCCCCTATGTACTCGCCGATGTAACCCCCCCCCCCCCCCCCCAAGACACCATTTAGTTCTCTTTATGAGTTAGACATCGTACACAACGCTCAAATCGGGTAATTAAGTAACGAGTTTTTTTACATGAACAGTCGATCGCCACACTCTTTCTGCAGTTCGTCCATCTGTTTGTATGCGTCTGCCATCATCTTGGTATAGAAGTCCTTGGCGCCGTACGCTTTCCGGGTGATCCGTGACTGTCCAGTGTGAACTTCCTCGACTGTGGGGCAATGGGAACTGTAACAGCCGGCAAGGATGTGTCCAATAGACTTATATGTTGTTGTTCTGCTTTGAATTATAATTTACTATCAAATGATCAATGTTTCTTTTTTGTTGCATGTTGTTTACATAAATAAAAGAAAATAGGTATTGTGAAAATAAACACATAACTGATACAAACTCATATTATGTGCATGTTTTCTTTAATACCTGTTAAGAATGCCTTAAAATTCCGATCATTACCGAGAAATTGAAACCGCATTCTTCCCAATATTTCATAATATAACGTAAACCAAATAAGCACAGCTTTGTTTTGTAGGATCTATAAAATTTATCCGAACGTTCGAACGTTCGGAGAAAAAAGGATCCGAACATTCGAATGCTTTAATGAGTGAACTCTGCCATCCCTAAAATATATGTTATCCATAAACAGGGTATTTCTTGTAATTATGATTATCAAATACAATGAATTAAACATCACTCCTGCCTAATATAATATTTATTGTGCCGTGAAGTAGGCTTCGTTAATGAACATGCTGTCATTCGGTTGAAAATTATCGTCAGCTAGATAAATTTTCACTTAGTGCTGGGAAGAGGTTACCGATATGTTTATATACCGTGATTCGGTCTGATTTCTTCCATAACAGAAACAGCAGAATTTTCTAAAAATGAAATATAGTTAGATGACTAGTATTAGCGCCAATGTCTATTCTGGGAGATAAACTATGGCGTTATATCTAGTCAAATTTGCATTTTTAAAAACTGGTTGTCAATAAAGAAAATCCCGGTTAAAGCCCGATGACACAATGAATAAAATTTAATTAGTGTACAATCTCTGATCACTAGATTATATGTTAGCATGATTGCCCATTGTCCTTAAAAGGTAGTATCCTACAGTTTGCCTTATTTAATAAAAATACATATATTCAAGAAAGAATAAAAATGATAAAACAAATAAAAGAAAATATTGTTTATTGTAATACAAGGCCTAAAATAAATATTCCGTTCACTATTTAAATAATTATACATGTATTTTTACCGTCTCCTGTAAAATAAGAAACACGTAGTTAGAATAGCCTTCCGATGACTCATCGATCTATCAGTGTAATCGCTACACGACCCATCGACCTATCAGTGTGATTTCTACACGACCCATCGATCTGTCAGTGTGATTCCTACAATACCCATCGATCTTTAAGTGGGATTTCTACACGACCCATCGATCTATCAGTGTGATTGCTACACGACCCATCGATCTATCAGTATGATTTCTACGCGACCCATCGATCTATCAGTATGATTTCTACACGACCCATCGATCTATCAGTATGATTTCTACACGACCCATCGATCTATCTGTATGATTTCTACACGACCCATCGATCTATCAGTATGATTTCTACACGACCCATCGATCTGTCAGTATGATTTCTACACGACCCATCGATCTATCAGTGTGATTTCTACACGACCCATCGATCTATCAGTATGATTTCTACACGACCCATCGATCTATCAGTATGATTTCTACACGGCCCATCGATCTGTCAGTATGATTTCTACACGACCCATCGATCTATCAAAGAATTGCTACACGACCCATCGATCTATCAGTATGATTTCTACACGACCCATCGATCTATCAATATAATTTCTACACGACCCATCGATCTATCAGTATGATTTCTACACGACCCATCGATCTATCAGTATGATTTCTACACCCGGGCAGACCTGTTCCAGGAGAAGTGTCTTCTTGCCTCGTTTGGCCAGATGGTAGGCGGTTGCCGACCCCTCTATCCCCGCCCCAACCACAATCACGTCAAACTGTCTCATGCTGGTACACTGAAGTAATTTATCTTAACACGGACCTGCAACAGAAAAAAAATGTAAATCTTAAAAGAAAATCAGTCTATTAAGAAGTGTCCGTTGTCTGTTCCTCGAGCTTTTAGAGCTTTAGATCTTACATTGGTGAGTATCGGTAGCGATTCCAAGTCATACGCGGGATCATTTGGCGAGACTGTTATGTATATACTAGGAAATATCTATACCTGAATATGAGTTTTACCGGGAAAATTGAAAGAACATTTTACTATGTGAAATATGGACCAAAAAATATTAAACCCAATTGTTACTAAAGTAACAAGTCTGTGGCCAGGCACGAGTCTATTGTTCCTTAGTGCACCTGTTTTGTATCAAAACAAACAAACAAACACAAACTAACAGAAAGAAAAACAAACTGAAATACAAAGGTGAATACGTACTTTGTGAAAGAGATAATGCGGATATTGGCGCTTAGCTGTTTGTAAGTCGGTTAAGAGATACTTTTCGATTTTGTTTAACATAGAGTTTTTTTTTCTAAAAATGAATACGATAAATCATTTGAACATTTGACAAATGGTCGATACAACTTACGCAATCTTCATCATAGGTCTATATCACAGTATGTTGTCTATATCACAGTATGATGTCTATATCATTGTATGTTGTCTATATCATTGCACAATGCCTATATCATTGTACAATGTCTGTATCATTGCATGTTGTCTTCATTCTTGTATGATGTCTATATCATTGTATGTTGTCTATATCATTGCACAATGCCTACATCATTGTACAATGTCTGTATCATTGTGTGTTGTCTATTTCATTATATATTGTCTATACCATTGTATGTCGTCTATATCATTATTTGATGTCTATATCAGTGTATGTTATCTATATCATTGCATGTTATCAATATAGTTGCAAGTCGTCTATAACTTTGTATGTTGTTGATATCAATTTGTTTGTTTGTCTGCTTGTTTTGTTACATTGAACCAACACAACTATGGTCATACTGGCGACGTCTAGCAAATTAATAGGAGGAGGAAACCCCCAGACTTCAGTATGTGGTAGAACCACCGATCTTACCTAAGCAGGTAAGCTGGAAATGACAGACATGAACATTCTCGCTCCGACCCGGACATCGTATAAGCGTTGTATGGTCATCATTGCGTTTTGTTCATGCTTGCCTGTATGTATGCAGACACATGATATTTAAGTTATTGACAACTGCGGGTGCGTAAATAGACATCGAAGATAAATGGTTCCTTTTATTTTTGATAATTTGCGTTACTTCCAATTACTAAACCGCATTATCAACGACTTTATAATCGTTAATGCATGAAATAATGCACCTGTATTTGTAATTTGAACATTTTTGTAAGTATTTTATGTATTTACCATCTTCAAATTATATTTTCATTGTGATATTTCCAGAAATGGGGGAACTTGATTGATGTTTAAGCCATGTATAAGTTTCATTTAACAGTTGTATGCTTATGTATAAGTGTAGACGCTTCGTATAATCGGTGTATGTTTTAATTATGCATTAGCTTCGTATAAGCGTTGTACAGTTATGCATTAGCTTCGTATAAGCGTTGTACAGTTATGTATTAGCTTCGTATAAGCGTTGTACAGTTATGCATTAGCTTCGTATAAGCGTTGTACAGTTATGTTTTAGCTTCGTATAAGCGTTGTACAGTTATGTATAAGCTTCGTATAAGCGTTGTACAGTTATGTTTTAGCTTCGTGTAAGCGTTGTACAGTTATGTATTAGCTATGTATGAGCTTCGTATAATCGTTGTATAACTATGTATTAATTATGTAATAGATTCGTATAAGCGTTGTATAGTTATGTATAAGCTATATATAAACTTCGTATAATCGTTGTATAGTTAAGTATAAGCAATATATAAGTTTAGTATAAGCATTGTACAGTTATGTATAAGCTATATGTAAGATATATACATTACCTATGGCTTATGTGGCATTAAATGTGTGTCAGAAATGAAGTATATATCAGTTATATATGTATATCAGCTACACTTAAGTCATGTATCATCTATATATAAACCATACATTAGACATGTATGAACTATGTATGAAATATGCAATAACTATTATTATTTTATTAGCTATGTACTTAGTTTTCGAGGTTATAACTAAACATAAGCTATGTATCAGCTATGTATGTGGCTGCTGTAGTGTTCTTATGGTCAAAGGGAGATAACCTTTAAGATCTTAATATCAATGGTATGGTTGTTTTCTTGTGTGTGTAGTTCTTTTGCTAACACCGGAGGGTCTTTCCGCTAAAAAAATGTAAACCACATGTACATCGATAGGAGAACAATAAACATCTTTAAACCCTCTCACGTGCTGAGTTTGTGTTTAATAAAGGAATATAACAGCTGCCTAAGCTACATATTTGCCGTGTAAATAATTTACAGTATCAAAATAATATCCGTGCAAAGGAATGAAGTATGTGTCAGTATATAAGTTATGTTTAAGTTACATACAGATAAGTATAGCCACGTAATTATTGGATTATGCTATGTCAATATTAGCGATGTATTTATATATATATAAAGTAATTGCAAGCCATGCGTCAGGCACGCATAATCAATGCCTGTGTAAGCTATACATGTATATGGCATCATTGTCTTTAAGCTAAATATATGAAGCTGCTATTTATGTATAATTATAAGCTATGTTTTAGCTGTGTATTAGCCATACATTTCGTTTCTATAAGTTTAAAATATCTCACCTGGTTTCGCAAAGTGTAAATCCCCTTACTTTAAGTCACATATTGACATATAGATGAGCTACTGATAAATATGACCACACATATTATACTGATGTTGTAAATGAGAACATACACAGCAGTACCGTGTGGATATCGCGCCAACACAGATAAGTTGAACACAGTATACCTTATACGAAGACAATGTACACAAACACAGTCCGATAATGCCGGCGTTTCAATCGGAACTCCTCGGGTAATTCCGTCCTCGGGACAATCATCCCTCATTCTATACATAGCGTGTGACTTCACTACGTTAGAGTCATTTTGACCGTGTGTTGACGCAACGAATCATCCCAAGGCAAACTCCCCGCAGTGATTACTTCCCTTGACAGTACATTATATCACTGCCACCAGCAAGTTTTTCGCCCAAATAAAGGCGGATAGTTTTTTTTTTTTTTTTTTTTTTTTCTTCTGAACTTATCTCCTCAAAATATGGCATATTTACTTTAAAAATATTAATTTATCTTATTAAAAATAAAAAGTAACTTAAAATATGAAGTTATGAAAGTCAAATTTTAAAGTTTATGGAGGCCGCCATGTTTACTTTAAGTGATACTCTATCGTCACGTGATCCTTGCTAGGGGCAGAGATTTAAGTAGAAACGCGTGACGTAATCGCTGTGAGGAAATTGATCCCTTGGATGTATCTGGTGCAATGATACTTGAAAGAAATCATGATCGTTTTGTTCGCCAGAAGTCGAAAGAATATGTCTATTATGTAGTTCGCACAAAACATAAACAATTGCGTCGTTTGACGGCTGTTTTGTTTGCTGCGCTTTGTAAACTAAACTTGGATGTTTTAAATTTGAAGCAGCCACAAATTGAAGTTGAACTGGCATCGTACTATAGTGAGCTGTTATCCGAGCTGCCATCTTTGTTTTGACCTTCTGTAACAAAGTTAGTCAAATTTAGGGAAATGGCCGAGGTGATCCCACTACCTACATACATCCATCCGAGAGATTATTCGTGAATCATCCAAGGTGTTCAGATTGGCCGGCGTTCATCAGCTTTTTCTGTCGCTATTGTGCTCAGATCATCAAGGGGATTTCACTTTCGCAATCGGAATTCCACGGGTATTTCCGTCCTCGGGACACTCCTCCCTCAGCTATATCTGGCACAATAATACTTAGTGAAATCACGTTCATTTTGTTCGCCGGTCGTCGGAAGAAGAATATGCCTAAAATGTAGTTCGCACAAAACATAAACAATGCCATCGTTTGACAGCTGCGTGTCTGCTGCGCTGTGTAAATTAAAGTGAGATTAATTAAATTTGAAGCCGCCGCAAGATGAAGTTATACAAGCATCGTCCTGTAATGAGCTGTCATCCGAGCTGCATCTTTGTTATTACGTCTGTTTAAGGGCCGAGGTGATCCGACTACCTACATACATTAGAGAGATGGAATCGTGAATTATCTGATGTGTTCCGATTGTTCACTTTTGGAAATAGACCTCCCAGGTTATATTGGGGTCTTATATTGGGGTCTCCACGGCAAGATGACAAGCTAAACCCACAGACATTAATACATAGTATGTTGACACGTTTAAGTGTTTAATAGCATAGATATAGCAATATAATCTGAAAAGAGACTATGAAAGAGACAATAAGGGCCTCATGAAAGAAAAAGAGATGGTGATAATTGTTATTCTTAATTTCATATTGATGTACAATAATGAAAAACATACTGATAATATACTTAATAATGATAATAATTGTTATAGGGTATTGTGTATAATTGTATGACACAGTAACAGATATTGTAGCTCCCAGAACTTTTTTACCGAGGTTGTCTCCATCGTTTAAACCTTTATCATAGAACATGGTCTCACCACGCATCCTCTCCCCACTGGGGATCCGTCAGGGAAAAAACAACAAAAAAAAAAACAACAACACAAAAACAACAACATCAACTCATAATCATACGATAATAACATAATCATGACCTATCACAATATTACCACATAGTGACAAAAAAAACAAAAAAACAACAACAACAACAAACAAACAAACAAAAAAACATCAACTCATAATCATACGATAATAACATAATCATGACCTATCACAATATTACCACATAGTGACAAAAGAAAACACGTACATATAACTTCTGGGCTTCTCAGTCACAAAGTAGAATCTTTATTGAAGTTAAGCACATTTCGATTGCAACTATTGCGACTTAAAATTTACTGGTTGTATTGTAACCAAAAGTAATGCAAGCGTCGATATACAGTACAAAGGAACCTATTGTACTCTATATCGCAACATGAGACAATAACAGGACAGGGAACGCCCAAAAGTGTGTTTACTAGCGAGCGTTTGTCTAGACTAAGAAGCATATGTGATACATTTGTTTCAAGAAGTGTATTCAAATTATCATAGAAACAAGTACGATAACTTTGCATTTTAGTGCAGTCTATTAGTACGTGATCTGTAAAACTAGTGTTCTTAACAACATGATTGCATTTGCGGCAGGAATAGTCATACCACGTGAGTCCTGATATCAATTTACTAACCGTTCTACAGTAAGTCAAATCCCTTGGATATTTGCGAGCAAAGAGCCAAACCTCGTGAAAGTTATATTGGTTATGGACAGTTCGAACTCGATCAAAGGAATGGTTGCTGTAACGTAAGATCCATTCTTGATTTGCTACCCTCCATATATTAGTTTGAACGTGCCTTTTCCAAGCCTGTTTAGAAGGAAAGATGCCCGATTGCAAGTAGTTTATTACGACCTTCTCAAGACCATAAGACTTCAGGACTGACCAAATATCAGGAAAGTACCCCGACATACTAGTAGACGTACTTACTGTGCTGTATGCTAAACGAAATAGAAAAATGTGTCTTACAGCACATTCACGTTTCATCCGGCACAATTGCCCCAGAAAGGTAAGTTTCCTTTTATCAATTTCATGTCTTATTGACAAATAGACGGATCAAATTGGCGTTGAACCCCAAAAAAATTGATACAAAAGGTTTCTCAATGGATTCTGATATTATTAGGCATGCTAAATAACATACTAAAAATCTAGTATAATCTGATATCCGGAAAAGGGTAATTTTCAAGATGGCGTCCAAGATGGCCGTCAAGAGCGTAAAATCGTTATATCTCAATTACTATTCAACCTAGAAAGGTGGTTTTGGTGTCTAAACATAGGTTTTAGGGGTCAAGGAATTCAAAGAAATCAATGAAATTACCATCAGTTATTTATTTATTCACAAATCCAAGATGGCGTCCAAAGATGGCCGCCCATTCACTTAAATGGCTTTAAGCAAGTGTTGTGTTTAAACATGATTATAAATTATGTTGTCTCTGGTTTACTTTTTGATTCAAAACTTTTGTCATTGGATTCTGACACCATACGAGGGGTGATCTAGTGCAATCTGATTTCTGGAAAGGTGTTATTTTCAGGATGGACTCCAAGATGGCTGCCGCGAGCTTAAGATGGCTGTACCTCAATTACTATTCAACCTAGAAAGGTGGATTTGGTGTCTGATCCAGGTTTTGATGCTCAAGGAATCTCATTAAATTAGTACAATTACCCTCAGTTAATTATTTATTGACAAATCCAAGTATATGTCTATCTAGGTTTCGAGCACCCAGAAAATCATCAAAAGTACCTAAATAAGAGACGAATGGCACAAATTGTAATCCAATAAACCAAGTTTACCAGCCCATTAGGACATTGTAGTATACACTTAGTCACTGTTCATCCTCATTATCTGACTCCTCTGGAAGGAACTTGTTATGTGGATTGTCACATTCTTCAAGTTGGCACGGTCCACAGACAGTAGTACATGGCAGTCCATATCTTCTGCATGAGCAGCGGAGGGTCTTGCAGGCAGTGGAGCAGTTACAGCGAATGACCTTCAAGAGACTGTCTGGAGCAGCATTCATTCTTGACATCAGTGGGACGAACCGATTATCCAGTAGCTTCCACCCCCAGTTCATGGCATCCATACCCTCCTCCATTCCCATCCAAACCATGATCTGGTAGTACACTCTGCGACAGTGAAGTTTGGTAGCAGATTCAGTTGGAGGCAGACGTTCCGGGGTTACAAACGACGAAGAAGAGACAACCTTCTTGCTGAAGATGTTATATCGCATTGTCTCAAGAGAATCTGCGTGCTTGCCACCAAAGAGGAAAGACATAACTTGGCACCCAAGGTCTTCGATAATCTGTGTGGTCTGGTTTGGGATGGTGAAAGCATTGGCACAAGACTGAAGGACAGGGTCTCCTTTTACAAGCTTCTGGAAAGCACTCTTTTTGCCAACACCGAAAATCCGAGAAGTCGTGTCGCAACCAGTCATGGCATGGATGAACAGCAACTGAGAACACAGATCATGTCCGAGGATGTCTTTTAGACGGTTGATGTCATACACTTTAAAACTGCCATCAGGTTTGGTTCTGTCTGATTTGAAATAAAGAGCCATAGTGTCTCCCTGTGCATAGTAAAGGAGCAAGACAAGGAGATCTGTATCTTCTCCAATCAGCGTAGTGGTGTGTAGACGAGATGCCTCCACTGCTGCCTTTACTATGTCTACATCAGCATCTCCGAGTGCATTGACCACAGTGCAATCCCTTTCTCTCAGTTCATCACTTATCATCTGGATCAGTCTCTGTTTATTGACATCTCTTGACAGGAACTCCTCCTTCTTGCCTGAGAACTCTGTCTCTGTTGTAAAGCTGACAATGGGATGAATATTTTGTCCTCTTCTCTCATGCGTGTTGTCTTTAATGGATGGTCCTTCATCATAGCCATCAAAGACAACGGTCGTAGCTGAACCATAATGTCGGATGGTAAAGTCAGCATATGACTGCGCTATGTCACCATAGCTTTCTCCTTGTTTCCATGGTATTCGGTGCAGCAAGGAACCCCCATCAAGGACATGATACTCTGTTTCTGGTACAGAATCTTGGATTGCGTCCTGTGCATGATGACAGATCGCCTGTGCAAGTTGTGGCTTATCAGCTTTTCGGAAGACGTTTCTGGCTTCAAAGAGGGCAGGAGGGAAAGGACTGAGCTCGTAACGCATAACTTCCTCCAATGATAGCTCTCCAGTTTGGGAGACCACCAGGAAACGTTGGAAGAGGAGTGCAGAATCAATGGTTCGATCAGGAGCAACCTTGATAGCTGATGTTTGTCCAAGGGTTATGACCTTATCCTTTCTACTGAACGAGAATGTGAATGCAGGCTTTCCAATCATTTTCTGCATGATTTTGCATCCAACAGACTCATATTCGTGCACGTTCACACCTTCCTCAGCCACAACACCAGTAACAACATTCCTTAACGAAGAGTCTGGCGAGAAAGGTGACCATGCAACAAGTTTTGCACTGATCTCCTCCAGGTCAGTAGCATCCCTTTTCATCCTTGCCTCCGTCACGTCTTTGTGCTGTTCAGATGTCGAGTACGACAGGTTCGTGAACTCCTGCATTGCGATGTTGTACTCCGATGTTATGGGCCTTGACATGGTCCAGATGGCTCTCTGTTCTTCAGACATTCCCCCTCCGTGTGTCATACCTCCAGTGGTCTTCAACGATCTCATCAATGTCGTCTCGATGACAAGATCTGAGCTAAGGCCTGCCCACACCTGGTTGCTCCGACGGATGACATGAAAGCCCTTTTCGAACTTTCTGAAAAGGTCTGGGTGTTTGAAGTCAAGCTGGCCCATCTCTTGGACATAGAAGTATGCTGATTTCAAGTAGTTGTAATGCCCAGCTGCGGCGAATATCGGCAAGCAGTCGGAAACAGCACGTAGGTGCATCAGCCAAGAACCTGTTCGATCTGCCTTCATCAGTGACCTAGCAACTTTTACCATGTTTTGATAATTCAGCCACAACTGACTTGTTTTTGACCTAGCACTCAGTTCTGTCTTCCTTATCTCCAGCTCTTCATCTATTCGACTCAGGTTTTCTGATGCTAACACAGTTTCTAATGTTGCCTCACCATTCAACAGCGCACTATACATCCCTTCAGACTCTTCAACCGCTGCTGCGAATTCGGGACTTCCATCTGCCATCTCTGACACAATCATACGGTTAAGACATCTGTCTACAAGAAGATGGCCACGGAAGGCTCTCTGAACCGATTTGCCGGTCAGCATATGGGCTACAGAATTTTCACCATAAACTGTCCCAAGAATCTCCTTGAGTCCCGTGCCTTCCATCAGTGTACCAATCGCTCCTAGCAGGTTCATGAAGGTGTGGAAGCCTCCTAGCAACAGAACAATGGATTTGAGATGGCTTCCTGGCGGTGAATCTAGGACTATCTCTTGTGCCTTCCAATATAGGGGCTGGTCGAATGTGACTACTGGGTCAAGATGGTGCTTGTTAGCAAGACGACAAAGGAACTCCAATGTTGACAGGATACATGTCTTGTCGCCGGAGTACATGTCTATCATCGGTAGGTACCTGATTGAAGACTGGCCTGGATGATCGTTTCCCTGGTATATAATGTGCATCATCCCCTGCCAACCTGGAGTGGCCTGTTTGAAGTTGAACGACAACTCCCAAAGCAGATCAACCCTGGTGTCGCATTCGGTGAGATCAGGAAGTTCGTTGAAAGTGATTTCTCGACGAACGTGTCTGGCAAAGCGATGATCTATTATGGCAACCTTTGACTTCTCTACAATGTTCAGTTCCGTTGTTCTGTGCCTAGGGATGCAAAGGTCCGTCTTCTGTCCTGGCGTCAAGGCAGCAATCATGCCCATCCCGTGAAATGTTCCTTTCCCATCAATTGTGAGAATGTTATGATCCACATTGTCTGCTGCGAATAACAAGGCCATGTTCAACGCATCAATATCCTGGCCAAGCATATTTGGTGCAGCACAATTTGCAGCATTCATTTCAAACCTCTGCATTTCGCTATAGGAAGAGCAGAACCCCATCTGACATAAGGTATCCACAAGAAACCTAGACCGATTTAAGTGGTGCATTTGAACTGAAAGGCCAATCTGCAAAGGGGCAAGGACAGCCCTTGGTCGGACTGCCTGTATGATTGCATGACCTATGCTAGCAACTTTCTTTTGTGTGTCTTTACCAACAAACAAGGCCGTTAAAACAGAGCGGAGTGATTCTGGAATGTAATCAAGGGCGGCCTTGAGTTTTAGTTCTTCTGTAGTCGGGTACTGATCATTAACGGTTGGCACATTTGTCTTGATATCACTTTTTATGAGCCTTGCCGCGGTCTCAAGTACTGCTCTCTTCTGTGACTCTTCATCACCTTCTTGCTTTGTACTGTTGAAGTATGATCTGAGGATGTGTGACGTTTTCTCTCTCATTGTCACTATGTCATATAAACCTTCTCCTTCTGCAATATATATGCAATTTCCATACCGTTCCTTCAGCTGGCTTTTTAGGTACTGATTACCATATGGGAGGGAATCGGCCATAGATAAATACTCTTTCATTTTACACCTAAGGTCAGAAACAGTCAACTGTTCTTCATCATTCATTTCAAGGTATGCACACATCTTTGAGAAGGCTTGTTCTTGGTCCTCATCCTTTGGCCTTCCAGATTTCCCCCGCTTTGGATCAGGCTCAGTCAGAAACTGCAGGGGTACATCACGACCACACCTGAAATGGCTGCTGCAAACGTTATGATACACACAGTCTGCAGCGTGAAGATCACCATGATAGTATTCAATTCTACCTTTCACTTTGAAAGACCACTCGTCGCACCGGCTTTTACAGCATTGCAATATTGTCTTTGCAAAGATATCAGTTTTCACATAACTATAGTCAGCGCTTCCTTTCTGAACATTAGTGCCACAGAAAAGACAGTCGGTTTGGCTATTGAATGGACCTTCAGACACCCTAGCACTCCTTTTCGTGGTACTGGATTCACCGCTCTGTTTCCTCTTTAAAAGAAGATCAATTTCAACACTGTTTGTGTACAATTTGCGACATTTCGTATGAACTATACAGCCTGCGGTCACACCAAGGGTGTCACCTCTCCGAACACTAGCTTCATTGATCCCATCAGCACCCTTTTGGCGAATCTTGACTACATCGCCTCCATCTTCCACTCTGCAAATGGGACAGATCTGGTCACTGTGGGATGCACTCATCTTTTACCAGAAAAAAAAAGAAATTAAGAATATATGACACATATACCAAACTCCGAAATGGCGCAGAACAAAGGTATTTCACATGCAAGCCAAGCGAAAATTAATAACAAATCTGTGATGAGTCATTTAAGGAAAAGAGCAAACCCGACAGTTACCGCCTTGGAACGGTCAGTCGGCAATATGGACCGACTGGGGTGCTTAAACCGGTTATACAAAACTCTAACCTCGCACTTCCTGACGAGTTTCTCAAATGCAAGCAACGAAAAGAAAACGATCTATTTGAAAACAAAATGTCCATGCGCTGATATTTTCTATACGTTATGACGAAAGTAGTGACGTCATCGAAAATAATGTCCACATAGTGTTCAGAAAATACACGTACGATTAATTAGTGTCCTTATAAAATAACCTGTATATCAAAAGTAGAACATTAAGACCCCCCAAAAATTAAATAATTAACTGCTGGTAATTTCATTGCTTTCTTTGGATTCCTTGGTCCCTAAAACCTAGGGTTAGACATCAAAATTACCTTTCTAGGTTGAATAGTAATTGAGATATAGCGATTTTACGCTCTCGGCGGCCATCTTGGACGCCATCTTGAAAATGACCCTTTTCTGGAAGTCAGATTGTACTAGATTTTTAGTATGTTATTTAGCATGCCTAAAGGTACCAAAAACAATTGAGAAACCTTTTGTATCAATTTTTTTGGGGTTCAACGCCAATTTGATCCGTCTATTAATCCATAAAGAATTTAAATTAAATTTTAATTAAACATTTGCCTCATTAATATAAAGTGCAAAACCCTGAACCAATTTATACCTGTTAAAGGCCTAGGTCTCCATAGTTGAACAGATTGAACCTTAACTTTTGTTTTATCATTATGTAGGACTCACTTGATGGTAAACAGACTGAACCTTAACTTTTGTTTTATCATTATGTAGGTCTCACTTGATGGTAAACAGATTGAACCTTAACTTTTGTTTTATCATTATGTAGGTCTCACTTGATGGTAAACAGACTGATCCTTAACTTTTGTTTTATCATTATGTAGGTCTCACTTGATGGTGAACAGATTGATCCTTAACTTTTGTTTTATCATTATGTAGGTCTCACTTAATGGTGAACAGATTGATCCTTAACTTTTGTTTTATCATTATGTAGGTCTCACTTGATGGTGAACAGATTGATCCTTAACTTTTGTTTTATCATTATGTAGGTCTCACTTGAAGGTAAACAGATTGATCCTTAACTTTTGTTTTATCATTATGTAGGTCTCACTTGATGGTAAACAGATTGATCCTTATAGTTTATTCAGAATAAAAGAGCATAGCACATGGAATACAATATCGCAAAGATGAATAACAATTCAAATTTGATAGGTAAATTTGAGTTATTAAAAATAGTAAAAATATATCAGTAAAAATGTTTATCGAAATATGTGTATTTGATTTTATATAATACCATGTCAAGCAACAATTATTCAAGGATAGCACAAAAAAAGAGCGAACTCTTATTTCCATTGTGGTCCCAATAAGTGTGGTTAACATAGAGAGGTTACCTTAAGTTGAAAGAAAACCTAAAAGCTATGAATTTAAGATACTTAAAAATATCACAAGTTTCGGAGTTCAATTGTTATTAATTGTAATTGCTATCATACGTAAGAATCCTTAACTTTTGTTTTATCATTATGAGGTCTCACTTGAAGGTAAACAGATTGATCCTTAACTTTTGTTTTATCATTATGTAGGTCTCACTTGATGGTAAACAGATTGAACCTTAACTTTTGTTTTATCATTATGTAGGTCTCACTTGAAGGTAAACAGATTGATCCTTATAGTTTATTCAGAATAAAAGAGCATAGCACATGGAATACAATATCGCAAAGATGAATAACAATTCAAATTTGATAGGTAAATTTGAGTAATTAAAAATAGTAAAAATATGCAGGTCTCAATTGATGGTAAACAGATTGATTCTTAACTTTTGTTTTATCATTATGTAGGTCTCAATTGAAGGTAAACAGATTGATCCTTAACTTTTGTTTTATCATTATACAGGTCTCAATTGAAGGTAAACAGATTGATCCTTAACTTTTGTTTTATCATTATGCAGGTCTCAATTGAAGGTAAACAGATTGATCCTTAACTTTTGTTTTATCATTATGCAGGTCTCAATTGAAGGTAAACAGATTGATCCTTAACTTTTGTTTTATCATTATGCAGGTCTCAATTGATGGTAAACAGATTGATCCTTAACTTTTGTTTTATCATTATGCAGGTCTCAATTGATGGTAAACAGATTGATCCTTAACTTTTGTTTTATCATTATATCTCCTGAGCATTTTGAAAAAAATCCTAAATTATTCTAGTTATGCTTTGGCTATCTGTTGTAAGAATAAACATGCCAAGCTTTGTCTACTGCTGCAAACAAAATAAAGACTGTCACAGGTTTTTTACAGTCAAATCAAAGTTATCTTGTACTTATATACAATTGTCTTTTGTTGATACAGGAAGTGTAAAAACAACCATGGTACGAAACAGTTTGAACTATATATATATATATTTAGACATATAAAACATAACAGTAGAGACATTATAACAATTTGGCACTCACAAATAACACAAGTAAGGTAACTTGGCACATTTTGACAAAGACCAAACAAGAAATCACATGTAACTGTGCAATGTATGTACTATCAATGAAAATCGTCAGTACTTTCTACATTAAGTTAAATTGGTCAGCCAATTCTAACAGTCATCCATTTCTGCTATAAGTTCAACTGATCAGATAAAGATTTAACAAGGTCAGCAATTTCTACGTTAAGCATCGACAGCTTCCGTAAACAATGATTGTTTGTATACTGAAGGAAGAGTTTAGCAAGTTTTTTACAACTTTAATTTTCGTCTATAAATCAATGTGAATAAAACGTTTCTATAATGACCATTTGTGCCCATCCATTGACAACATGATTTCCCTTTTTTTAAACTACACCACGATGTAAGCATGAAACGTCACTTTCCCGAAAATCCCGTGCAGTATGTGCACAGCAAAATGGACGATCCTCCGCGGGTCTCAAAGTACCCTAGGAGTCAATCCTCTCTGAACTTGCTAAACTTTTTTCCTTCAGTATATTTAACATATTTGGCCCCAGAAAATTTTGACCAATCAGAATGTGATAGACTAATTAACATTTTTGGCCCCAGAAGATTTTGACCAATCAGAATGTGATAGATTACTTAACATGTGAGACACAGCAAGATTAATAAAGGACAGTGAAATAAAGCATTAACCTTAAGGAATTATAAATATGCTGTTTATAACGTGGTTGTGGTTTTTAAGTTAAAATTTTTGTTGGATTGTCTGTCCCACAATCAATCCGTTAATTATCACTCGAGGCAGATGCTGCAATCACTCTGATAGTAACTCTTGATATAATAAACAAACAACCATTGAAGAATGGTGATGCTTCCCAAACGGGTATTTTGACATAAAAACAGTTGTATAACTATGTTAAATGAAATGTCTGGACACAACCTTGCTTGTTGAAGGTAGCGACCCAACTTTGTCATGATCATTTCTGTGAAATAATTTTAAAATGTGAATTCAAATAAAAAATTATGGGCCAGACATGATTTTGGTTATGTGACCTTGACCTTCAAGGCAGCAACCCTAATTTTGCATCTTCTCGATACGGTGATCATATCTGTGAAATAATTTTAAAATTCAACTATAAATAATAGTAAAGGACCGGACATGATTTTGCTTCAAGGTCATGCTGTAAAATTGACCTTCAAGGTAGCGACCAGAAAATTGCGCGCAACATGTCTTATGCAAGAAATGAGCCTTATCCAGAAACAGTCTCATCTTAATTAAAACAGGAAATACATGTTAATTAATCTTTTACTGATGGAAAATGCTTGAAATGAAGTCTTGATGTCCAATGAAAGCATCACTACATAATGTAAGTACACACCAGGAATTTAATATCTTGTGTCACCCTTGTAAGTAATCAGGAGAGTTATGGCATCGATGTGCCAGTACTGCTGATTTATCAAACACCCAGTCTTGATTATCCCATCCATTACTGACGATTTATCAAATCCCGGTGCCACTACTGATGATTAATCAACCCTTCCCACACTAGTCCTGATGATTTATCAAATTGCTGTGGCATTACTGATGATTTATCAATCCCCTCCTCACACTAGTCCTGATGATTTATCAAAGCCACATGACCATACTGATGATTTATTATCCCCCTCCCCACACTACTTTTGATAATTTATCAATCCCCTCCCACTCACCAGTCCTGATGATTAATCAAATTAGTCATGACACTACTGATGATTTATCAATCCCTCCCACACAAGTCCTGATGATTAATCAAATAGCCATGGCACTACTGATGATTTATCAATCCCCTCCCCCACACTAGTCCCAATGATTTATCAAATTCCTGTGTCAGTAAGGATGATTTCTCATGCTCACATTCACATAACGTTACTGACAATTGTATGTGGCAGGTATATGACTTGTATCTGAGCATTTAAAACGAACCAATTCTTGAGATTGGAAACAGAGTTCAATAACAGTAAGACGTCCCAAAACAGCATTGCATCAGGAGGATTGTTTATGTTACCTCACAGGGGATTTCAACACAACATACAGGAATAAGTTAGCAATAGACAATTTGTAGTTGTGATAGAACCTCAATCTGGCCTGCTTCAAGCAACAGATGAAGTGCCAAATGTTTGGTAAATTGTTATACAGGTGATTGAAGGTTTATGAAATCTCAAATTAAAACAGAGGGTCATGTTGTTGATGTTTCAGACAGACTGAGTGTGGACATGTCGCTGCATGGTCGACTGTCGGAAATGTCGTCTGCTATGGCCGACAGGATGTCCAAGAGAAGCTCCCGACTCAACCTGCGGATCTGGGGGAGCTTGGCAACCTGGAATGATACACACAAACACCGTTTTAATCCTGTGTTTATTTAAAATATTAACAATTTTATAGTTGAATGTCTTCTGTTTGCTTACTGGCTTTAACCACCCTCTTATAAAATTTTTTTCAGTTATCAGGAATGTTGTTTGCTAGAAAATGGAGCCTCCATGGTGAGAACATGTCAAAAATGCCAGAAATAATTGTTCACACTGTCCCATTATACTGACATATGGCAGACCAGTTGTTGAACTAAGCTATGCAACTAAATAACAGTACTTTGGCAGCTTGTGGGATAAACACATACATATGCAATATAAATATGTAATGAAAATATTATGTCTTGATATTTATTACAAAATGTTTGATGGGTCAGAGTACAGAGACAATCTCCAAACTATATAGTACAAATTGTTAGTAGACATTTAAATATCATCATTATAGTCACTTTAACAAATATTATTTGCCATTTATTAATCTAGCGATTTAAGAAAAGTTATTTTAAATGCCTTTTATGCTGAAACATTTTATAATACAAAAATAATAAGAACACAGAAAAATTGTTCTTGTGTGCAGAACACAAAATGTAAGCAAGAATGTTAGCAAGTATGAAATAGAAACAGAAAATTTGTAGAAAAATTAGACTGGGCAACGGAGACAGTAAACAACTGCTTTACTATAAGCAATCAATAAATAACTTAAAACTGACTTGGTCTTAGATGGTTAATATTACATTTTGAAAATTTTTGTTAGAAAAAGACAAACTTTTTTTTAACCTTATTGAATCATGGACAACAACATAACTATGATCATGGTGTGCCCATGGTGTTCTTTAAACGGTTGTATTGTCTTGAGAATTATATGCATTGCAACACTTTTCAATGATTTTAAGTTTTTTTGCTCAACAATACGAAATATTTGCCTAACTGGGTAATAAGTATTATATGTGATGTGTAAATATCAGGCAGAAACAAAACGACTTACAAGCTCGATAAAGACACAGTAATTTTAATGCACCTGAAGTGTGGATCATGTTGTTCTATGTGCTTGTACCTTCACAAATGTGTTACTAAGTGACCTCAAAACAGATACTCAAAGGTAAATTCATAATTTCTTTGCTGCACACCATATTGTTGATATTACATGTTTATAGTTACACAAACTGCCATACATATTTCTTAACAATAATCAGTGATTTTTTAAAATAAATTTACACAACTTCTACTAATGGACACAGTAAAGACGTTCATGCAGGCCCATTGCCAGCACCAGGTGGGTAAATAATAACATATAAAAGATACGAAAAGAAAAGAGCCATAGGATTAAGGCATAATGTTTGTTGATTGGATCATAAACTCTTGCAACAATCTTTCAGTTTTGCTGAGAGAGTGTCCACTTGGAACAGATTAAAATAAAATGCTGTCTTCACTGTGATGGCTTTCTGCAACATCTGGCCTGATACCACACACCCTGACCTATTTACACTGAGCCATCAGGTCATAGAACTACTCTTACAATGACCATGGGAGCTGTGTTGTAATTATTTATTTGTGATTTTGACAGTTGCTGCCTGTGTTTGAAACGAAAACATTTTATACCTTGTGCTTGCAATCAAACTATTCCTTATTTTCCAAATGAAAGAAATCAATCTTATTTGTGAGTAGTTTTTTCCATATACTTTATTTATAAGAAATAATATATAAATTATATATTTAATGTACCATAATAAAAGAAATAGTCCAAATTTCACTCTTTTTTTTTTATTTTATTTTTTATATATTTGTTGTTATGGAACATACATACATATACAATATAGACAGTATACATTTACAGCGTACAGCTCTATAAAGGATGTCATATTTAAAAAAAATCGTTATAGTATTCATATACTATTAACTATACATACTATTTGTACCATCCAAAGTTCATATATAATAAGTACATATATACATTTGCAGCGTATAACTGTTGATTTTTAATAAAGCATGGGTGTCATAGTTTTACCTAACTTATTGTTTAAGCATACTAACTTTACCATTTAAAGTTTTCATATAATGTAACAGTAAAGTTATCCATATAGGATCATTCTGTTGTATGCCGATTAAGTATTAGGTGTTCATCGAACTGCCCACAATTTACCAAGAACTTAGCCATGGTACTAAGAGAACAATTGTTTTTAATTTCAACATAGTGGGAGAAGAACAAAGAAAACACACAAATAAGCAAGCAAATTATCACGATTAACGAATAACTAACAGATAATATTAAATGGTTCTGAGAACTAAATGTATGTCTTTTGAATTATTAACAGGTGCTTCCCTTTATTTTGTGTGTGTTTTTTTCCATTACATGTAGTTGTATTACCTTTGTGTTATGTATATGATGGAGCTTTTACTATAGTACTGGTGTGCAGTCTGCGTTTTGTCACATGTATGTATACTTCTTTTACACAATGCTGCTTTTATTTTAGCCTGAACCTCAAGGAAATAATAAGGTGAAAATTGGGAGAGAGTTTATAAAGTTGAAATTAAGATAAAACAGGTCAAGTTTGTTGAATTTGTGGTTTCTTAATATTTTAAATGTAGAGGATGGTAAAGGAAAGTACAGGTTCAGCTGTTCTTTATGGTATGGTGGTGTGGACCCAAAATGGGTTTATCATTTAGTAGTTTGCCACTGTTTAAAGATGCAAATCAAGTTTACAGAACAAATACACAGATATTCAGGAATTAAGAAATGCAGAGTTGCCAAGTGTTTAGTTGGCTTTGTGTATAATCTTTGTATAGGGTTTCCAAATGCCTTCTAAGGTTGTGATATTTAAAAATAGTATTGCAATATACCTATCTACTTCATGAAATGTGATTAATCTATTTTTGAATTGCTCAATGGACGGTTTTGTTTCTTTCATTTTATTGCTATATAGGAAGTACTTGGCCTGCAGCAGTATTATACTCAGGGCCTTATCTAAGGACATGCTACCAAACATTATATCTTCCAATTTAAACTCTGGTAAAGATAGATTGCATTCAGTATTTGTGTAGAGGTGCAGTTGACTCCAGAATTGTTTGCTTATCTCACAATTCCAGAATAGATGAAGTAATGTCTCAAGATTCTGCTTACAAAATGTACATCTACCATTATTTTTAATTTTCATTTTGACAAAAGGTAGTTAGTGCCTAGTATTCTATGGTTGATTCTGTATTGGAACCAGGTGAGACTATGCTCCTTTGTAATCTTGAACACATGTTCATATATAGCACACTAGTTAATATTTTCATTAGTATTTTTTGTTAAATCATTTTTCAAGAGATGTAGGTGTAACAATGTTCTTTACTAGTGTCTTATAAATGTTACTGCAGCCTTTATCATTCTTTAAAATGGTTTACAAAGGTAGTGGTAGTACTGGAAATTGTTTTTTTTTGTCACAAATTATTTCAATCTAAGATATTGTTTGATTGATGATGATAAACCATTATATTCCAAAAAATTAGTTTGAATATTATACACGTTTATTAATTCCCTATATGTATAGAATTCCCCATTGTCCTTGATAACATCTCCAAGAAACACAACCCCTGCTGCAAGCCATCTTTTAAAGCAAATACTTGTACCTCCGACCTGAATATCTGGGTTGTGCCACAAGTAGGTTAAACCGACATCTTCACTACTGGTAGGTCTATTAATCTGGGCAAGTATTTTATAGATTTTAAGAGCTTACTTCCAAAATACATTTTTTACCTTGTGTATTTGAGATTTAAGATAGTCTGGGCCAAATGTAAACATACTTTTATTGCAGGACATATGTTATATACTAGATGTGTGAATTTGCTATCTGTTTTCAAAATGTTTCTGAACCATGTAACTTTCAGACTGTCAATAAAATGTCTAAGGTCAACCATTTTTAATTCACTATATATAAATTATATATTTAATGTACCATAATAAAAGAAATTATCCAAATTTCACTCTTAATTTGCTTATTTTCACCAGAATGCTGATGCCCTGTTAGTCCTTCTGGTTTCATTCAACAACATACATTTTCATGTCCATGCTGCAGCCAGTTGTTTTTTTAATAATTTGAAATCGTTAAAAAGCAATTTTTTTTATATAATGACCATTTACTGAAAATCTATCGGCAAGGTAGGTAACTCATGCCATTTGAATAACGACCCCTTAAGAGGGAATTGCGGTAAGAAGGCCAGCATTTATGGTAATATGTCATCACACGTACCTTTGGAAAGTGGTGCACTATGATGCTGAGAGCATGCTTCTTCATGTCGGTTGCCTGGATACGATCTGCAGCCTCCAGTATCTGTACAACGTTCTGGAAGGTGACATTCATCTCTAGGTTGTGTTTACAGTAGGCCTGGATACAGACAAAACATAAACCACCACATTAAACAAAATGGAAAAATAATAACAATGTTTCCATGGCAAAATATATGATTAATAATACAAGTTTAGAAAAACATAACTATAACTTGTGAACTAGATGGGAGACTGTCATTCTATATATACGCCAGAATTGTCCTAATAGACTGTCATTTTATATATATGCCAGAATTGTCCTAATAGACTGTCATTCTATATATATATATATGCCATATTTGTCCTAATAGACTGTCATTCTATATACATGCCAGAATTTTCCTAATATAGTTTTGCGTCTCATTTGTTTGTCTGTGCATCTGTATGTTTACATATTATTCTTTCTACAACAATCATCAATGCCAGTATGACTATTTTTCAAAGAACAACAGTAGAAATTTTCAGTACAATAATTGAAAAAAATAAACAAATAACAAAGGGCAAAACTCTGCAATGAACAAAGCCATCATAGTTGACTCACGGACATTTGCACCCCTGGATAATTGCTCTCACTGTTATTAACGTGTAACACCAAGAATTTTGGGAAAGTATTACTCACTACAGTCACATTTCATCATTACAATGGTTATCTCATATAAACATGATAGATATGATATATAAACATGAGGCACATACATAAAGTCACATAAAATAAACAACTTTCTTAGAAAACAAGAGTGTATTTTTTCGGTTTGCACATATTAGCACCATGCAAGAATAAAATCCATGCAAGTATAAAGTATAAAAACCAACTGATGAAATAAAAACAAGGAGTTATCTGCACAAGATTTGCTTAAAAATAAATGTGGGCAAATACTCCAGAAAATATACAGCAATCTGAGTTATCTTATTTCATGCACAACTATTCATTATATGAAATATTAACTATCCACGCAAGTATGAAAACATTGTGAAGAGTTTTAAAGAAGGCGTTTTCTGCATAAAAATTGTCATACAAAAACAAGCAAGGGCCATAACTCCAACATAAGCAAGGTAATCTGAATAATCTCATATTTATGCACTACCTCACACTAATATCAGTTGTCCATAAAGAAATCTGATAAGTAATAAAGGAGGAGCTTGCACAAGAAAATGCTAAACCATGGAGAGACAGATTAAAATATAAGAAAAGAAAAAAAAAAGAAATATGAAATAAGAATTAAGTAGTCAGATATTCAAAACAAAAATGTTTTTTATCATGTATTTTAGAGTGTTTTTTTTATTGTGGATAATGACATATATTTGACTGACATAACAAGAATTTGACAAAGGAATTTTTTTAATGAAGAAAAATTGGATGTCATCTGGACAAATTTATTTGCTCGAAATATCGAGAGTTCAATATTGCAAAGACTTATTATGTAATTACTAAGCAATAGATGGAAGATGTGAAAGTAAAAAGAAAAAAACAAACTTTCTCATATTCTTAATGTACCACTTTATTTATATTTAAAAATGATCAAACTAGAAGACAGAATTAACAACATTAAGACTTTATAATGTAATTTTACTAACAAAATTAGTTTGTGTTCTGTTTTGACACGTATTAACTTCACTTTATACAGAAACTAAATTACAGGCAATCCTGTGTCATCCAAAGAAGGCTCTACAGCATCATAGTTATTGTTACAACAGGTAAAGTATGGCCTTGTTTTTTATAGTTATTGTTACAAGAGGTTATGTATGGCCTTGTTTTTAAAAAGGGTGCGTCACATGCGTCAGTACAAATTTGATTTTGACAAATTGCTCTTTCAATATCACAACATTTTTATGAACATACCATTTTTTGTTTCACGAGAACAGTTCATTATCTTGTGGCAAAAATATGCCATATGTTACTAATATTAAACTGAATGCCCAGTAATTTAATTCCTCTACCAATTTTATATATGTTACCTGTAATCTGTTGTTAGTAAAGCCATAGAAGAAAGGGGCTGGGAACAGGTACAGAGAGTCCTCTGGTGGCATGGTAATGTCCCCATAGTAGATATATCGCAGCAGGCTGTCAAATGCCTGTCTTGAGGGCACCATCTCACCTATAGCAATCTGAAATATAGGGCCATCCTTGGCATAGTCATCATAATCAATATCATCAAGGACAAAATTATCATCAACATGATGATGATGATCATCATCAATGCAATAATTATCGTCATCATAGCCATCATAATTGACAAAATTATTGTCATCAACATCAACGATACCTGCAGGATGAGCATTGTTATTTAAAATAAATAAAACAGGAACTGTCTAAAGACAGTACGCCCACTGTTCTCAGTGCTAGATAATTTAAAGGAAGTTTAGAAAGGGCCATAACTCTGGCAAAATTAATTTAGAGTTACCTGCTCTGTTTGAAATGAGCTCCTCATTTGGTGGAGAACAAGTATCTAAAGTCAGAAGTTAATATCTTTGAAGTCTCAAGAAAGATATTTTTAAGGTTGCCCAAAGTCAACACAAGGGCCATAACAACAGTCCCTTTTTTCTCCAAAAAGTAAAGCTAGAAACTGTCAGCAAACAAATATAATGTTTTATCACATGACACCCTTGTTTCCATTCAACACACCCATTACATATTTTGTTTTATTGAATTAATGTAATACAGCTTTTTTAAAATTTATGACATCATTGACATCATCATAATTCAGATTCATTTCAAACCATTTTTTCACTAAGTATTGTTGTTAAAATTTTGTAAAATCATATGTTGGTGACTAAAATTAATTGATGAAAAGAATCTGTTATTTAATACAACCATTTATTAAACTTGTCCAGGAAAAATGATAGTAAGCATGTCAATGGCTTGCTTACTGTTACTTTTCCTGAACTTGTTTAATAAATGTTTGTATTAAATGGCAACTCGTCCGCAAACAAATATGATGTTCAAGCACAAGGAAGATTTATTCCATATATCAATGGGAAGTACTTGTGTCACTTTAACTATTATGTTTTTTTCCATATAGGTTTACAAAGAATACATGATTTTGTTTCACAATGTCAGGAAAAAAGTCTATTAGATAAAAAAATTACTTTTTTTAGTTTAAAACAATCATAGAGGCACAATCGGACAGTATAAATGAATCACACTTGATTTAAAATTATTACAAATTATCATAATGCAAACGGTCCAACAGGAAAATCTGACTAAGTCTGGGTTATTTTTTGACATCATATATTCAAGCTAGCCTGACCTCACAAGAGAAAGAAATATTTAATGCAATTTTAGCAAACTATTGCCATCTCTAATTTCTCACCAGGCTTGGACAAAGACAATATTCCTAACACTTAACATTGTATCGATGTCTTGACACCCAGTTAATTATTGCCAACTCACTAAGTTGAGACAATGTTCCTAACACTATACAAGTAACAATGTCTTGACACCCAGTTAATTATTGCCATCTCACTAAGTTGAGACAATGTTCCTAACATTATACAAGTAACAATGTCTTGACACCCAGTTAATCATTGCCGTCTCACTAAGTTAAGACAATGTTCCTAACACTATACAAGTAACAATGTCTTGACACCCAGTTAATTATTGCCAACTCACTAAGTTGAGATAATGTTCCTAACACTATACAAGTAACAATGTCCTGACACCCAGTTAATTATTGCCATCTCACTAAGTTGAGACAATGTTCCTAACACTATACAAGTAACAATGTCTTGACACCCAGTTAATTATTGCCAACTCACTAAGTTGAGACAATGTTCTTAACACTATACAAGTAACAATGTCCTGACACCCAGTTAATTATTGCCATCTCACTAAGTTGAGACAATGTTCCTAACACTATACAAGTAACAATGTCCTGACACCCAGTTAATTATTGCCATCTCACTAAGTTGAGATAATGTTCCTAACACTATACAAGTAACAATGTCCTGACACCCAGTTAATTATTGCCATCTCACTAAGTTGAGATAATGTTCCTAACACTATACAAGTAACAATGTCCTGACACCCAGTTAATTATTGCCATCTCACTAAGTTGAGACAATGTTCCTAACACTATACAAGTAACAATGTCCTGACACCCAGTTAATTATTGCCAACTCACTAAGTTGAGACAATGTTCCTAACACTATACAAGTAACAATGTCCTGACACCCAGTTAATTATTGCCAATCTCACTAAGTTGAGACAATGTTCCTAACACTATACAAGTAACAATGTCCTGACACCCAGTTAATTATTGCTAACTCACTAAGTTGAGACAATGTTCCTAACACTATACAAGTAACAATGTCCTGACACCCAGTTAATTATTACCATCTCACTAAGTTGAGACAATGTTCCTAACACTATACAAGTAACAATGTCCTTGACACCCAGTTAATTATTGCCTAACTCACTAAGTTGAGACAATGTTCCTAACACTATACAAGTAACAATGTCTGACACCCAGTTAATTATTGCCATCTCACTAAGTTGAGACAATGTTCCTAACACTATACAAGTAACAATGTCCTGACACCCAGTTAATTATTGCCATCTCACTAAGTTGAGACAATGTTCCTAACACTATACAAGTAACAATGTCCTGACACCCAGTTAATTATTGCCATCTCACTAAGTTGAGACAATGTTCCTAACACTATACAAGTAACAATGTCCTGACACCCAGTTAATTATTGCCATCTCACTAAGTTGAGACAATGTTCCTAACACTATACAAGTAACAATGTCCTGACACCCAGTTAATTATTGCCATCTCACTAAGTTGAGACAATGTTCCTAACACTATACAAGTAACAATGTCTTGACACCCAGTTAATTATTGCCATCTCACTAAGTTGAGACAATGTTCCTAACACTATACAAGTAACAATGTCCTGACACCCAGTTAATTATTGCCATCTCACTAAGTTGAGACCATGTTCCTAACACTATACAAGTAACAATGTCCTGACACCCAGTTAATTATTGCCATCCCACTAAGTTGAGACAATGTTCCTAACACTATACAAGTAACAATGTCTTGACACCCAGTTAATTATTGCCATCTCACTAAGTTGAGACAATGTTCCTAACACTATACAAGTAACAATGTCCTGACACCCAGTTAATTATTGCCATCCCACTAAGTTGAGACAATGTTCCTAACACTATACAAGTAACAATGTCTTGACACCCAGTTAATTATTGCCATCTCACTAAGTTGAAACAATGTTCCTAACACTATACAAGTAACAATGTCTTGACACCCAGTTAATTATTGCCATCTCACTAAGTTGAGATAATGTTCCTAACACTATACAAGTAACAATGTCTTGACACCCAGTTAATTATTGCTAACTCACTAAGTTGAGACAATGTTCCTAACACTATACAAGTAACAATGTCTTGACACCCAGTTAATTATTGCCATCTCACTAAGTTGAGATAATGTTCCTAACACTATACAAGTAACAATGTCTTGACACCCAGTTAATTATTGCCATCTCACTAAGTTGAGACAATGTTCCTAACACTATACAAGTAACAATGTCTTGACACCCAGTTAATTATTGCTAACTCACTAAGTTGAGACAATGTTCCTAACACTATACAAGTAACAATGTCCTGACACCCAGTTAATTATTGCCAACTCACTAAGTTGAGACAATGTTCCTAACACTATACAAGTAACAATGTCCTGACACCCAGTTAATTATTGCCATCTCACTAAGTTGAGACAATGTTCCTAACACTATACAAGTAACAATGTCCTGACACCCAGTTAATTATTGCCATCTCACTAAGTTGAGACAATGTTCCTAACACTATACAAGTAACAATGTCTTGACACCCAGTTAATTATTGCTAACTCACTAAGTTGAGACAATGTTCCTAACACTATACAAGTAACAATGTCCTGACACCCAGTTAATTATTGCCATCTCACTAAGTTGAGACAATGTTCCTAACACTATACAAGTAACAATGTCTTGACACCCAGTTAATTATTGCCAACTCACTAAGTTGAGACAATGTTCCTAACATTATACAAGTAACAATGTCCTGACACCCAGTTAATTATTACCATCTCACTAAGTTGAGACAATGTTCCTAACACTATACAAGTAACAATGTCTTGACACCCAGTTAATTATTACCATCTCACTAAGTTGAGATAATGTTTCTAACACTATACAAGTAACAATGTCTTGACACCCAGTTAATTATTGCCATCTCACTGAGTTGAGACAATGTTCCTAACACTATACAAGTAACAATGTCCTGACACCCAGTTAATTATTGCCATCTCACTAAGTTGAGACAATGTTCCTAACACTATACAAGTAACAATGTCCTGACACCCAGTTAATTATTACCATCTCACTAAGTTGAGACAATGTTCCTAACACTATACAAGTAACAATGTCTTGACACCCAGTTAATTATTGCCATCTCACTAAGTTGAGACAATGTTCCTAACACTATACAAGTAACAATGTCCTGACACCCAGTTAATTATTGCCATCTCACTAAGTTGAAACAATGTTCCTAACACTATACAAGTAACAATGTCCTGACACCCAGTTAATTATTGCCAACTCACTAAGTTGAGACAATGTTCCTAACACTATACAAGTAACAATGTCTTGACACCCAGTTAATTATTGCTAACTCACTAAGTTGAGACAATGTTCCTAACACTATACAAGTAACAATGTCCTGACACCCAGTTAATTATTGCCATCCCACTAAGTTGAGACAATGTTCCTAATACTAAACAAGTTACAATGTCTTGACACCCAGTTAATTATTGCCATCTCACTAAGTTGAAACAATGTTCCTAACACTATACAAGTAACAATGTCTTGACACCCAGTTAATTATTGCCATCTCACTAAGCTGAGACAATGTTCCTAACACTAAACAGGTAACAATGTCTTGACACCCAGTTAATTATTGCCATCTCACTAAGTTGAGACAATGTTCCTAACACTATACAAGTAACAATGTCCTGACACCCAGTTAATTATTGCCATCCCACTAAGTTGAGACAATGTTCCTAACACTATACAAGTAACAATGTCTTGACACCCAGTTAATTATTGCTAACTCACTAAGTTGAGACAATGTTCCTAACACTATACAAGTAACAATGTCCTGACACCCAGTTAATTATTGCCAACTCACTAAGTTGAGATAATGTTCCTAACACTATACAAGTAACAATGTCCTGACACCCAGTTAATTATTGCCATCTCACTAAGTTGAGACAATGATGTTTGTTCAAAATTGCGCCTGGTGAATGGCTGCATTTCACTGTGCTCTGATGAATTTATTTATTGTGTCTAAACCAGTGGACTTGGAAATGTGATTCTTGTCATATGGATTAATGAATTTCTGGTCCGCAAGATGCAGTTGTTGTTTGTTGGGATAATATTTGGATTATTAGGAAATTTTGATGAAAAATATTCACTGAACTTCATATATTGGAGGGAAATGTCAATAAATATGTCATCTATATTGCTGAGTGAAATCTCACCTGGGGTTATGGCTAATCCATGTGTAATACGTTACAATAGACAGCAATTATGGGATTATAGATCTGTACCCAGAAAACTTACATTACCTAACAAAGAAACTTTCACACTATTGAAAGAGCTTGGTATTTTGAAATACAGGGGGAAAAGAGGTGGTCGCCTGAGGACAAAATCAAATGCAGGTGTTCACCACCAAAACCTGATCCAGATTAAACTTGACCACACATTGTTACTTAATGCACAAAGGAAAAAAACACCTGAAACTATGTACTGTTAACACAAGGTCTGTTCGCGGAAAAACTGCTGAACTACTCCAACATATCCTTGAGGTTGATATTGACCTTTGTGTGATAACCGAAACTTGGCTGTGTCCTGATGGCGATGACATAATTAGAGGGGAATTGTCACAGGAGGGTTATTGGTTTGATGATGTCCCACGACCGGACCGCAAAGGAGGCGGACTTGCTATATTATACAGAAACAATCTTAAGGTGTCCAGATGTCCACCACGATTATTCCAATCATTTGAATGTGTTGAGTGGAAAGTTTGTTGTCAGTCACTCATTTTTGTCATTTTTGGTATTTATAGACCTCCGTATTCAGAGAGAAATCCCGTGACGTTGGCTATGTTCATGTCAGAATTTGCAGAATTTCTTGATCAAATAACAACCAGGTCTGAGTCTCAAGTGTTCTTAGGTGACTTTAATATTCATGTTGATAATAACACAGATTGTTATTCTAAACAGTTTCAGGAACTTTTAAGAACGTTTGGACTAACGCAACATGTTTGTACTCCTACACACATTAGTGGTCATATACTAGACCTGATAATCACCAAGACAGAGGACAAACGTTTGGTCATTAAAGAACCGACTTCAGACTATTACATCTCTGATCACTCATTTGTCACCTGTAATGTTGAACAGCCTCGACCTCCTCTTGTCCGGAAAGTACGGAAATCACGCAATTGGAAAAATGTATCAGAGGACGCTTTACAAAATGATTTATGTATCTTTAATGACATCGTGGGGAAGTATTCCAATGTAAATGACCTTGTTTCTCAATTCACCAGATCAACATCAGACATTATTGATAAACATGCCCCTGTCACAACTAGGACTCTAATTTGTAGACCATCAGTTCCTTGGCACTCTGGATACCTAAAACAATTGAAGAACTTCAGGCGATCAATAGAAAAGATATTTATGAGTAACAAATCTGACTTGACTAAGAAAGTGTATAACCGCGTAAGAAATTACTACAGTGTGGCACTCTCTCGGGCAAAGGACAATTATTACCAGAACAAAGTTGGACAGGCAGCCGGTGATGTTAAAAAAGTTGTATGCTGTAACCTCAGACTTATTGGGAAGGTCCAAGGACAATCCTCTTCCAGTTCATAGCAGCTCAGTTTCTCTGGCAAATGACTTCCAACGATATTTTGCTGATAAGATTTCTAAGCTAAGAAATGAACTTGACAACTTACCGTCCTATGCAACTGATAGTTCTTCCAGTCATAGCACATCTTTAGTGGATAGAAAATTTTCAGAGTTTGAACCTCTGTCAGAAAGTGATATCAAAAGACTTGTTTTTGCATCCAAATCCTCAACTTGTGAACTTGATGTGATACCTACCATTCAACTTAAAAAGTACTTTGCTCATTTTATTGCAATTGTCACTGAAATTGTGAATCAATCACTACTTACTGGTGTGTTTCCTGATGACTGGAAAAATGCAGTAATCAAACCTTTACTTAAGAAAAAAGGTCTTCCACTTGAACTTCCAAATTACAGGCCAGTCTCAAATCTAACATTCCTCTCAAAAATTTTAGAGAAGGCAGCATTAAATCAAATAAATGAGTACATTGAAGACAACAATCTTTTACCAGCTTACCAAAGTGCGTACAGAAAATATCATGGTGTTGAAACGGCCATGGTTAAAATGTATCATGATTTACTAGAAAACATTGAGAATAATAAAGTGACAATTGTGGTTATGATAGATCTGAGTGCTGCTTTTGACACCATTGACGTTCCTATATTGCTAGAGCTACTACAACAAGACTTTGGTATTCAAGATACTCCACTGAAATGGATTGAATCCTACTTAACCAACCGTACAACGTCAGTCATTATAGACCAGTCAAAGTCTGACAGTGAACCTTTGAGATTCGGAGTCCCCCAGGGTTCTTGTGCTGGGCCTGTAATCTTTACTCTGTATATCTCAGCTCTAAATAAGGTTGTTGAAAAATATTCTGCTGCGAGTCTGTATGGTTACGCAGATGACCACAAGCTTGCCTTGTCCATTGAGGCAGGTAATCCTAGTAATGTATCCTCAGTGCTCGCACAGCTTGACTGCTGCCTGAACGATATTATTACATGGATGACAACCCATAAACTTAAAATGAATCAATCAAAAACTGAAATAATATTCTATGGAACTAAACAGCAATTGAATAAACTAAATATAGAGAAAGTGAATGTTGGAGGTATTAATGTTAAATGTGTTGACCAAGTCAGGGACCTTGGAGTGATCATGACTAATACTCTGAGCTTTGACCAACATATCCAGAAGAAATGTCAAATAGCCAATATTCAGTTACGCAATTTAAGAACACTACGGAGACATCTTACTCAAGAATCTACTGAAACCTTGGTACATGGATTAGTTCACTCTCACATTGACTTCTGTAACAGTATCTACACTGATATTCCAGCATACCAAGTCAACAAACTACAGCGTGTGCAAAACCATGCTGCAAGGGTTGTGCTAAATGTTTCGTACCACCATCCAAGTGCTGAACTATTGAAACGACTTCATTGGCTCCCAGTTGAAGCAAGAGTTATGTTTAAAGTCCTTGTTTTGGTCTTTCGAGTAATCGCCGGAACAGCTCCAATATATATCAAGGATATGTTTGTTCATAAGAATACAAGTCGATATAGATTGCGTTCACAGAGTGATGTCAACTTTCATATTCCCAGACGGCGTACAAAACTTGCAGACCGGTCATTAGCTGTAGTTGGCGCAAAACTGTGGAATAATCTTCCAAGCTCTCTTAAAAACATTCAATGTGAAGTAACATTTAGGGCTCGACTCAAAACACACTTGTTCCAACAGTTTCACAATTAATCTTGCGGCATTTCCAGTCTCACTGATTTAGAAAACTGTGTTTATCATAGTGTACATAGTGTTGTTCTTAACATGATTCAAAATCTTAGGACTTGTGTGAAGCGCAATAGAATATGTCTACATAATTTTTGCGCTATATAAATGCCATGTAATTGTAATTGTAATTGTAATGTTCCTAACACTATACAAGTAACAATGTCCTGACACCCAGTTAATTATTGCCATCCCACTAAGTTGAGACAATGTTCCTAACACTAAACAAGTTACAATGTCTTGACACCCAGTTAATTATTGCCATCTCACTAAGTTGAAACAATGTTCCTAACACTATACAAGTAACAATGTCTTGACACCCAGTTAATAATTGCCATCTCACTAAGCTGAGACAATGTTCCTAACACTAAACAAGTAACAATGTCTTGACACCCAGTTAATTATTGCCATCTCACTAAGTTGAGACAATGTTCCTAACACTATACAAGTAACAATGTCCTGACACCCAGTTAATTATTGCCATCCCACTAAGTTGAGACAATGTTCCTAACACTATACAAGTAACAATGTCTTGACACCCAGTTAATTATTGCTAACTCACTAAGTTGAGACAATGTTCCTAACACTATACAAGTAACAATGTCCTGACACCCAGTTAATTATTGCCAACTCACTAAGTTGAGACAATGTTCCTAACACTATACAAGTAACAATGTCCTGACACCCAGTTAATTATTGCCATCTCACTAAGTTGAGATAATGTTCCTAATGCTATACAAGTAACAATGTCTTGACACCCAGTTAATTATTGCCATCTCACTAAGTTGAGACAATGTTCCTAACACTATACAAGTAACAATGTCTTGACACCCAGTTAATTATTGCCAACTCACTAAGTTGAGACAATGTTCCTAACACTATACAAGTAACAATGTCCTGACACCCAGTTAATTACTGCCAACTCACTAAGTTGAGACAATGTTCCTAACACTATACAAGTAACAATGTCTTGACACCCAGTTAATTATTGCCATCTCACTAAGTTGAGACAATGTTCCTAACACTATACAAGTAACAATGTCTTGACACCCAGTTAATTATTGCCATCTCACTAAGTTGAGACAATGTTCCTAACACTATACAAGTAACAATGTCTTGACACCCAGTTAATTATTGCCAACTCACTAAGTTGAGATAATGTTCCTAACACTATACAAGTAACAATGTCCTGACACCCAGTTAATTGTTGCCAACTCACTAAGTTGAGGCAAAGACACTAAATGTATCAATGTCCTGATAAAAAGCTCTCACCTTCACTGCATTATCCTCCGGCATGAATGATCTGAACATGGACTCAAAGTATGTACACCTGGCAGCCAGGATGGCCTTGTGTGCGGGGATGGCCACATCATCTAGCATCAGCGTAATGTCACACAGGTCACTACCTGTAGACTTAAGGAATGCCTCAAGGTCCTTCTCTAGACAATTGGCTGAAATTGTACACAAGACTTAAAGGAAAATATATAACCTATTATGCTACATACCCTCCACGAAAGGTACCATATCACATTAATGTATTGTTTGAAAATTAAACAAAGTAGAAATTATATATTTTTATCAATACAAAGTGGATGTTCATGTCTTCATTTTACCTACTAAACGAGAAACATAGAACAGGGACTCAATAAGAATTAACCTAAACTTTTATAACATTATTGTACTTCATCTGTTAAAACATAAATAAACCACAGCTATAAAAAGAATGTACCATAATTGTAGAAAGAAACATAGATGTAACACAGCTGTAGTAACAAATGGACACCAGCAGTAAAAACATAAATGGACCTCAGCTGTAAAAAAACATAAATGGACACCAGCAGTAAAAATATAAATGGACACCAGCAGTAAAAACATAAATGGACCTCAGCTGTAAAAACATAAATGGACCTCAGCAGTAAAAAACATAAATGGACCTCAGCTGTAAAAACTTAAATGGACCTCAGTTGTAAAAACATAAATGGACACCAGCAGTAAAAACATAAATGGACCTCAGCTGTAAAAACATAAATGGACCTCAGCTGTAAAAACATAAATGGACGTCAATTGTAAAAACATAAATGGACCTCAGCAGTAAAAAACATAAATGGACCTCAGCTGTAAAAACATAAATGGACCTCAGTTGTAAAAACATAAATGGACACCAGCAGTAAAAACATAAATGGACGCCAGCAGTAAAAACATAAATGGACCTCAGCTGTAAAAACATAAATGGACCTCAGCAGTAAAAAACATAAATGGACCTCAGCTGTAAAAACTTAAATGGACCTCAGTTGTAAAAACATAAATGGACACCAGCAGTAAAAACATAAATGGACCTCAGCTGTAAAAACATAAATGGACCTCAGCTGTAAAAACATAAATGGACACCAGCAGTAAAAACATAAATGGACGCCAGCAGTAAAAACATAAATGGACACCAGCAGTAAAAACATAAATGGACCTCAGCTGTAAAAACATAAATGGACCTCAGCTGTAAAAACATAAATGGACCTCAGCATTGAAAAAATAAATGGACCACAGCTGTAAAAATATAAATGGACCACAGTTTTTAAAAAAATAAATGGACCTCAGCTGTAAAAACATAAATGGACCTCAGCTGTAAAAACATAAATGGACTTCAGCGGTAAAAAAGAAAATGGACCTCAGCTTTAAAAACTTAAATGGACCACAGCTATAAAACATAAATGGTCCTCAGCTGAAAAAACAAATGGTCCTCAGCTGTAAAACCATAAATGGACCTCAGCTGTAAAAAACATTAATGGACCTCAGCTGTAAAAACATAAATGGACACCAGCTGTAAGAACATAAATGGGCACCAGCTGTAAAAACATAAATGGACCTCAGCTGTAAAAACATAAATGGACCTCAGCAGTAAAAACATAAATGGACCTCAGCTATAAAAACTTAAATGGACCACAGCTGTAAAAACATAAATGGACCTCAGCTGAAAAAATATAAATGGACCTCAGCTGTAAAAACATAAATTGACCTCACAAATGGACCTCAGCTGTAAAAACATAAATGGACCATAGTTTTAAAAACATAAATGGACCCTCTTAAATGGACCTCAGCTGTAAAAACATAAATGGACCTCAGCTGTAAAAACATAAATTGACCTCATAAATGGACCTCTGCTGTAAAAACATAAATGGACCATAGTTTTAAAAACATAAATGGACCCTCATAAATGGACCTCAGCTGTAAAAACATAAATGGACCTCAGCTGTAAAAACATAAATGGACCACAGCAGTAAAAACATAAATTGACCTCAGCTGTAAAAACATAAATTGACCTCAGCTGTAAAACATAAATGGACCACAGCTGTAAAAACATAAATGGACCACAGCTTTTAAAAACATAGATGGACCTCAGCTGTAAAAACATAAATGGACACCAGCTGTAAAAACATAAATGGACCTCAGAAGTAAAAAATTAAATGGACCACAGCTGTAAAAACATAAATGGACCTCAGCTGTAAAAACATAAATGGACCTCAGCATTGAAAAAATAAATGGACCACAGCTGTAAAAATATAAATGGACCACAGCTTTTAAAAACATAAATGGACCTCAGCTGTAAAAACATAAATGGACCTCAGCTGTAAAAACATAAATGGACACCAGCTGTAAAACCATAAATGGACCTCAGCTGTAAAAACATAAATGGACCTCAGCTGTAAAAACATAAATGGACCTCAGCAGTAAAAACATAAATGGACCCCAGCATTGAACAAATAAATGGACCACAGCTATAAAAATATAAATGGACCACAGCTTTTAAAAACATAAATGGACATCAGCTGTAAAAACATAAATGGACCTCAGCTGAAAAAATATAAATGGACATCAGCGGTAAAAACATAAATGGACCTCAGCTATAAAAACTTAAATGGACCTTAGCTGTAAAAACATAAATTGACCTCATAAATGGACCTCAGCTGTAAAAACATAAATGGACCATAGTTTTAAAAACATAAATGGACCTCAGCTGTAAAAACATAAATGGACCTCAACTGTAAAAACATAAATATACCTTAGCTGTTAGACACAAAATGGTTTCATTTTAAGACGTTCCGATACTTAGTCTCAATTTTCTATACTTATTCATCAATTATAATAACCAAATTTGAAAAATTTCATGTAATTGACATGTGCATCAATTTTATACCTTTATAGAACATCCCACCCAGTTTACTCGGCATGTTTCAAAGTACTTACTAATGGCCACCTCATGATGATGATCGGCCATTGGGCGACTGGGTGGTTGGGTCTTACGTCGGATGATTTCCACCATCAATGTCTGCTCCAAAGTCTCAAACTCTTGGCTCATTATGATCTGGTTGTAATTGCTCTCCTTCACAATAAACTTCAGACAAAACTCCTGGAATTACAAAGTAAATCTAGGGTACTAAACCTGATTTTAACAAAATGGATATACAGGTTCATGCATAGAACACTGCAGAACTTTTAATAATATGGTTAATTTATATATAACATCACTGCATCAACACAGTTGCAAAACCACAAGGGCAAGACAATATTTGCATAACCATAATTGCATGAACACAATTACATAACAACATAAGTATGAACACTATTGTACAACCAAAACTGTGCAATCAAAATACAATTGCATTTCAACTGACATACAGGAGTCGGAGTTGCCAAAACATCCTTTTCAAGCTATGTAGAAAGCAAAATATTAGTAAATAGGGACAAAATGAAGCCTAAAATAATTTTAATTGACTGACCAACTAATGGACTACCTAGTAATGATGTATCCTTACATATTTTAGACAATCTTGTCCACCTCGTACAGACGTATCGTTACATGTTTTAGTAAATCTTGTCCGCCTCGTACTGACGTATCCTTACATGTTTTAGTCAGTCTTGTCCACCTAGTACTGATGTATTCTTACATGTTTTAGTCAATCTTGACCCCCTAGTACTGATGTATCCTTGCATGTTTAAGTCAATCTTGTCCACCTAGTACTGATGTATCCTTGCATGTTTTAGTCAATCTTGACCACCTAGTACTGATGTATCCTTGCATGTTTTAGTCAATCTTAACCACCTAGTACTGATGTATCCTTACATGTTTTAGTCAATCTTGACCACCTAGTACTGATGTATCCTTACATGTTTTAGTCAATTTTAACCACCTAGTACTGATGTATCCTTACATGTTTTAGTCAATCTTGTCCACCTAGTACTGATGTATCCTTGCATGTTTTAGTCAATCTTGACCACCTAGTACTGATGTATCCTTACATGTTTTAGTCAATCTTGACCACCTAGTACTGATGTATCCTTGCATGTTTAAGTCAATCTTGCCCACCAAGTACTGATGTATCCTTGTTGTGGTCAATCTATAATAACTATCTGGGAGGCTTAATTTCATCAATTTTTTTATCATTTTTTTAACTGTTTGATGTTACACAGTATTGTACACATCAAATGAGACTCCCTTTACAAATATATAGGTTAGTTTTGTAATAAATCAAATTTACCTATCATACTTTACTGCACTATAGAATTCTGTAAATATTTATTTACTTAACAATAAGTTTCTTCCTCTTAGGAAAGAAAAACAACAGAATGATATATCTGTAGAAATAAAAAACAACAACCCAGAAACATACAGGTTTATATTTTACGCTTTTTGGTTTTAGCATCCAATCAATTATTAACTTGTTGTTCTCATAGCTGGCACTTATAAAACCAAATGTTAATGAAAATGCAAAGTACAATGAATTAATATATAAGCTCCTCTCCAGGAAAACAATACATAATGACTAAATTTTCAATTTTTCTTTTTTCATATACCTGAAAAATTTAAATCTTTATCTGGTATTTTTTTTATATTAACAACCCTAATTCTGACCTTAAGAAAGTCAAGTTTGAGGCGTGCGGCATTCTGTAGGGCCACAAGGACATTGCTGTGGCCTATACATCCCTCCAGATACTGGACACATAGCTGCTCTAGACGAAGCATGCGGAACTGAAACAGATATCAATGTTGACAATAGTCCACTTAGCATGAACTGATCAGGATTTTAGGGTTGTCATTAGGAGGCGGCTGGCGCCTCAAATGAAAATCGGGCCATCTCGTATTTGAAAAAAAAAATGAAAATCAGACAAGAGCATGCCCCGGACCACCCTAGCATCGTTTCTCGCCTTCGGCGCTTGCAAAGCCTAGCCTCCTCAAAAGTTAATTGAGCCTGCTCAAAATATTTCTAGTGTAATCCTGGGATTTTGGCAATGGGTGTAGATCCTGATCAGCTAAGTCTCTGCTGGGACCTCTCTGAACAGCACTTTAACAGTCTGCCAACGATGTGAATTTCAGTTTATATCCCTTACCATGAAAGTCGTGAGAAGATAACTGTGGATGTAGAATATGCCAAATCTGGTATTGAAAACATGTGTTATCCCCCTTGATTGGAAATGCAATTTATTCAGTTATATTGAACAAACAAAAACATAAAATCAAGTATGTTTTAAACAGCTGAAATGAGAGCTAATTGATAAACATAAAATGCATTATGCCAGCATTCTTTTTTTATTGCTACATGATTATTTTGAATGAAGTGTAAATTGAGAGTTTTCATGGAAAGGTCATGTGAAGAAGAATAACACAATTTGTTAATAAACAACAAAATTGTTGAATTGACAGCATAGTTTGTTAAATAACAGCACAATTTCTGGGATGACAGCACAGTTTGTTGAATGACAGCACAATTTGTTGGATGGCAGCACAATTTGTTGGATGACAGCATTGTTTGTTGAAATGACAGCACATTTTGCTGAATGGCAGCACAGTTTGTTGAATGACAGCACAATTTTTTGGATGGCAGCACAGTTTGTTAAACAACAGCACATTTTATTAGATTGGAGCACAACTTGTTGATTGACAGCAGTATGCTGACTGACAAACCAATTTACCAAATGACAGCATAGATTGTTGCATGACAACAAAATAGTTTAATGACAGCACAGTTCTTTAAATGACAATATATTTTGCAGATGACAGTACAGTTTGGTGCTTGACAGCACATATTGCTGAATAATGACATAAAATGTGCTGAATGACAGCACATTTAAAAAAAATTTTTTTAATGACACCATAATTTGTGGAATGATAGCATATTTTCAATTACATCACAGTTTGTTGTTATGTTGGTTTACATCAGTTTGTTTAATGAAAACAAAAACTTGTTGAATGACACCACAACTTGTTGAATGACAGCATAGTTTGTTAAATGACAGCATGATTTCAGGGATAGGAGCACAATTTGTTGAATGACAGCATAATTTCTGGGATGGGAGCACAATTTGTTGAATGACAGCATGATTTCAGGGATGGGAGCCCAATTTGTTGAATGACAGCATGATTTGTTGGATGGCAGCACAATTTGTAGGATGGCAGCATAATTTCTTGAAATGATAAACTTGTTGAATGACAGCAGTTCATGAAATGACAACATAATTTGTAGAATGAAAAAAGAGGTTGTTGTTGTGGAGAAAACATACTTAAATTGAAGTTTTACCAATTCTCCTTTACCACATAATTGTTAACCAATCCACTTTTATGCATACCTTGAGAGCCAGTCTGTACACGTCCATCATAAGCAGAGTCAGCTCGTTACTGTTAGCCTTATGCTGGCTACTGCTGATCTTATGATCTTCACTCTTGGTCATGTGACAGACCTTGGTCACGTCGGGTTGTATTCGGTCCATGTAGATATAGGCCAGTACCATCTCAAATGCCTTCGGTTCAGCATCCTCGAGTAGAACCTCGACCACATCAACCTTCCCAGACTCCCTCTCTGCTAACTGATGCTTCTCCATCTGTCGGTGATTAATTGAGGATTGATTTATTATTTGTAGATTATATTGTAAATTGGCAAATTTGTAGTGTATTTTTAAATATATGTTATTAATTGGACTGAATAGTGTATAATTAGAAGACATGATGGATAAAGTAAAATAAAAAGCCTTACAAAGAACACAATTATTGCATATACAATAACCTAAAGATCCAAACCTTCCCTTTTATAAATCTTCCTGGCCTAATGTATACCACGGTTGATTCACTTAGCAAAACAACCTATATAAGAATTATTTCAAATAAAGATTCTGATAAATTTCTCAGAACATTAAGCCCCAAAATATTTTTTTGAGGGTGGTTGTCCAATTATTTGACTCAATAAACAAGTATAGCCCAGTTTTGAATTCATTAAAGTTTTCATGCAAATAAATATTCCAATTAAGTTTTGTCAAGACAAATGTGGCCTCTAATGTGTCCACAAAGTTTTTAATGGAATCGATTTAGTGATCTTTTTGACCCCATTTGACCCCACGTGACCCCATTTGACCTTATTATGAACTTAAACAAGATTAAATGCAGAAACACATATACAAGTGTTGGGAAGATTGTGCTTTAAATGTGACCTTTAAACTTGTTTTTTTGTGTGTGTTTTGTTTTTTTTGTTTTTTCAAGAATTTGACCCAGTGACCTCATTTTTGATCCAAACTGTTTTAAGTTTTAAACTCACCCAAGATTTCATGCAGACAACATTGAATCACTGAACATTCAAGATAAGTCAAAACCATAGAATCTTGAATATCACAAGCCAAATAAGGATTCCAGACAACCTCGGGAAGATAAAAATGAAATGGAATTTATTATGCATTGAAACCATGTTAAAATCCCTGCAAAAGTGCAAGTTGATTCAGACAGAGAAGAGGCAACATAGAGTGAATGGAGGACTTACCTATATTCAACTTACCTTTGTTTTGGAAATTTTTATTTTCTGCTGTAACCATGCAGACCGTGCCGATACTATAGCAATATGAGCTGGAATCGTCACCTTTTCCTGAAATGTGCTAACCAGTCATTAGCAGGTCTCAATAGAAGGAAAGTTCACCTTCATGAACTTTGCAGCAAGCCATACATGTATATCTATAAATACAATCTACACCATTTGTATATTGATCTGTTAGTAAGAAAATTATAACTAAATTTATGATTTTAGATTAAGAAAAACCTCAGTGTATGATTTAAATAAGGAAACTGAACACATATATATTACACCTGAGCAAATTTCAATATTACTGTACCTGTACTGGATTGTATTTATTTGCTGGCAAAAATACAAAGGTGGCAAAATAAGAAGGTAACTTTGTTACAATTTACTTGTGATTTAACAGCAAAAAGTACAAATTTTGATCCATTATCTAACATGTCACTGTGCCATTGGACAAATTTGCATTTAGCATGGTTATCAATGATGGGGGGCATGCTTATCAATGATGGGGGAACATGGTTATCAATGATGGGGAACATGGTTATCATCGAAGGGGGGACATGGTTATCAATAAGGGGTTGAGCATCGTTATCAATGATGGGGGGGACATGGTTATCAATGAAAGGGGCATGGTTATCAATGAAAAGGGCACATGGTTACCAATGAAAGGGGACATGGTTATCAATGATGGGTGGGACATGGTTATCAATGATGGGGGGACATGGTTATCAATGATAGGGGACATGATTATCAATGATGGGTGGGACATGGTTATCAATGATAGTGGACATGATTATCAATGAAGGGGGCATGATTATCAATGAAGTGGGGGGGACATGGTTATCAATGATGGGGGGACATGGTTATCAATGATGGTCGGGACATGGTTATCAATGATAGGGGACATGATTATCAATGATGAATGGGACGTGGTTATCAATGATAGAGGACATGATTATCAATGAAGGGGGGGGGGGGGGGGACATGGTTATCAATGATGTGGGGACATGGTTATCAATGAAGGGGGGGGACATGGTTATCAATGAAAAGGTCACATGGTTATCAATAAAAGGGGAACATGTTTATCAATGATAGTGGGGGCATGGCTATCAATGATGGGGGACGTGGTTATCAATGAAGGGGGGACATGGTTATCAATGACGGGGGACATGGTTATCAATGAAGGGGGGACATGGTTATCAAGTGGGGGGAGGAGGGGAGGGGGGGACATGAAAATCAATGAAGGAGGGGGAACATGGTTATAAGTGAAGGGGGCATGGTTATCAATGAAGGGGGGGGGGGGGCATGGTTTCCAATGATGGGGGACATGGTTATCAATGAAGGGGGGGGCACATGGTTATCAATGAAGGGGGGCATGGTTATCAATGAAGGGGGCATGGTTATCAATGAAGGGGGGGGGGGGGGGGGACATGGTTATCAATGAAGCGGGGCATGGTTATCAATGAAGGGGGCATGGTTATCAATGAAGGGGGGGGACATGGTTATCAATGATGGGGGGACATGGTTATCAAGCGTTCTCACCTCCCCGACAATGAAGTGTACATCACAGAACTGTCGGCTCTCCAGCAGTCGGCCATAGTCATCATGCAGAGTACACTTCGGATAGCTGGAGAACTTGACAAAACAATTTAACCATTAGTAAGTTATGACTCTTTCCATGATGTCTATAAGTAGGCATTTAAACATGGTTTTGTTTTGTATATACATCACCCATACACTATTATAGACATATAAAAAAAAGACTAGAGAAATACAGTTTATGTATTGTGTTAGTCTTTTAAATGATCTACAAAATTAACAAGAAAGTGCACAGACATCTTCCCAGGCATATGTCAAATACAGTTAACAATATGAAGGAGTATGTCTATCAAATAGATATGAAAACAAGATGCCCTATAACTGGTCCATTAAAAGTTGACCATCAGGAACAGAGGTGTTACCTAACAATCAACACCCAGGGTTAACTGACAAAAAAACATTTTTCAAAGTTTCAACCCTGACTTGAATCGAACCAAAGTGTTGGGATGCTGAAGAGTTCAAAGTCTGCAACAACCAGCCAACAACCAGCCACCATTAAACTATTCAATTACAAATGTCAAGTACTCTTTAATTGAATTATAAGTGCCTAGTGCTGACAGTGGTTATGGAAACCAAACATAACCACCAGGAATGGATAAATTATAATGAAGGTTGTATGTTTTTGCATAGATTTGCTGAAGTGTGTGACCAGTTTAGTGAATATGTTAGCTAATTGTAAATTTATTGTGAAGAAAACTGATGCCAATTAATTTTGTTAATGCAATAAAATTAGTCTTGTATTTTACATTGTCCCAGGTGCCATAAATACAGTGAATTTCTTTCATTAGTGAGGAACCATGCTTCATATTACAAATAAACAAAATGGAAATAAAAGATTATTTTTGCTCCATACAATCAATGAAAAGAGTAAACCAGTAATGTTTTATATATCAAGGCCATTGTAACACAAGTATTCCAGTAATTTACGACTTGGAAAATTACCCAATGATCAAATTAAACAAAAAATTTATTAAAATAGGACAATTAGCAGCATTACAGCAATCCAAATCAGGTGATAACGAACGGATGTGTCATGTTCATCTCAGAATAATAAATGTGTATAGAACAACAACAACAATGCGTTTATTGGGGTCAATACATTAAAAGTAATTTTTCCAACACAATAAATAAATATCACAGATTGCAGAATAGAATAGTTACAGTTGTTGACCTCACTAATGATGGACATGACATGAAATATGTCCGGTTGAGAACAAATGCTCTCACTCTCTTAGATAGGAGCTTAGATATGTATATATTACAGCAACATTGGGTGAGATGAGTTGAATGCATACCTGGAACCTGTACATTTCCCCACTCCTGACATTGTTGTCCACTGTCCCACCAAACACATACATGGCATCGCCAACCACAGCAGCCGCGTGAAACAACCGACCAAGGGGTACCTGTAATACACAATAAGCAATTAATTTATTATTAAAATGATAATTGCTTCTGTTATAAGACACAAAAAATGTAATCTAGAAGAACATGTTTGTGTACTATGGCACTACATAAGAGAAATGGGAAGAACATGTTTGTGTACTGTGATACTACATAAGAGAAATGGGAAGAACATATTTGTGTACTATGATACTACAAATGGGAAATGGGAAGAACATGTTTGTGTACTGTGATACTACATATGGGAAATGGGAAAAACATGTTTGTGTACTATGATACTACATATGGGAAATGGGAAGAACATGTTTGTGTACTATGATACTACATAAGAGAAATGGGAAGAACATGTTTGTGTTCTATGGTACTACATAAGAGAAATGGGAAGAACATGTTTGTGTACTATGATACTATATATGGGAAATGGGAAGAACATGACTGTGTACTATGGTACTACATAAGAGAAATGGGAAGAACATGTTTGTGTACTGTAATACTACATATGGGAAATGGGAAGACCATGTTTGTGTACTATGATACTACATATGGGAAATGGGAAGAACATGTTTGTGTACTATGATACTACTTAAGAGAAATGGGAAGAACATGTTTGTGTACTATGATACTACATAAGAGTAATGGGAAGAACATGTTTGTGTACTATGATACTACATAAGAGAAATGGGAAGAACATGTTTGTGTACTATGATACTACATAAGAGAAATGGGAAGAACATGTTTGTGTACTATGATACTACATATGGGAAATGGGAAGAACATGTTTGTGTACTATGATACTACATATGGGAAATGGGAAGAACATGTTTGTGTATTATGATACTACATAAGAGAAATGGGAAGAACATGTTTGTGTACTATGGTACTACATAAGAGAAATGGGAAGAACATGTTTGTGTACTATGATACTACATATGGGAAATGGGAAGAACATGTTTGTGTATTATGATACTACATAAGAGAAATGGGAAGAACATGACTGTGTACTATGGTACTACATAAGAGAAATGGGAAGAACATGTTTGTGTACTATGATACTACATAAGAGAAATGGGAAGAACATGTTTGTGTACTATGATACTACATATGGGAAATGGGAAGAACATGTTTGTGTATTATGATACTACATAAGAGAAATGGGAAGAACATGTTTGTGTATTATGATACTACATAAGAGAAATGGGAAGAACATGTTTGTGTACTATGATACTACATAAGAGAAATGGGAAGAACATGTTTGTGTACTATGATACTACATATGGGAAATGGGAAGAACATGTTTGTGTATTATGATACTACATAAGAGAAATGGGAAGAACATGTTTGTGTACTATGATACTACATATGGGAAATGGGAAGAACATGTTTGTGTATTATGATACTACATAAGAGAAATGGGAAGAACATGTTTGTGTACTATGGTACTACATAAGAGAAATGGGAAGAACATGTTTGTGTACTATGATACTACATATGGGAAATGGGAAGAACATGTTTGTGTATTATGATACTACATAAGAGAAATGGGAAGAACATGTTTGTGTATTATGATACTACATAAGAGAAATGGGAAGAACATGTTTGTGTACTATGATACTACATAAGAGAAATGGGAAGAACATGTTTGTGTACTATGATACTACATATGGGAAATGGGAAGAACATGTTTGTGTACTATGGTACTACATAAGAGAAATGGGAAGAACATGTTTGTGTACTATGATACTACATATGGGAAATGGGAAGAACATGTTTGTGTACTATGATACTACTTAAGGGAAATGGGAAGAACATGTTTGTGTACTATGATACTACTTAAGGAAAATGGGAAGAACATGTTTGTGTACTATGATACTACATATGGAAAATGGGAAGAACATGTTTGTGTACTATGATACTACTTAAGAGAAACTGGAAGAACATGTTTGTGTACTATGATACTACTTAAGGGAAATGGAAAGAACATTATCAGTCTGCAATGAAGCTATATTCTAGAAAATTCCTCCTATTAATGTTTGTGATTTCCTCTTCTTACAATGGCAGCTTTCCTAGAAAATTCACTAATTATAAAACCTTGAAAAACTATTCACTTTTCCCTTAGAGTTTCTCTTTCCTTCATAATATATTCATAAGCTCAGATGAGAGCTATGAATTTATGACATTAGGTGTAGGAAAGTATTCGAAGCAGATTTCAAGAGCTCTTGGACTGTTTTTGTACAGTGACTATCGTATAGTAACAGCTTTAAGACCACTCTGCACTTAAGACCTCAATTATTACAATGGTAAGTATATCATTATGCTTATTATACTACTCTGCACTTAAGACCTTACTTAATTCAACGGAACTTATATCATAATGCTTATAATACAACTCTGCACTTAAGACCTTACTTAATACAATGGAACTTATATCATAATGCTTATAATACAACTCTGCACTTAAGACCTTACTTAATACAATGGAACTTATATCATAATGCTTATAATACAACTCTGCACTTAAGACCTTACTTAATACAATGGTACATAAATCATTATGCGGATAATACCACTCTGCACTTAAGACCTCACTTAAGATGGCTATTTAAATCATTCTGCTTTTTTCAGATTGTGCACTGTAAAGTAAAGACTACTCTTCATGAAAGACCAGTATTCACTCTTCATGCAAGATATCACTAAAGACCACTTTGTCTTTAAGACCAGTTCACACTTAAGAGCACTCAAGGGATCTCATTTAAGACAAGCTGTACTAAGAGCACTGTTTTTATGCCCAGTTTGCACATAAGACTACTGTGCACATGAGGCCTCACTTAAAAAAAACTGTACTAAAATCACTCTGTTTTAAGACCACTTTGCTCTGCAGACCACTCTCTCCATTGAGGTCCACACTGCACATCAATCAATAATATCTCACACAGACACATTGTTTTAGTTGCTCTATAATAGTTTAATTTTCTTACACTTCAGATCACTCAACTGTTAAGACCACTCTGCACTTAAGACCATGCTACAATTAAGACCATTAAGAACAAAAGACACTGTTTGCACTTGACCACTCTATACCTATGATGGCACTTCAGATCTCATGCATTAAAGACCATGTCAAGCTCAAGAAATCTTCGCTATTAAGACCACTCAAAAAGTGTGGCCATTTTGCTCTTAAGACTATTTTTCATGTCAGATCACTAGTGCTTAGGTCAGTTTGTCAGTTAAGACAACTCTGCATGGAAGAACATTTATTTTTAAAGAAAAGGAAAAGTAAGACCATATTAAGTGCACTTACAATATCACTGTGCCATTACAATATCACTGTGCCATTACAACATCACTGTGGCATTACAACATCATTGTGGCATTACAACATCACTGTGACATTACAACATCACTGTGACATTACAACATCACTGTGGCATTACAACATTACAACATCACTGTGGCATAACATCATCACTGTGGCATTACATCATCATTGTGACATTACAACATCACTGTGACATTACAATATCACTGTGACATTACAACATCACTGTGACATTACAACATCATGCATTACAACATCATTGTGACATTACAACATCACTGTGACATTACAACATCACTGTGACATTACAACATCACTGTGACATTACAACATTACTGTGACATTACAACATTACTATGATATTACAACATCATTGTGACATTACATCATCACTGTGACATTACAACATCACTGTGACATTACAACATTATTGTGACATTACAACATTACTATGATATTACAACATCACTGTGGCACTACAACATCATTGTGACATTACAACATTACTGTGACATTACAACATCATTGTGACATTACATCATCACTGTGACATTACAACATCACTGTAACATTACAACATCACTGTGACATTACAACATTATTGTGACATTACAACATCACTGTGGCACTACAACATCATTGTGGCATTACATCATCACTGTGACATTACAACATCACTGTAACATTACAACATCACTGTGACATTACAACATTATTGTGACATTACAACATCACTGTGGCATTACAACATCATTGTGGCATTACATCATCACTGTGACATTACAACATCACTGTAACATTACAACATCACTGTGACATTACAACATCATTGTGACATTACATCATCATTGTGACATTACATCATCATTGTGACATTACAACATCATTGTAACATTACATCATCACTGTGACATTACAACATCACTGTAACATTACAACATCACTGTGACATTACAACATTATTATGACATTACAACATCACTGTGGCACTACAACATCATTGTGGCATTACAACATCATTGTGACATTACAACATCATTGTGACATTACAACATCACTGTGGCATTACAACATCACTGTGGCATTACAACATCATGCATTACAACATCATTGTGACATTACATGAAAAACCCTAAACAGAATAAAAACAACACAAATGCGCAAGAGTAGAACCCTGAAATTTAAAAATGTCAAAATCAAAATATACATGTATTAAAACTAGACCTTTGAATGACTTAAATATTTGCCCAAACATTCACATGATTCATCAGCAATGTCATCTAAAATTCCTTCAGTTCCTTTAGTTGCAGTTAAAGGCCAATCACTGCTAACTATGGTATTACAACTGTCTTAAACGTTAATGTTTAGTTTAAATCTTCAATTCCACAATAATATTTAATAGTACCTTTTAGCAAAACTTGTAAGTTATTTTACAATTTTCAACATATATCATTACCACATTTGTTTTTACAATGTACAACAACAAGAGACATACAACATCTTTCAAACAAAAGAATATCTTTCACAAAGCACAACAATGAAAATAAAATAAACAAGCATACATCTGCTTCTCCCATTCTCTTCTAAAGCAATAGTCCTACAAAACTTCCAATCACAAGATAAGTGGGAGAGGTACTATTTAACAGACAAAATGCCTGTTTGTGTCACGGCAGAGGCTGAGATACTGAGAGATAAATTCTGCCTCCCAGAAGGGACCTAGAATCAATACTGAGTCAGCAGTGAGCCAATAGAGAATGAGGCGAGCCAACTGAGAGAGTGGGGGGAGGGGGGGGGGGCAAAATGCACCAGCATCTCTCATCAATAGATCTATATCTGCCTGGAGACTCCATACCGCTCTATTAGCTCTGCGCAAGTTCTTCAATGAGGCATGTAATTTTCATTCTGAAATTTTTCAATTTATTTTTTTTCCTTGTTTTTTATTTGTTACATCTAAGCAATCTATCTCATTAAATTTTTTATGAAAACTCTTTTCATAAAATTGATAAAAAAGTATATAAATTGTAATTTGGTGAGTTTTTCTAGGTATTGAAAAATTAAGTTTTTCAATGAAAGCACATTTACTTCAATCATTTGTTAAATACTGGCATGCTAAATTCTTAAAAAGAAAATTATTGGTAATTAATTTGTTATATTTACTGTAATTTATCTGTTATATTTACTGTAATTTATCTGTTATCCTTACTGTAGTTTATTTGTAATGTATTTGTTATATCTTTTGTAATTTATTTGTTATTTACTTGTTCTTTTTACTGTAATTCACTTGTTTTATTTATTGTAATTATTTGATATATTTAATGGTATTTAGATGTTAGCTCCTAGCACACTCATTTTTTGTGATTGATCTGCCTTAGCTTCTCCATAAACCATCATTTTAGCTTTAGTATAAAATCTTCATACATGTGAACTCTCCCACTTCTGGAGGGAGACTCCCATATCTGGAGGGAGACTCCCACTTCTGGAGGGAGACTCCCACTTCTGGAGGGAGACTCCCACATCTGGAGGGAGACTCCCACTTCTGGAGGGAGACTCCCATGCCTGGAGGGAAACTCCCACTTCTGGAGAGACTCCCACGCCTGATGGGAGACTCCCACTTCTGGAGGGAGACTCCCACTTCTGGAGGGAGACTCCCACGCCTGGAGGGAGACTCCCACTTCTAGAGGGAGACTCCCAAACCTGGAGGGAGACTCCCACTTCTAGAGGGAGACTCCCACTTCTTGAGGGAGACTCCCACTTCTGGTGGGAGACTCCCAGTTCTGGAGGGAGACTCCCATGTCTGGAGGGAGACTCCCCCTTCTGGAGGGAGACTCCCACTTCTGGAGGGAGACTCCCACTTCTGGAGGGAGACTCCCATGTCTGGAGGGAGACTCTCCCACTTCTGGAGGGAGACTCTCACTTCTGGAGGGAGACTCCCATGTCTGGAGGGAGACTCCCACTTCTGGAGGGAGACTCCCATGTCTGGAGGGAGACTCCCACTTCTGGAGGGAGACTCCCACTTTTAAGGTTCAAAATTATTTGAAAATGAAGGGTGGGTAGAAGTGGGTAGAAGGTTAACACATTATCAGAAATCTCCCTATCGGGAAACAAATAACTTTCTTTTTTGTTTAATATATAAATATAAATATACAAATAAGAAATCTCCCACATCCTGACATTTTGGTCTCAGAGAAAGTTAACAAGTATGAAACTTAGAACACTTTTTTCTTAGATATAGCACAAATATTGTAATTTCCGCATAGACTCTAATAGTAAAAATATGGTAATTTACTGGTAGACTCTACTAGAACAAAATTATATTGTTATTAACTGGTAGACTCTAATAGTACAAATAATGTTATTTACTGGTGGACTCTTATAGTACAAATATTGTAATTTACTGGTGGACTCTAAAAGTACAAATATTGTAATTTACTGGTGGACTCTAATAGTACAAATATTGTAATTTACTGGTAGACTCTAATAGTACAAATATTGTAATTTACTGGTGGACTCTAATAGTACAAATATTGTAATTTACTAGTAGACTCTAATAGTACAAATATTGTAATTTACTGGTGGACTCTAATAGTACAAATATTGTAATTTACTGGTAGACTCTAAAAGTACAAATATTGTAATTTACTGGTGGACTCTAATAGTACAAATATTGTAATTTACTGGTGGACTCTAATAGTACAAATATTGTAATTTACTGGTAGACTCTAATAGTACAAATATTGTAATTTACTGGTAGACTCTAATAGTACAAATATTGTAATTTACTGGTAGACTCTAATAGTACAAATATTGTAATTTACTGGTAGACTCTAATAGGGCAAATATTGTTGTTTACTGGTAGACTCTAATAGTACAAATATTGTAATTTACTGGTAGACTCTAATAGTACAAATATTGTAATTTACTGATAGACTCTAATAGTACAAATATTGTAATTTACTGGTAGACTCTAATAGTACACATATTGTAATTTACTGGTAGACTCTAATAGTACAAATATTGTAATTTACTGGTGGACTCTAATAGTACAAATATTGTAATTTACTGGAAGACTCTAATAGGGCAAATATTGTTGTTTACTGGTAGACTCTAATAGTACACATATTGTAATTTACTGGTGGACTCTAATAGTACAAATATTGTAATTTACTGGTAGACTCTAATAGTACAAATATTGTAATTTACTGATAGACTCTAATAGTACAAATATTGTAATTTACTGGTAGACTCTAATAGTACACATATTGTAATTTACTGATAGACTCTAATAGTACAAATATTGTAATTTACTGGTAGACTCTAATAGTACACATATTGTAATTTACTGGTAGACTCTAATAGTACAAATATTGTAATTTACTGGTGGACTCTAATAGTACAAATATTGTAATTTACTGGTAGACTCTAATAGTACAAATATTGTAATTTACTGGAAGACTCTAATAGTGCAAATATTGTAATTTACAGATGTTAAAAAAAACTTTTAACATGCTAAGTCCTCTGAGGTGCAGTAACATATAATGTAATTAACTGATTCAATTTTGACATACTTCAACATAGCTATTACAATGATATTCACAATCACAAAGCTATAACCATGATATTTATCATCACATGATAGCCAGCTATGGCCATGATATTTATTACAAAGCTTTAACTTTGATATTGATCACCACTATTAGCATATTTATCACCACAGTGCTATTACCATGATATTTATCACCATACAACTATTACCATGATATTTATCACCATACAACTATTACCATGATATTTATCACCATACAACTATTACTATATTTATCACCATACAACTATTGCCATGATATTTATCACCATACAACTATTACTATGATTTTTATCACCATACTGTTATTGCCATGATATTCATCACCATACTGCTATGTCCATGATATTTATCACCATACAACTATTGCCATGATATTCATCATCATACTGCTATTACCATGATATTTATCACCATACTGCTATTGCCATGATATTTATCATCATACTGCTATTGCCATGATATTTATCACCATACTGCTATTGCCATGATATTTATCACCATACTGTTATTGCCATGATATTTATCACCATACTGTTATGTCCATGATATTTATCACCATACAACTATTGCCATGATATTCATCATCATACTGCTATGTCCATGATTTTTATCACCCTACTGTTATTGCCATGATATTCATCACCATACTGCTATGTCCATGATATTTATCACCATACAACTATTGCCATGATATTCATCATCATACTGCTATTACCATGATATTTATCACCATACTGCTATTGCCATGATATTTATCATCATACTGCTATTGCCATGATATTTATCACCATACTGCTATTGCCATGATATTTATCACCATACTGTTATTGCCATGATATTTATCACCATACTGTTATGTCCATGATATTTATCACCATACAACTATTGCCATGATATTCATCATCATACTGCTATGTCCATGATATTTATCACCATACAACTATTGCCATGATATTCATCATCATACTGCTATTACCATGATATTTATCACCATACTGTTATTGCCATTATATTTATCATCATACTGCTATTGCCATGATATTTATCACCATACTGCTATTGCCATGATATTTATCACCATACTGCTATGTCGATGATATTTATCACCATACAACTATTGCCATGATATTCATCATCATACTGCTATTACCATGATATTTATCACCATACTGCTATTACTATGATATTCATCATCATACTGCTTTTGCCATGATATTTATCACCATACTGTTATTGCCATGATATTTATCACCATACTGTTATTGTCATGATATTCATCTCCATACTGCTATTGCCATGATATTTATCACCATACTGCTATTGCCATGATATTTATCACCATACTGCTATTGCCATGATATTTATCACCATACTGCTATTGCCATGATATTTATCACCATACTGTTATTGCCATGATATTCATCTCCATACTGCTATTGCCATGATTTTTATCACCATACTGTTATTGCCATGATATTTATCACCATACTGTTATTGCCATTATATTTATCTCCATACTGCTATTGCTATGATATATATCACCATACTGCTATTGCCATGATATTTATCACCATACTGTTATTGCCATGATATTTATCACCATACTGCTATTTCCATGATATTTATCACCATACAACTATTACCATGATATTTATCTCTATACAGCTTTTACCATGAGATTTATCACCATGACAGCCAGCTATAACCATAATATTTATCAAGTAACAGACAGCTTTTACCATAATATCTATCAAATAACATACATCTTTAACCATAATATTTAACAACTGACAGCTAGCTATTACCACAATATTCATCAGATGACAGCCAGCTAGCTATTACCATGATATTTATTATCACACCATAAGCTTTTACTCTTGAACAGCAGCTGAACTTGATATATTAAAGATCTGTCAAGCAGCCATAATGAAACAGTTAAAATTGATCTTACTTCATACTCAAACCTCCATGGGAAATTAACAGCATCTTCCAATACCACAACATTGCTACCATGCAACAACAATACCTCTAATAACACCACAACATTGCTACCATGCAACAACAATACCTCTTATAACACCACAACATTGCTACCATGCAACAACAATACCTCTAATAACACCACAACATTGCTAGCATGCAATAACAATACCTCCAATAACACCACAACATTGCTATCATGCAACAACAATACCTCTAATAAAACCACAACACTGCCAGCACAACAACAATACCTCCAATAACACCACTATACCACAACTAGCACACAACAACATGTCTAATAACACCATAACACTGCCAGCACAACAATAGCAATACCTTTAATAATACCACAAGACTGCCAGCACAACAACAATACCTCTAATAACAATACAACGCTGCCAGTACAACAATACCTCTAACAACACCACAACACTGCCAGCACAACAATACCTCTAACAACACCACAACGCTGCCAGTACAACAATACCTCTAACAACACCACAACACTGCCAGCACAACAATACCTCTAACAACACCACAACACTGCCAGCACAACAATACCTCTAACAACACCACAACACTGCCAGCACAACAACAATACCTCTAATAACAATACAACGCTGCAGTACAACAATACCTCTAACAACACCACAACACTGCCAGCACAACAATACCTCTAATAACACCACAACACTGCCAGCACAACAACAATACCTCTAACAAAACCACAACACTGCCAGCACAACAATACCTCTAACAACACCACAACACTGCCAGCACAACAATACCTCTAACAACACCAAAACACTACCAGCACAACAATACCTCTAACAACACCACAACACTGCCAGCACAACAACAATACCTCTAACAACACCACAATACTGCCAGCACAACAATACCTCTAACAACACCACAACACTGCCAGCACAACAATACCTCTAACAACACCACAACACTGCCAGCACAACAATACCTCTAACAACACCACAATACTGCCAGCACAACAATACCTCTAACAACACCACAACACTGCCAGCACAACAATACCTCTAACAACACCACAATACTGCCAGCACAACAATACCTCTAACAACACCACAACACTGCCAGCACAACAATACCTCTAACAACACCACAATACTGCCAGCACAACAATACCTCTAACAACACCACAACACTGCCAGCACAACAATACCTCTAACAACACCACAACACAACCAGCACAACAATACCTCTAACAACACCACAACACTGCCAGCACAACAATACCTCTAACAACACCACAACACTGCCAGCACAACAATACCTCTAACAACACCAAAACACTACCAGCACAACAATACCTCCAACAACACCACAACACTGCCAGCACAACAATACCTCTAACAACACCACAACACTGCCAGCACAACAATACCTCTAACAACACCACAACACTGCCAGCACAACAACAATACCTCTAATAACAATACAACGCTGCCAGTACAACAATACCTCTAACACCACCACAACACTGCCAGCACAACAATACCTCTAATAACACCACAACACTGCCAGCACAACAACAATACCTCTAACAACACCACAACACTGCCAGCACAACAATACCTCTAACAACACCACAACACTGCCAGCACAACAATACCTCTAACAACACCACAACACTGCCAGCACAACAACAATACCTCTAACAACACCAAAACACTACCAGCACAACAATACCTCCAACAACACCACAACACTGCCAGCACAACAATACCTCTAACAACACCACAACACTGCCAGCACAACAATACCTCTAACAACACCACAACACTGCCAGCACAACATCAATACCTTTAACAACACCACAACACTGCCAGCACAACAACAATACCTCTAACAACACCACAACACTGCCAGCACAACAACAATACCTCTAACAACACTACAACACTGCCAGCACAACAACAAAACCTCTAACAACACCACAACACTGCCAGCACAACAACAATACCTCTAACAACACCACAACAATACCTCTAACAACACCACAACACTGCCAGCACAACAACAATACCTCTAACACCACCACAACAATACCTCTAAAAACACCACAACACTGCCAGCACAACAATACCTCTAACAACACCACAATACTGCCAGCATAACAACAATACCTCTAACAATACCACAACACTGCCAGCACAACAATACCTCTAACAACACCACAACAATACCTCTAACAACACCACAACAATACCTCTAACAACACCACAATACTGCCAGCATAACAACAATACCTCTAACAACACCACAACAATACCTCTAACAACACCACAATACTGCCAGCACAACAACATTACCTCTAACAACACCACAACAATACCTCTAACAACACCACTATACTGCCAGCACAACAATACCTCTAACAACACCACAACACTGCCAGCACAACAATACCTCTAACAACACCACAACAATACCTCTAACAACACCACAACACTGCCAGCACAACAACAATACCTCTAACACCACCACAACAATACCTCTAAAAACACCACAACACTGCCAGCACAACAATACCTCTAACAACACCACAACACTGCCAGCACAACAACAATACCTCTAACAACACCACAACACTGCCAGCACAAAAACAATACTTCTTATAACACCACAACACTGCCAGCACAACAATACTTCTAACAACACCACAACACTGCCAGCACAACAATACCTCTAACAACACCGCCAGCACAACAACAATACCTCTAACAACACCACAACACTGCCAGCACAAAAACAATACTTCTTATAACACCACAACACTGCCAGCACAACAACAATACCTCTAACAACATCCCAACACTGCCAGCATACAACAACAATACCTCTAACAACACCACAACAATGTCAGCACAACAACAATACCTCCAACAACACCACAACACTGCCAGCACAACAACAATACCTCTAACAACATTCAAACACTGCCAGCACAACAATACCTCTAACAACACCACAACACTGCCAGCACAACATTACCTCTAACAACACCACAACACTGCAAGCACAACAATACCTCTAACAACACCACAACACTGCCAGCACAACAACAATACCTCTAACAACACCACAACACTGCCAGCACAACAACAATACCTCTAACAACACCACAACACTGCCAGCACAACAACAATACCTCTAACAACACCACAACACTGCCAGCACAACAACAATACCTCTAACAACACCACAACACTGCCAGCACAAAAACAATACTTCTTATAACACCACAACACTGCAAGCACAACAATACCTCTAACAACACCACAACACTGCCAGCACAACAATACCTCTAATAACAACACAACTCTGCTAGAACACCAACAACAATAGAACATAACACCACAACACTGCCAGCATAACAACAACAATACCTCTAATAACAACACAACACTGCTTGAACACCAACAACAACAGTACATAACACCACAACACTGCCAGCATAACAATACCTCTAATAACAACACAACACTGCTAGAACACCATCAACAATAGTACATAACACCACAACACTGCCAGCATAACAACAACAATACCTCTAATAACAACACAACACTGCTAGAACACCAACAACAACAGTACATAACACCACAACACTGCCAGCACAACAATACCTCTAATAACAACACAACACTGCTAGAACACCAACAACAATAGTACATAACACCACAACACTGCCAGCATAACAACAACAATACCTCTAATAACAACACAACACTGCTTGAACACCAACAACAACAGTACATAACACCACAACAATAATCACCACTTCAAGGACCAGTTCTGCATCTAGAAAAACTATCGCTGAACTGTTGTGATGAAGTTATTGTTCCCATTTCTAGACTTCTAAAAATCATTGCTATCTCCCAAGGGGAGAATGTAACCATGAAACAGTGAAATGTCTGAGATCTCATTACAGCACTCAACACATTTACTGAAAGCTTTACCAGTTATTCTTACAACATAGAACAGTTTAACTAAAGTGTCATTTTGTTTGTTTGTTTGTTTATTGGGTTTATCGTCCCACCAACAGTTTTTAAGTTATCTGGAGATGGTGTTCACTTGAAGCAGATATAGTGCTGCCTTCACTGTGTATAGCATGCCGTGAACACCTGGCGTGATACCACACCCAGTCACATTATCCTGACACTGGGCCAACCAGTCGTGAAACTAACCTTATATTTGCTTGAGCGTTAGCAAGGGAACTATACCACTACCATTTTTAACGACTTTGATATGTCGCGGCCAGGGATCGAACCTGGGGCCTCCCGTACCTGGAGCTGACGCTCTACCGATTGCACTACCAGGTCCGGTTGTCATTTTGTTCAACCAAATTTCACAGTGAAAAAAAACAGACAAGAGAGTGCAGATTGCTCCACAATTCAAGTGCTTGATAGTATAAGGTTATCTTAATAGTTCTTGTGTACAAACCCTTAACCGGCATGTACAAGCATGCTCAGAAAACAATGCCTACTTTTTGAGGAATAAATACTGCTTGAAAATTCAAATTTTCTTAACATTTATTAACACATGATGGTCAAGTGAATGGATGTTATATAATGCATTTGGTTCTATTGTAATCAAAGATCAATAAATAAAAATAATAATAAAAATAAAAATAATGGTTATAGTAATAATTATAATAATTAAAACAAGGCTTGTCCGATGCCACACGTCAAGAATGTATTTATAATAACGATGACAGAATAATAATAATAATAATAATAAAAATAACAATAATGAAAATAATAATAATTATAATAACAGTATTAATAATAATAAAAAAAAATAATAATAATTATAATGATAATAATAATAATAGTAATAATAATAACAATAATAATAAAGAAAAAGAAGAAGAAAAAGAAGAAGCTTAAGTAGTACTATATGTGTTATAAAAAAATGTGAAAAACTTAATACGATAAGTAGGCTGAGATTTGCCACCACCCTTCACCACCGTCTAATAATAATTATAATGATAATAATAATAATGATAATATTGATAATAATAATAATAATAATGATAATATTGATAATAACAATAATAATAATAATCACTTATGATACACAGTTGAAGACATCCAATCTCTCCTGTGGACCCTAATCTTAATAGAAGGTACTTTTACAAGAGCATGCTGTCAACCATCAACCTCAGTCAGTATATAAGTTAGAAGAACTAAATACGATTACAATGTAACAGAAAAACATGCAATAACATGGTGTCATATTAACTTTTCAATCTTGACTTGATTTTTTTTTTTCAGTTTTGTAACATCAGTGCAAAGAGTAAACTATTAGTTAATGGTTACCGGAAGTCAGTATAAGAGAATCTGTTGAACCAAATGGTTGCTCCCCTAATAAACGCTAATTCCAAAAAGGCTTTCTTTTTTAAATGCTCTGGACACAATTTAAGTATTAAAAATATCAAAAAGCAATAACTCCTAAATTATGCAAAACAGAGTTTTGGTTCTTGTACACTGCACTTTTCCTCACTGAGACCTACCTCTACCTATAAAGTTTCATGTTTTTGAGTTATGCTCCAGACAAAATTATGATGGATGGATGGAGAAACATATGGACGAACAAACGAATGAGTCCAAATGAACAAATGAATCGGTGAACAAATAGTATGGATGGAAAAAGCAGTGACTATAAACTGGCCCTTCCAGCAGCATGACAAAAACCTTAACATCACCATTTGACATTTATCAAATACCAAATATACCAATGAACACTGGACAGATTCAAAATGGTTGGTCAAAGCTGTTTACGTAAACTGACTTATCCAATCATAATGAAGCATGTTGTCAGCCTACTTTACACAAAAGAACATGTGAGTTTTGTCTGTGATACTGTCTGTGAGCTGTTAATGTGGGCAGGAATAGAAACTGTCAAGCAATAGGGAAGGAATAATGTACAAATCACTGAACAGTCCATTTTATTGTTGACATGGTGTGATATCATTAGAATTTGTGATGTAGTTTAACTATGGCACAGTGAGTAACATTACATTAAATTCCACCAGTTAGATTAAAATGAAGCAGGAGGACATCTATCACCAAATCTCTGGCGTCAGATTTTTTTTAATCTTGTTCTGAGAAAGTACAAATCCTGACTTCAAGGGGAATGCACCACAACAAGGTACAAGCATATAAAGAAGACACACACATGAGAACTTAAAACACATAATATACTGCATATATATGTTCTAGAGTTATGCATTAAAATATTAACAGAGAAAAAACAAACATTTGATAAAGATCAATGTGCTCTAACATTTCTCATGTTAAGGACATCCGTGTGCTCTTGGATAATGAGGTGTTGAACTTTAAACACTAGTTAAGACACCTAAGATGATACCTGACATGATATCACACCCAGTCACAGTATCCTGACGCTGTGCCAACCAGTTGTAAACACCGGGCATGATATCACACCCAGTCACAGTATCCTGACGCTGTGCCAACCAGTTGTAAACACCCGGCATGATACCACACCCAGTCACAGTATCCTGACGCTGTGCCAACCAGTTGTAAACACCCGGCATGATACCACACCCAGTCACAGTATCCTGACGCTGTGCCAACCAGTTGTAAACACCCGGCATGATACCACACCCAGTCACAGTATCCTGACACTGTGCCAACCAGTTGTAAACAGCTGGCATGAAACCACACCCAGTGACATTATCCTGACATTGGACCAACAGTGGTGGAACCACCTGTTTATTAGCTTGAGGTTTTAGCAAGGGTAGTATACCACTACCATTTCGTATGTCTTTGGTATGTCTTAGCTCTGTACGAACCTTGGGCCTCTCATACCTGGAGCCAAGACTCTAACTGTGTAGCATATTGACTGTGACACCAGAGAGCCGTTGTGCAGAAAGTAAATTATAAGGTACAGGCGTTTTGCTATGTAAAATTTATATTTTGCACATATTTCTAGTTCCCATCAAACCTGTAAGTATTTCTCAACTCTCATATAAGCAATTTTTTTTTTATTTAAACCTGGGCCATATATACTGTGCAGCAGTTGTTCTTTCCAGAAATTTGATTGTGTTTTTTCCCTGTCAACACCTGATAAGGAAACCTTTCTTGTAAGGAAGACTTCTTATAGTGTGGCAGTATTTATTTTTGACAGGTCTTTTTCATTAATCATAAAATCTTGACAATGATATTCTCAAGCATATAAGATCTTTGAAGCCTCTCAGGTGCATTAAACCACAGAAGACTGCCATGTCTGAAATCTAATTACACAACAAATGGGACTATTATTGAAAGCTGTGACAGTTTCATTACAAAATATATACACGTGATAGAATGTCATTTTTAAAGGTGTTATCTGACTGTTTGCTTGTTGTAAAATTTGTTTCTCTATTTAGGGGATGGTTTCTATCTAAATAAAGACAAGTATGAAGACTTACTTAATTGTAAGACAGTACAAGTCGTTAAAAGATCTCTCTAAATGTTCATTACTTTAAAAGTATTAAAACAAGAACCATGCAGGTTTCTGTTAAATGTAGATACCAGTGACTTCCCCAGGTAATGAAATAACACGATCTCAATTGTGATCACTTATATTTTATTAATTTTGAAAACAGCCAATTAAATGTACAGCATGTCCTAAATAGGAAATAAATGTTAGTAATGGCAAGTGGGTGATTATGCTTCACATTAAAAACAGCATCTCGTAAATATTCAGATAACAATAATTTATAATTTTGGTTGTTTGAAAAACTAACATCTGGTCCTGGCAATAAAAACTGTGGTATACCCTATTTAAGAGAGGAGATTTTCGAGTTGACCTGCCTTGTCACAGTGGTGACAAATACTGACAACTTCTGATGAAGTCGTTTTGTGTGGCTTGCAAACAAACACTGATAGGTTCCCAAGAGTATAAAAACCACTAGAAAGTGCAACACAGGCTTTTCTTGGATGTCAGCCAGTTTCACTTACAAAAAGAACGCTCACAATTCACATTTTCTCTTATGGATGGGATGGGATTTGCCAGCAGTTTTGCCGATACTGTGCAGCGTCATTTCTATCATTATAGCACAGGGGCACTTATGAGGTGCCCAGGCACTGAACCGAGCAGGTCCATTATACTGACAATGACGCGTCAGGCGCAATGCTGTCCCCTTAGCCTCTAGCGTAAGGAGGTAATCCACTTCTACCAACTTTAAAGTCTTTGGTTTGACACAGATGGGGTTTGAACCGGCGACCTCCCAATCTGCAAGCCGACACTCTACCAATTGAGCTATTGCTGGTGGTTTTTCTCTTAGATGTCTTACCAGTTTAAGATGGATACAAGGTTCTGTGACTACCTTATAGACTCTGATTGAACAGCAGTGACTACAAAGGAACTGGACTGGCAAGGATTTTAATTTCTTAAAATATTTAACAACTCATACTGCTTCAGGTGCTACTACTGCTGTGGATGATAATGATAACTGTCATATATTTTTTGGCATTATTTTCTAACTTGATACATAAAGTTTATGCCATGTCACATATTGCTGTTAAAGTTATACCATGTCACCTTTGGTTGTTATAGTTATACCATGTCACCGTTTGTTGTTAAAGTTATACTATGTCACTTTTTGTTGTTTAAGTTATACCAGAGCTAAAAACTGAACCCCTTATCAAGTGCATGAGCAATGTTATAAAACACCACAGATTGACATATAAAGGTGAGTGGGTACCAGAATAGCAATTTTGTTCAGAAATTTATGTGAATGTTTTTTTTACTCTAATTAAAGTTTACAAATAATACACAATGTACACTATGCACCAGAAAAACGTTATCTCATGATATGTTGCATTGTCAAGAATAAGGCTTAGGTTAGCAAGTGGTCACCATTTGGCCAGTGTACGCCTACATCCTAAATGCTATTACTGCTCCAGGATTCTGCTGCATTGTCTTGCTTCTATTTTACATTTGTGTCTTATGATAAATGGACCAATCATTTGTTGTTGATTTTTTGGTAAACACATTTGTGTAACTTACTTCTGGGTTGCAAAAAATGGTGAAACTATGTCGTAGAACTGCACCTCAGTTAACTTTGAATGATGTGCTAGCAGAGCTTAATAAAGACCTAAAGTGGTGATATGTATATTGTAGATAATACAGTTTACTGTAGATCATACAGTGAGAAAGTTATGACAAATGTATAACTTATTGTAAGTGATATATTAAAAGAATGAAACTAAAAGTGGGAGGGGAAGTCATAACATATCTAATCAAATTAAGAAAGTTACATTATACGTAACCATGATAAATTAAAACTTAATTTACACAAATGATAATAATCGTAATAACTTTGCCATTTTTTCTGATCTTCACTTCTGATTTTAGCCGATTTAGAAAATCTTTCTACAAGGGAAATAATTTTATGCAAGTAAGGGTAGGTTACCTAGTTAAGAAACAAGAAGGAATAGAGTGAGGCATGCAAAACTGTACAATGTTTGTATTTCATGATCATCCAAAAGTTGAGTAAACATGGCTTTAACAACATTGTCAACTTACAGTGCTGTCAGCGGACGGCTCGATGATGGACCAGGTATGGGAGTCAAGGTCAAAACTGAAATGGATCAAGGCAAAAACTGAAATGAGTCGAGGTCAAAATTGAAATGGGTCAAGATGAAAACTGTAAAGAATGAAAGTCAAAACTGAAATGGGTCAAGGTGAAACTGAAAAGAGTGAAGGTCAAGACCAAATGGGTCAAGGTAAAAACTGAAACAAATGTCTAAATACATTTGTAAACTGTTTAATGAAAGATTAAATTAATGAAAACTTATAAATAATATTGTGTTTTCTTCGTGATTCAGTAATATTTGTCTTAGGTTCCAAATACACAGTTAATCTAGTTAAGAATTTTATGAAAAGAAAAAAACAAACATAACATGAAAACAGAAACAACTAATTATATTTATGAGAGCTATACAGTTTCTTAAAGTGGAATGGTTACATTATTATTATACAGAATTATTTCAGTGAAGATTTCAATATTCACAACTTATAAAATCAACCCTATTGCATGAAAGACAGGAAATGTCTCTCAAATATATATTTTCTGTTTTTGTCAATATCCATACCTCCAAAACCCACCTGTAAAACATTCCATAACCCACCTGTGAACAATTCCATGACCCACATGTGAACCATTCCATGACCCACATGTGAAGCATTCCATGACCCACCTGAGAACCATTCCAAAACCCACCTGTGAACAATTCCATGACCCATCTGTGAACAATTCCATGACCCACCTGGGAACCATTCCATGACCCACCTGGGAACCATTCCAAAACCCACCTGTGAACAATTCCATGACCCATCTGTGAACAATTCCATGACCCATCTGTGAACAATTCCATGACCCACCTGGGAACCATTCCATGACCCACCTGGGAACCATTCCAAAACCCACCTGTGAACAATTCCATGACCCATCTGTGAACAATTCCATGACCCACCTGGGAACCATTCCATAACCCACCTGTGAACAATTCCATGACCCATCTGTGAACCATTCCATGACCCACATGTGAACCATTCCATGACCCACCTGGGAACCATTCCAAAACCCACCTGTGAACCATTCCATGACCCACCTGTGAACAATTCCATGACCCACCTGTGAACCATTCCATGACCCACATGTGAACCATTCCATGACCCACCTGTGAACCATTCCATGACCCACCTGTGAACCATTCCATGACCCACCTGTGAACCATTCCATGACCCACCTGTGAACCATTCCATGACCCACCTGTGAACAATTCCATGACCCACCTGTTAACCATTCCATGACCCACATGTGAACCATTCCATGACCCACCTGTTAACCATTCCATGACCCACCTGTGAACCATTCCATGACCAACCTGTGAACCATTCCATGACCCATCTGTGAACCATTCCATGACCCACCTGGGAACCATTCCATGACCCACCTGTGAACCATTCCATGACCCACCTGTGAACCATTCCATGACCCATCTGTGAACCATTCCATGACCCACCTGTGAACCATTCCATGACCCACCTGTGAACCATTCCATGACCCACCTGGGAACCATTCCAAAACCCACCTGTGAACAATTCCATGACCCATCTGTGAACAATTCCATGACCCACCTGTGAACCATTCCATGACCCACCTGGGAACCATTCCATGACCCACCTGGGAACCATTCCAAAACCCACCTGTGAACAATTCCATGACCCATCTGTGAACAATTCCATGACCCACCTGGGAACCATTCCATAACCCACCTGTGAACAATTCCATGACCCACCTGGGAACCATTCCATGACCCACCTGTGAACCATTCCATGACCCACCTGGGAACCATTCCAAAACCCACCTGTGAACCATTCCATGACCCACCTGTGAACAATTCCATGACCCACCTGTGAACCATTCCATGACCCACATGTGAACCATTCCATGACCCACCTGTGAACCATTCCATGACCCACCTGTGAACCATTCCATGACCCACCTGTGAACCATTCCATGACCCACCTGTGAACCATCCATGACCCACCTGTGAACAATTCCATGACCCACCTGTTAACCATTCCATGACCCACATGTGAACCATTCCATGACCCACCTGTTAACCATTCCATGACCCACCTGTGAACCATTCCATGACCAACCTGTGAACCATTCCATGACCCATCTGTGAACCATTCCATGACCCACCTGGGAACCATTCCATGACCCACCTGTGAACCATTCCATGACCCACCTGTGAACCATTCCATGACCCATCTGTGAACCATTCCATGACCCACCTGTGAACCATTCCATGACCCACATGTGAACCATTCCATGACCCACCTGGGAACCATTCCATGACCCACCTGTTAACCATTCCATGACCCACTTGGGAACCATTCCATGACCCATCTGTGAACCATTCCATGACCCACCTGTGAACCATTCCATGACCCACCTGTGAACCATTCCATGACCCACCTGTGAACCATTCCATGACCCACCTGGGAACCATTCCATGACCCACCTGTGAACCATTCCATGACCCACCTGGGAACCATTCCATGACCCACCTGTTAACCATTCCATGACCCACCTGTGAACCATTCCATGACCCACCTGTGAACAATTCCATGACCCACCTGTGAACCATTCCATGACCCACATGTGAACCATTCCATGACCCACCTGGGAACCATTCCATGACCCACCTGTGAACCATTCCATGACTCACCTGTGAACCATTCCATGACCCACCTGGGAACCATTCCATGACCCACCTGGGAACCATTCCATGACGCACCTGTGAACCATTCCATGACCCACCTGTGAACCATTCCATGACGCACCTGTGAACCATTCCGTGACCCACCTGTGAACCATTCCATGACCCACCTGGGAACCATTCCATGACCAACCTTGGAACCATTCCATGACCCACCTGTTAACCATTCCATGACCCACCTGTGAACCATTCCATGACCCACCTGTGAGCTATTCCATGACCCACCTGTGAGCTATTCCATGACCCACCTGTGAGCTATTCCATGACCCACCTGTGAGCTATTCCATGACCCACCTGTGAACCATTCCATGACCCACCTGTGAGCTATTCCATGACCCACCTGTGAGCTATTCCATGACCCACCTGTGAGCTATTCCATGACCCACCTGTGAGCTATTCCATGACCCACCTGGGAACCATTCCATGACCAACCTGGGAACCATTCCATGACCCACCTGTTAACCATTCCATGACCCACCTGTGAACCATTCCATGACCCACCTGTGAGCTATTCCATGACCCACCTGTGAGCTATTCCATGACCCACCTGTGAGCTATTTCATGACCCACCTGTGAGCTATTCCATGACCCACCTGTGAGCTATTCCATGACCCACCTGTGAACCATTCCATGACCCACCTGTGAGCTATTCCATGACCCACCTGTGAGCTATTCCATGACCCACCTGTGAGCTATTCCATGACCCACCTGTGAGCTATTCCATGACCCACCTGTGAGCTATTCCATGACCCACCTGTGAGCTATTCCATGACCCACCTGTGAACCATTCCATGACCCACCTGTGAACCATTCCATGATCCACCTGTGAACAATTCCAACCATGAACTGTATGTACCTCCTCCCCTACTGTTTTGTTTTTAAATTTCTAACCTAGGTCAGTGCTCACTATGAGAACTACATGATATAGAGTTTAAGAACCAGTCGCTATTATAGCAAGTAAGACAAAAGCTCACCAGTGCAGGTCATTAGGAAGAGTCTGACCAGTGGCGCCGCCAAATACAAACAAGTGTCTGTCAAACGAGACCATTGTGTGGCCGTAACGTTTCTCAGGAGGTGGTGGGGCTCCTCGCAAGATGTGTTCTGTTGAGATTCGGGTCCATCTGAAAACATGGGGAAGACAGAACAATTGAAAGTCAACAAAAAAACTAGAAACAAAACTTTCTATATGATACTTATAACTTTTAGTCAAGAAACTTGAAGAAAGACAAAAACAGAACCATTAAGCTTAAAATGTCATGTAATTGGGTGATCAAAAATCAGTGCTCATTTACATATATTATGGCATTCAATAACCTAAAATGAGGAAATCAATGAAATGAAGCGGCTTCAATGATAAGAAATGAGTTGTTTAACTACACAAGAGTTGTGTTCAAAGACAGCAGTCAAATATTATATTACGGCAGCACACAAGTGCTTCCATCATAGACTGGGGTGTTCAAATGACAATATATGTACTTAAAGTATTAACTCACATATGAAGATGTTTATAACAATCCAAATATTAATTTAACATTAGCTGTAAGAATTTGACGGAGACTGAGACCTACATTTGTTCCTTGAAGTTGAACTGGTACAGGTTGTTGGTGATCTTGGCCCCACTCTGTCCTGAGAAGACAAACATGGAGTCACGGGCCACAGCCAGAGCGAAGTTACAACAGGTGGGTGGAATATCACCTGTCTGTCTTACCTGAAGATTTTTTCAGACAATATAATTACATGTGTCAGGTATGATGAGATGAAACAGCTTTTTATTTTTTATGCACTGCTTCTTTCAAACAGGAAACAACTAATGTACAAGTAAAATGAACACCCCCACTCTACCTCTGCTCCATCTGAACTCATCATCTACACTTTGTTCCTCATGAGATTATTTTATTCTTTTTATTGACAACCTTTAGCTCTTTAGTAAAGTTACCGGTAGTACGAGCATATGTTCAACGTCTGTAAAAAAATTTGTTAAAGACCTTAACCTCTTTATCTTCTACGGTTTATAGAATGTCTAAAAATGATATTTTAATCAAACTAATTAAGCTTAATTAGTTGATTTATGTTTTTTTCATTTTTGAACATGTGGTTTCTTTGTTTATTGGGTTTAAGGTCCCACAAACAGTATTTCAGCTTTCTTGAACATGTGGTTTGTATTACTACACACATATACAGTTTAATATAAAACAACACCATGAAAATCAAGATTTACAATATTTTAACTCATCTGGTAGCACATATGATAAGCAGATCAAGGAATCTATGTACAAAAATGTACTTGTGGTATTGTCCAGGAGTGGTAGGTATTGTCCAGGAGTGGTATTGTCCAGGAGGGGTATTGTCCAGGAGTGGTATTGTCCAGGTGTGGTATTGTCTAGGAGTGGTATTGTCCAGGAGTGGTAGGTATTGTCCAGGAGTGGTATTGTCCAGGTATTGTCCAGGAGGGGTATTGTCCAGGAGTGGTATTGTCCAGGAGTAGTATTGTCTAAGAGTGGTATTGTCCAGGAGGGGTATTGTCCAGGAGTGGTATTGTCTAGGAGTGGTATTGTCCAGGAGTGGTATTGTCTAGGAGTGGTATTGTCCAGGAGTGGTAGGTATTGTCCAGGAGTGGTATTGTCCAGGTATTGTCCAGGAGGGGTATTGTCCAGGAGTGGTATTGTCCAGGAGTAGTATTGTCTAAGAGTGGTATTGTCCAGGAGTGGTATTGTCCAGGAGTGGTATTGTCCAAGAATGGTATTGTCCAGGAGTAGTATTGTCCAGGAGTGGTATTGTCTAGGAGTGGTATTGTCCAGGAGTGGTATTGTCCAGGAGTAGTATTGTCTAGGAGTGGTATTGTCCAGGAGTGGTATTGTCTAGGAGTGGTATTGTCCAGGAGTGGTATTGTCCAGGAGTAGTATTGTCTAGGAGTGGTATTGTCCAGGAGTAGTATTGTCTAGGAGTGGTATTGTCCAGGAGTGGTATTGTTTAGGAGTGGTATTGTCCAGGAGTGGTATTGTCCAGGAGTGGTATTGTCCAGGAGTAGTATTGTCTAGGAGTGGTATTGTCCAGGAGGGGTATTGTCCAAGAGTGGTATTGTCCAGGAGTGATATTGTCGAGGAGTGGTATCGTCCAGGATATTGTCCAGGAGTGGTATTGTCCAGGTATTGTCCAGGAGTGGTATTGTCTAGGAGTGGTATTGTCCAGGAGTGATATTGTCTAGGAGTGGTATTGTCCAGGAGTGGTATTGTCCAGGAGGGGTATTGTCCAGGAGTGGTATTGTCCAGGAGGGGTATTGTCCAAGAGGGGTATTGTCCAGGAGTGGTATTGTCCAGGAGTGATATTGTCTAGGAGTGGTATTGTCCAGGAGTGGTATTGTCCAGGAGTGATATTATCTAGGAGTGGTATTGTCCAGGAGTGGTATTGTCCAGGAGGGGTATTGTCCAGGAGTGATATTGTCCAGGAGTGATATTGTCTAGGAGTGGTATTGTCCAGGAGTGGTATTGTCCAGGAGGGGTATTGTCCAGGAGTGGTATTGTCCAGGAGTGGTATTGTCCAGGAGGGGTATTGTCCAGGAGTGGTATTGTCCATGTATTTTCCAGGAGTAGTATTGTCTAGGAGTGGTATTGTCCAGGAGTGATATTGTCTAGGAGTGGTATTGTCCAGGAGTGGTATTGTCCACAGGGCTTTTTTTCATCATTTTGGGAATATGACCCATACCCCTGGAATTGGGAATTTTCGCGTCGTTTTGCCAGAAATTGGGAATTTTTTACACCTTTGGGGAATAAAAAGCTGTACTGTTACATGTTGTTTTTTATCACGTTTGCCTTATTTAATTCCACTTTACTCGATGATGATCCCGCCTCTGCTAATGCTGCTTGCTTTAGAAGCAAGTCATTTCTTTTTTTTTTTCGATTGGGAATTTTTCTTCTCTGATTGGGAAAAAAGTATATGTTTTGCCATTGAGAACATGACCGAATATCGGCTATAAAATTGGCCGAAAAAAAGCCTTGGTCCAGGAGGGGTATTGTCCAGGAGGGTTATTGTCCAGGAGTGATATTGTCTAGGAGTGGTATTGTCCAAGAATGGTATTGTCCAGGAGTGATATTGTCTAGGAGTGGTATTGTCCAGGAGCGGTATTGTCCAGGTGTGGTATTGTCCAGGTGTGGTATTGTCCAGGTGTGGTATTGTCCAGGAGTGATATTGTCTAGGAGGGGTATTGTCCAGGAGCGGTATTGTCCAGGTGTGGCATTGTCCAGAAAGTGTTATTATCCAGGAGTGGTATTGTCCAGGAATGGCATTGTCCAGGAGTGGTATTGTCCAGGAGTGGTATTGTCCAGGAGTGGCATTGTCCAGGAGTGGTATTGTCAGGAGTGGTAGGTATTGTCCAGGAGTGGTATTGTACAGTAGTAGTATTGTCTAGGAGTAGTATTGTCCAGGAGGGGTATTGTCCAGGAGTGGTATTGTCCAGGAGTGGTATTATCCAGGAGTGCTTTTGTCCAGGAGTGATATTGTCCAGGAGGGGTATTATTTAGGAGTGGTATTGTCCAGGAGGGGTATTGTCTAGGAGTGGTATTGTTCAGAAGTGGTTTTATCCAGGAGGGGTGTTGTCCAGGAGTAGTATTGTCTAGGAGTGATATTGTCCAGGAGTGGTTTTATCCAGGAGGAGTATTGTCCAGGCGTAGGATTGTCTAGGAGTGATATTGTCCAGGAGGGGTATTGTCCAGGAGTGGTATTGTCTAGGACTGGTATTGTCCAGGAGTGGTATTGTCCAGGAGGGGTATTGTCCAGGAGGGGTATTGTCCAGGAGTGGTATTGTCCAGGAGTGATATTGTCTAGGAGTGGTATTGTCCAAGAATGGTATTGTCCAGGAGTGGTATTGTCTAGGAGTGGTATTATTTAGGAGTGGTATTGTCCAGGAGTGATATTGTCCAGGAGTGGTATTGTCCAGGAGGGGTATTGTCCAGGAGTGATATTGTCCAGGAGAGGTATTGTCCAGGAGTGGTATTGTCCAGGAGTGGTATTGTCCAGGAGTGGTATTGTCCAGGAGTGATATTGTCCAGGAGTGATATTGTCCAGGAGAGGTATTGTCCAGGAGGGGTATTGTCCAGGAGTGGTATTGTCCAGGAGTGATATTGTCCAGGAATGATATTGTCCAGGAGTGGTTTTAACCAGGAGGGGTATTGTCTAGGAGTGATTGTCAAGGGGTGATATTGTCCAGGAGTGGTATTGTCTAGGAGTGGTATTGTCCAGGAGTGATATTGTCCAGGAGTGATATTGCGAGGAGTGGTATTGTCCAGGAGTGGTTTTGTCCAGGTATCGTCTAGGAGTGGTATTGTCCAGGAGTGGTATTGTCAAGGAGTGGTATTGTCCAGGAGTGGTATTGTCCAGGTATCGTCAAGGAGTGGTATTGTCCAGGAGTGGTATGATCCAGGACTGGTATTGTCCAGGAGTGGTATTGTCCAGGAGTGGTATTGTCCAGGTGTGGTATTGTCCAGGAGTGGTATTGTCCAGGAGTGATATTGTCCAGGAGACCAGGAGTGGTATTGTCCAGGAGTGATTTTGTCCAGGAGTGATATTGTCCAAGAATGGTATTGTCCAGGGGTGATATTGTCCAGGAGTGGTATTGTCTAGGAGTGGTATTGTCCAGGAGTGATATTGTCCAGGAGTGATATTGTCGAGGAGTGGTATTGTCCAGGTGTGGTATTGTCCAGGAGTGGTATTGTCCAGGTATCGTCGAGGAGTGGTATTGTCTAGGAGGGGTATTGTCAAGGAGTGGTATTGTCCAGGAGTGGTATTGTCAAGGAGTGGTATTGTCCAGAAGTGGTATTGTCCAGGTATCGTCGAGGAGTGGTATTGTCGAGGAGTGGTATTGTCGAGGAGTGGTATTGTCCAGGAGTGGTATTGTCCAGGTGTGGTATTGTCCAGGAGTGGTATTGTCCAGGTATCGTCGAGGAGTGGTATTGTCCAGGAGTGGTATTGTCAAGGAGTGGTATTGTCCAGGAGTGGTATTGTCCACGTGTAGTATTGTCCAGGAGTGGTATTGTCCAGGTATCGTTGAGGAGTGGTATTGTCCAGTTATGTCGAGGAGTGATATTGTCGAGGAGTGGTATTGTCGAGGAGTGGTATTGTCCAGGAGTGGTATTGTCCAGATATACCAATAAAAAGGTACCATTTTCTAATTTTGTAACCATTGCCATCCTCAGTGTAAAAATATAAAATAACTAAAAGAGAAATAAATAAAGAGAAAAAAAATATATATGGTAAGGTTGGTAGATCTAAAACATGTCTTTTTTTTAAAAGCACTCAATTTAAAATTATAACTTTATGCAATACATATTGTAAATATTTACAATGTTTTGTGATAAAGTGCAATAAAAGCATGGCCAAGACTTACCTCTTCCCATGGTCGAACATCAACGAGTCCAGTCAGTGACATTGTCCACATATCATTAAGACGAGCATTACCATCATAGCCAGCAAATATCCAAAGTTTGTCATCGTACACCGCAGCACCATGGGCAGCTCTGGCCACTGGACGTCTGACCAACATTAAAAGCAGATAAATAAAATGGCTTTAAAGGATATGATCATGGTATCATGCTAGGTGTTCAAGGCATGCTATACACAGTGAAGGCAACACTATATCTGCTTCAAGTGGACATCGTCTCCAAATAACTGGAATGCTGTTGGTGGGACAATAAAACCAATAAATGTAAAACAAACGTCCGCTCATTCAATTTGAAACCTGAAGGTACTCTCTTTCTGGTAAAAGAAAAGAAAGAGTTTACAGTATGTCTGATGAAAATAAAATGGAGGATGAATTTCACTAGTTTTCATATTAGATCAATTAACTTCATAACAACAACACATTTTAAGAAAAGTTGAACTAAACAACCAACATATTTTATTTGAAGGCTCTCAGTGAAGTATTTAAAATGAAACTAGAACTCCAGGAGTCGGATGTGTCGCCTGACGAAAATTTTGTTAGTCGACATAAAAAATGTTAATTAGTTTTTTGTTGTACAGATATTAGCAATGTATTTGCACAAAATTCACATATAAAATAACCTTTTAAGGTAAGAGGGGCCTAAAAGAAGCTATTAAGAATCCTAAACTAAGCATGTCCATAGCAATAAATATCATATATCAGATATAAAAATGAAATATGAAAGAATTTCATCGTCATGTTTTGGAAAAAATCACATTTGAATAGGGTGACCCCCTCGCCTTGTCCCAGGACCATTTTTTACAAGTGGTTATTGCTAAAAAGTCTTATTTGGGGGTTTAAAACTATAATATATTGTAGCATCAATGGTGTAACTTTGTAAGCATAACCCTAAACATTAAAAAGAACTCATTCATATTGTTCAAGTACAAACATTTGATGATTTTACACTGAAAAAGTCATCTATACCCCCCTCGGAAAATTTCCTTGACACAGAAACATACACAAACTTTCAGAGTTTCTAAATATTTTAATTATACCAGTATATTTATAAAATGCATATCAAAATTTGCTATATACATATATCAATCACATAACAAATAATTACAGACTTTCACCGTTTAGTTTTTGAAATATTAGCTTTAAAATTGTCATATTCCATGTTTTTCTTAACAAAACAACAACAACAACAAACCTGTAAAAAAAGATTTTCTGTCACAATTTTGCACAATACCTTTATGTTTCACAAAGATCTTTTACAGATCTGATTAAAACTGACTTCTGAATGTGTATCTGTTTACAAAAGAACTTAAATTGTTGATTTTTAATGTTTTCCGTTTCACATATCGACCTCTGCTGTCACTCGGAACTCCTCGGGTAATTCTGTCCTCTAATAAATCCGAAGCTTGCCGGAGATCGCCGAGTAGGTACGATTGCTCTGCTGTCTCTGTCCGACATTTTGGTATTTTCCGAAAATATAACGTCACGCTTTGGGATCCCAATTTTTTGGTAAATATTTTTTTATTTAAAGAAATATAAGATATTTTTTGTTGAAATTATTACTTGTTTAAAAAAATATTATCAATATTTGCAAGATACATAAAAATAATGATTAATAATGTTTGCTACGATCAAATGCGATTAGTTCCAGAGAACGTGTCGGGTACTGCCGAGGGCATTTACGAACTCGATGTCGCCAAACATCGCCGTTTCAGACAGCATTGGCTAATTAGGCCCCTCTTACCTTAATTGTCTCATTGCAAAAAACATGCACAACAAGTAATGCCCTTTGCAAGAAATGCACTAAAAATCAATCAAATGGGAATAACTAAAAAACGGAAGAAGGTAGAGTTACCCTTCTTGTGCACTGTACTTTGACTCATTGCCAGAAACATGCATACCAAGGTTGGAGTCATTTGGACCTATGGTGACAAAGTTAGGCTCTAGACAAAAAAAAAATGCTCTAAAAAAATCAATCAAAGGGAAATAAATTCAAAAACGGAACAAGGTAGAGTAACGGTTCTTGTGCCCTGCACTTCGAGTCATTGCCAGAAACATGCATACCAAGTTTGGAGTCATTTGGACCTACAGTGACAAAGTTACACTCCGGACAAGAAATGCTCTATAAAAATCAATAAAAGGGGAATAATTCAAAAACGGAACATGGTATAGTAACGGTTCTTGTGTGCTGCACTTTGAGTCATTGCCAGAAACATGCATACCAAGTTTGGAGTCATTTGGACATACGGTGACAAAGTTAGGCTCCGGACAAGAAATGCTCTATAAAATCAATCAAGGGGGATTTACTAAAAAACAGAAGAAGGTAGAGTTACCATTCTTGTGCTTTGCCCTTTGAGTCATTGCCAGAAACATGCATACCAAGTTTGGAGTCATTTGGACCTACGGTGACAAAGTTACACTCCGGACAAGAAATGCTCTATAAAAATCAATCAAAGGGGAATAATTCAAAAACAAAACAATGTAGAGTTACGGTTCTTGTGCACTGCACTTAGAGTCATTGCCAGAAACATGCATACCAAGTTTGGAGTCATTTGGACCTACGGTGACAAAGTTAGGCTCCGGACAAGGAAATCCGGACGCCGATGCCGACCAAGTAATCCCTATATGTCGCCTTTTCAGGCGACACAACAAAAACTGCAATCAAAAAGAATTGTCTATATACTGATGTAAAAGTATTCAGTGTCTTTCAGGTAGATTTTCTATTAGACAACATTGCCAATACAGTCTGATTCTAAGGGACTCTAGTGGATGATGCTTTCATATTGTGTTTTAGTTTTATAATATATGCCTATGTTGATTGAATATGAGGATGAAACCACCCAACATGTTGATAACAAATTACAGTTTATTTACTTTATTGATCATCTACATGGATGATATAGAATGTGTTTGTATTTATACATCAATATATTTAACTGTCTTCATTAGTTGGATTTAATTATGATTATTTGGTAATTGATTGAATAAGCGAAGTGTTGCAGTTCACTGTACTGTAATCATGAATACAAATTGTGCATATGTGTTGCTAAAATAAAGTGTACACTTGTTTGGGGCATACGTTTCTTCAAGTCAATCAAAGACTAACATTGACAAAGACTACCAGATGTCCAGTATTACATACCTGCCCTCAAATTTCCACTGCACCCACTGTCCTGTAGCAAACCGATACTCATACAGATCATTCTTGTTGGTCAGGTTAGAGTTGGAGTTGATATCTCCAGTATATCCTCCTGTCAGGTGTAGCATTTGTATTGAGTAAAATAGCAACAAACATGTTTTATTTAGTTAAGTTTTAAATCAATTTTATTATAGTCTATTGTAAAACCAAGTTCTCTGAACTCATTTCATGTTAATTTCTGGTACCAGCACTTAAGTAGTGTTCGCCTACAGTTATAAAAAACAAATTAAACAGCAAGCCCAATTGTTACAATGTTGGCTTTAGGTGCAGGCGGCCATGAATTCGATCCCACTGCATGACATCCAAAGTCATTTTTGTTTGTTTTTAACATACATGGCAGTGACCAATTATGATCATTATTATAGCAATGTCCAGTTTTTTGGTGGAGGAAGACCCCAGACACATGTCTGGGTAGAACCACTGGCACATGCCAAGTCAGCTGGAAGACCTTCTCACATTAAGTCCTTCGTTTCAAACGGGACTCGAACCCATGCAGTGAGAAGCTAAGCAGTCAGTGGAGTTACAAATCGGTGACTCTACCACTACACTACGGGCGCCACACCCCAAAGTTGTTAAAAATGGTATATTTCTATACAGGCAAACTTTAGATGCTGATTATATCTTTCAAACATGGACTACATTTTACTGCTTTTAATGTAACAAATATGGTGAAAATATCCTTATATAACTAGGTAGCTTTAGATTACAAAACTAACAAATAATACTAACCAAAGACGAACATGCTTCCCTCATGGACCACGGCTGAGTGATGGTATCTAGGGGCAGGGGGAGCACCCATAGTGAACGCTCTGTAACAGATGTGCTGTTTTGTAAATAGTGGAACACAGTTTTGGTCAAAATAATTCACAAAGGTATTAATGGTGGAGTAAAACACCAGATGAATGTCTGGGTAGAACCACTGACAGACTAGATGTCAGCTGATCTCTTCCCTTAAATGTTTGTCTCTGCCTGGACTGAAAACATCTTGTATCCAATAGATAGTTTACATGTGATGTGATAGGCACTGATAAGACAGTTTAAGGCAGCCATCTTTGAAGGCAGAAGATAATGCAGGCCAAAATGTGTGCTATATTAAACTCATCACTGTCTTTTTCAGTCTATTTTACTGAATTATATATAAAATTTAACAGCTTTTATGAAGTATTTTAAATATAAAACTATATTTTAATAGTTTAAAAGGTTAACAAAATACAACCTAAAAAGATACACTGTTTATTTTGTTTAAAGATGAGCCAATAATTTTATTTATATCTGTGTATCAATTCTTTGTGCATTTAATAATTTTAAACATATTATATTTTAAAAATATGAATTTCAAGAGCTTTCCTATGGTGTATAGCTTTTAATTTTTGGACCAAAATGAATTACAAGAAAATAAAATTTATGTTTTTATACAATTCATCTAAAAAATCCCTTGAATTACCATCAATGATGGCTGTTAAGAATTAAGGGATCTTCACTGATGTGGAAACTATCTTTTGGTCTGGGAGTGTAAATAGTTAAATCAGTACCAATAAATATTCAATATTCTTTGAAAAAAACAACAACAAACTTTGATACAGTCCTTTGATTGATTTACTTGAAGAATGACTCAAGAAATGGTAATAAAGCCCTTTTATCCATTGTGATCCTAAAAAGTCAAAGTACAAGCTTCCAACCCCATCTAAAAATGCCTTAATCAAACATAAGATATATCCTATATGTTTTATCTTTATTGAATAAATGAACGACACAGAATCATCTTTGTTCCTGATACACCTCAGATGAGATCATTCTAGAAATTAAAGGTAAAATCATCAAATACACTCATTTTGCATAAGTAACATATAAATACAAGAACTGCTAGCATGCTGCCTGCTCCACTTATCCCATCTTTGGATAGTGTTAGCTGAAAAAGGGGCATTACTGTGCTTTAATGAATTTTAGTGTTACCTTCCCTTCATAATGAAATGATTTTCATATGTTTTGAAAGAGAATAAGTATTCCATGTTTGATGTAAATATTTTTTAACAATTTTTGAGAAATGAAATTTTAACAAAATGTTAATCAATGCTGGCTCCACAGTCATGGCAACAGCTTCACTGTCTTTGAAAAGTAAAGCTAAAAAACTGTTAAATAAAATCATAGATTCTCCTCTGAATATAACTTACCTGCCCCAGGACTTGTCCTTGACATCAAACCGTAGTAAATCATTTAACATGTTCTTTCTGCAACATAAAATACGATAAGATTAAGCAATTTTGTGATAGTTTTAGTCAATCTGTTTATTGACAACAGTGTAAAAGTTATTTTGTTCCCTTTCTGATGATTACACTCTACCCTCATAGTAAATTTTGTATAGATACAATAAATACAATAATGCAAAAATAGACAAAAACCAAAACACCACAGCCTGGAATCTTGATCAGTTCTACCACCTATCGGTTCCACCACCATCGGTTCGCTTCCACCACTATCGGTTCTACCACCTATCGGTTCTACCACTATCGGTTCTACCACTATTGGTTCTACCACCTATCGGTTCCACCACTATTTACACCACAATTGGTTTTACCACCTATCGGTTCCACCACTATCGGTTCTACCACCTATTGGTTCTACCACTATCAGTTCTACCACCTATCGGTTCCACCACTATCGGTTCCACCACTATCGGTTCTACCACTATCGATTCCACCACCTATCGGTTCTACCACTATCGGTTCCACCACTATCCGTTCTACCACCTATCGGTTCTACCACCTATCGGTTCTACCACTATCGGTTCGACTACTATCGGTTCGACCACTATCGGTTCCACCACTATAGATTCCACCACTATAGGTTCCACCACTATCGGTTCTACCACAATCTGTTCTACCACTATCCGTTCTTACTTCTACCACAATCGGTTCTACCACTATTGGTTCCACCACTATCAGTTCTACCACTATCAGTTCCACCACTATCGGTTCTACCACAATTGGTTCTACCACTATCAGTTCTACCACCTATCGGTTCTACCATTATCGGTTCTACCACCTATCGGTTCTACCACTACACCAACACACAAAGATGTATCAAAACTGTAGACTTTAGAGTGTTCACAAGAAAATTGTTGTGCTTAAAGATGTGACTGCAACCTACCCATTGTCTCCTCCAAACACGTATATGGCTTCTTTGAAGGCAACAACAGTATGCTTGCTTCTCCTGCAAGCACAAAATAGATGTAAATGAATTTTCGTAGGTATAATTAAAATGGGGAAAATTAAATAATAGAAGACAAGTAAAATGCAAATTAAGGTAGACTGTATCCTGAAAACAAAGCTTTCCGGTAAGTTATCTGAAAATTACCCTTGTTTGAAGCTATGGCCTAGAGTATAGGAACTGACTGCATTTAACAAAGCAGAAAACACAGGTGGGAAGTGGGAAAAAAAGAACACTTTGTATGTCAACTATATATTAATTGATTGTCTTGAAATCTTTATGTTAATGATTAAATGAGAACAATGCAATATCTGTACATTAAGAAGTTTACTGCTGTCAATCAAACCAGCTCATAGGCTAAAGCCATAAAACTGGGTGCCCTGCTGGCTTCCTATATGTAAAATATTTGAGTAAGCCCCTATTCATGGAGGTTATTTACACCCTTATGCCTGTTAACCTAGCCACTGGTGAAAACATTGACAGTTTGCTAGGATGCCACTTGAAGATTCAAACAAAGAAATGGACTAAAAATGTAAAATTTCACAGTCTTTTTATGTTTATGCTCTAAAGTTGAATGTACACCATCTGTAGATTAAAACGAAAACCCACTGCTTAACAAACTCAAGTGATGTTAGCAAAAGTTCTAACAATCATTTGAGGATCCTAAAGTGACACAATTTAAGACTTCAAGAAGTAATTTGAGGGAAGAAGCAAATTTTACTAATACATAGTGTTGCTGCCAACTCCAAAAGCCAGTCTTCAAAATTAACATCTATTAAATTATTATTCAGATGGGTAATATTTGAAGATTCACTGACCCGAAACGTCTAAAGATAACAAAAATAAATAATCTGTATATTTTTTTATGATCTCCATTCGAATCGCATGGGCTTTTTTTACTAAAGAAATACACTTACACAAATATCTAAGAAGTTGCTATAATAACCACATTATAAGGACTGATGTCACTCAATGATGCAAAACTGGTGTGTATTATGTTTATTTTTAGACAAGAGGAATTACTGAAAATACTTCAACTGGAAACCCCCGTAAATTGTTTTATTTCCTTTTGTGCGACAAACTTTATAAAATTCACAAGTCCACACTTGAATTTAGTCGCCAAAGGCGATTGGATGTGTGTTAATTTTGATGCCTGGTCATTTGTGACCCACATCATGGAAGTTTTGGGGTCAGCCAGAAAATCAAAGGGTCATGCTATCAATAAATTTATAGATGTATTTTAGAAACATGTAAATGCTGTCTAAATGTATGTACTTTGCGGAATAAAGCCCCCCTTGGAATACACCCCGCATAGCCCTTTTTTAATGTTTTTTTAAATTTTGTAAACACATAACCCGCAGTGGAACATTCCCCGCACCCTTTGTGCCGATAATTTATGTGTAAAGAAGCCATATTTCCAGGTCAAACACGTGTCAACTGTATCACACCAAGTCAGCATGATCTACACAGTGTTACCTAACACTACAATGCATATATCGATCGATAATCCTTCTCGTCTTCTGCTGTTACACAAAAGCTGACCTTTTGTCAGTAAAGTGAGAGCTATTTATAGATAACGGGATGGTGCAATATGATAGGGGTGGTTATTTTGATGTTAATGCGTTAAGTGTTTAATTGGAATAATCAGGGCACGATAGGCTGATACGTGCAAAAATTTAATTGCCGGGCAGTGCCATTAGAAAGAATGTAAATTATTGTTTAAGTTTAATGTTACCTACAAAAGTGACAATTAAAGATGATTGATTGATGAAACTGTGCAGCGTAATTATCGGAGTGATATGTGTTCAAACAGAAATGCAAACAACGAACCATACTGGGTAGCGGTATATATTTTTGCCCAAAATTGGAAACAACATCACTTCCAAGATGCCTTCATGGAAAAGCTACACTTCCGGCTTCAAGCTTGAAGTAGTCAGCTGTGCGTAAGAGACCGTAAATCGGCCCGTCTAGTTTTTAAATTTTGTTGTTTATCTTTATCATATTGTTCTAGTTTGATATTAATTAAAATTTACACAACTAATCTTTTTTCATCTTCACAATGTCCCCGCTAATGTACTGAAAAAAGCGTCAAGAACGAGTGCATATACATGTATGCAAAATAGTAATGAACCACTATTCGATGCTCGCAACAGTTCATGTTACGCTAGGAGGCGAAAGTGGTTGATAATTTTAGTGAGATGGTCCTTAATTCTGACCCCAGTCAGTGCTGTAAATTATGAACCACCATCTGATGCACGAAACTGTTTATTTTACACTTGTAGACCAAAGTGGTTGCAAATCTTTGTGAGACGGTCCTTAATTCTGACCCAAGTATGCTGTAAATGTTCTGTGCAAAGACTTTTATTAAACTGAAGGTCGCACTTTTAAGCGGCAAAAAGGTTAAGGAGTTCAGTTAAGCCTGCAATCAGTTTCCCTGATCTTAGGTTAAGGAGTGGCAGCTGGCGGACAAAAATTGGATTTTGTCAACAGATTCCCCGCAGGCCGCCATCTTGAGAAAAAAAGTTGCGGGCTATATTCCGCAAAATACGGTATTTGTATTTTCAATGATTATTATAAAAAACAACAACAGTGAAGTATTGTTTCAGTCGGCTAAATAGCAAAACTATTAGTGTTCTTGTTTGCCTGTAATTTCATTGGGTCCGTGGGACTCAGTGCTGTAAAAATATTGAGTCCCAGGTGATTCCTGCTCTATCCCAAATAATTTAACCATTTTCATGCTCATTTTGTACAGCATTAAGTTATATATAAGACTCTCTCACACACAGCTGCTTGATCAGGGTTTCTCTGCCCAAATTTTCTTGTAGTTTGGAGACTCAACAGAATGCACCAAGAGTAACATTGATTATTTGATAAATACTGTTAAAATGTTATGTTTTATTAACAAAAACCCCATAAAGAACCCCATAAACTAATGAAATATTGGGTTGAGTGATGCATCTATAGTCAAAGATTATTACACATAACTCGATTTGCAAATTTAAATCAATCAAAGATGAGCTTCACTAGTGAAGTGACTACAGTCTGACTAGAGCCCTTTCCTGCAAGTCGGTACATCAATTTTTGGTTGTAAACACATTTATAAACAGATGTCTCTGTGCAGTGTTGATATTGCGGTGATACTGTCAGTTTTATTATCAACTTCTTTTGCTAACCAATCTTTACACTATGAGGATAAGCCAGTTTTTCTGAAAATTTGTGGCATGACACGTTTTCTTTTTTTGCTGCGGCAGCCATGTTTCAAAGATAAACAATGATGTAATGTATTTTCTAATAAGAGACTCATTCTGAAATACTTATACTTATTCTACAGTACCATCATAGTAAAAACATCGCAACCAGTCAAGGTCAGTACTCATTAAATAAAATAGTAACCCTGATATACACAGGTGTTGCTACTGTTACTTTTGGTTTCCAATCAGACAGGTGACAAGAATCTATGTAAATATTTAATGGGAAATCATCTGACTAACAATAATTGGTGATTAATAATAATTATTATGGAATTGTTGAAAAATGGATGATACATCCCACTTAATCATCGTAGTTGCAAGAATTGCATCCCTCAGAATTTTGTTGCATAATTAGATATAATTATGCTGTAAACAGGAACAGTGAACTACCGTTGCAACCTTTCGAGTTTAGAAAACAAGAGTTAGGAATATTCTGATTCCAGACTGCATCGAAATGTTGACTTTCTTAAAAAAATAAATGGTTTGTTAAACAACTAGTATGACATGAGATTGTAAACTGTCATGTCATTAATAAGTAGTTTATAATGTTTAATTCTTTTGTAATGTAAAAGTATGAATCAAATTACAGACGTAATGGCAGCCAAAATGTATACTTAGTAATTGTAACACTAGCTTAAATTGCTCCAAAAGCTTTATGTAAACAGCCTTATTCTTATCTTTAACAATTATCTTTGAATTACCTTTGAACTTGTACCATCAACTTCAAGGGTTCAAGTGGAAATGTATTTACCAGTTCAAAGGTCATATGTATAAAACTTTATCTAGATTAAATGTCTGAATGATTGATTTCAAAGACTGATTGATTATTTGACTGCCTGATTGATTGTGTCCAATGTATTTTATATGTTTTCAGAGAATCATGACAAGTAAAGCTTACTAAAGGCTACCCATGCATTCTTTATAGCAGGGTTTTCCCTGACGCACAAATCCTGCATCATTGTTGCATTTTTTCTGTAAATGACCCTCAAAATAAAATATGATGCATCCATGTGGACGCAGGTTAGCGTGGAATGAAAATATTTCATCATTTCAGTTTGCTTACCGATTTGTTGATTGTCCGAATTTCTATTCTTCTTCTTTCATTTTTAACCAGACTGGTTCGCTAATGTTGACGGTTTTTATTCGCTAGTTGGGTTTACATAATCAAACCAGTCACCAGGTATGACGGGTTTACGGTGTATTGATCGTATTTTCGTGTCTTTGCTGCTCAGCGGAAGACACAGTCGAAAATGTAGACTGTATCACAGGTTTCTTGGGGGGGTTTACCGGAAAACCCGTCAAAAGTAATAACCAGTCTGTTAAAAATGTCTCAGCAAAAGCTGACGCAGTTTCTTTTGTCTGCAAGCTCAAAGCGCAGTGAACCAGGTCTAAGTACTGCAAATTTGGACAGCGAGGGGTCTGACTCTTCTGACGCAAATGAATGACCTTGTCTGCCCAGAACTGGACATCAAATTAGCATACATTGCAATACACAGTATAACATGTTAATTGGGAAGAAGGCGATTTGCTTTGGCTTTGACAAATATAATCAGTGTTTGCTTGTTATTTTAAGAATGACCCCCAAAATTTTTAAATGACCCCCAATTATGGATGTCTGGGGGTCCAAATGACCCCCAGTAGGCGAAGCCAAGGGGAAACCCTGTTATAGACAGTCTGAAATACTTCTACAATTATCAAATTTTGCTGAATCACTTTCTGAAACATTTCTATTTCAATGGTTACAATCCATCCAACAGTTCTATTTAAAAATAACTAAAAAAATCATACTGTCAAAGGTGATGTACACATGAAAACGAGGCGGTGGCATTCCTGGAGAGCCAAAGTGAAGTGAACATTACAAAACAAACATGCGCAACCACTGTACATGTCTCCTGCATGTTAAAGGAGAATTTACGCATATAAACAACATGTGTTATAATTTATCATTGCAATAAAATTTAGAATCCCAGCTGGAATCTTATATCAGCAATATAAATTGATAATAAACTGGACTTGCCTGGCACCAACAAACTCGTCACATTCTGGCATGCATTTCCATTTGTGAACCGTCTCAAACGGACCAAAGTCAAGGGTAAGACATTCCGAACTCTCTGGCCAGTTATGGTCGACACTAACTGGCCGGGCAATAGCCATTATATCGACATTTATTTGGCCAACAATGTTTATTTATTTCCCAGAAATTTTACACCGGAAGTGTCTAACCGGAACTAGATAAAAATCGTTTCTTGCTATGCGGCGCGAATTGACCCATATTTCGGTAAATGATCAGCAAATAAACTAAAATGCCGATTTGATATATTTGTAAACAGAATAATGTGATTACATATATAAAGTATATTAATACACATTTTGAAATAAGTAAATAATTCACTGTTAAACCACAATTAACCAACAATTTTTGCACCTTTACTTATAAGAAGTTATACAATGCTTGCGGAACAAAATCAGTGTCTCAGTCCAGCCAGTTCACTCAATGTAAGAAACGCAGGTGTGGAAATATACAACATATTTATTGTTGTTCAACCCCAAAGAAAAGCGACAGTGCCGTCGCTTAAGAACGTTGAAACTAAATCTAGCTCGCGGGAATGATTGTTGTTGTTATAATTATATATTATTATTATTATTATTATTATTATTATTATTATTATTATTATTATTATTATTATTATTATTATTATTATATTATTATTATTATTATTATTATTATTATTATTATTATTATTATTATTATTATTATTATATATTATTATTATTATTATATATTATTAATTATATTATTATTATTATTATTATTATTATTATTATTATTATTATTATTATTATTATTATTATTATTATTGATGCCAGAATGTTTGATAAAATATCAGCTTTACTATGTGTGTTATGTTGACAGTATAACTTGTAAGTGCGCTTTGTTTTGGTTCAGAACTTATTGAAGATTGATTTTTATCCAATATTTTTCATTCTTTAAAGCTTCGAGATTGGTTTAAATAAATTGTAAATATATGAAATAAATAAAAATAACATGAAGCGAGTGGGAAACCAACAAAATAAAAATGAAAAATGCAGCGGATTTTGAAATCCGGGCGTCAAGTAGGGTTTTGTTTATAGCTGTGAAATTCCTAGTCACTACCATTCGATTACCTTGCACAAGGGATACTACAAGTTTTGTAGTATATTTTCGGTTAATTTTGTTCATTAAACTATGTAGATTATCTTTAACCACCGATCATTACAAGTTAGTCCATGGATACAACTTTTTACCGCACCCTGCTCCAGGTAATGTCTTCCTTGTACCCAGGAAGTGAGCGGATGAACGGGGCCAATATATGTTTGAAGAACATGTTACCCACTCAAACGTCTAAAATGTCCGTCTATGTACTAAAAACCCCAACACTGCTAGTGCACTATTTAGGGACTTCGAAGTTTCACATAAAAAAGGGTTTTGACGATTAAAATGCGCTTTATATCTGGAGCTTCCTTTGGGGTGGGTGGGGAGATGAGAGATCCGGTCTCGTGGCTGTGAGTAAATTTAGATTTAGACATGCGTCTTGCCATCATGCATACGTCTGATTCTACCCTGCACTCCAAATCCACATCGCGACGCAACAAGTTCCGCACCTCTGCGTTAAATTTAACAATTGTTGTTAAAATGAATCTTGGTTACATCCTTGTACGGACTGTATATCAACATTTGCCAAAAGAGAACTAACAGACATCAATCGCGATAATTTGATTCATAATACAAACGGATATATATAAGGGACAAAACTGCGTTTGACATTATGTTCTGAAGGGCATTCTCTAGTACATTTGTCTCCCTTTGACCAACCGATATCAGAAAACAACTACATTTTTGTTGTTGTAATAAGAATCGGTTAGAAAACAGAATCTTCGTATTGGTGAAGACTCAGAACTCATTCAATTCTAATAGTAAACGTTTTCAAAATACTTCAAAAGGGCGCTTTGAAACAAGAGAATGTTGGTCGCCCTAAGCTAGTAAGAAGTTCGTCTCAATTATCCAAGTGAAGTTTAGGCGCAACATGCCAACTGGGGATCAGATGCAAAAACTAGAGATATGTCAAGCGCATGATTCCATGAAGAGGTCGGGTTCAACACGCCAAACAGGGAATCAGATGCACAAATGAGACAAATGTCAAGCGTTCGATTCCATGAAGAGGTCGGGTGCAACATGCCAACAGCAGATCGGATAAATAAATGGATGTCGGGCGCCCGATTCCAGGAGGAGGCCGAGCGCAGTAAGCCTCGTGAAGGTCGGGCGCAGCACGCCATTGTGAGATCGAATGCAATATAAGAAGGGACGTCGGGCGCCCGATTCCAGGAGGAGGCCAGCCGCAATAAGACAAGTGAAGTTCAGGCGCAATTGGCCGACCAAGTGAAGGTCCGGCACAATAGGCCGGCCACGTGAAGATAAGGCGAAATAGGACGGCCACGTGAAGGTCGGGCACAAAAGGTCGGCCACGTGAAGGTCGGGAACAAAAGGCCGGCCGGGCACAACAGGTCGGCCACGTGAAGGTCGGGCACAATAGGTCGGCCACTTGAAGGTCGGGAACAATAGACCGGCCACGTGAAGGTCGGGCACAATAGGTGGGCCACGTGAAGGTCGGGCACAATAGGTCAGCCACGTGAAGGTCGGGAATAATAGACCAGCCACGTGAAGGTCGGAAACAATAGGCCGGCCACGTGAAGGTAAAGCGCAAAAGGCCGGCCAAATGAAGGCCGGGCGCAACACGCCAAGCGAAGGTTGGGCGCAGTACAGCGGTCAAGTTAGGGTCGGGCGCAAAAAGCCGAGTAAAGGTAATAATAATAATAATAATAATAATAATAATAATAATAATAATAATAATAATAATAATAATAATAGCATTTGACGAATTTCTCTAACATCACACACGTCTCAATCTTTTACACTGTCCGTTCATGTGCATGTCGAACTCTACGTCCGACGATGGCGACCCTATATTTATACATGGCCTGTATACTGTATACTTACACAGCTTTACGGTGTGAACAGCATATATTTCAAACATCGAGAATGTTAAATCATCTGTGATATATGGTTAACTTGGGTTTCAAGGGACTAAAAAGTTCCAAGGGTTTGCAGTTTTAATTTAATTGATCTATTGAAACCTAAAACGTAAACATATTATGAGAAATGAAAAAAAAATGCTTACCGAATATTTAATATATATTTTAAATATGTAATATTGAAAAGAAACCCCACATTTTGCACACTTTGCAAAAACAACACCACCTTAAACCTCAATGATATAATAATCGAGAGAATAGTACTATCATTATCAGGTTTATTTACTTATCGTACAAAAACTATTTAAAATCTTTATTTCACATTATTTAGATCCTTATTACAAGGTGTGATCATCTCCTTCGCGACTCCACTCGCAACTCCTCGGGTAATTCCGTCAACGTAATCACCTCGGAAATAACAAACTCTGCACAGGGTTTACGACATCGTTTACGACATCGCTACGCTCGCTTAAAACCACTGCCATCATGCAAAATCACGTGACGATAGTCAGATCATGTGACAGAAGCAATATGCCAACAGAGATTGCAGACACTCGATCTGTTTGGGTTTCACTTTTATGGAGGAGTCAAACTCCGTTATTACTTTGTGAATTTCTTCAACAGTATCCATTGGTTGTTTACATTGAACCGGTGTAACACTGAAATTTCGCCCTCGGCGAAAGGACGGAAATCGCCGAGTTGTTACGATTGTAGTGATAAATGCATTCTTTTTTTTCTTTATCGTTTGAATTTGTTTTTTCATCCATTATTAGTCGTTTTTCTAACATACACATTCATTCCGATTGTCATTTTACTGAACAAAAATTAAAAGTAAAAAAAATCAAATCCTTCCAGATCTGGAAGGATTTCTGTGTGGTGGCAGAGATTCTCCTTACTGAAAGGGGGAGATCACTGCGGAAGTAATGCACTCGGAACTCCTCGGGTAATTCCGTCATATCCGAAGCTTGTCGGAGATCGCCGAGTAGGTACGATTGTCGCGACTCATATTCCCCATTTCCGAAAAATATAAATGTTTTTGTTATCTCCCTTATCTGAAGGTATTCCATATACTTTACATTAGAAATTTATTCTTTTTTTTCTTTCTTTTTCTTAAATCTTAATTTTTATATTTGTTTATATATATCAAAAGCGCTCCGTCTTTTTTTTTTTTTTATAAATTCTTATCTCAATCAATAAGATTCTATTTTATGCGAATGCAACAGTCTTTTTTCAAAAGTTGAAAAAGTGGAAATTTTTTAAGTTTTCTGCAGTACAGATATACCACAATACCTACCCACACGGGGTAAGAAGTAGTTTTTGTACTAGTTCCTTTACATACGAAAAGAGGGAATATTGACAAAATTGTCAGCAATAATATTAACCTTCCAGTAAACTGGAACTTGTCCAATAGCAGCAGGACAGTACGAGTGTAAACATTTCAAAACCACGTCCACAAACATTCATTGCTAAGTGAAAACTGAAGCTTGGTGATAATCTGACAAAACCCACAAATATACAAGTTATACATTCTGTAATGCATACAGGTAAAACAATATTAGAATAAAACATGTCCTTAATCAAATTATATCCTCAATTGAACTAAAATGAATCGCATATGCCCTTGGTATCTAAGTTTTAATTTATATGTTGTATCTCACAGATTGATTTGCTTCTATCAAAGACAATTAATAAAATCTTTCATCTGTTTGGGCGATTAAGGGAAAATTTCCGCATAAACTCACACTATTTTTTCTAAATAATGGCGAGATTGAACACGGCATCAATTGTTGGACAGTATACATTGTATAAAAGTCGCTCCTACAGTTTATTCTTTACAAATCTGTAAATAAGCACGATTATGGCATTTGCTTCAATTAGATACCGAAGTCAAAACAGACTGCCTAGATGATGATATTACGGAAAATTATAAGTAAAGGGTCACTTGGTTTTCTAAGTTTAAAAATAGCAGAGTGGATTATATTGTAAAACATGATTTGATTACGTATGAGGTGATCCACTTTTCACATAGATGTAGGACATCAATAAACCGTCTTTCGGGGTTCCTTTAAGGTAACGCTTGTTTATATGTTTGTCTGAGTGAAAAAAAATCTGGCCGAAACTGTCGGACAGCACTTTTAAGTCGTTTAATCAGGGTAACGTGTTATCATGAACAAAAGACGACAACTTATCTAAGAAACAATATTTTTAGGCTACACGCATGTTCTTATTATGTGCTTCCGGACTTTGTCATGTTTCCCGACTTGTTCAGCGGTTTGGTATTTTGTTATCATGCTACATCATAGTCGGAATTATAAGAATTCCTTCAACATACCACCGACAAATGACTTTAATGACTTTAACGAAACACCTTGGTCGGCGAAGAAATGAGAAAATTTATGACGGTATCCAACACACTTAAAGTGAAGTTTTTGCAAAACGAACTGGGGTTGATATCGTAAATACATCGTTATCTTCTTACCGCCGGTATCTGTCAATATCCGTAATAATATAAATAGCGCGAGAGATCCGAATTTATCAAACACATGTTTTATTTGCTCCATGTATGAGCAGTGATATACTTAGAAGTAATAAAAGTTCGCGCCGATAATTGCCAATATACCCGCAATGGCTAAAACAAATTACTCCCCCGCCGGGATCCAGCACAACGTCTTGTGGGTTCCGGCTTTATTGCAGGTGCACGGAACGAGCATTGTCCTTCGGCCATTTTCGGCATTCTTCGGAATGCGAATCCGCGAATTACAGATGCGTCAAAAAGTACCACAGCCACTGTTTTATAACGGTTTTATTGAAGTGAAATACAGCTTTTACGATGACGTGAAGAGTTTTGCCCCCGCGTGTGCAATGAAACTTCATAATTTCGGTTCGAATTCGATCGCAGTGAAACCTAAAATTCCTCTCCATTTCTCATTACTGTCACGGCGCACGAAGAGTCTGTTAGGAATAGCATTGCCATGGGATATATCCGCAATTTATTCTCTGGAACGAATCTATCTAATATAAAAAGTACATATGCTTTTTAAAACAAACACTCGTGCCTCCTGATTTTCTTATTATTAGTTTTACTTTTAAAATGATGTGCAATTTATATCCATCGATGAAATGGCAACCACAATAAGTGAAAGCATGGTACAAAATGAAAAAGCGGACCCAACAATAGTTGTGAATTTTTGGTGGATACCCCTCTAAAACATTCAGGCCCATGTATAAACTTCCTGTATACTTTTAAAATTCAATAACGCATCCCTGGCGCTCCCACGAACCCCGCACGTAAGAAGTCTGTACATGCTTACAAAAAAAAGTCATATTTTTCTCCATTGTTTGGTTGTTGTTGGTGTTTTTAGGGGAGGGGATAATTTTATATGACTTTTATACATTCTTATTGGCATGTTTGTGTTTGAAATACAAGCCTTTATCAGTGAGTTCGTTAAGACACACTTGTACTCCTGCTCCATTAGTTACATTTGAAATGTGACAAGTACGACACGTGAAATGTGAAAATATGAAATGTGAAATGAAATGTGAAAATATGAAATGTGAAATATGGGCATTTCTGCCGATACTGCGCAGCGACATTTCTATCATTATAGCACAGGGGCACTTATGAGGTGCCCAGGGACTGAACCCGGCCGGTCCATTATACTGACACCGACGAGTCAGGCGTAATGCTGTCCCCTTAGCCCCGAGCGTTAGGCGGGAAGCCACTACTACCAACTTTAAAGTCTTTGGTAAGACCCTGCCGGGGTTCGAACCCACGACCTCCCGATCCGCAAGCCGACGCTCTACCAACTGAGCTATTGCGGCCGGTCAATGTGAAATATGAAAATATGAAATGTGAAATGTGACAAAAACGACACGTGAAATGTGAAAATATGAAATGTAAAATGTGACAAGTACGACACGTCTAAGGTATTATTCGGGATCCGCCCCTGAACAGTTCAATATATTTAGAAAAAAATAGCTTGTCAAATTGAATTTCATTTGTATTGTAACAAAGGTATCACTGATTACACCGTTTGATATATTCACATGTTTTCCAATGTGGTTCACATTGTTTTGACCTGATGGATTTTTTTGTATTTTTCTGTATTTTGCTGGCATGGTTTGGTTTTTGCCTGATTATTCTCTATTCAAATTAAACTTTTTCGTACTTGGCGCCGTATGACCTGTTAAGTGTCGGTGAGCTGTACAAACCAAATAAATAAATAAATATCACTGATTACATATAATAAATATGATATAATAATAAAACTGTCCTACAATGAGTAACAAAGAGTTCCATCCTTACCGAACATAGAAACCGTTGCTAACTTTTCTCCTGTTTCCGGTTTACAAACTCAAGTAAAACCGTACTTTGTTTTGAAACTTAAAGCTTAAACGTGGTATCCGACAGTTTACCAATTTATCAAATGCGTGTTATAATATATTTAGTCTGTTAAGGGAAATGTGGGAATGATTTCTAAATAGACACATACTGTAGGTTAACCGTGGTATCCGACAGTTTACCTATATATGTAACAATATCTGACCTCTGTTTGGGGCGTTTGTACATATACATTAGTATATACTTTCTGTAGAAAAAAATCAATCTTCACTCTAAGCTTAGACGATTTTAAACAGTATCTCAATTTTATGGCAGTAAAACTCGTTAATCAACACTTAATTGTTCATTCTTTTCAACTCTATAAATAAAAACGATTGGGTATCCTGCAAAGAAATAGACACCGACGTCACAGCGGATGACGTGGATGAACGAAAACATATGTAGTCACGTGTTTTTTTCTTCATTTAAAAACAACTAACTGTGCAACGTGGCTCAGATAGGAAATACATGTTTGTAGTGACGAGTGTAGCGTTATGGTTTAACTTAGACAAAGGATACCAATAACTGGTATTTCATGGTATCTTTACACGCAGCAATAATATATTGGCATGCTTGAAAGAAAGAAAAAATAAGGTCCACTTTCGAATAGCACCTTTAACAGTAATTCTTTTCACTCACTTTCTTCAGAATAAGACAGAGTAGTTTTAAGGTTGTGCACATGTCAAAGAAATATTAAAATCGTGAACTTTCCATTAAAGATTTTTAAGGACATCTTTATTTCCTTCCTTTAATTTTCCATTACGCTTGCCCTGTAATCATACTTTTATGACAACTGGTGTCCCTAGACTTATATTCTCAGCTACCTTAATAGGGTTGTTTACTTCACACTCTTAAGTCCTATCATTCCATTGACCCCAACCGATTTATTTATTTTTAAAAAGGAAAACTTGTTTTATGATGGCGCGCCGCCTGGGTTGCTAATGAGGATTGCGACAATATTTCCGCCTTTGTAGTTCATTCTTTATGTTTACGCGGCTGCGGCCGGAAGAAAATTTGTTTTAAGCTTGTTTGATGAAATATGCTAATTATCTCGTATAGCGCTAGCAAAGTATATGCTTGTTTTAACAATTTGTCACCACGTGACCCCTCATCGATCCCACAATGCCTCGGGAATCACGTGCCACCAAGGAAGCTCGTGACATGACGCTGCCGTAAACAACTGGACTGATCGCGCCCCCTGGGGAGTTAAGTATCGGTCCCTAGAGAGCGCAAGTGTCAAGTTCAGCAGCGAATGAGACTCGGAATTTTGATTGGTCGAAAATAAAGACACTTTCAGTCCTTGAAAGGGAAAATTTATTCCCCATGTCTTTGCCAAAATATTTTGTTTGTGAAATATGTTAATGTCAAGAAATGCTTGTGTGATCACTTCAATAAACGAAGAATAAAAGAAAAAAAAACCCGACATAACATAAAGTGTTCCGGTATGATGTTATTACTGAATGTAAACAAATTCGCTTTTAAGATGGACGCCGGCTAGCTGTCGAGTGGTTGATTGAAAATGATGAATTATAGGTCTGATGTGAAATAAGACAAGACAAGCGTCTTTTTATTTATAATGTGAAAGTATTGTGTCCAGATAACTTAGTTGTACAATGACAGTTCAATTTGCTTTTGAACGCAAGGTGTTGGCCAAAACCGAAAATTACTTCTACTTGATCGGTAATTGAAATAGATAGAAACACGTGAAATTTGATTTAATTTTTTTAAACATCGACTTTAAGGCAGCATTTTCAAGAAATGATGTATACACTTAATGGTTACACCTCATACTTAATAACAGGGAGAGAGTTAATTAAGAAGGGGTGTAAATGGGATTAATGACCGCGAAGTATGAAACTCAACCTTCAGACTGTTGGATACTGAGAATTACTAAGACTCAGCGGTCAAAGTTTGAAGTAAAATTATTCAGAACCAACATCTGCAACTTGTAACTTTTGAATCAATCAAGCCTTAAACTGATACATAATTTTATTAATGAGTTCTAAACTGAATCCTAAACAATATACATCTGGCGGGTTTCGTTTTGTTTGTTATATATACACTGTACATTATTACATGAGCATAGTGATGAGGCTGTTCCGCTATGATGGCCGAGGAAGACCTCAGACAAATGTAGCAAAAAAGTGTATTTATAAAGTGTTATAAATGAAATCCCCCACCCTGACTTAAACTCGAATCCACGCAGCGAGATGCTGAGGAGTCAGGGGAGAAACAAGTCCACCCCACCCTGTATACATCTAGCGGTGGTGTATCAATATATCTGTGTTTGCAATATGTTTAATTTAAAGTCGCAAACTTTGTAATCTGACCAGCTTTATCATTATTCTCAATCAGTTTTCATCAGCAGTGTATCTTGTATGTTATTTCTTGTAAAATAACAAAATGAATTTTTATACTAAATTTATTATAGCTTATAATGAAAGCATACAAAGCAGAAAAAACCCCCGGCATATTTCAATGTTATGCGCATCTTTTCTACATGCGCATCTTTTCTACAGACAATAGGAATTTTCAAGTCACGCGCATTTTCATCAAAACAGTAACTTTGAACAACATCTGAAATAAAACCTAAATTGTATATAGGTTGTACAGTAACCTACACAGTGATGTATATTGGTGTTGACAATAAATTATTTAAAATAAACGCTACAAACTGTTATTGTAATTTCTACCGTTTGGACAAAGAGAAAAGACTCATTAATTTAAAATATTTCAATGCAAGGGAATTAAGAAGTATATGATCAACAGAAATAAGAAGAACACAGCACTAATTGAAACACTAATTAGACAATAACTTATCTGTTACATCTGAGAAAGAAACACATATCTTATTATGCAGTTTACTGATTTAAAAAAATAACAGTCATTATCAAGTGGATAATTTCAGCGGCTCAGGGTGAACGTAGAAATCTTTCAGATCAAATATCTTACTCATTATTTATATAAGAAAGAATATTTCCTCAATCATCAGAAAACATCAACAACATTATAACTAATTCCTTGTCACATAATAAGTTAATTTGTAACCATCGCTGATTTGCTGGAAATCTTCGCTGAAGTATACGTAACACAACCTTGAAAAAAAAAACAAAAAAAAAACACGAACTGTGACAGCAACGGGATAGTGAGAAAAAAAAGAGCTAATGCAAAACTTCGAAGTCAATAAACACATAAATGTGAACAAACAATAAGTGATTTTTTTAATAAATGATTTTAAAAAATACATATTTTGAACAAAGTTATCGAATCATAAAACACTGAAATTTCCATGATAATTGCATTTTAAACAAAAGTAGTAAAAATATACATAAAATGGAAGTCAACAAGTCAATTTTTTAACAAAGATTATACTGAAAGTTATGTGCCAATTGACTGCGAGGGTCACGATTTTGTAAAAAAATATTTTTGCTTCTATTTTATTTTTTATCTTTTCTTAATTTCTACTAGGTTTGCAGGTTTACCGCTTTTAATTTTGTCGACATGTGCGTGTTTTAGCACTTAATGTCTTGTAAATTCTTAGCAAAATTGGTCGTTGAGAACGGCGACCATATCCATACAAGAAATTATAGATGCGAAACATTTAAATGGAACAGATGAACAGTGATATTGATAGTAAAACATTTCTTCCTATAGAAGATGTATTGTTACGTATTTAAATGATCGGTCTCTGACTTTTGGGTATTTTTATTAAACCCACGATTATATTTTGCAGGCTTATCGCGCAATGGAAACTTGGCGAGCATAACAAATAGTCTTGTGTTGTTTTCGATTTGGACATATTGCCACTATCACTCGCTTCTTCACAAACACTTTGATAGATATATGTGTATTTTTTCTTCGGTATTCAAAGTTTGTTAAGATTTAAACCTTTAGGTTCTCCTTTTTATTCATGAATACTGCCTATGGAGACATATTTTTTGGCGTGCTGCAAAGATTTCACACACATATGCTACCATGTTAAATGCGCTTATTCAGGGGCGGATACAATTTGTTGTTGTTGTTGTATGAATTCAAGATACATTTAACTTTGTCGCAGTAAATACAGTAAATGTATATATATATATGTGGAAACACATACATGTAAGCTTAAAATATACTAAGCTTTTAAAGTAAATTTTATATGGGTCGAAGTTAGGGTCCCTTACTGTGTATATATATATATATATATATATACACAGTAAGGGACCCTAACTTCGACCCATATAAAATTTACTTTAAAAGCTTAGTATATTTTAAGCTTACATGTATGTGTTTCGACAACTCGTAGCTCGTGCATCCCCCACCACCCATCCCCACCCACCCCGCACCCCGGATAAATCCCTATTCTAACCTTTCTGCATTGTTTCCGGCGACTTTGATGCATCATCCTTTTCATGTAACATAGAACCGAGAGCTCAGGAACATCGCTAATGCCCAGCAACCTTGACTTCACAACAAACTTATTGTAGTTGTCTCCCTTACACCATAAAGCAACCAGGCTAACCTGCTGTACTGGGCTGCATTGTTGAAAAAAAATCGACAAAATACCTCCCACATTTTAGATATGTTCTTTACAAACGTCCACAAAACTTAGCTCTGTAAAATTATTTGGAAATAAAATTGCAAATATGCTGATGAGAAATAAATGTCAATAAAATGTCCTTACTTTAAGACGGCAAATCTTACAAGAGATAGAAAAATTCATAGAATTCATACAATTAGAAAAATAATCTATGTTCTGGCCTGTTTAGCAAGACAGACAATAAAAAGCATCTTGCGGGATCTTTTCAAGTAACAATAATTTGTTTGGTTGCATGACAGAGAAACAAAGCTCCAAAAACTGTCGGATGCCATCTTTAGATAAATAGCCAACATGTGTTGACAGAGACGTTATACATTAAATGTAATTAATAAATTAGGAAAATCTAACGGAATTTTCAGTCCACATGTTGATACGAACAATTAATAGATATATTAACAAAATATTGCCCAATTCCATGCATTAATTTTTCTCAACTTTTCAATTTAACCAACAAAGTCATTTACTTTATACTCGTGACTTTTTTGCAAATTGTTTCCTTGTTTTGTTTATGTATTACGTAAAGGAATCACATTTCAGACTTTTTGCAAATTGCTTGTTTGTTTTGTTAATGCATTACAATAAGGGAATCACATTTCAAACACCACTTTCTATTTAAACGTCTTTTTAGAAAATAACATAATCGAAAGAGCAGACATGTGCTATGTTGGTCCAGTCAGGATATACAGAGGGGTTGTACCTACAAACTACATGAAAGTGAAAAGTTTGCATGTTTGAATGGTTCGGCAACCACGGAACATAAAAGTAGACATCTGCAAATACCGTCAATCGTAAACTCTTGGACGCCGCGTGAATGCTTTTTTTTCAATTCCAAGACTTGACACATGTGTAGAATTTGTAAACTTTTCAACTTTACAAACATAAATTATATAGAAATCAAACTTCTCTCCGTGGACATTGGGTCTTATTAGCAGGATGAAGACATGAAATAACATACGCTAAACTCATAGGCTAAAAATTAAACATAGTTGTTACAATAAAATCACCCCGGTTGATTTTGATAATAGTGTAAACACTTCATCACTGTTCAGACCTGGCATTGGGAGATCACATGACAACATTTTGTTGCAATGGCTACATTAAAAAAATATTCAGAAAAGAAACATCTTTATTCAGAAAATAAAACTGAAAAAGTCATCAAATAAATATTTATTAACTATTTTGAATAAAAATCTTAACAGAATTTCATTTCACTAACCTAAGGATAATAGTGCGTGTTTGATGTCTGTTTCATCATGTTTAAAGTTTTATGTGAGTGTGTGTGTGTCAAACAAAACTCAATAAGAGTTTCCGGCGAAAGTCACACAAACGCACGTGCAGCACGGGACTGATAACCTCGTTAAAAATAGGGGTATCCATTTTTCTGGAACCGTTCGAACTAAAAGTATTAACTGAAATGCAGAAATGCGAAATTGCAAATTCAACTTGAGTAAGGTATTCTAACAAAATGTCAAATGATAAAAATGTTCCGTTTGGTATTAACGGATGCCAAACCAGTATCATTGCAATTTTAAAGGCCGTTATTGGATTGTTTATTGTTTCCAGGCCAGTAACAAAAACAAGTTCAATGTGAAAGGCTTAGTCCAATTCCTAAAAAATCGACGCCGAACCATAAAAGGTACATCTTGAAGTCTTAAAATACCGAAACATGTGATTTTATTGCTTTCTTCATGGGGTTCAAATAAACACCCTTTAACTTCGCACTAAACATCTGCTTCTCTCTACATGTATATACTAAAAACTTTGGCAAAAAACAACAACAAAACAAACCTTCCAAATGAAAGGAAAGACAAAATATGATTTTGTTGGTTTGGTCATCTTTATGTGTCACTAATATTATTTTACATCATTCTATCTAAACAATGCTAATCTCCTCTTTGGTCTTGTAATAGACTATAAGACTCATCTACTGTGATTAAGAAATCAACCACAATATTATTCGAAATGTCATTATGGACCCGTGGAGATTTAGCCTTACTTTGTTATCCCATATAGAACATTTAAAGTCTTGTAAATCGCAAATAGATCACCCCTCAAAAACCCACCAGACTATAAAAAAGTCAAACGATAGTATTAAAAAGAGATTATCGAATTTCTCAGTTGCATGTTTTCAATATCTGTCTCCGAAGAGACTTTAGCGTAATGAGCCATGTCCGCAATAGTACAAATGTGAAATTAATATTTCAATATAGCGTTTTGTTTGGATTCTAGCTCCGTTAAAGCTGAGCCGGGCGCCATATTAGCGGTGATCGTGCGCCATTTTGGGACACGTTTATTTTGTCTACTTTGAACACAGTCCGCGGTCCATAAATCACGGTTTGATTAAAGGTGATATCAAATCGGCCCTTAATGACATGAAAACATACCTATAAAGATGCGAGGGCAGATAAACGGCCCACTGCTGGAGACTTGAGATTCTTCTGTCGCGTTCTTACAACATGACTATAACTCTTTTACTTATATATGTGTACTCAAATTTATACTTAACCTGTACCAGTCACATTAAATCGTCCATAATGAATATGTTTGTACTTTTCTGTTTTTTATTGAGCTTATTCGCAGACTTGCATACCTAAAACACAACAATAAGCCACCAAAAAGTACCATTTCTTATTTAATTGTACTGTATATATACTCCAGTACTTATGTCATGGATATATCTTCGTTACAGGTGCAACCTGACAAACCTTAAAGTTAAAAATAGGCGAAAAGATCAAACACTGTAATAAGTACAGCAACACACGAAAATGAGCTAATAAAAAGTAAATTGTTATAATTGCTATGTTAGGGCTTATGCAATTATTATTTTTTAATTATTTCTATAAGTATATTTGGAAATCAATTGTATATCGATTTTCGCTATCCATGATGTTAAATATGTTCAAAAAATTAAAATGATGATGAGAATGAAAAGGATTTAAAATGATGATGATGATGATTTTGACGACAACGACGACGACAACGACGACGATTATGATCATGATGATCATGATGATGACGACGATGATGATGATGATAACAATAAGAATAAGAAGAATAAGAAGGACTAACTCATTGTCACTATCGGACCGATTTTTAAATGAGTCATGACTGATACCTGGACTTTCAGCGATGAGACCAAAGCCCATTCATTAAAGCAACATGGACACTAGTCAGCGTCGGTACGTCACATGGAGACACATGCTATTGACTGTACTATTACTGACAATGACTTAACAGAATATAAAAATAAGCAACAAGTTTTACAACACAAAATATTTGATTAGACAAACAAGTTATTGCCCACTTACTTGATGAAACTCCAAAGTCCTTTCTTTATCCAAAACAAAGCCCGAACATGGCATAATAATCACTATAAATCTAAAAATACCCTAGTTGTAATTCAAGGCTATATTCCCACACTGACGTGCTTTTTTAAAACACTTATTGTATTCAAGGCTGGTCACTTCAGTCTTGAAGGTCAAAGCAGGTCTGTAAAAGGAATGTACTAATTGCATTGTCTATTCAAACATTCCAGTTTTTACTACATTTACTACGAGCGTCTACAAATTAATACAAATCAACACCACGTGAAAGAGAGCATTTTATCAATTAGTGACGTTACAGTGACGTAATCAGTGTCCTAAAATGCGACCGTCACAAGGTCAAATACATCACGATGGGGACACACTTATGTAATAGTACGTGACATGGATACTTCCGTGATTGTACGTGACATAAGCGCAGTTTAGTGGTTGTACGTGATATTGAAACAGTTTCGTGATTGTTCATGATATAGACACAGTTTAGTGATTGTGCGTGATATAAGCGCAGTTAAGTGATTGTACGTGATATGGACAGAGTTAAGTGATTGTGCTTGATATAAGCGCAGTTAAGTGATTGTACGTGATATAGACACAGTTTAGTGATTGTTCGTGATATAGACACAGTTAGGTGATTCTGCGTGATATGGACACAATTTAGTGATTGTTCATGGTAAGGACACAGTTTAGTGGTTGTACGTGATATGGACACAGTTTAGTGATTGTACGTGATATGGACACAATTTAGTGATTGTTCATGGTAAGGACACAGTTTAGTGGTTGTACGTGATATGGACACAGTTAAGTGATTGTGCGTGATATGGACACAGTTTAGAGATTGTTCGTGATATAGACACAGTTAAGTGGTTGTACGTGATATAGACACAGTTTAGTGGTTGTACGTGATATAGACACAGTTTAGTGATGGTACTTGATGTAAGCGCAGTTTAGTGATTGTACGTGATATAGACACAGTTTGGTGGTTGTTCATGATATGGACACAGTTTATTCATTGTACGTGATATGGCCACAGTTTAGTAGTTGTATATGATATGGACAAGGTTTAGTGATTGTACGTGATATGGACACAGTTTATTGATTGTACGTGATATAGACACAGTTTAGTAGTTGTACGTGATATGGACACAGTTTAGTGGTTGTACGTGATATAGACACAGTTTAGTGGTTGTACGTGATATAGACACAGTTTAGTGATGGTACGTGATATAGACACAGTTTAGTAGTTGTACGTGATATAGACACAGTTTAGTGGTTGTACGTGATAGGGACACAGTTTAGTGATTGTACGTGATATAGACACAGTTCAGTGATTGTACGTGATATGGACACAGTTTAGTGGTTGTACGTGATATAGACACAGTTTAGTAGTTGTACGTGATATGGACACAGTTTAGTGGTTGTACGTGATATGGACACAGTTTAGTGATGGTACTTAACATGGACACAGTTTAGTGATTGTACGTGATATGGACACAATTTAGAGATTGTTCATGATAAGGACACAGTTTATTGATTGTACGTGATATAGACACAGTTTAGTGGTTGTACGTGATATAGACACAGTTTAGTAGTTGTACGTGATAGGGACACAGTTTAGTGGTTGTACGTGATATGGACACAGTTTAGTGATTGTACGTGATAAGGACACAGTTTAGTAGTTGTACGTGATATGGACACAGTTTAGTGATTGTACGTGATATAGACACAGTTTAGTGATTGTACGTGATAAGGACACAGTTTATTGATTGTACGTGATATAGACACAGTTTAGTGATTGTACGTGATATAGACACAGTTTAGTGATGGTACGTGATATAAGCGCAGTTTAGTGATTGTACGTGATATAGACAAAGTCTGGTGGTTGTTCATGATATGGACACAGTTTATTGGTTGTACGTGATATAGACAAAGTCTGGTGGTTGTTCATGATATGGACACAGTTTATTGATTGTACGTGATATGGACACAGTTTATTGATTGTACGTGATATGGACACAGTTTAGTAGTTGTACGTGATATGGACACAGTTTAGTAGTTGTACGTGATATGGAAACAGTTTAGTGATTGTGCGTGATATGAACACAGTTAGGGATTGTACACGATATAGACACAGTTTAGTAGTTGTGCGTGATATGGACAAGGTTTAGTGATTGTGCGTGATATGGACACAGTTAAGTGGTTGTACGTGATATGGACACAGTTTATTGATTGTACGTGATATGGACACAGTTAAGTGATTGTACGTGATATGGACACAGTTAAGTGGATGTACGTGATATGGACACAATTTAGTGATTGTTCATTGTAAGGACACAGTTTAGTGGTTGTACGTGATAAGGACACAGTTCAGTGATTGTACGTGATATGGACACAATTTAGTGATTGTACGTGATATGGACACAGTTTAGTGATTGTACGTGATATGGACACAGTTTAGTGATTGTACGCGATATGGACACAGTTTAGTAGTTGTACGTGATAAGGACACAGTTTAGTAGTTGTACGTGATATGGACACAGTTTAGTGATTGTACGTGATAAGGACACAGTTTAGTATTGTACGTGATATGGACACAATTTAGAGATTGTTCATGGTAAGGACACAGTTTAGTGATTGTACGTGATATGGACACAGTTTAGTGGTTATACGCGATATGGACACAGTTTAGTGATTGTACGTGATAAGGACACAGTTTAGTGATTGCACGTGATAGGGACACAGTTTAGTGATTATACGTGATATGGACACAGTTTAGTGATTGTACGTGATATGGACACAGTTTAGTGATTGTACGTGATATGGACACAGTTTAGTGATTGTACGTGATTTGGACACAGTTTAGTGATTGTACGTGATATGGAAACAGTTTAGTGACTGTACGTGACATAGACACAGTTTAGTAGTTGTACGTGATATGGACACAGTTTAGTAGTTGTACGCGATATGGACACAGGTTAGTGATTGTATGTGATATGGACACAGTTTAGTGGTTGTACGTGATATGGACACAGTTTAGTAGTTGTACGCGATATGGACACAGTTTAGTAGTTGTACGTGATATGGACACAGTTTAGCTGTTGTACGCGATATGGACACAGTTTAGTTGTTGTACGCGATATGGACACAGTTTAGTGGTTGTAAGCGATATGGACACAGTTTATTGATTGTACGTGATATGGACACAGTTTAGTTGTTGTACGTGATATGGACACAGTTTAGTTGTTGTACGTGATATGGACACAGTTTAGTAGTTGTACGTGATATAGACACAGTTTAGTAGTTGTACGCGATATGGACACAGTTTAGTAGTTGTACGTGATATGGACACAGTTTAGTTGTTGTACGTGATATGGACACAGTTTAGTAGTTGTACGCGATATGGACACAGTTTAGTAGTTGTACGTGATATGGACACAGTTTAGTTGTTGTACGCGATATGGACACAGTTTAGTTGTTGTACGCGATATGGACACAGTTTAGTGGTTGTAAGCGATATGGACACAGTTTATTGATTGTACGTGATATGGACACAGTTTAGTTGTTGTACGTGATATGGACACAGTTTAGTAGTTGTACGTGATATAGACACAGTTTAGTTGTTGTACGCGATATGGACACAGTTTAGTAGTTGTACGTGATATGGACACAGTTTAGTAGTTGTACGTGATATGGACACAGTTTAGTAGTTGTACGTGATATAGACACAGTTTAGTAGTTGTACGTGATATAGACACAGTTTAGTTGTTGTACGTGATATGGACACAGTTTAGTGATTGTACGTGATATGGACACAGTTTAGTAGTTGTACGTGATATAGACACAGTTTAGTTATTGTACGCGATATGGACACAGTTTAGTGGTTGTAAGCGATATGGACACAGTTTATTGATTGTACGTGATATGGACACAGTTTATTGATTGTACGTGATATGGACACAGTTTAGTAGTTGTACGCGATATGGACACAGTTTAGTTGTTGTACGCGATATGGACACAGTTTAGTGGTTGTAAGCGATATGGACACAGTTTATTGATTGTACGTGATATGGACACAGTTTAGTGATTGTACGTGATATGGACACAGTTTAGTGATTGTACGTAATAAGGACACAGTTTAGTGGTTGTACGTGATAGGGACTCAATTTAGTGATTGTACGTGATATGGACTCAGTTCAGTGATTGTACGTGATATGGACACAGTTTAGTGATTGTACGTGATATGGACACAGTTTAGTGATTGTACGTGATATGGACACAGTTTAGTGATTGTACGTGATATGGACACAGTTTAGTGATTGTACGTGATATGGACACAGTTTAGTGACTGTACGTGATAGGGATTCAGTTTAGTGATTGTACGTGATATGGACTCAGTTCAGTGATTGTACGTGATATGGACACAGTTCAGTGATTGTACGTGATAGGGACTCAGTTCAGTGATTGTACGTGATATGGACTCAGTTCATTGATTGTACGTGATATGGACTCAGTTCAGTGATTGTACGTGATATGGACACAGTTCAGTGATTGAACGTGATATGGACTCAGTTCATTGATTGTACGTGATAGGGACTCAGTTCAGTGATTGTACGTGATAGGGACTCAGTTCAGTGATTGTACGTGATATGCACACAGTTTAGTGATTGTACGTGATATGGACACAGTTTAGTGATTGTACGTGATATGGACACAGTTTAGTGATTGTACGTGATATGGACACAGTTTAGTGATTGTACGTGATATGGACACAGTTTAGTGACTGTACGTGATAGGGACTCAGTTTAGTGATTGTACGTGATATGGACTCAGTTCAGTGATTGTACGTGATATGGACACAGTTCAGTGATTGTACGTGATATGGACTCAGTTCAGTGATTGTACGTGATAGGGACTCAGTTCAGTGATTGTACGTGATATGGACTCAGTTCAGTGATTGTACGTGATATGGACACAGTTCAGTGATTAAACATGATATGGACTCAGTTCAGTGACAAATATTCATACATTTGTATATTCGGTTGTCCCATATGGCTTAATGTAAAGCAAGTGTAATAGAAGATATACAGAATTTGAAAATTAGCATGACATGTGTTGTGTACTTGACTAACTTTATGCGAAATTTAAAGAAAATTCCCCAGCCAGTTTTGAATTTATGGATAATTTTGTCTTCTAAAATTGATATTAATGGTGTCTCTTTGTTAGAAATAAGAAAACTCTAAATACTTTGTAATATCCTCTTTAGGCGAAGTGTTTTGCTATTGAGTATCGCTTGGAAATTAAATATAGCTTTAGATAATCAAGCCAAACATGGTACTTGATTGGTTTGACTCAAACTATCCCAAATATGTAATTAATTGTTTACAAACACACCAAGTCAAATACTGATTTTCCAATTTATTCTGCTTACTGTTCTTCATATAAATACTGACCTCTTCATAGCCAAACGATTTTTTTCTAAGTTGATCATAATGGTCTTTCAAGTATTTTGCTTGATGCGGCAAAATATAAAATATATTCACCGCATGTTTTTTTAAAATATTTTTATAGACTTCGAATATACAAGGAAACGAATTTGTAATCAAATTAAGCACAAATCATACAATTAAAATTCATTAACATGAATAAAATTAAAAACTATACGTGTTTCCTCCGTGATGTACTAGAGTGGTACAAAAGTAATTGTCAAAGTGAAAATGTAGAAAGAAAAAAAAAGTTGACCATTCGTGCCCATACTGGGATTCGAACCCTGGGATTCGAACCCTCAATCCCCTGTTTCGAAGCATTTTAGCCCTAATTTTGATACTCTTCAATTGGAGGTGCAGCATTACAGTTGCTCTGCCTTAAGAACAATACGGTTATAACCATTATATCATCGCAAAAACTACCAATGAGATAATGGCGTTCACGAATAAACACGTACTCAACATCATCGATGCAACGATTCGGTTAACGCCACAAATTCAAAATACTGTATCCCACCTAGTTTAATGGTATTTAGAACGACTCTCTAATGGTTATGTTCCTATCTAACAAGATATCTTATCTACACTATGAACGTATAGGTGGCTCGAACAATGGAGGCACTGAAAGGGAATCAACAAATACGCTTAATGTTCGTCGTCGTAATATATGGGAAACCTTTGATGATTTATCGTGGCTTGTTGGGAGTTTTCACTAAATAAGGTCGGTATAAAAATGTAGGCTGTCTTAATACAATATCTTCGCTGATCGTATATCATTGACTTAAGTTCAGTTGAATATTTTATGCAAGTGATACACAATATTGATATTATAAATCTAATCCCTGACTTAACTGTGCGGCATTTTGACGCAGGAACCTAATATCAATACCGCGTTACATGTCATCAAAAACTGTGTTTGTTACATGAATCTTGTATCTGATATTTTAAGTGTCACATATTTTTGTGAACTGCATTAGTATTTTTTTTTCCAAAACGCCTCAAAGCATCATAAACCTTTTGTTATTCTCGATGCAGAAGTAAATTTAGAGCCACAATCTCATTAGAGTCAACATAAACCCGGACCTATCTAGTATACGTATGCGCATGTTATGTGTGTATTAATGCATCCATATATTGTGCATACATATGTACATGTATTTATCATTGTTTTATAAAAATCCATTCTTGAGGAGTCTCGAAATATTCATCAGGTAGACAATTATTGCAAACAGATGGGAATACGGCTGTATATTAATTAATGGAATAGTACCTTTATAAGAATTTCAGTTTTCTCTTAATTTTGAGTCAAAAATAAGTTTATCTCTACCTTATATCTCTATCTTTAACTTTTTTTATTATTGTACGTAATTATCAATTTGCTTTGTCGAATATAAATTAATGGAATATTTCTTGTATAGGAATATCATTCTTCGCTATGTTGGCGTGTTTTTGTCCTTCGAGACTTCATGTATATACTTTGAGATAAATGTATTAAGAACAATACTCTTCTAAGATCTTCCCGGGCACATACTCAACCTATTTCTTGCCTTTTGCCGTTTGCAGGGTGACAGTTATTGTTTTGGAAACTTTGAAGATTTTAGGGTTCTTTCATATAGTGTGCTTTGTAATATTCTAAAAGAATAGAATAGGCAAACTGAATCGTACTTCGTAATTTTCTTTTCAGACTTGCATTTTATGTAAACTGAACACTATTTCGGGTGTATTAAACGGAAGACACAAACGTAAGTGTAAGGAAAACCCACAAACACATTTACTAGAATACCAAAGTCACTGTATTACGATAAACACGTATGTTCTCTAGTTCAGATATAATATCTCCATTCAAAAGTGTTATGGATTTCTTAATTCTAGTGATCGTTCCTGAAGAAATTTGCGGAAAAGACGTTGAAAAAAAAAGCCCATACTGCTTCGGAATAACTCGCGCAATAATCTCATTCTTGCTGTAATGAAGCAGTTAACCATGCATCCTTAGAACGTCCTTCAGCAACATTAGACTCACTATTTCCAGAATAGGTCCAGAATTCCCGTATTATGCCTTGCAAGGTTTCTACTCTATTGCCATGCACCAGACTTCAACTCGATGGAGCATGGCTTCTCTGCGGCTCTTTACCCGTGTTCAGGTTATTCGATGTCTCTCCAAGTGACAGATGCGTGGAATAAAGAGTTATTAATCTGTGAAATTGAACATTCTCCTGCCCCCTGTAATTGTATCTGCCCACTGAATCGTGAAACAACATTACACCATGTAGTTGGTGGCATAGGGCCTTGCATTAAGCTCTACGAAATCTTGGCTCATGGTTCTCTGGTCGCTGCACGCTTCGTAGTCAATGAACAAGTCTATTTATTGTCAATCATTTCCCTGTCACAATAGCATTGTGATGTGATTGTATGACAAACGGTATTATCGTCATTGTAACAAAAATGTCAAATCCCGTTATTGTACACTGTTGAGATGGGGCAATAAAACGATCGAATATTAAGTTTTTGTGAGATTTGGTCTAATTTGCATGCATTCTAGAGCAGCGTTGGAGAGTATTATTTAAACTAATGAATTAGAATAATACTAATACAGTTCTGTAACGCCAGTCTACCAAATAATAATTGTTTTATAATCACCATCGGCAACTATACAATGGAAAAATTGTGCAGCTATAATTTCAGTTTGCCAGACCATTGTAAATTACTAACGAGACATTTACTCAAGCATCAAAGGAAACAATTATCAGTTATAAAAACAAGGTATATCCATTGTTTTAGATATGTACCATAAGGAAATATGCCACATAAAGTCTCCAATGTATAAAGGGCGTAGCAATTATTTTATTTTCCTAAGAGCAAAAGTTCTAGCTTTAAGTACCATTTTATTTATTTATTTATAGGCTGGAGAAGTCGCGTGTTTCGCGTTTTGTTTTAATTTCTTTGTTCTGTTATTGTCAAATTATGATAAATTTTAGAGATACATTTAAAGCATTTGTATTATTTTTATTTTTGTTTTATTAATAATACGTGTTTGTTTTCAAGCCATTCTACATTTTAGACATTTTTTTTGCATAATATGCATCGTTTCATTAATACCGACACCTCTTCATATTTTTATGTTTGTTTAAAGATGTCAACTTCATTTTTCTATTTTATCCTTAAAATGTCGGTTTATTTTGTTGCTATCTTTGCTTATAAAATTTCTCTAAGTTTTCCATCTTTGAATATATTGCCAGGATTTTGACGCCATGTTACCATCTGATGTCTTCCCCAAGGCATCTCGGCACTCCCTGAGTAGACACCGTGATATTCGGATAAGAGTTGATCGATCGAAATTGAGCTAATCCCCCGTTATCTACTTGTAGGGTCGCGTCTATCACCCCATCTTGGTCGCTTCTATCATTGATCATTGGATTAAATATTTTTCAGCGGGCGTCCCAAGGACCCAGAGACGTTTTATCAAGCTTCCGGTTGACAAAGCTTTTACAATGGCGACGTTTAATCGTTGTCATGGACAAAAGGAGGGAGGAAGGTCGTCTGATGACGAAGATAAGCGAAGCAGCCGGTAAATATTCACCGAGAAAGGCAACATCCGGGCATTCCGGCTAAATTTGGAAACGGTCTCTAAATACCAGCTGTAGTAACGTTTCTTGTTTGTTTCTTTGTTTCTTTATTTTTTTAAACGAAATCATGATGAAGCTTAAATTTGAATTCTACTCCTGTAACAAACATTAATATACATGTTAATGCCAACGTTATAACTGTTTCAACCCGACACCCCCACCCAACACCCCACCCCCCAAAATAACTGAAACTAATGTACCAAAATATTGCCATATTTTGATAAGAAAAATCTATGTGTCGATGTGTTTTGTCTAAAAAGAGGTGTAGTTATTCATAAATGTAGCTAACCAATACTACAATTTATTTGTAAATATATAAGATATGGAAAATTAAAATTACGTTTGTTGTCATATAAAGTTTCAGCGGTAACGTCCGTTTTGTTCGAAATGATTAAATATTCTTATACGTTTAAAGTTAATCGTATACATTCGTAAACTGATATTGTGATATAACTATGAGATTTTTAAAGATTGTGCCATAATTCCAGAAAGCCAAATCTGTAGTGTTGCCATAGTTACTTAGTAAGCCGAGATACACGAAAGTGTATATGTGTGTCACCGTATGTGAAACATATTTTAAATCGTCTCAGCAGACGAACTCATATATTTCCAACTCCCATGACCATGCTTACGGATCACTGATGCGTATTCTTTTCAACGGAAGCTCAATGTGATTTCTTTGGCGCCCCATGGGCTTTGTCGAACCTCTTCTTCCCGGCAGACACGTAATTACAAATCGGAATATCTCTGAATTCGCATATTATTGTATTGTTCTGTGACATCTGCGACAGTTTATTACAACCAAAAATAAGGGCGAATGTTTTCCATGTTAGTGACCACAAACGTAATTTAAAGGCCAGAATTCAACTTTTAAACCTGTTTCAAATTATGCTGGCGTTCTTCAGGGAGAAAACTTGAGATTGGCGACATTGGTTTTGGAACCATCGAAGACCTTCGATAGTCGCCGAGTCGTGATTTAGTTTCAAGGGGACACGTTTAGTTAAATGGAATATTAAAATAAAATAAATGACTTTTCGGCCTTAACATCGCGATAATGTTAATTTCAACGATAATTAGGGTTAATTTCTACCTTTACATATAGATGCTATCAAATAACATCTTATTAAATACAGATAATGTTTTATTAGTATTATGAAGTGTCCTTTGTATAGGCTGCTCGGCTTCAATTAAAATAAAGATATAAACTATTTTATGTTTGCCTACATGGAAAGTTTAATTTCGTTTTGTTTTATAAGTCAGGTTCAACAAAAAATACCGTTGTGTTTGTCGTTATTAATTATAATGAATTCATACATTGTCTTATAATTAAGATAAATGTTCAATCTTAAGATCATCCGTCACTGTATTTCATCTGAAGGGTTCAACAGTTCAACATCATTATAAAGTAATCCGCCTCGTGATAATAGCTTCATCAACTTCCTTTTGTGTGCTAATTTATTTCATATTAAAATAATAAACAAATAATAACGAAGTACAAGAATTACATAACACTGTCTGAATCATTATCCGGATGTCTGCTAAAATATATGAACATTTAAAAAACAACACAATACGAACATTTTACTGTTGAAACCTTTCACATTAATAATTTCTTTCTGACATTTTTTTATTTTGTCTGTTCAAATAGTAAATGTTGTTGTCTTTTAACATGTAGTATGCCATTTGTGAATATCAATTTGTCGTAAAAAACCCAGGTCAGTTTCAAATATAGGTACAGAGTAGCGCAATCGGTAGAGCGTCGGCTCCAGGTAAGGGAGGCACTGGGTTCTATCTCGGGCCGCGACATACCAAAGTCGTTAAAAATGGTAGTGGTAAAGCTCCCTTGCTAACCCTCAAGCAAATATAAGGGTAGTTCCACGACTGGTTGGCCCGGTGTCAGGATAATGTGACTGGGTGTGGTATCATGCTAGGTGTTCACGGCATGCTATACACAGTGAAGGCAGCACTATATCTGCTTCAAGTGGACACCGTCTCCAGATAACTGAAATACTGTTGGTGGGACAATAACCTAATACACAAACCTTACTCAGTATAATGCCGTCAGTACCATTTTTATGTAGATCATCATCACAGTCTTCTATTAGTGCATCATCGTCAATACCAAGTTTTAATGTATTAGTCATCATAGCTAAACACTTGAGTAACATCGTCATATCCATCTTTTGTTTCGGCAATACCAACTGTTTATATATCATCGGCAGTACCAACTGTTTATATATCATCGGCAGTACCAACTGTTTATATATCATCGGCAATACCAACTGTTTATATATCATCGGCAGTACCAACTGTTTATATATCATCGGCAATACCAACTGTTTATATATCATCGGCAGTACCAACTGTTTATATATCATCGGCAGTACCAACTGTTTATATATCATCGGCAGTACCAACTGTTTATATATCGTCGGCAATACCAACTGTTTATATATCATCGGCAGTACCAACTGTTTATATATCATCGGCAGTACCAACTGTTTATATATCATCGGCAGTACCAACTGTTTATATATCATCGGCAGTACCAACTGTTTATATATCATCGGCAGTACCAACTGTTTATATATCATCGGCAGTACCAACTGTTTATATATCATCGGCAATACCAACTGTTTATATATCATCGGCAGTACCAACTATTAGTATACCAACGCTAGTACAAGTTTTAAGTATATCATCGTCATAACCAGTTTTGAGCTATCATGAATACCAACGTTCATCGCCGGTAGCAGCTTTCTTAGTATATAATCGTCAAAAATAACCTTAAGTACATCATCGCCCGTAACAGCTTTCTTAGTATATAACCGCCAGAAATAACCTTAAGTACATCATCGCCCGTTACAGCTTTCTTAGTATATAACCGCCAGAAATAACCTTAAGTACATCATCGCCCGTTACAGCTTTCTTAGTATATAATCGTAAGAAATAAGATTGAGTACACCATCGTCCGTTACAGCTTTCTTAGTATATAATCGTAAGAAATAAGATTGAGTACACCATCGTCCGTAACAGCTTTCTTAGTACATAATCGTCAGAAATAACATTGAGTACATCATCGACCGTAACAGCTTTCTTAGTATATAATCGCCAGAAATAACCTTAAGTACATCATCGCCCGTAACAGCTTTCTTTGTATATAATCGTCAGAAATAACCTTAAGTACACCATCACCCATAACTGCTTTCTTAGTATATAATCGCCAGAAATAACCATAAGTACATCATCGTCCTTAACAGCTTTCTTAGTATATAATCGTCAGAAATAAATATAACCAAATCATCGTCCGTAACAGCTTTCTTAGTGTATAATCGCCAGAAATAACATTGGGTACATCATCGCCTGTAACAGCTTTCTTAGTATATAATCGCCAGAAATAACCTTAAGTACATTATCGTCCGTAACAGCTTTCTTGGTATATAATCGCCAGAAATAACCTTAAGTACATTATCGTCCGTAACAGCTTTCTTGGTATATAATCGCCAGAAATAACCATAACCAAATCATTGTCCGTAACAGCTTTCTTAGTATATAATCGCCAGGAATAACCTTAAATTCATTATCGTCCGTAACAGCTTTCTTGGTATATAATCGCCAGAAATGACCTTAAGTACATTATCGCGCGTAACAGCTTTCTTGGTATATAATCGCCAGAAATAACCATAAATACATCATCGCCCATAACAGCTTTCTTGGTATATAATCGCCAGAAATAACCTTAAGTACATTATCGTCCGTAACAGCTTTCTTGGTATATAATCGCCAGTAATAACCATAAATACATCATCGCCCATAACAGCTTTCTTGGTATATAATCACCAGAAATAACCATAAGTACATCATCGCCCATAACAGCTTTCTTGGTATATAATCGTCAGAAATAACCATAACTAAATCATCGTCCGTAACAGCTTTCTTAGTGTATAATCGCCAGAAATAACCATAACTAAAGCATCGTCCGTAACAGCTTTCTTAGTGTATAATCGCCAGAAATAACCTTAAGTACATTATCGTCCGTAACAGCTTTCTTGGTACATGTATATAATCGCCAGAAATAACCATAACCAAATCATCGTCCGTAACAGCTTTCTTAGTATATAATCGCCAGAAATAACCATAACCAAATCATCGTCCGTAACAGCTTTCTTAGTGTATAATCGCCAGAAATAACCATAACCAAATCATCGTCCGTAACAGCTTTCTTAGTATATAATCGCCAGAAATAACCATAAGTACATCATCGTCCTTAACAGCTTTCTTAGTATATAATCGTCAGAAATAAATATAACCAAATCATCGTCCGTAACAGCTTTCTTAGTGTATAATCGCCAGAAATAACATTGGGTACATCATCGCCTGTAACAGCTTTCTTAGTATATAATCGCCAGAAATAACCTTAAGTACATTATCGTCCGTAACAGCTTTCTTGGTATATAATCGCCAGAAATAACCTTAAGTACATTATCGTCCGTAACAGCTTTCTTGGTATATAATCGCCAGAAATAACCATAACCAAATCATTGTCCGTAACAGCTTTCTTAGTATATAATCGCCAGGAATAACCTTAAATTCATTATCGTCCGTAACAGCTTTCTTGGTATATAATCGCCAGAAATGACCTTAAGTACATTATCGCGCGTAACAGCTTTCTTGGTATATAATCGCCAGAAATAACCATAAATACATCATCGCCCATAACAGCTTTCTTGGTATATAATCGCCAGAAATAACCTTAAGTACATTATCGTCCGTAACAGCTTTCTTGGTATATAATCGCCAGTAATAACCATAAATACATCATCGCCCATAACAGCTTTCTTGGTATATAATCACCAGAAATAACCATAAGTACATCATCGCCCATAACAGCTTTCTTGGTATATAATCGTCAGAAATAACCATAACTAAATCATCGTCCGTAACAGCTTTCTTAGTGTATAATCGCCAGAAATAACCATAACTAAATCATCGTCCGTAACAGCTTTCTTAGTGTATAATCGCCAGAAATAACCTTAAGTACATTATCGTCCGTAACAGCTTTCTTGGTACATGTATATAATCGCCAGAAATAACCATAACCAAATCATCGTCCGTAACAGCTTTCTTAGTATATAATCGCCAGAAATAACCATAACCAAATCATCGTCCGTAACAGCTTTCTTAGTGTATAATCGCCAGAAATAACCATAACCAAATCATCGTCCGTAACAGCTTTCTTAGTATATAATCGCCAGAAATAACCATAACCAAATCATCGTCCGTAACAGCTTTCTTAGTATATAATCTTCAGAAATAACCATAACCAAATCATCGTCCGTAACAGCTTTCTTAGTGTATATTCGCCAGAAATAACCTTAAGTACATTATCGTCCGTAACAGCTTTCTTGGTATATAACCGACAGAAATGACCATAAATACATCATCGCCCTTAACTGCTTTCTTAGTATATAAGCGCCAGAAATAGCCTTAAGTACGCCATCGCCGGTAACAGCTTTCTTAGTATATAATCGCCAGAAATAACATTGAGTACTTCATCGCCCGTAACAGCTTTCTTGGCCAGAAATAGCCAGCGTTTAGTTAATTCTTGTAACAAACAATTGTCTTATTATGTAAGTCATCGCAATACAAACATCTTGGTATATCACTATCAGAAATTCATGAAATCTTCTGAATATTTAGAGAATTTTCATATGCTGCTAATAAACGACAGGACACAATTGAGACAATCAATGTTGGCAGATTTTGACTTTGACATTGCGCTTTTCATATAAATGTGCAATTTTAATACACGTCATGCAATTTTGTTCTAGCGTTCATCTGGGGTCGAGGGGTGGGGTTGGGGATGGGGGGTAGGGGGTGTACGGGGGTTATAACTGGTCAGCACAGAACATCGTCACTGATCTATGCGAACTAACGGGCCAGTCGGGACTATTTGAGACCTATCCAATGGACAATTATGTCCAGAATTAGCGGATTCATTTGATCTGAAAAATATTTCAGAAGATTTAAGAGGTCGTAAGGGTTTCATCGGCTCTTCTAATTGCTGCTAATTAATGCACGTGACTAGATTCTGTAAATAACCCGCGCGCATTGTGCGCAAGATATCCAAGCAGACGATGAGGGTTATCCGTAAGTTAATTATACAATGCCCCCAAGACCCGCGTGACGACTCTGACGTTGTCAAGTCTGAGAGTCGTCAATTACTTTGGCTTTGAAGTCAACTGGCCCCAACCTCTGTCGAAAATGTGAGGTTTCTGACAGACACACAATCAGAAACAAACATTGAACACAGGTTTATTGCAAACAAAAATTGAAAAAGCACACAACATATTTAAAAAAGAAAAGAAAATACCAAACTTTATTTTCTTAAATCTATAGGTTGCGTTTTATTCCTTCTTCAATTAATGTTTTATAATCCTCAGGAATACAGATATAGATTAAGTACATTTAAAAATATGCCTTCCTTTAATAAATGTGATTACTACTGGCAGTAAAAATATACATAATTATTTGTACTTCCAGTATAATAATGCCAAAGTATGAACAGTTTCATTGTAAATTTAAGTTAATTTTCATGTAAACATTAAATGTTTTATTATTCTTACATTTTTTATGACGGTTTTGTCTTCTTTGTAATGTTCTTTCTTGATAATCCTTTTTCCTCAACAACTCAACTCAACTTTATTGAACTCATTGGGGCCCTAAGCGGTTAATGAGCAATTTAGCATACAATACAAATAACAGACAATAACAAATTCGAGTTCAAATAAATCATCTACAAAAACACGGATAATCAATGAAAAAGACTATAATGTGTTATCATCATGTTAGAAGCTAGCATAATTTAAAAAAAAGCTTTGTTTGTGTAGTAATTATGTTATACTTGTATCGATCTTAATTAAATAAGGTTCTATAATGTCATCTTCTGATTATAACTTTTAGAGTATTAGTGTTTACTTCAAGCACCATTTCCATAGTGCTGCTTTTTAAATACGTGTACTTAGAATAAAAAGTAAAGGACAAAATTACATTGTTTTTCACTCAGACCTTAAAAACGAACACCTGTAAATTGTTTATGCTTTTTTGTGTGTTTATTCGCGGACATAATTTTGTGACTCACCGTTCCATACATTTTAACACACTCCTTCCGCGCCTTAAAAAAGGACAAATGATAAAAATAAACGAAGTATAATTAAGATCAACGAACAAATAATATCCTCAACTTCTATCTGGGTTATTTCCAACTCTACCAACCGTTCATAATAGCTATAAAACGTGATAGCGGTTTTTTTATGAAAGGAATAACTAAGTATATACACCTGCGAATCATTAAACGATAATGCGAAAAAATTATGCACAAAATCAAAGAATATTAATAACTAATTAATAAACACGATGCGTGACAGCATTGACGATATTTCACCATAAAATGACCACCCATTTGTTTGCATAACAATTTCATAGCATGATCGTGTAAAAATTTTATAAGATGATGTCCGTTATTTTACTTACTGTAATTTTTTTCTAAAAATGTTTTGAAATATCGTCATAGGGAAGCGTTATATGCGGACAAAATGCCTTTATCAAGTGAACTGGTAGTTCTACTAGCCTTCGGTTTGCATCTGCACGTAATTTCCTAGAAATGCTTTGCTAAAATGATCAGTGAGATTTATATGATTGAGCGAAAAACAGAAAAGAGGGGCCAATACATCCTAGGGGCAAGGGGCGCCGACTTGCAACTCAATTACGGCTTGGGTTCGCGTCCCGTTCCTGGTGAGAAAGTCAATTTAATATTTTTATTCAAAAGCTGAAGCCAGATGCCATTGTGACTACAGGTATATACATGATACCTTCTCTACCTATCTACTCCCTCTCTACCTATCTACTCCCTCTCTACCTATCTACTCCCTCTCTACCTATCTTCTCCCTGTCTGCCTATTTACTCCCTCTCTACCTATCTACCCCCTCTCTACCTATCTACTCCCTCTGTACCTGTCTACTCCCTCTCTACCTATCTACGCCCTCTCTACCTATCTACCCCCTCTCTACCTATCTTCTCCCTGTCTGCCTATTTACTCCCTCTCTTCCTATCTACTCCCTCTCTTCCTGTCTACTCCCTCTGTACCTGTCTAATCCCTCTCTACCTATCTACGCCCTCTCTACCTATCTACCCCCTCTCTACCTATCTACTCCCTCTCTACCTATCTACTCCCTCTCTTCCTATCTACTCCCTCTCTACCTATCTACTCCCTCTCTTCCTATCTACTCCCTCTCTACCTATCTACTCCCTCTGTACCTGTCTACTCCCTCTCTACCTATCTACTCCCTCTCTTCCTATCTACTCCCTCTCTACCTATCTACCCCCTCTCTACCTATCTACTCCCTCTCTTCCTATCTAATCCCTCTCTACCTATCTACTCCCTCTCTTCCTATCTACTCCCTCTCTTCCTATCTACTCCCTCTCTACCTATCTACTCCCTTTCTACCTATCTACTCCCTCTCTACCTATCTACTCCCTCTCTCCTATCTACTCCCTCTCTACCTATCTACTCCCCCTGTACCTGTCTACTCCCTTTCTACTACCTACTCCCTCTTCCTATCTACTCCCTCTCTACCTATCTACTCCTACTCTACTCTCCTCTACTTCCTATCTACTCCTCTCTACTATTCTACCCCCTCTCTACTACCTTCTACTCCCTCTCTACCCTATCTAACCCCTCTCTACCTATCTACTCCCCTCTCTTCCTATCTACTCCCTCTCTCTATCTACTCCCTCTCTACCTATCTACCCCTCTCTACCTATCTACTCCCTCTCTTCCTATCTACTCCCTCTCTTCATATCTACTCCCTTTCTACCTATCTACTCCCTCTCTACCTATCTACTCCCTCTCTTCCTATCTACTCCCTCTCTACCTATCTACTCCCTCTCTTCCTATCTACTCCCTCTCTTCATATCTACTCCCTCTCTACCTATCTACTCCCTCTCTTCCTATCTACTCCCTCTCTTCCTATCTACTCCCTCTCTTCCTATCTACTCCATCTCTTCATATCTACTCCCTCTCTACCTATCTACTCCCTCTCTTCCTATCTACTCCCTCTCTTCCTATCTACTCCCTCTCTACCTATCTACTCCCTTTCTACCTATCTACTCCCTCTCTACCTATCTACTCCCTCTCTTCCTATCTACTCCCTCTCTACCTATCTACTCCCCCTGTACCTGTCTACTCCCTTTCTACCTACCTACTCCCTCTCTTCCTATCTACTCCCTCTCTACCTATCTACTCCCTCTCTTCCTATCTACTCCCTATCTACCTATCTACACCCTCTCTACCTATCTACTCCCTCTCTACCTATCTACTCCCTCTGTACCTGTCTTCTCCCTTTCTACCTACCTACGCCCTCTCTTCCTATCTACTCCCTCTCTACCTATCTACTCTCTCTCTAACTTTCTACTCCCTCTCTTCCTATCTACTCCCTATCTACCTATCTACACCCTCTCTACCTATCTATTCCCTCTCTACCTATCTACTCCCTCTGTACCTGTCTTCTCCCTTTCTACCTACCTACGCCCTCTCTACCTATCTACTCCCTCTCTACCTATCTACTCTATCTCTAACTTTCTACTCCCTGTCTGCCTATCTACTCCCTCTCGGCCTATCTACTCCCTCTCTACCTATCTACTCCCTGTCTACCAATGTACTCCTCCCTGTCTACCTATCTACTCCCTCACTACCTATCTACTCCCTCTCTACCTATCTACTACTCTACTCTGCTCTGCCTATCTACTCCTTCTCTACCGTCTACCCCTGTCTACTACTACTCTACTCCCTATCTCTACCTATCTACTCCCTCTCTACCTACCTATCTACTCCCCTCTCTACCTATCTACTCTACTCTCTACTATCTCTCCCTCTCTACCAATGGACTACTCCCTCTCTACCTACTACTACTCCCTCTCTATCTATCTACTCCCTCTCTACCTATCTACTCTCCCTCTCTATCTATCTACTCCCTCTCTACCTATCTACCCTCTCTCTACCTATCTACTCTCCCTCTCTAGTATCTACTCCCTCTCTACCCATCTACTCCCCTCTCTATCTATCTACGCCCTCCCTCTACCTATCTACCCCCCTCCCCTCTCTACCTACTACTCCTCTCTATTATCTACTACCCTCTCTACCCATCTACTCCCTCTCTTCCTATATACTCCCTCTCTATGTATCTACTCTCCCTCTACGTATCTACTCCCTCTCTTCCTATCTACCCCCTATCTCCTATCTACACCCTCTCTATATCTACTACCCTCTCTACTACTACTCTACTCTACTCTACTCTACTCCTCTGTACCTGTCTACTCCCTTTCTACCTATCTACTCCCTCTCTTCCTATCTACTCCCTCTCTACCTATCTACTCCCTCTCTACCTATCTACTCTCTCTCTAACTTTCTACTCCTGTCTGCCTATCTACTCTCCCTCTCTACCTATCTACTCCCTCTCTACCTATCTACTCCCTGTCTACCAATGTACTCCCTGTCTACCTATCTACTCCCCTCTCTACCTATCTTCTCCCGTCTGCCTATCTACTCCCTCTCTACCTATCTACTCCCTGTCTACCAATGTACTCCCTGTCTACCTATCTACTCCCTCTCTACCTATCTACTCCCTCTCTACCTATCTACTCCCTCTCTACCTATCTACTCCCTCTCTACCAATGTACTCCCTCTCTACCTATCTACTCCCTCTCTATCTATCTACTCCCTCTCTACCTATCTACTCCCTCTCTATCTATCTACTCCCTCTCTACCTATCTACCCCCTCTCTACCTATCTACTCCCTCTCTATGTATCTACTCCCTCTCTACCCATCTACTCCCTCTCTTCCTATATACTCCCTCTCTATGTATCTACTCCCTCTCTACGTATCTACTCCCTCTCTACGTATCTACTCCCTCTCTTCCTATCTACCCCCTATCTACCTATCTACACCCTCTCTATGTATCTACTCCCTCTCTACCTATCTACTCCCTCTGTACCTGTCTACTCCCTTTCTACCTATCTACTCCCTCTCTTCCTATCTACTCCCTCTCTACCTATCTACTCCCTCTCTACCTATCTACTCTCTCTCTAACTTTCTACTCCCTGTCTGCCTATCTACTCCCTCTCTACCTATCTACTCCCTCTCTACCTATCTACTCCCTGTCTACCAATGTACTCCCTCTCTACCTATCTACTCCCTCTCTACCTATCTTCTCCCTGTCTGCCTATCTACTCCCTCTCTACCTATCTACTCCCTGTCTACCAATGTACTCCCTGTCTACCTATCTACTCCCTCTCTACCTATCTACTCCCTCTCTACCTATCTACTGCCTCTCTGCCTATCTACTGCCTCTCTACCTATCTACTCCCTCTCTACCTATCTACTCCCTCTCTGCCTATCTACTCCCTCTCTACCTATCTACTCCCTCTCTACCTATCTACTCCCTCTCTACCTATCTACTGCCTCTCTGCCTATCTACTCCTTCTCTACCTGTCTACTCTCTGTCTACCTATCTACTCCCTCTCTACCTATCTACTCCCTCTCTACCTATCTACTCCCTCTCTACCTATCTACTCCCTCTCTACCAATGTACTCCCTCTCTACCTATATACTCCCTCTCTCTATCTATCTACTCCCTCTCTACCTATCTACGCCCCTCTCTATCATATCTACTCCCTCTCTACCTATCTACCCCTCTCTACCTATCTACTCCCTCTCTATCTATCTACTCCCTCTCTACCCATCTACTCCCTCTCTTCCTATATACTCCCTCTCTATGTATCTACTCCCTCTCTACGTATCTACTCCCTCTCTACGTATCTACTCCCTCTCTACCTATCTAATCCCTCACTTTCTATCTACTCCCTCTCTACCTATCTACTCCCTCTCTACCTATCTACTCCCTCTCTACTTATCTACTCCCTCTCTTCCTATCTACCCCCTCGTCCCATCAGCCCCCTCTCTTCCTATCTACTCCCTCTCTACCTATCTACTCCCTCTCTACCTATCTACCCCCTCTCTTCCTATCTACTCCCTCACTTCCTATCTACTCCTTCTCTACCTATCTACTCCCTGTCTACCTATCTACTCCCTCTCTTCCTATCTACTCCCTCTCTTCCTATCTACCCCCTCTCTACCTATCTACTCCCTCTCTACCTATCTACTCCCACTCTACCTATCTACTCCCTCTCTTCCTATATACTCCATCTCTTCCTATCTACTCCCTCTCTACCTATCTACGCCCTCTCTACCTATCTACTCCCTCTCTTCCTATCTACCCCCTGTCTACCTATCTACTCCCACTCTACCTATCTACTCCCTCTCTTCCTATCTACTCCCTCTCTACCTATCTACGCCCTCTCTACCTATCTACTCCCTCTCTTCCTATCTACCCCCTCTCTACCTATCTACTCCCTGTCTACCTATCTACTCCCTCTCTTCCTATCTACCCCCTCTCTTCCTATCTACTCCCTCTCTACCTATCTACTCTCTCTCTACCTATCTACTCCCTCTCTACCCATCTACTCTCTCTCTACCCATCTACTCCCTCTCTACCCATCTACTCCCTCTCTTCCCCTAATCAAATCATTATTGATGATAACAACAACGACAACAACAATGTAGACACTGAGATTTTTTTCAAACAATAGTCTAGAAAATCCTCAAAATTTAACTGGTTTTGTCATTTCCCAGTCAACCTGCCGGTCCAATCTGCCCTCGCCGTCACAATAGCTATCTAAGCTTTTGCCGCACTTCCGATCACTATAATCAAACAGCCTTTACTCTCTTCCGTTTTTATTGCGGCAGAGCGCGCGGCTCCTATCCGTAATTTATTACATTTTAGGACCATTTTCCGGATTTTCCCTTTAACAAAACACCCCCATTATCCCTGCTTAAGATCTCGTTTATTCTCCATCGCAATAACGCGAAATGAATTTCTGTCGAATTTTACAGTTACTCTTGATTTACGCAAATTAAATATAGGGGTCTTCTTCTTTCCCCGCGAATCAGAGTCTATGCGAGAAAATGGCAAAAAAAAATCTTAAATCGTTAATACGTCCTGAATTTCTATCTATCCCTGTTTCATTGTAATGGAATTAAACAGTTATTACGCCTAAATGCGAGTGCACCGAAAATTTGTAGTAACTAACACCATTATATGTGACACGTGTGCAGGCGAACATAAAAGAAAAATAACGCGGGAAAAGTCACGCACGAACCTTAAGCAGACAATAGGCATGCATTTTCTGCGTGTAGACCTGTCTATGTCTGAATAGACTTTATGGATCGAGTGTCGGCTTCAAAATATTGGTTTGAAACAATCAAGCAACATTTATAGAATATAATAAAACATGAATATTCTTAAATAAACTCTATGTGAATATAGTTCCAGTTTAAAACAGTTCTAAAATTCATTTCCTTTCCAAATTTGAAGAGTTGTATTTAAAATGTGAGTAGACGTGGATGCATGTAGAACACAACGTATTAAAATATTTATACAGTGATGTTGATTGAACACATGTCTTCTTGTTTGAAGGTACATTTAATTGAAATGAATAGTACGTTTGATTTCATTTCTGTAAGATCATGTCTACAGACCACATTGGCTGCAACCTTTTATGAAGCTGATATTCTTGATGATTGCCTGGTTGGAGCTGCATTGCTATGATGTGGTAATTGTGTTGTTTTTGCTAGTAGAAGTGGCTTATTTTGTTGCTGAGGATGACCTTTTTGCAGCTGTATTGTTGTGCTGTGATGTGGCAATTGTGTTGTTTTACAACAAACAACGAGTCGTAGTAGATTGCTTTCTTGCTGTTGATGATGAAGTTTATGACGATTTGATTCCTGTCCTCATTGTTTCTCCATTTATGACAATATAAGGAGGTTGCATATTTTCATTACGGAAGGAGGCATCTGTATTCATTTATATTCCACTCCGTTATTGCCTATTACAGATATCTATCGATAAACCCAATGATATATTGAAGTCGCCGAACAGCAAGGATTACTTCTATGTGAAGACCCATCAGGGAGTCCGCTGTTTGTATCGTCTTTCCTATGTTGATTATGACGTTATCTATTCTGGTTTATTGATGAAAATTACATAATATATTTTCTGATTCGTTTTCAATAGAATATCGCATGTACAGAAGTAAAACTATCTTGTTATTAGCATATTTTGTAAAATCCAATGCTTACAAATAGCTCTTTAGTGTCTTAACGCAAACTTGATGTAGTTTTCTTATAGAAAACGCGTTATAGTTCGCAACGTCTTTTTGTTACACAATAATAGGTGCTTATCTGAAATTTGCATCTTAAGTTTGTGTGTAGGGCGAATATGCTATTAACTATATTTGTTTGAACAGGTTATTCAGAAGCAGAAACAAACGTTAAGCTGAAACACGTATTTAAATGAATAAAAGATTTTAGTATGCATGGGAAGCTGTAAGTGGGTATTGACGCTGAATGGTAGTTACAGTGGCTGTTTTTATGAATTATAATCTTAGCATGTCCCGTCTTGACTGGCTGTTTGTACACGCATGCTTTAAAACAACACATATCGACATTTAAATTTGATATATGGAAAAAAAAATGTTTAGCTTTAAAGAAGTAATAAGTATGGTATATTGCTTAAGGTAGATATTATCTCAACATTTAATTAAAAACGCGCTTTAAGAAACATAATTATTTATTAGGGCAATGTATTCCGCATACAATGTACAATATGGATTCTTATAAAATAAGTCTGATATATTCATTTTAAGTTAAACGCAACTATTTATAAGGATAAAAGTACGAACAGGTAAAGAACATACAAGTATCTACTATTTGTGTCTGAATTAGTGAATTACAAGACGGTACAAACCATTTTAGAACCTGTTGAAAGAATTGCGAATTGTCTCCTTGGGTGCCATGATATATCCATGTTCATTTTTAATCATTCTTGTAGTGTCTTTTATTTGATTAAGGAAATGAACGACCATGACAAAGGGGGAAGTCGCTTTAAACAGAAAAAAATACTGCAGAGATCAAACAAAGATTTGATCCCGGAATATAAGTTGAATGGCGTCAATGACAATCTTTCATAAATAAATTGGCGTCATTCCGGAGGACGAAAGAAAATTGGACGAAATCCTCTAGTAATGAATCTCCCTTCTTATCGATGACAAATCAGCGAATGAATCAAAATAACTGGACATATTCGTCGATGAATTGTAATCAAATCTGCCCCTAGAACAATCGAGCGGGACAGGTCTAATGCACTGTCGATTTCAGAACGAGACAGTTTTAACCGTCGTCAATGCAACGTATCCAAGCCAGTGATACATCAGTGGTCTAGCTTTGAAAAGACAACAACGGTGACTGTAAGAAAAGAGTGTGTGACCAGGACTGGCTGTAGATATTAATCTTCATTAACTGTTACTTTATGACAGATGGGAATGCTGTTAACCCGGTCTACGGAGTCTGACAACATTCCTAGACAATGACAAAACTGGACAATGGACACAATTAGTAATGCCTTACATCGTGTAGCCGTTTTCATGGTTATTCTATTTGAAATAAATACACTACAATTAAGAAGACTAGCATTTTAAAAAAGATGAATAATAAAAATAGTGGATTAATGGAGTATTTAATATCAATTTTACTGAAATCTAGAAAACAAGCCTTATATAAGAAGATATTTAAAACAAAATATTTTCAATATCATTTTAGCTTTCGATTTTGAACGTCCTTATTATTGTTCGAATACACTGTCAGTAACTTCATGAAACTTAATACAATACAATATCATCCGAAAATACATGCTTTATGCAAACAGGAACATGCGCGAAGAAGATGCGCAGTTGATTCTCCCGAAAACGTCTTAAGTAAGTCTTACTTTTCGTTGCTTGCATTTGAGAAACTCGTCAGGAAGTGCGAGGTTAGAGCTCTGTAAAACCGGTTTAAGCACCCCGACTGACCGTTCCAAGGCGGTAACTGTCGCGTTTGCTCTTTTCCTTAAATGCCTCATCACAAATTTGTTCTTACTTTTCGCTTGGCTTGCATGTGAAATACCTTTGTTCTGTGCCTTTTCGGAGTTTGGTATATGTTGCAATACTCATAGGACTTTGTCATATATTCTTTTCTACAAAATAGCAACCCGATTTAAAGCAAAATTCTCTGATAAGGAAGGCAGCATCCACGTTACGTTCATGAAAAAAATACATGCAATTATTTGTTGGATGAATATAATTAAATCCTCGGAATGTCAAGATCCATGATTTTCCTAAAATCCTCAATTGAGGGTAAAAGTCTAAATTGTGCGATATTTGATATACTCAGATCTGATGTACTACCACTTTTTGGACGTCTGTTTTTCTTTTTTTACTTATTTCGTGCCTCTTTCTGACTGTAGGTTCCTCTAATGTTCGCATAGCACAAGCCAAGACTATTGTTTACCTCTTTAACAGTAACAGTTGCATATTATCACCCAATAAAATGTCAAAGTTAACAATTTGATGTTGCCCTTAAATTACGATGACGTTTGATAACGGTCCTAAAACAGACTGTGACACTGACTTCTATAGATGACTGCGCACGGCATCTTTGTTCTGAACAGAACCAGTCTGTTATTATTTCCCGCCCGTTTAAGCGTAATGTCTCCCCTAATAGAGCCTATTTTGTCGTCACCCTAGCGTGTGTACAGATATTTCCCACGTTAAATGCTCTTCGTTCGCGTGCCGGCCAGATTATGAAATGGACCTTTAATTTATGGTTTAACGTGCAATAACTTAATAGAATGTTAAAAGAGCGCCCGATGTAAGGAAACATTTCCATGGTTACAGACAAACTTGGTTTTGGTCTAGATGATAGCTGTTGTTAAAACTTCCACACGTCAACTTCATTGTTTTATTACGCCCGGTTACACAGCTTCTGTTATGTATATTTATCACATAACCTACCGCGAGAGCGTGTGGTAACACTCATGCGTTATTTTTGGTAACACACTAGTTAGTTATCGTAGTGTGACGTCATTAAGTATGTGTAGTGTATTATGTCATTTCCTTATCACTTTGTTGTCGCTGTTTTATGCCTTTTGTTAGAACAATTTCATTTCAATGAATAAAAGCAAAATTTAGTCATGGTATATACGAATCTGTTCACTTTTTATGGAAAAATGGTCGAGTAAAGAGTGGAACTATTTTTTTTTTGTGCGGATTCTCACTCGTTTCGTATCATTTCATCCAACTCGTTTAATATTTTCCGTATCTAATGAACACTCATATCCGATCCTCTATTTCTCTGTATAGATATGTTATGTCAATACAGTAGTGCTCAGATTGGTTTGTTCTGTTATATTTTGTAACATTCTTTCGTAAATCTACAGTGTATACAGTTGCTAGTGTTACAGATGTACAGTAGTTGGGATTAGCAAAACGATGGTGTTTAAACAGACGTTGTTATCATTAGACTATTTGTTGATGTTAATGTTGTTGTTGTTGTATTTTTCAAGTTGATTACTGTTTCATTGTCTCTCGTTGTTGTTGTGCTTGTTTCTTTCGGTTGCTGCTGCTGATAATGGTTTTCTTAGGCTCTGCGCCGAAGTAATCTTTCTAATTTTTTTTGTAGAGAAACTGTTCATTTTCATTTATTGCTTTGTACAAAAATAGTCCGCTCTTTTCGTCATGTTTGTGCCTGTTGTAGGTGCTTTTTGTCGTTGCCAATGTTGATTACGACGCCGACGATATTCTAAGACAATATTTGTTTTCATAAGCGTAATTATTAAAAGATAATCTTAAAAAGCTCTTCAGATCAGATCTGAGCTGACAATCCATGACGGGTCATATCAGGCACCGTTGATATAAGAAAAGGCCCGGGGTAACCGAACTCCCTGTGTTCTGTATTACACGGCAAACCCTTGATTGACATTGATCTGACGGCCGCCACACACCAAACATATCTTCAAAAGATTCGAAGCGCGAACTATCGGGATATATTTTAACAAGCCGCAACTTCAGACAATGTAAACACGGCATCGGTGTCAATAATATTTAGCACGTGCCAAGTTACGCCGTTATCGCACGCGCGCTGGTCGCTTTACGTCGCGGAATTATATTCGCTATCACTTTCCTTGCTACAGCAGATCGATGGATCTGTCAGATGAGTCGTGATGAAATTCCTCCCAGGCTCAGAACCGGAGGCAAGCAAACTTCGTCTTGGACTTATCTTGACGTTTTGGAAGAGTTATTGTAATTTGAGAGTCTATTTCCATGTATACTGATGCACGAGAAAGCAATGCGAATTTAGAGCAAGAGATTTTATTCAGTTGCAAGTTCCCCATGTTAAGCTTTGGTTTAAATCTGTGGAGTTGTTAGAAAGATTCGAGATCGGACAAATATTAGTCGTTCCACCGTTTGAAATCTCAAAAATATAAGATACACGTTTCCACTATTTTCAAAGCAAAATTCTATTTAAAAGTGTTTGGCATTTATTTCTTTAGTTTTAAAGTTTTTCGCTGGTTTCATTTCTATTAACATTTCCACAAAGAAAGTTGTTTCTGGCAGTCTTTGATCTGTCGAGCAGTACTATTTACAGTTCGGACTACTTTTTCAATCGCATACGACATAACCAGGCAGACCGCAGTGTTCTCCCGTGCTGAAGCCACTTCCGTGACAGGCGATTCTGACAACTCCCCATCACAAACAACACTGTCTGACTTCCGTCTTTTGTCGTTATGACGATTGCACCTGGCCACGTGTCAATTCCTGATCACGTGACATATTATGGCGCCCGTGCGTCATGCGCGGTTCTATATTTATACTCCGCCACTCTTTCTGCCCTTATAATCCCGACGAACCGGATTCCAGAGTGAGAGAGACCCCCTGTAATTAAAACTCGTCTCTTCGATTGTCGAATCCGCCTGTGAATTAGGGACCATTTCTTTGACCTGACTTGACATTTTGCGTGTTCAGCCCCGTTTTACTTCTTCTGGCAAATGTCCTCAAGATGCGTGCACGTGACAAAGGAAACGTGTAAATCTGTCGATATTTCTCCATTCGTCAGGATGTGCTTAGCGATTTATTGGCCAAAAATGAATAATAAGACGGTAAATTTTCTATTTGATACCGGCCTTACCGCAAAACTGTCAAAGCCTGACTAACGGTGCCTTTTTTGCCGTTGTCCACATGTAATAAGCAGCCCGGTTTTGCGAAATACACCCAGTGGCTTTGAAAACTCCTGGAAACGGAAGCGATAAACAATAACGTTAACAAGTACATTTTTAATTTTCTCTAAGAAATAATTCTAGGCCTGGCGTGTAGCGATGATTATGTACGTGATTTACTCGACTCCCATACGTCCCGGCCGGGACATTGCGGTGGAACACGTGACTACGAGAATAGGCTTACATCAAATACACTTCATTTACGGCAGTAATTATGATTGTTCCGCATCATCTTAGAACTATAGCATTTTCTTCCTGGTCGACTAATACACTTTTAAGGAACTTCACTATTTGCAAAGTTATTACAATGATTTATGGAAGGGCGGGTCTGTCTGTTTTACGATATAAAAAAGTTATAATTGATCCAAAAAAAGAAAATAATCATTATAATTGTTGAAAAGGCAATGCGCCTATTTTTGCAGTCAACAAAGTGTCGAGACAAAAAAGCGAAGCCTTTGTTGCTTTACAAGGCTAAAACCAAACTGTAAGGACTTAATTGTATTTTGCTTGATGGCAAATTCAGTTTATATTTTCATTTTATGTCCAATTTTCTTTTTAAATTTCTTGTTCCGGTTTCGCTTATCGTGTCATTTTATTTAGATTTCTTTCGTGATAAAGGATACAATATATATTCTGTGACATTCTACAATAAGTTCTTTTGTAATTAATTTTATTTTTTAAAACAATATGTAACACGTTTGAGGGACTTTATTTTATTTAAAAAAATACACCACTTTCAATAATTATCACTTCGCAAATGCATCGTTTTTTAAAGATTAGAAAACAAAAACAAAACAACTAATGCACTGTTCTGACAAACGTCAGTATATGCTGTCTTTTTCTTGAAGGTGTTAAATACCAGTAAATAAATTAATTGATATAATTTCTTTACTGTCCAAGCTTTGCATGTAAATGTACGAATTTTATGTCGATATAAAATACAACACTAAGAATTGACAGTTTTGCGCTACTATCTTTCAAAGGTTCATGCCGATATCAGACAACTGTGGTTGGTATCGACCACATGGAAAGCTGCAATATAATTATAGTGGTGGTAAATGTATGCTGTAAAATAGAAACGTGTAAAAAAGGTAATATATAGTATCTAGATAGCTGTAACCTCACCTCAAAGTTGTTTGCATAAATTAAAATGTATGACCATGCCATGCATTTCATTTCGTTAAAGGATTTGACGACGTACACTGTACATTGTAAAAGTAATAAAAAACTATTTTCTGTTCTATACTGTATTAACTAGTCTCTGTCGGAGGATGGCCATACAGAACCTGACAAACATATCTGTACTTTGTTATCACATGTATTTTATTTAAAGACATGTAATTCAGTTTATATTTTTACATTTTATGTCAAATTTTCTTTTTAAATTTCTTGTTTCGGTTTCGCTTGTCGTGTCATATAATTTAGATTTCGTTCGTGATAAACTATACAATATATATTCTGTGACATTCAACAATAAGTCTTCTGAATGGCTGAAGGGCTGACAACTTGATGTCAAGAATATTCAAATATAATTCGGACAACAACCATTCTGTATAGTGTGTTTATCTTATTTTACGGATTTGTTACGCTGGACAAGACAACAGGCCACCCGCCAGGGGTCGCAAGTAGTTCGATAACTCGTGCTATCTGAGAATGGATTTAGGAAGTCTGCTCTGCTACATCTGTCTTTGCATCCGTCTGCATAAACAAGCGCCATCAAACAGATGCAGTCGGAAATCGTGTCGCAAAAGGCTTTGTTATCATGCCAATACAGAGGTGCAATGTTTACAGCGCGGTGTATCGTGTCTTGGTAATGGCGCACATATCAACTGCCCCCCGGAACTGACAAAAGCATTAAGGGAAGTGATAATCCGCGTCAATGAAGCGTTAGTGATTGTATAATTTATTGACTGAATACGGCGCAAGTCTGACGATTTGACAGTATTTTTGATTGTAGTTATTGTATGTTATCACCAGGTTATTGTAAGAGTAACCAAGAGGGGCTTGACGTTATTACAGAAATATTATGCCTGTTGTTAAGTGCCACCTCCGAATCGAGTACCGTTCGTATGTTGATATCGGTTAAAAAGTCGTTATTAGCGCGTCCTTATTACCGACAACTTTCTTTATTGCTTAATTACCTACACAAAAATTAGTAGCACAGTCGTTTGAATGGCTAGAAAGATATACGTACGTAGATTCGCGAAAGACCGGAAAACAAGGGCCTGCGATGAGATTTGCATTTGACCCTAAAGAGCACAACATGTTTATATTGGCAGTTATTTTTGATAATATGCTCTTGGTTTTAAATTTGGTATCACGCAAATATTTGCTTTGGGCTGTTTTTAATGAAAAGTGTAAAACTCTACATCATGTTTCTGTTGTCCCAGGATGTAACTTTTGTGATGAAAATATATGCCTTAAGTAAGTAAAAGTTTGAAGTAGTATTTTTTTTATCCTCTACTCTTTAATATATGCAGAAATACTATAAACCGCAAAGAAAATAGCAAATATTACACAAACCAGTTTAAATTAAATGCTCTGCATCTATGAGATTAACATATTTTAATTATTATATTGTAAATATTGCATTGATATTCTTGTAATATATATAAATTTAATACATGGGCAAGCATTACTATGTATTTAGCTGACGGTGTATTAATATATAATATGATGCATGAATACTAGGCTAGGCCTATGGCTTTATCTATCAATAAAGCCTATATATCTATCTATGAAATGGTGAATATTTGGTACAAGCAACGCTAAGAGATACATGCATATTTCCCAGTGACGGTTTCTGAGCATACCCTCGTTCAATAAATTGATAAATCTTTGGTTATTTTAGCACAAAAAAGGAATAAAAGATACTCGATTCCCTTTTTTCCTTACACTATTAACAAAAAGTTCGTTCTTATTCATCTAACTTCGACGTCCTTCTTCCTAAGTCCTTATCTCTTTTTCTCGTTCGTCGCATGTTGGATACATCTTTCCCGTACAAATACTACCCATTACGTCATCAATAATTGTCTATTATAGTGTATTACGTCACTTCAATCCGGGGTGTATAATTGGCACGAGCATGCGAAACTTCGCACCTCACTCCCTATCTCTCCTTGCATTGATCGACAGGGTACTGGCAATGGTGACTTGCTATTGAATGTTCACGGCGAAATAAAAGGGATCAGAGCATTAAATGTGTGTGAACTAAGATACAGAATATATTGGAATAGACACTTGTGAAGCTGTTTTGTCATGCCGGACACTTAGACGGTGTCAAAAATACTGACAATTCCAACCCAGTTTGAGATTATATTATCTGAGTACATGAAAATTTTACAAGTGTTCTGTTGTTTGAAATCGTTGCTTCTTATGCCGCTGATGTTGCTTTTGTTGCTTCTTATCTATAAGGTTTTAGCAAATGCATTTTTTTTTGCAATAGATTATTATGCATGACACATAATTAAACTGACATTGACCTTACATGAGAATAACCTGCCTTTAATATGGTTTGATTCATGGCCTATTGTTTTGCACTTTGTTAGAACCGGTGATATCACAGTCTGAATCAAAGTGAATGTGACGGCATCTGATTCATTTAGTGGCATTATTTATTTGTGATATGTATAGTTCATGGCTAGGATTTCATTGGGGCATATAAGGCATATAAGTAGTTACTGAAGGAAAATCGTGTCGATATTTTGGTTAATTTGTGGTCTAGAAACACCAGAATCTTTGTGGACGTTCGTGTATTTATTTGAATCTTTGTGGACGTTCGTGTATTTATTTGAATCTTTGTGGACGTTCGTATAATAATTGGCATTATTGCGTCTAACCGCACGAACTTTTAACTAGTCAATGACTATGTTGCTTAAAATTCTAGTTTCCATTGATTGAATGTTCAGACCCTCAACAGACAAAACAAGTAATGCTAAATAAAATAAAATAAATATATGTAGAACAATTTACGAAGATATCCTGTACAAATACTTTTAGACGATGAACATAAAAGTCCTTGTGAGTATGCAAGAAGATACATGTCCTACGTGCTTATCTAGTATACGTCATAAACCTTTCCGGTTTATACATTTCGGCAGAAAGTACGTGCTTCAAGCCTACCTAACAAGTTCGACTGAAAGAAGGGCAAATGGCCACCAGAGCTAGTTTCTTCCAAATATAAATGTATTCTATTAATTTATTCTATCCTAACAGCACGAGACCCGCACGAGGCTCGTGCGATAAGGTTCTGTGGCTCGTGGAGTTTGAGAATTTATGGATATTTAATACCACTTGGATAAGTGTGATAAAACGATCGATAATCGCCACATTTTGAACGACAGTCACGAACGCCACAGTGTTGCGATTTGGCTAGTATTCAAAGACGATATCCAAACCACGTTGGAAGAAAGTAAAATGTGTAAATGTAACAAAATGTGCTGAAACTGTGAAGAGCAAGATGAGAAGAAAAAACAACAAGAACCAGCAATTTAAAGTTAATCAAGGGGAATGCTAGAAAATGCACTAAATGTAGCAAAACCTGAACTAAATGTAAGACAAATGGTGTTGTTTGTCGTTTTAAAAGCCTTTAAGCACGTTTTACAATAATATAATAAAATATATAATTACATAATAATCGTATATAGCAGAACGTATCTTCGATATTTCAACTAAATTTGCACATTGAAAAATACTTTCCCACCTACATGTTTAAGTGAAGATTTCAACCTAACATTTCTGGAAATGAGAGTACATAATTTAATCAAATGCCAATTTAATAAACTAAAAAAACTTTTTTTAACAAACAGCTGCTTTTAAAACGTTTTCAAATAATTATTATGGGAACATACGCTAATACACGTTTTGGCTAAGATATCGGAAATACATATTAAAAATAAACAAACTTTGTTATGTCATGTTTATCACGAATGGAACACCAACATTTTTTCAGTACTATTTTACATAGGATTGCTTATTGAAGAAGTGCTGTTCTATACCTAGGTGTAACGTTTTGTTTGACACAGTTTGCATTTATTTGAAATAGGTACACTACAAATTTTCACCTTTCACTGTTAAAAGAACAACGTCTCACTACAGAAAGGAGAGGCTCGTTAGCAGTCAGTTCTACTTGGAATGTTGATCAATTGGCTAATTTAAGTACATTGAATAAAATGCATTTACCGCAATAGTGTGTTATGAGTCCGAGCAGTTGTTTTGTATTTTTATTTTCATTATAAGACGTTTAAGTTTTTTTTATTATACCCAGCGTTTGCCATGCAAATAATAAAAATGCCTACTCAAATATTTATAAAATTAAAGACCGTCTGAAGCGTTATTTCTCTTACCTTGTATTCCTGTAGTGCAAATAAAATACAAGACAATATATGGACAACAAATCGTATAGATACCCTGTCATTTACGAAGAACCAAGCGTGCCCGTGTATTTGATGCAGAAAAAAAAAAGAAGAAAAGAATCAAAGACATTCTTTTATAGAATCCATGGACTTCACATCTCACGTGACCACACGTGAAGATAATCTCTCCCTTTAATTATGGTGGATCGTTGTAAATCCCCGCGACAATAACACACAAAGGGCTTGCCATTTACTTATATCTGCGGTTTACCCGGCTACGTTTCACGCCTGTCTTTGGGATTTTCCTCACCCTACAATTGCTCACAGTGCGCGAGTGTGGCTAAATTGTTCAAATTGCCAGCCTGTACTGTGATCTATATTAATACTTTTATGATTTTCATGATTATCAACAAAAGCTTGGCAGTAATACCATCGGTGCAATTAGTCAGAGTTGGCCATACAGGGATAATAAATCGGTGTTTATTTCTTTCTCAGTCAAACTCTACCTCACAAGTGAAGCAACACAAGATTACTTGTGCATCTCTAAATTTCTGAATTATTTAGAAATGTTTCATGTACAGGTGATTCAGTATTGTGCCTGACATGTTAACACAAATATGCAATATGCCGTGCATGGTCATCTTCCATACACATTACCCACTGTGCATATATCAACATATTATGAAAATTATAACGTAAAGTTGATTTTTTAGCCCCTGTAGCTCCAAAAAATGTCACAGCTTTGTTATCTAAAATGATGCATTCATCAATAGTATAAAGTCAATGATGCACTTAAAGAATGCATAACTGTGTAACATTGTCGCGATTCTTTGATATGAAATTCATCTATGATATACCTGGCTGTTGTATTTTACCCTACCGTATACGAAATACGGACAAAATATGACATAAAATCACAGATGACATAAAACATATGTTCACCAAAAGGTTGATATATTTTAGCAAATAAAAAAAATCATAGCAATGGTATGTAGATATATCTTTTAAATTCCTTTCTTTGTGAAGCTGCAAAATTCACACTAGGTTGCTGCGTTTGTGAACTGGTCTTTCAATTAACTAGCTGTCTAATGACGGACTATTTCTTACTTGTAGACATTCACTTTCGATTTCTCTTTCATTAATAATTCGTAAAATTTTCTAAATAGTTGCAATGACGGCTGATTGTGTGTTTACAATTGCTGTTTTTGAAGCATTCAAAGAATCATATTATCAAGTGGCGTCAACAACACAAAATGTGTAGTGCTTTACTGTTCGCAGTTCCTGAGTGCGGCCCTTGAAGCCATGCGGGACTCTGCTTGAGGGGTTTTGGGAGAAGTACAGACTAGATGGGGTTATGACGACTCGAGGGTTGGATCTGCCGAGTTCAAGTGGGAAAGAGGGGCTCCTTCGTCGCTTCCTTATCAGCTCTCCATTTCACACGATTTGCATATTCTGTAAAGAGAGATATTTCCGTATTGATACCCCCAGCGCTCAGCAGCTGTCACGACCAAGGAGCTGTCGGTCGGAGACGGCTGAAAATAGTCCCCTGGAGCTAACGGTGGAGCGATATCATGTTCTCCACAGTGTTCCCGAAGTCGTTCGCCAACTCCCGCGAGATTTCGCGAGACTTTGATCCGAGGGCGACCCGCGTGCGTAAGGAAGAGTGATCCCTATTCGATTACCACAGTTTAAGCTGATAATCTTGATCAGTCACGATAAACAAATATGCGAGCCCCTGAAATCAGGTGGAATAACCGCTGTACCGACTGCTATCCATACGCTAGTCGGGACAATTGCTATTTTTTATGCAAATGTAGATAATCGTTGAACAAGATGACATGATAACAACAATTACATAGAACGTAATAAGTGTTGAGGGGATCAACATGAGGTTCGCTGTTTATTGTCCAGTAAATGGATAACATGAATTCAGGAAAAAATGACTGAGGACATTTTAAGCATGATAACCGGTCAAAAATCAGTTTTACAATCATGCCGACTTTGGCGCAGATGACAAGTAGTGTGTGATGCTTAAAATACACTGGGTATCGATTTTTAAAACAAGATATGTCAAAACCACCGGAAAGAGGGTTTTAAATGCAATAAACTTAGAAAATGCATAATTAACGCTTAGATCAATCAAATGATGAGTAAGAAAAAAAAAACCCACACATGTTGTGAGAGGCGCTTCGAAGCTCATCATTGCCCCAATTATAACTTTTAAATTACATTTTTTTCGTAATGTAGATCTATCTGGCCCAAAGCTGAATCATACAGTCATTAGTTGATATTATATGGCATTAGCTTAAATAGGAAATTAGTGTAAAGATAGTATGACTTACGTTGATATAACGCCAACTTGGGCAATGTTTCCTCTGATTAACATAATTTACATGTATTAGTTTGTATGTGCTTGAAGCTTTTTTTGTTGTTGTTTGTTTTCGTTGGGACTAAACACAGGCTATAGAGCCGTTGTGACCAGAGACAAGTAACAGTTTATTTCTCACGTGCTTATTGGTTTACAATTTTATGATTGACAACAATATTTAACATACACTGCGTGCTAGACGATGTTCAGAACAAGGGAGCCTAGCTATAATAAAAAATTTGACCGCGATATTATAATGCGTTTAATTCCATTTATCTTAAGACAACAGAAACCTCTTAAAGTAAAAAGGGGCATTAAAATCACCCAAGCACGAAACCAAGTGTAACAATTTGGTAACTTATTCCAATATTTTTGTAGCTTTTCAAAGGATTTTTGTGCGAACAAAAACGCATACTGGCAACACTGTATAACTTTTTAACTTAGACGACTTTTCTCTTTTCTTTATAGGAGTTTGAAAAAGTTGTGTTAGACAAACAATTCCATGGACAAAAGCAAAATTAGTTAAAAATATTTACCCTTATAATAATGTATTACCTGGATTTAATAATCAGTCATATCTCTGTTGCTCATTGTGTCATGAATGTAAAAATAGGTTAAATATACAACACATCACTCATTATGCTTAAATATTTAAAAGCACATCCATTCATGAAATAAATGTCAACAAACGGGGTTTACATATGGCTCACAAACATGTTAAATTGAACTAAGATCACCAGACTCTTTGTTTACACGTTACGCCATAGATGATAACATATTATAGCCTGTTTCATTGATTTCATGTGTTTTTTGTAGATGATTTATTTACACTGGAATTAGTTATTGTCTGTTATTTGTATTGTATGCTAAATTGCTCATTAACCGCTTAGTAATGAGTTCAATAAAGTTGAGTAGAGTTGAGTTTTTGAGCTGACAGCTCGTTCCGTCACCAAGGAGTGTAGCGTAGGCTAAATACATGTAGACATGTGGAGTCAGGGTAAGGATTCGCTTTTTTGGAAAACGGATCTTAGCAGATTTTTCTGCAATGTCATCTAAGCCTTATTAATCATTCACACAAAATTTTCAGGGCTGAAAGAGAAAATACTAAAGAAGGCTTCAAGTTGACAACAACAACAACAACAACAACAACAAAAACCAACAACAAACAAACAACAAACAACAATAATCATTATTTTATTTGCATGACAACAATTTGTATATGAATTATATGTGAATTTGTTTATTAATAATTAACAAGATATGTGCCTTTTAAGCATCTAGTGAGAATCATTAAAGCAGCCAAAAATTAATACACATACATGGCACCTTTATTAATCTGAGGATTATTACATAATGGCTGGATTATAGAAAATAAGCAAGTAAATGTTTAATTTATTCAAGGGATGTATTACATATTGTAATTATGGTCACCATATAACAATACAAATATATGTAAATATAAAAATAATATAACATTAAACGAATGTTACTACATTCATGTTGCTGTCTTAGGTTACATTAAAATTCCAGAATTAAAATGATTTAACTGGATTCACGTATACTTTTTTCTCTTTTAATTGAATAAAACCAAAATGAATACAAATATATCCCTTCTTAGATGGCGTTGTTGCAGTATTTTTTAATTTAAGTTGATTTTATAGTCTATGTTAAGATCGGATTGTCCATGTATTAATTGCACTCTCTCCTTGAGCCCGGACTGGATGAAACATCAAATCAGAAGCGCCATATATGGAAGTCGGGTGGTTTGGAAGGGTGGTACCTTCGATATGCTATGGATTACGTTGATTTATTTTTGCACGGCCCACCCGAATACAATTATGAACGATCCAAAAAAAGACAGGCTGAAGTTACACCGTTTCAATAAATTATATGCTGATTAAACTAAAAATACGGTTTAGCATAGTGAATTTACATAGATATGGTAGCACAATCGGTAGAGCTTCAACTCCAGGTACGGGAAGCCCTAGGTTCAAGCACGGACTGCGACATACCAGTCGTGAAAAATGGTAGTGTATCGTCACCGATGGCACATTCAGAAGGCGACCTTGGTTTTGTGAGGTGGTGAGTTCGCCTTTGTGACATTTCACATTCGTGCGATTTAAGCAAACACTCTAGCCATGATCGCCCCGCCGCGACTCATTATTCACAGTTATACGTACCTATTGAGTTTGAAATGTAAAATGAAATCAGACATGACGTGTTACCTCTTGAAAGTTGAACACAATTATACTAGAAACGAAAATTGTTGGAGAAGAGATTTAAAAAAAAAGAGAGAAAGAAATTAAACTTACGGTCAGGGTGACATGTTGTGCCCGGGGCCATTTTAAAGTGACCAAGTGGCACGGTCCCATTTCTGCTCATGTAATAATTAATTGTAGCAGTGACCTATAGTCAAATTTTATTTTATTGTTATAATTACTGTGCTGCTGACACCGTGCTGGGTGATTTAAACATTGGTGACCGCTAGGTGGTAGGGCAGGTCGGGAATGGACGTCATATAAATAAATGCCAGTGAGGCTTTGTTTTGCGGGAGTATAGGGCTGTGTTGTAATGAATCCAATTGGGCAGGGTCTATTGAAGATTGACCGCTGTCCGGAGGAAATAGTTCTCTGTCCAGAGGAAAGGCAGCTGGTCTGTGGTCACTTAAATTAACTCTTTAGCAATGTGACATACAAATAATATCAACTTCTTTGTTATTTTTTTTCAGCTGTGGTGTCGAGTACTGTGGTTACTTTACAAATAATGTGAGATGCACAAATCTGAACAATTTCATATTCACGTTTTGTTTTCCAATATTTAGATCGCTTGAAATTAAGCACCACGGTTCAACGACAAAGCCAGACAGAAGTGATCGTTTAGAGTTATCTCTTATCATTTGCTATATTCAATCGATAAGCTGTGCTAATAAATGAAATGTATTGTTAAGGTCACTTTAAGAATGTTAGATATACAAATACATGTTATTAAATTTTTTTACCGACTGTCCTTTGTTTGATTGTGACACTTTGTGAACTACGGATGTTATTGTAATAATTAACTTAATGTTGTTGATGTTTAAATGATGATTTGGGCTGTTTCCACGAAGCCATTGCCTCGCCACTCTATCCCACCGCCTGTCTGAGCGCTTCTCTTTCTACGCTGTCTTCGTCTTCCGTCTGTTCGTCTGTCCGTTCGTCTGTCGCTTTATATGTAATATTGGCCTTTATTAATATAAGATATAAATAAATGAAACTATCGTTTTGTCGAAATAAACATTTAAATATAAATGTAAAGAACTGAGGATACACAAGTTAAACAAATGTATGTGTTACTTGACGTATTTAAATATGTTAATTTATAATAAACAACGCCCTTTCTTAAGTTTACAGCTATGCCCTGGTACAGACAAGGTGCTAACCGCCCGTTTCTTATGATTAAATATAAATACACCATTTAAAGTTTTGTCATTAACTTTAACTGTGATGTAACCAATCTATGATAACCGATAGGACAACACAGTCACAAATAATATTATATAATATAGAAAGGCGCAAGTTATGATAAAACGTGAGAATAAGATTGAGATCTGATAATAAATGTACAATAAAAGAGTCCAGACAATATAACCCGACTTGTATGGCAAAGTAACAAAGCTACCCAAATCGCTATAAAGTTTCTAATGGAATCAGCGTAAAGGTCGCCCTTGGTATATAAATCGAGAGGAAGCTTCAAAAGGATTATTGGCCAAGATCACCCCTTGGAACCACGGTCCATAAAAACACCTGACGACCCACGGTGAATGAGCCACATCTACAGTTTATCACATAATTCCTCAGCATCCAACCACAGTCGGTGGATATTTATAACCTGTAATCAACATTGTTACCTATCCGAGATATTTCATGCACGTGTGTTAAAAACTGTTCACCGCTGTTTTCGGTCCATACATTGTTCGATCTCAGCATTATTTATCTGACGGAATCGATTACAGCGACACTGAATTATCTGATAAATAATATCAATATTCGTGTTCAATGTGTTGTTACTGATGCTTCTGTTAATAATGTACACATTAATGATAATGCAGGCCGAGGTGTTGATTCGGCTTATTTTCAGTTCGCGTTTTATGTTTTGCACGTCTTCTAGAAGGGCTGAAATAAGATGTTAACTTAAAAAACAACATCATAAAAAAGCTGTTTATCAATAGTTTCTTATACATGTGTATAAAAGAGCTAATAAACTACATAACAATCGCCAACAACAATATAATGAAGATTTATTTACCAAAACATATATTACAGAAAAAAATTAACCTGTGGTATAAATTAGCGTCTGAAAGAAATTAACGTATGAGAAAATTAATGTGTTTGTATTTGCTTATATTTGTTTGCCTTCGTGTTACTTCAGTTGCAGAGTCATAAGAGCTTGTTATGTCACGTGTTAGAAAGGACACGACTTGGGATAATGACTCTTAACCATATCTTCTTTCAGGCTTTTGTTTGTAAACTTCTGCGAAGAGAATTCACTACATTTGATCTGTTTAATAAATTTATTTCTGCATGTCGATTCTTCTGTCATGATGCGGTTGTTCGCAATATAATAACGTCCAGCACACTTATTCGGGACAGTGCATGTGTAGGTACAGGGACCCTTTCCTTTAATCTTGACATCTCTAAATTGGGTTTTCGTCTTGAACAATTTTCATCGTCGTGGGGTTAAAGTAACTTTCCCCGTGCATGCCTCGATTAAAACTACCAGCGATAGAGAGATTGGAGTCCACTTGAAAATAAGTTGCATATCCGCGATTTTTTATTGGCTTAACGATCAGGTCTTGCACCGCCTATTCATTTACATAACCACGCCTATTCGTCTAGTCGGCATTCTCGGATTTCTTCCTACTGCGCTTTTCTTGTCCCGATATTCTCGTTGAACTGCTACGTTCTTGTAAATAGCAACAATAGAGAAAAGCGAAATAGGGAAAATGTAAAAGTTTTTGGTGAATGCAATGTTTATTTACTGACCACTGTGCTGATGCGACCACGAGAAGGTTGGGCGCTTCAAGGGAAAGTTCGATGGTAATTCTGCGTGTGGATATATTCGGAATGGATGGGCTATTACCTCCGGTAGTCATTTCAGAAAGTGATTAATGTGATCAGAGATTTAAATCGTCATCGTTTTCATCGATATTTTCTTTCTTCGTCTTTCCCAAATTTCAACATATACACGTGTATTTATCTGCATACAAACACTAACTTCCCAGACTCCGCGGTTCTTTTTGAAGTATTGTTACACCGCCTGAATTTCTTACCGGAAGTTTTAAAGTTAATGTTGTTTTTACGAAGTTATTCATTATAATTAAATCTACCGCAGGGGAATCTATTGTCTAAGTGAAGCAGCAAAAGAACAGGAACAATTTAATCCGCGCCTTGCAGAGTTCGTTTCTTTACATGCATAGTAATATTTATCATGCGCGTTTGAAAAGTACAACGCCGTGTTAAACTCAAACCCGGAACGACCGGTAAAGTAGGGGCGATGCAGATTTGTGCGGGCTGTGAACGGCCCATTCTGGACCGGTTCTTGCTCAACGTGCTGGATCGAACCTGGCACACCCGGTGTGTCCAGTGCCATGACTGTAGTGCACACCTCACGGATAAGTGTTTCTCACGGGAAGGCAAACTCTACTGCAGGGATGATTTTTTCTTGTGAGTATAATCTATTACAGTACATACCCCCCAGCGACGTTTTGTTAACTTCGGCATACATTTTTAATGACTGCTATATGCAAACTATATATTTTCTTCTCAAGTTTTAGCCTTCAAAATAATTTTCGCTTACATTAATTTATTTTCGAGGAACTTTGCCATAATTAGGTTTAACAAGCTGTAGAATTTTAAAATTCGTTCCTCTCCTCAGCTTTATTACTGAAAGATTACTTCCTGCTATTTCTTTCTTTTTCTATTCTTTCTTCTTTTCTTCTTATTCTCCTTCTTTGTTCTTCGCCTTCTTCTTCTGCATCTTTTTCTTCGTTCTGTCTATTTCTTTTTTATAATGTTATTGTCATAATTCGTTTTCTTCTTCTTTTCGTCTTCTTCTTCTTTTCTTCTTTTTCTTCTTTTCTCCATTTTCTTCCTCTTCTTCTTCTTTTTCTTCTTCTTTCTTCTTCTTCTTCTTTTCTTCTTTTTCTTCTTATTCTTTCTAATATTCTGCTTGTAAGACTCTTGCTTACTATGCTCTGTTATATGTTTCGTGACATTTATTATATTTGTTTATAAACTAGACATTAAGAACATGTTAATAACCCAATATATTAATATATTGATAATTACACTGTTTAATATATGAAGGCGTTCATCCGTATACCACTCAACAACACAGACGGGCAGTCCTTTAACCATCTTGGAATGTCTTCCAACTGGGAATAAAAACATCAGCGACAAGCTTTTACATTAATTATTCAACACTTGGCGATTTGAATGAAAACAGTTACCCTTTCCCGGTGCCGCGAAACCATATATTGAATAAAGGAGACCTTCAGATCAATGGTCGTTGTTTTAATGTGACGATTAAGTGCGAAATGAAAGATTTGAGCGAGAAAAATGGTGTATTTTATTCTTGATCGACGGAAATCGGTGTGTTTCTTACAATTCACAGTCAGGTTTACGGCACGATAGTTCAATGGGGAATTGTTCTAAAGAAGCCACATATTTTTATTAATTATAATACACATGACTTTTTTTTACTTTTCTCAAAATTTTTTTTAAAAATCTTGTGTTTTGTTTACGTCAAATGCCAATTAACGTAAACATATTTATGTTAATCATTAAAAATAACGTGTAGACAACATTGAAGCTGTTTTACACTTTTGTATAAAATACTATGATTTAAATGTAAGTTATGACATAGTATCTCTGATCAACATATTGTCCAGTTGTATTCTAAGGACCCGCCCCATCGTCTTTATATTATAGGTGATCCCTCAAAAATCGAATAACCTCTCTACAACATGAATATAACTAAGAAATATCTATTATCTAGCGAATTTTATAGTATTTTTATATCAGATACGCATTGCTGTGAACAAATTAAATATGCCCACTGAATGTATATATGTTTTAGAAAGAAGCAATATATTTTTTTAACGATTGCTACATATATGTTATTATAATAACACGTTTATTGAGGTATGCCACAATTAAATCTGTGTTTAGACTGCGTCTCGATAGTTATTTTGATCTCATTATTTAAAAAAACCGAAACATTTTATTGCTGGAATTGACATAATTACGTCTATTATAGCGAGATTGGAGGTAGGCCCCGGAAATTGTTAAGGTAGGACCACTAGCGCACGCACCGTCCAAATAAAAGTTTTTGCCCAGCCCAGGATTCGAACCCTCGCGTTAAACTCTTCAGTTAGAGAAGTTACATGTTGGCTATAGTACCCACTAACCTCGGGTGCCCTGTCTAAAGCATTTCAGTACTGAACATATGACGTTCCAATTCCCAGGCGCGAGTTCATTGTTAAAATGTACATTACTTGATATGTTAAACACAAATGCACCAAAGTTCTTAACAAATGAAGATAGTAATAAGAAGAAGAGTAGGTTTTAAAAATATAATAATAATAATAATAATGATAATAATAATAATAATAATAATAATAATAATAATAATAATAATAATAATAATAATAATAATAATAATAATAATAATAATAATAATAATGATGAAGATGATGATCATGATGATGATCATGATGTTGTTGTTGACGAAGATGATGATAATAATAATAATAATAATAATAATAATAATAATAATAATAATAATAATAATAATAATAATAATAATAATAATAATAATAATAATAATTATAATTATAATAATAATAATAATACAACAACAATAAAGTAGGCGACATAACGTTACAATCTACACTTTATGAAATAAATGCACAACTTATATAAAAGCGATAAAACAAATCACAACTTATGCCGTGATGTTTTGTTTTAAATTTTATAGCTATAAAAATCGTACTAAAATGCCGAGAGTTCATTCAGCTTGTATGATAAATTGTTTTATTTTAGTCAATTATATCAAATACTCTCCTAATTCGATATATTGGTCCCCATGCAAGACTGTCAAACCAGGCACCATGCCGTAGTTAATCAACGATGTATTGCTTTTAATGTCAACTTGCATGATAAAGTCATGTTTGGCGGTTACTAATAGTTAGCTTAAGTGACTAAGTTAGTTGCTAAGTGAGCAATGTTCATTGTTAATTTGTTGCATTTTTTTCTCAATAATTATTTAAGTAGAAAAGAAAAGAAATTGTTCTTAAAGAATGAGGTGTGTATATATAGAGCATAACACAGACAGACAGACAGACAGACAGACAGACAGACAGACAGACAGACAGACAGACAGGACAGGCAGGCAGGCAGGCAGGCAGACAGACAGACAGGCAGGCAGGCAGGCAGGCTGGCAGACAGACAGACAGACAGACAGACATACAGACAATACTTTATTTACACTCATGTACATACATGTACAAAATGAGGATCTGTACAATTTGTTCTATATATTACTATGTTAAGTTCGGCCAAACAATTGACATTCTAGAATAGAGGTGATGTTAATGGAAGTATGGATAATTTGTTATTAGGGAGGTTAGTAGGGGGTGGGGTGGATGGGCGGACACACAGGATAATACAGTTTCAAAAAACAAAAGTTACAAGATGGCATAGCAAATGAAATTATGTCATAGAAAAATTGTTTCACATTTTAATTAAACAAAAGATTGCAACATATACTGTTAAAGAGAAAACTAATAAGCAATAATAGATAAGACATCTTATAAGTAAAATATCTCTATTTTTGCTTAAAATTTGATAAATATTGTACGAGTCGTAAATAAAAGAAAAATCTTAAAGGTAGTAGTTCTAAAAAGTATGATTAAAAATGTCTGTGATATTCTATGAAATATCACAGAAGAAGAAAGGAAACGATTACTGTCATATAGACAGATTAAACAATCTTAAACGAATAAACGATTATTGATTCGATTAGAAGAGATATATATTGTAATACTATTTTCATCTTAATAGTCACCAAGGAGTGCCAAATATGAAAAGTAAAATTTACCTGTACTATGTTATTTATGTTGTCCTCGGTATATCATATACGAATATAAAATGCAAAATGTAAATATTGAAGGCGATGGGAGATTTTCTATATTGGTGATGTAAGTTAAGGTAATATATTTCGTCAAATACTATGAATGAATTTGTAATTATAACGATTGAAAAAAAATGAAAATAATAGTCTATAGTGTATGTATACACGCAACACATATGATTTATGATCACAATACAGAAGGCATAACATTGATTTTGAAACAGGAAGTAGTGAAATATGTGGACTGTAATTAATTCTTATTCAACCATGGCACAATACAAGAGACAAGACCTTTAATTCTTCTGAATGACCTTTCACTGTATTTTAATTTTCATATGACATCTTTCCAGAAGTAAACAAATGGTCGCTATTTACGAGGTTAAATTGCATTTGATTGTGGAGCTTTCCGAATTATAGTCCCGTGTTAATATGTCCTCGAGCAAAGCACACACGGTGTCCTAAAATAGTGATCACGTAAGTGTTCCGAACTTCTTTAACAAGAATATATAATATGAACGAAAATGAGATGTCGAATGGACACTGTGTTAAACTTTCAAACACTTTCTTTTGAATGAGCACCACGAACAACAATAAAACACCTACAAACATCGAATACACTGTCGCGGTGGCTATAGGCCGACATATAAATGTCTCCCGCAGTCATTTATTACACATAAGATGATTATTGTTCATATTTATCATCCACATCAAACATCGATCAGGTCTCAAACACCTTTCATTATAGGCGGTCCACAATTAACACATTCATTAATGTTAGTTAAATTAATCCTGCACGAAAGAAAAACATTTTAAGAACAAATTTTCGGAGGTTTGATATTTTTGTAGAATTTTATAAAATCGATATATGTAAATTTGAAGCACATGTGTAAATATATTGTATGGACTATTTGTATAATGTGTTCATTAATACGCAAAGCAAAGTTATATGTATAACAAATGTATGTGAAGGTTTTGGTGATATTTATGTATAACATGGGTATATGAAGATATTGGTGATATTTATGGGTAACATAGGTATATGAAGGTATTGGTGATTTTTATATATAACATAGGTATATGAAGGTATTAGTGATATTTATGTATAACATAGGTATATGAAGATATTGGTGATTTTTATGTATAACATAGTATATGAAGGTATTGTGATATTTATGTATAACATAGGTATGTGAAGGTATGTGATATTTATGTATAACATAGGTATATGAAGGTATTGGTGATATTTATGTATAACATAGGTATGTGAGTATTTGTGATATTTATGTATAAAATAGGTATATGAAGATATTGGTGATTTGTATGTATAACATAGGTATATAAAGGTATTAGTGATATTTATGTATAACATAGGTATGTGAAGGTATGTGATATTTATGTATAACATTGGTATATGAAGGTATTGTGATATTTATGTATAACATAGGTATATGAAGGTATTGTGTTATTATGTATAACATAGGTATGTGAAGGTATGTGATATTTATGTATAACATGGGTATATGAAGGTATTGTGATATTATGTATAACATAGGTATATGAAGGTATTAGTGATATTTATGTATAACATAGGTATATGAAGGTATTGTGTTATTATGTATAACATAGGTATGTGAAGGTATGTGATATTTATGTATAACATGGGTATATGAAGGTATTGTGATATTATGTATAACATAGGTATATGAAGGTATTGTGATATTTATGTATAACATAGGTATATAAAGGTATTGGTGATATTTATGTATAACATAGGTATATGAAGGTATAATGATGTTATTTATGTATAACATAGGTATATAAAGGTATTGGTGATATTTATGTATAACATAGGTATATGAAGGTATAATGATGTTATTTATGTATAACATTGGTATATGAAGGTATTGTGATATTTATGTATAACATAGGTATATGAAGATATTGGTGATATTTATGTATAACATAGGTATATGAAGGTATTGGTGATATTTATGTATAACATGGGTATATGAAGGTATTGGTAATATTTATGTAAAACATAGGTATATGAAGGTATTGTGATATTTATATATAAGACAGGCATATGAAGGCATTGGTGATATTTATGTATAACATGGGTATATGAAGGTATTGTGATATTTATATATAACATAGGTATATGAAGGTAATGGTGATATTTATATATAACATAGGTATATGAAGGTATTGGTGATATTTATGTATAGCATAGGTATATGAAGGTATTGGTGATATTTATGTATAGCATAGGTATATGAAGGTATGAGTGATATTTATGTATAACATAGGTATATGAAGGTATTGGTGATATTTATATATAACATAGGTATATGAAGGTATTGGTGATATTTATATATAACATAGGTATATGAAGGTATTGGTGATATTTATATATAACATAGATATATGAAGGTATTGGTGATATTTATATATAACATAGGTATATGAAGGTATGAGTGATATTTATGTATAACATAGGTATATGAAGATATTGGTGATATTTATGTATAACATAGGTATATGAAGGTATTGGTGATATTTATGTATAACATGGGTATATGAAGATATTGGTGATATTTATGTATAACATAGATATATGAAGGTATTGTGATATTTATGTATAACATAGGTATATGAAGGTATTGTGTTATTTATGTATAACATAGGTATAATAAGGTATTGTGATATTTATGTATAACATAGGTATATGAAGGTATTGGTGATATTTATTTATAACATAGGTATATGAAGGTATTGTGATATTAATGTATAACATAGGTATATGAAGGTATTGGTGATATTAATGTATAACATAGGTATATGAAGATATTGGTGATATATATGTATAACATAGATATAGAAAAGATATTGGAAATATTAAAGTATAACATAGTTTTGTTTTTAAAATACATCAACCATTGATGGTCATTGTAGCGACGTCCAGCTTTTTTGTGGAGGAAGTCTCCAATAAACAAATGTCTAGGTAGAACCAGTGGCGATCCCCAGGTCAGCTGGAAGACCTTCTCACATTAAGTCCTTCGCCCCGAACGGGACTCGAACCCACGTGGTGAGAGGCTCAGCGGTCAGACGAGTTAGAAGTCGGCGACTCTACCACTACGCCACGGGTGCCTCCTCAAAGTTTAACATTGGTGTAAGCAGTATTGATTATGTTAATGGATAAAATAGCTTTTAATAGATCTAGGTATGTTTCTTTTATATTTACTTATTACAGTTTAGATTTATTGTCTAATTAACAACTATTTCACACGAGTAACCAACAGATTAATTGAGGTTCATTGTCTAAATAACACATACTCCATACCGAGTAATATACACATATATTTATTGTATAGACAATACATACTCCACACCGAGTAATATACTCATAAATTTATTGTATAAACAATACATACTCCACACCGAGTTATATACACATATATTTATTGTCTAAATAACACATACTCCACACGAGTAACCAGCACATAGATTTATTTTCTTACTAGCATTGCATATTTATTGTCTAAATAACATGTAGTCCATACCGAGTCATATACACATAGATTTATTGTCTAAATAGCACATAGTCAATACCAGTGCCCAACACAGAACTGCATAGTACTTTAATCATACCATGTCCTGTTGTCTCATCTACCCATTTGACGATAATTTTATCATAGTTGCATCGAATAAAATAGGGGACATCCAAATGAACACCGGTTCGATTCGAGAGGTTCCGATTTCAATAGTGGTGTTCTGCTAAACCTAATTATATGAAACTCCACATAGAAGTAGGCTTCATTCTAATGGACGCTGTTTGCAGTTTTTAGAAATAATTCTGAATTTTCAAAATTATGTTTAACATTTTGGGCGAGGTCTTTATGTATGAAGAAATAAAAGCAAGGAAAGGTCTGTGACGTACAGCAGCAATTTCTAGCAAAACATGTCAGATAAGTTCCGGTTTTTAAGGAGGGATGGCCTTCCAGCTGACCTGCGGTGCGCCGGTGGTTCTACCCAGACTTTTGTCCGTGACTTTAATTCACCAAATTAGCCGCTATAATTGTCATAACTTTGTTGCTGCGATGTATTTTTGAAACGAAGAACTAAGCAAAACTTGTCGGGTTTCAAACTGATTTGTAAGGTACTGATACACACGATGATATTGTGTATAGTAAAAACGTAATTCAATTTGTATTGACTATATTTTATAAGTATATTTTCTTTCATCATGCACTATTTAAACGCCAAACCTTGCTGACATAACTGATCTAATTAGCAAAAGGAATTTTAATGCAATTACAGAATATATTATGTTTTTGTGAACATGTCCCAGTTAATATGTCCATCAATATCTGCTCTCTTTGATTAATTTAACTAAACGTTTGATATGGTTAAATATTCCCTACATTACATAACCGAAGTGTTTGTGTAAAATGACAATTTGGGAACTTTAAAATGCATAAACTTATTTAAAGAAACCCGTTTCGATAGTAAGTTTCTATTAAAAACATAAAAAAACAACTAAAAAATTATTTGCAAAGATAAAAAATTAAGAAAATTAAAGGAACAAATATATGTCCATTATACTGAGGGGCACTTTGCCATTAATCAGTACAAACACAACCACAGTGATTTTAAATTAACTGCCTAAATACGAACTAACAAACAGCATCATTACTTTGCTGGACACGTCTACAGGTATATAAGCACTTTGAAACTTTATCGACAGATTCCTCGACAATTTTCAATAGTGGGCCGATTGTAAAGTCAGGCCAATAACATCAACAGAGCATGGATGTCAGCTGAAATCTTATTATAAGTAAGTCTTACAGGTGTTGACGTATTTCTAGATAACTGACACCTACTTGTCAGCAAGGGAGTTAATTATATGCAAATGTTCCTGTGAATCGCAACTATACCAACCAATCTGCATATCTAACCGAATTTGCGTATACATTGTACTCGAGTTACCGTCTTTTCTTTTCATCCAGTCGCCTGCTAAATATGGTTTATTTAGGACAAAGTCTGTCCGTTGTCATAAAACAATAGCTGTCATATTAAGAAAATTCTGTTGATAACTGTGTTTATTACCAGTGATGGTTGTATATATTTATAAGAACGATAAAATTAAAAACTTCGATTGACGAAAAAGTTCATTGTTAAAACTGTTCGAGTGTTAAATCTCTGTGAGGTAATTATGTTGAAGCAGATGAAAAGTAGTCCAATAATAATGTTCTATACCGGTGTTGTTAAAAAAACAAAATAGGGTAAAGAAGCATTTATTGTAAATAACACTGAAAGTCAACATGAAAAATTGACAGCCGCAGCCGGGAATCGAGCCGTGGACCTATTGATTACTTGTCAAGCGCGCTGCCAGTACACCACAGCAGCCACGTCAAATCTTCCAGGTTATTTATAATAATATATATACATAGGATATGACGTTGCTACCCCAGAATGCTTCTATTGTGTATTACGTCTCTAACGTCTCACACATATAGTCGCCATGTGGCTTCTACGCCATTTGGGACAGGAGACCAATCGATTTATTGTCGTTAATCAGTTGTTGTTTTTCAAACAAAAGCAACAACATTCACTGGAATATTGTAAGTTTGACTCATTTATTCTTGTTGTATATGATGTATAGGTATGATAGTATGTTGTTCTATCATTAAACAGTTTACAAGAGGCAGCACGTTTTATATTTCTGCTTTTTTAAATCAAATCGTTTATAAATCTATGATAAAGATGGCATTCGTAGTGATTATTATATCTAAGAACAAAAGAAGTACAAATAAAAAAACATTCTTTCAAGTGCTCTTCTTTCATTTGTCGTTGCAATTAATTATTAACTAGACTGACAAATCATTCGAATTCTCTTATCTCGTGTATTTAAAGAAAATCAATTGTTACCCACGTGACGCTGTTAAATGTTTGAACATTTAACAAGACTGTAATTGTTTATTAATGTCTCTATCGTGTGCATTGTGTCACTAGCGGTCCTGTCTTTTCACTCATTACTTCAGGCGGTTAACACATATCCGATATTACTCCGCAAGTACAATTTTACAGTTAGACATTTTTAACTAGTTTTTAGGTAAGTAACATACAATAGTTCTTATTTTAAATATCAGAATGGGTTTTGGCCTGTTAGGTATTTAGGTTCCTTCCATAAAGACGTTTATATTTTTATCAAAGACCTAAAGGTCAGAAGGAAATGTTACATAAAACTTGTATTGGTTATTATTTATATTCCTACTGACAAAGGATTACAAAAAATAAGATGTTTTACGTCTTTTTCGCAAAATTACAGCAAAGGCTCCTTAATCTATGGAAATACAAGGTATCTGATACCTGGGCCAATTTTAATAAAACTTATTTATTAAATAGACGATGCATTACCTTATTTTGTGCAATCATATGTTAGACATTATTTCATTAAAAATCAAATGCTATATGCTCAATGTGATAAATTATGATAACCATCAAATTTTCTAATGTTACATGTTTGTCATGACAAACAATGACAATTGTGCTAATATTACATGTTCGATATGATAAACTCTGACAACCTTCAATTGTGTTAATGGCATATGTTCAATATGATAAACACTGACATCCGTTACTTGTGTTTATGTTACATATTCAATTGTGCTAAGCACATTATTAGTTAATACAACCCCTGTTTAGAATGATGTGTGGATTTCTGTGGTACAGGTTTCGTTCATACACATGTATTCACATGAAAACCATCGTTTCTTTGGCTGAACTTGATAAAATTAGTAGAATTCGACTAAGAAGTAACCATTTTCTTGAAGAGTGTACCGACATGTTTTGACATGGTGCATGCTTCCTCGTTATCTACACGATTGTTGCTTTGACACTTATCCTAGTCATTGTTACAATAGATACAACATTTATTCACGAAGGTGCAATGAAATCGAACTCCTTAACAACTCGTTTTGCTGACAAGTACAAAACTTTACAATAAAATCTTTCAGCACGAGAAAGAGGAAGTGGCAATGAAGCAAACACCTATTGATGTTATGGATATTATAACCTCAATTCAAAGACCATAACTTAACAATCAGCTTGTAGTCAACGTTGGGATTAGTCACCAGGGTCATTTAAAGGTTCATAATTTATCTGTAAAAAATCTTAGCATTAGATAATAAGTTGTTTCTTTCAATTGTCATATTGCTTAAACATGAAGTTCTACTGAAACTGGAGGGCGAGAAAAAATGGAATTGGAAATATGAGTGGCAAAATAATTATAAATATCAAATATATTCTTAATATCTCCTATAACAAGTGAATCAGCCCAATACAATTTTGATTCTGTTTCCTTGAATCTTGTCTGTACACCCGTGTATGATTTACGAACAGTATGACTTAAATAAAGGCGATTCCAAAGCTCATTAGAAATAATATTATACCATGTTAGTATTTAAAATATTTGCATTCTTAAAAATTCAGTTAATCAGCAGAATCTCCCGGTGTCGTCAACAAAAATGTGATATTTTCCGTAATGATCGCTTATTTCCTTTAGAAACAACAATTTAAATAGTTAGTCAATGTTTGTCTAATATATATTAGCACTATAAACGGTATCTGATTTTTATTACAGTACATCTAAATATAGCTGCATACGTCATCGTATGTGTTTCTTGCACAGTGGTTCAACTTAGGCTTAATACAGCTGTTTAACGAGGAACAATATTTTTAAATGAATACATAGACGAGTATACTCTTTAACAAAATGTGCAACCATGTGGCGAATTTATTATCTTTATTTGGATCATCCTGCAAATATCTGTGTGAAAACTTTCGCTTATAGACACGAAGATCATTATCAACGACATAAGATGGTTTTCACGTGCATGAGAATACAGATAAAAATGTTTCAAGAGTTTGCGTTGTTTTAGAATTATAATAAAAATATCACATCTGCTACTAAGATCAACATAAGCCATATTTTTATGTTTTAATTCTTAAAAATGTAACTTATAACTTTTGAAAATGTCCTCACCTGTTTCATATTAATGATTAGTATATTTGGCATACACTATATCCGGGTCGGTACAGTTGCACGTGCGTGCATGACGCAAAGTACGACACATGTCACACCTCATGTTTATCTAATTTTTCATGACACAATCAAATCCAATCTGCTGATTCTGATTGGCCTATATTCCCGCCAGTCCGGAGCTATACACATTATTTACCTCATTAATGTGTGTTATCAACATTGCAAAGTTAATGCATTATTGAATAAATTTATATATTATCGTTAAACCAATTTTGAGCTTCAAATGGCGAGCGACCGGCCGCAATAGCTCAGATGGTAGAGCGTCGGCTTGCGGATCGGGAGGTCGTGGGTTCGAACCCCGGCCGGGTCATACCAAAGACTTAAAAGTTGGTAGTAGTGGCTTCCCTCCTAACGCTCGGGGCTAAGGGGACAGCATTACGCCTGACTCGTCGGTGTCAGTATAATGGACCGGCCGGGTTCAGTCCCTGGGCACCTCATAAGTGCCCCTGTGCTGTAATGATAGAAATGTCGCTGCGCAGTATCGGCAAAAATGCCGGCTAATCCCTCAAATGGCGAAATTAGGTATTTTTATAATTGGCATAGTATATTATATAACAGTATATTATTGAGATGTGGTATTTGTATTCATTAATCATTTTAGCTAAACACATGCATCCACATGGAAAACTAACTTGACTTTTGCAGCTGAGAGTTGCAATCGTATCATCGCCAAGTTTTAAGCAGTAGAAAATGTTTAATGCAATTGGTGTTATTATTTATATTATTTTATATTTGGTAAAAAAGTATCATGCTATTGGACTAGCATAAATTTGCGACAAGACAGCCATAGCTAAAGCTAGCTACTGTAAAGTGGCTTTCAGTAGGTCGTCCTAAACTCGTTGCAACACCCTTACGTGTGTGAAACGCGAAGATTTTTAAACTTTAAAGCATCTCCAGTTGCCATCTCCTATCTGTCGTTCTCTGAATCACGCCACTTCGTGCTAAGCATCACAAAATCACGTTCTAAACGAGATAAATACGAGATCGCATGTTAGCATCAAGTTATCATTCGGACATCTCGCCGTTTATTGTTTAACACTTTGTAAACGTTGTTGCAACACATTGTATATATATCTGAGCCCGTGAACTTTCCCAAGTCTCAGTGATGCATTATTAAGAGGTGTTCATCGATCGGTTGAAATCGTATCGATAGTGTTGAACGAGTAAGCCCCGCACGCCACGTTAACATTTCATGTAAATATTTCTTTTCTGTTAAAGCAAGGTTGATAGTATTCTTATTGCATGCAAACGTTTATCCCAACCCTGAATTGTTTTATTCGCCGTTAAACCGGCAATATAATCTGCCTTATTCAGCTTATTTTTTGATCAAGTCATTGTAATGTTTCCAGAACAAGATACGGTCTATGTATACCTTGATTATGAGGTTAGACAATTTGATGAATGATTTTTAATTTTAAATGCACTGACAAAATCTTTGATAAAGATTTTTTTAATAATTAATGGATTAATTATGACGGTAATTGACAGCTAATGGCGGAAGTCGCATTTTTGCTACTCCTGCAAGATAAACAAAAGATGGAACCAAAATCAAAGTATACGTCAAGTTAACCCAAGCACATTCATACAAAATGTTTGTTTGTTTATTGGGTTTATCGTCCCACCAACTCATACAAAATGTACAAAGCACGGAAGGGAGAAAAACAGAAACAACGAAAACAGAGAGAAAGACAACATAAGTATAAATGTGTATACTTAAACTTAGAAAGATTTTGAACTACCTAACTTTTGTTACATTTTAGCATAAAAAATACACCAGGCTTAAACATCGTCTTGAATATGGCAGACGACAATGTTGGAAACATTTGTGACGTGTAGCCAGCCCGATGATGCTGGATGCAACTATAAGCAATATTTAACCGCTGATTATTGGTTAGGACGATGCACTCTGGGTCGAAGGGTACCTGGTTCGATCCCAGCACGGAAATCGGAATGATATTCCTTATGCAGAACTATTTACGGTCCATTGCTTTAGATAACTGGATAATTATTGCCGCAAATATGTACGGTTTGTAGAGGTGTCCGAATTGCAGAACAGATTCTGTTGATTTGTTTATTTGGATGGGATGGGATCTGCTGGCATTTTTGCCGATACTGTACAGACTGTGCAGCGACATATCTATCATTATAGCACAGGGGCAGTTATGAGGTGCCTAGGGACTGAACCCGGCCGGTCCATTATACTGACACCGACGAGTCAGGCGTAATTTTGTCCCCTTAGCTCCGAGCGTTAGGAGGGAAGCCACTACTACACACTTTAAAATCTTTGGTTTGAACCCGCGACCTCCCGATCCGCAAGCCGACGCTCTACCATCTGAGCTATTGCGGCCG